>BSBN01000394.1:6875000-7500000 GCA_027924645.1 Cunninghamia lanceolata
GTATGGTCAGGTCTTGACCTTGTGGATAATTCAGTAGGTTAATGTGAAGCTATAATATGCAAGGGGCCTTACTTGATTTAAGGTTTTTGATGACTTACTGGACTCGAATTATGCAAAAATATCACAAATATCAACATTTTATTCATTCTTTTGCATAGATTTGTTACTGTATCACAAAGCTTTATATGATATATATTAACACAAGGTCTTCTTTTCAAATATTATGAAAAATGTCCAATATCAACTTAGTTGTTCATGTTTCCTTCAAATATCAGACAATCTCCTTTAAATCTCTGCATTTAAGCTAAATATTTGAAATGTTTGGGAAAAGTTAGAGGAATCTAAATTAAACTTCATTTTACTATAAGATCTAAATGTTCTGTTATGCACGTTGTAAGCAGTACAACAAACATGATTAAATCCATAGACTAAACCTTTAAATGTAAGCCCTGAGTATTTTCACGAACATACATTCAAGATTGCAAGCTTTAAGAGATATTATTTCAAATACAAAGAAGAGCTAGAAGACACTCTGAATATAGATGCAAAATTCCAGATTCATTTATATTCAAGATAAACAGTCATATATGATTTACAATGCATGAATGAATCTTAGCTTCATTAATCAACTTCACCAAAAACTTACAATGCTTTATAGATACAGTAAGGAAACTAGATGTTCCACACATTCCTTATTGCAGACACAGGTGACCTCCTTCTATTCTAAACTAAATTGTTCCTCTATTCAAAATGCCAAGACAAATTACAACTTCTAGCTCTATCCTACGAATCCCTGTGTAAGTCATTATAAAGTAAAGGGGCTCAATATATAGATCTAATTATTCCCAATACGGATCCAAAACCCTAGTTAATCAACGGTCCACACTTCAAGTGCAGCATCAATCGGTGGAAAACAAATCCTACCAAAAAATCCCTGAGAAACATGCCCATACTGAGTGTAAGGATGCCCTTTGTAAACCCTAACATCCACCAAAATATCTTTTGTTGCTCTTTTAATATTGTTTCCTTCCACCTACATATTTCTTCTCATTGAAACCCTTTACCCCTTTCGCTTCTTTTGTGATCTGATCTACCCTTTGTGATGTCATCGCCATTAAAGCTCCACCTTCCATATATCTGCAAACCTGCCAACAAACACAAAAATGGATTACAAAAAATTAACGTCGCTTTCACCAATGTATACCTCATCAAAATGTTAGATTGGCATTAATTACAGTAATTAATGCACCACAAGCTCGGCCTTCCACTACAATGTTGGTGCTTTTAAACCTTTTTTGTTGTTAGTTTATTTTTGCATACCTACCCTTTTCCCTTGTATGTTTTCTTGTATATTCCCTTTGTATGTCTAAACATACAAACATTTTATGCAAGAAATCAAACTAAAGTTCCCTCCCTTTTCTGCTTTTCGTACATCCTTGTACCTTTTGCTTTGTATATCGCACATTGTATGTCTCATTATATACAAGTGCATATAAAAAAACATATACAAACCCTCTTTTACCCTTTATCTCCCATGATGCCTTTATTTCTTTTGTATATAGGTTATGTATACCTTCATCATTAGAGTAACTCACATAGTCAGGGCGATCTAAAAAACTCACTCCGATCACACATATCTGCCTAATACAATTTTTTTATCGGCGAGAGTACAAGTGATTCCTGCCGAAAAGTACTTATCGCCAAGGCATAAGATTGGTATGATCTAAACAAATTTCTCTGGAAAGCTTACTCACGCTGATGAGTGGTGGAGCCCACATCACTTCCCCTTGTATCTCCATGATACAACAATACTTGTATCAAAACTGTACAAGCCTAGATACATACAAATATTTACATGTATCACCTTTTTGGACTTATCCTTTCCATAAACCATAGTTTACTCACTTTTGGTTCTGCAACATGCATAAAGTGCAATGCATCTTTTAATATATGTTAAGTAGTGATGCATCATTTATATTGGATTTTAATCTTTTTTGAATTCTGCATTATATGTAACTAAAATGTATGCAACCGGAAGCATACACATACAAAGCGCGAAACATACAACAATAAAACCAAATTTAATACTTTTTCAAATCCATGGCATGTATATCAAATGCAATGCATCTTTTAATATATGTTAAGTCATGATGCATTGCCTTAACCAAATTTTAAACTTTCCTAAATTCCACATTTTATGTATATTAAAATGTATGTCTCCCAAGCATACATTTACCAAATGCGAAACATACAACAATAAAACCAACTTTAATACTTTTTCGAATCCACAACATGTATGTAGCCTTGTATATCCACTTTATATGTTTCTCTTTCGCCAAACATACAAACATAAAATACATCTAACGGAATCAACCGATTATGCATTCAAACTTTGAAATCCGTCAGGTCTGACTTGTATGTATAGATAGAACGTTAACAAAATGCATACAAGTAAAATGACTTAAAAAAAAACCAACAACTCCCCTCATGTGACTCATACAACGACCTGATATACAAGCAGCTTTGCATATGTAACATACAAACGACCCAATATACAAATAGCTTTGCATATGCAACATATAAATGACCCGATGTACAAACAGCTTTGTATATGCAACATACAAACCCTCCCATTGTACATTTTACCAAAACACTCATATCTTGCAAAATACTGGGAATTTTCACATGGTTCAAAAAGCAACGCCCACTCATTTTTGACAAGGAATTCACCCATATTTAGCTCTGGTACTTAATGTTATTTTTTCTTTGTTTTCAACAAGTTTTGTAACTTTCACTCTCTTTTCCCTTTTACCACCAAACAAACCCACACACAAAAGAAAAAGCCATAGCCACATCAGGGGTCCTCATTTTGTTAAGGAGTAAAATGGGGCATGTTGTGAGCATCACAACAGGAATGAACATGAAATCATCATCATTAACCCTTGCAGGCTTCTCATATGCATGTAATACAAAGCAACAACTACCCTATGCTTAGTGTTTTAATTGTTTCATTTTTCAGGAAAGTTGTATCTTTTGCATAATAAGGGTGAAATGGTGGATGCAATGATTATTGGTTTGATGCAGTGATCAAGTCATGACATAGGTGATGGGGCTTGGTGGTAGGGGGGATAGGTAGGGAGGGGGAAATGGTTTATGGACTGGGTAAGGGTGGGATTAGCTATGGTTAGATTAGGGAAGGGAAATGGGGGGAATAAGGGAATTGTTAGGTCATGATACACCACGTCATTGAGGGGGGATTTGTTTCGGTTCAGGATGTGTTAGTGGGAATAAGCGGGATAGGTGGGATTAGTTAGAAGATTGGAGGAGGGGAATAGATGGGGGGTCAAATATTCAGTGGGAGATAAAAATCTAGGCTCAGACGATATGGTTGGATGAGTGATAGGAAGATGATTTGAGCTAGCAATAGTAGTTGCATAAAGTTAATTAAGAGTATTTCTTAGTTTATTATACCAATATAGGATATACTTCACAAAGGTATGAAATGACCTAGGTGACAATGTATATATCCTACAATTGCATGGTCTAGACCCACAAACAATAGGTTAATGTCATGCATGCCCAAGGTAGTATAACCTTGCCTAGTCGAGGAAGGGGACTCATAGTACATATAAGGTATTAATGCCTATATATGCAAACGATATGCAAACGAGGTGCATCATGCTAGAACCAACCCAGGCTTCAAGATATGAATATTATTCTTGGAGTAATGAAACCAACCCACAAGTACATCATAGAGAAACAATGACTATGTCTACTCTAGGTGTTCTCCACCACTGACCATGATATGATGAGATCAAGATAGCTTTGGAAATAGCCTAGAGTGAGACAAGAAGATAAAAATCAATAAGCAAAAAGACCAACAAAAAGATACAAATAGCTATTATGTGCTCTTTCCAAGATAAGTGTTGATAAGATGACATATTCTTGTCCATCATAGGATTGATATATCCTAGGATGCGAATTAGTTGGATGTTGTTGGATAATTTTTGAAAGGTGGGCAAAAGGATAGTTAGGGCATGTGTTGGATTATAGTTGGTATGTTGATTGATGATTTTTTACATGAGGTACAATATTTCAAGCATATACTTAGCATGTGTATCACTTGTTGGATCTAGCAAGCTTAGTAAATAGGGACCATCCAAATGGGTTAGATGGGTGCATCTTATGTACCTAAGTATTGGATACTTCCTTCATATTCTAGACTGCCTACATACCCTATGTCCATGAGATCAAGGTACTTTAAAGATGCAAGTGAGATGAATATGTAGTTCTAGCAAGACTTGATGATGTGGGAATGGTTTAGGGTGGATGTTTGAGGATGAAGTGATGATGATTCAGGTGATCATGATGATTTTTTGGATATTTTATTTTCTGATGTTTTTGAGTTTTTTTCTAATTTTCTATTATTTTTGGATTTTTTAGTTTTTTTATGTTTTTGGATTTTTTTGATTTTCTATTGTACAAGAGGAATCTTACAAGGATCTTCATATCATAGGCTAGCCTTGGGTGGGATGATGCAGGGTGGGTGATTGATGTTTCCAAATTCCAAGCCATGGAAGGCATTTTTGGTATGGAGTGTCGTGATGGAAAGAGGACTTATTAGATGGCAGAACCAACTGCTACACACGGCGCTTGAAATAGGTTTTCACCATGGTACCGATCCAAGGCGTCACCGAAGTGATTTTCACCATTGGACGTCTTTATTGCACTCAGGTTTTTCTTGATTTTTGGATTTTTTTTGGATGTTTTATTTTTTTGGTATTTTTTCTTGGGATACTCGATGGGTTATGTATAGAATTTTTTTAGATGCAGAATGTTCATAGGCTCATCCAGAGGCTAGCCCTCAGGTGTTGCAAGATGATATGCTCCTAATCCATAGCTGGTTATGATGACATAGGGCCCTAACCAATTAGGTTCAAATTTTCCTTTCTTAGGGCATTCCTATAGATTCTTTTGGTTTTCCATGAGGACAAGGTCACCTACTTCAAACTTATGGTTCTTGATTTTCTTGTTGTAGATTTTTCTCAAGCAGTTTTGGTAAGCCTGTAGATGGTTAAGTGCATCCAGTCTTTTCTCATCCAGTAATTCTAGCTCATGCAGCCTAGCCACTTGATATTCCTCATCAGTGATTATGTTTTGCACAGATACTCTTAAGGATGGAAACCTGACCTCAATAGGTAAAATGGCTTCATATCCGAATACAAGGGAATATGGAGTGGCTTCTGTGGGTGTACTAATGCTTGTGCAATAGGCCCATAGGGTGGGATTGAGCTGAAGGTGCTAGTCACTGCCAGCTTCATTTACCGTCTTTTTCATAATACAGAGGATGGTTTTATTTGAAGCTTCTACTTGACCATTACCTTGGGGATAGTATGAAGTGGAGAAGTGGTGTTGGATTTAGAATTTCTCACACAGGGTGCGAACTTCCTAATTCTTGAATAGTTTTCCATTATCTATGATAATGGAATGGGGGATGTCATAACGACATTTGATGTAATGGAGGATGAACTTGGATATTTGTGTTCCAATAGTGAAAGTGAGTGGTATTGCTTCCACCCACTTAGTGAAGTATTCAGTAGCAATGATGATGAATTTATGGCCATTGGATGATGGTGGATGGATTTTTCCTACGAGGTCAAGCCCCACTATGAGAAGGGCCACAAAGTCATAATTGGGTACAATTATTGTGATGGTGCATGAATGAGATCTCCATACTGTTGACATGGCAAACACTTCTTTACAATTCAGTAGGTGTCTCATTCCATGGTTGGCCAATAGTATCTAGTTCTCATGATCTTCTTAGCTAGGGTAGGTCCACTTGAATGTGCCCCACAAATGCCTTCATGCACCTCTTGCTTGGCTTCCATAGAGTCTAAACATTGTAAAAGCATACCGTCAAGACTCTTTTTGTATAGGGTGTCACCTACGAGGATGAAGCGGGAGGCTTGGTGGATGAAGCTTTTTCATTGCAAGACAGACAAATTGTAGGGGATGATGTTATCGTGGAGGTACATATAAGTTTATTGATACCACAGGGATAAGGGACCAATGATTTCACACACTAGCTCTGATTGGGGGACATCATATGCTAGAATAGGGAGTTTTTTATCAGGAACTCATATTTCTTCCTATCTTTCTTGATATCAACCTGGGATCTGATTGTTGCCATGGCATCTACAGCTTTATTGTTGAGCCTTGGGATTTGTTCAAAGTGAATATCATAAAAAAATTCTTTGAAGTCATTGACCATCTTTTTGTAAGGTAAGAGTTTATCATCCTTAGTTTTGTACTCATTGTTTACTTAACGGATGACCAGTTGGGAGTCACCATATATTGCCAGCTTCTCAATTTTCCACTTGATTGCCATTCAAAGGCCTGTGATGAGGGCCTCATACTCTGCTATGTTGCTGGTACATGGAAATGTAATTTTGAATGATTTAGGGATGGTGTCACCTTAAGGGGTAACAAGCAAGATGCCTATCTTTGAGCCTCTATGTGTATACAACCCATTGAAGTACATTTTCCATGTTTCTACTGCTAGTGCTATTGTTAATATGGCTTCATTAGGGAACTCTATGAGTGTAGGTTGTTTTGAGGGAATAAGTGCTTCATCCAATTGATCGGCAATGACCTATCCTTTGATAGCCTTCCTCTCTATGTATTCAATGTCAAATTCACTAAGGATCATGACCCATTTTTCCATTCTTCTAGTAAGAGCAGCTCTATTTAGGAGATATTATAGTAGATCAATCTTGACAATGAGCCTAGTTTTGTGATTGAGCATGTAGTGTCTTAACTTTTGTGAAGTAAAGACCATGGCCAGACATGCTCGTTCAATTGGTGTGTAATTTAGCTCATAAGTTACCAAGGTGCAGCTGGTATAATATATAGCTCTTTCTTTTCCTTGTTCATCATGTTATGCCAACAAGGCCCCTATGGTGGTTTTAGTTGCTGAGATGTATAAAAGGAGAGGCTCTCCTTGCCTTGGTGGAGTGAGAAAAGGGGGATTAGCCAAATATTCTTTTAACTAGTCAAAGGCAACCTGACACTGATTATCCCAAACAAAAGTTGTATTCTTTCTAAGTAGGTATTGAAAAGGTTGACACTTATTAGCAAGCTGAGTAATAAACTGATGGATGGACTAGAGCCTCCCATGCAGACTTCATAGTTGTTTCAATGTCTTTGGAGGAGGCATCTCTGTGATGGCTTTGACTTTAGCAGAATATACTTCAATTCCTCTTTTAGAGACTATGTATCCCAAAAGCATTCCTGAGGTAACCCCAAAAACACATTTCTTTGGATCTAGCCACACATTATATTACTCTAGCCTATCAAATATCTTTACTACTACATCCAAGTGTTCCTCTTTTGTCTTTGATTTCCATAGCAAGTCATCCACAAAATCTTACAGGATGTGGTGGAAAAGGTCATGGAAGATGATGGTCATAGCACATTGATAAGTAGCTCCTACATTTTTTAGGCTGAATGGCATCACTACCCAATAGTATATCCCCCACAGGTAGATGAATTCTTCTGCTAGTCTTCTTCTACAATTTTGATCTGATTATACCCTAAAAATCCATCCATTAGTGATAGCATCTCATGTCCTGTGGTGAGGTCCACTATGATGTCAATGTTAGGTAGGGGGAAGTCATCCTTAGGGCATTCTTTGTTGAGATCTTAGAAGTCAGTGCAACATTGGATGTGACCATCAGGCTTTACCACTAGCACTAGATTAGAGACCCATTCTAGATAATCTATCTTAGCTTCTATTTTATAGGTTTCACATCAGGCCACACTGCAAGATGATGAACAACCAAGGCAGGATCTAGCCCTGGCATATCTGCATAGGTCAATGCAAAGTTGTAGCTTCTTTGTTTGAAGAAGGCTAAGAAATTCTCATGTTCTATTGCAGTGAGGGATTCTACTTGGAAGGTGACTTTTGGTGATTCTTATGTCCCAAGATTCATCTCTTGTGATGGCTCTACCAAAATTACTGATCTATCAAGATATACTTTCTCTATTTCGGGAAGGCCCATGCTTCCATCTTCTAGCACCTCATAGAAGTTTTCACTAGAAGATACATCCTTTATTTTTACTTTTTCCTCATCTAAAAGTGCCATGGAGTGGTTTTCACTAGGGGATGTTATTTTTATTCTTATGTTTTTACGACTAGAAGCATGGGTGGTCTCGCTGAAATAGGCAAATGTATCAAGTTCCATTATGTATCTAGCTTTGTGATCTCCCAAGGGGAAGTGATCTCTAAGCCCCATAATTTCTGCTATGGCTTCATCATTTTGTGCTACATCAAAGATAGGAGGTCCTCGTTGGTCCCAATCAATGAGGTCTAAATATACAAGGGGTAGGTCATTGGATGCGGAGGCTAAGGTGGTTGGAGGATTCAAAGAATTCAGCAAAGTCACTAAAGGAGTCTTGATGGCCTACTTCATTGATGTTATCAACTTCAGGGAAAATCGTAGTGACCTCAGCTAAGATACACTCGCCACTAGTGAGGATACATTGTCATTGACCATACCCTAACCCTTGAGTGTAGGGATTCCTTGTTGATTGAACTGGTTCTGTGATCCCTTGTTCATGAAGGCCAATACCACCTTGCCCCTTATAGCCCATGTTTTTGACGATCTCTAATCCTTTGCCATAGATTTCAGATGTTATGGTAGGGGCTTCTTGTTCTATTTCTTCATCTTTATGCAGCCATGATGATATGTCTTCAAGCACGTCCTGGTCAAGAAGGTGCTTCTTTTCAAAAGTCAAGGATGGCTTGCATTTGATAACTAATGTAGAGACTTCTCCTTCTTTAGGGACACTGAATATCTTAGGATTGGGTAATGTCCCTACACAAAAGGCACCATGTAGGTCATATTCTCCACATCCCATGTCACTTATCTTGATCTTGACCTCAGGTGGCAGAGGTGCTTGAGATGACATGGTAGCAATGTTGGCGGGGTCGATGTATGAAGTGGATGTTGTAGCATCAGTTTGGGAGGTGTTTTTCATGATGGCCTTGTTGTATGGTTAGAAAGTATGATCATGTCCTTCCAAGAAACTACAGTATTAGAAGGGGTGGGGATCGGTATAGATAGTTACTTCTATGTCATTATGAGGGAATTTTAGACATTGATGGAATGTGGAGGGGATAGCTTGCATGGCATGGATCCATGGTTGGTCTAGAAGAATGTTGTAGGGGAGGTCGAGATCAAGAACTTGACATTTTGTTTCTAATATATTTTTCCGTACTTGGATGGGGAGTTTGATAGTACCTTTGGATAGTCTCTCAGTGTCATCATATCCCTTGATGGTTATGCATTTACTAGTGTCCACAACCACATCTGAGTATCCCAAGTGTTTTAACAATTATAGAGTGCACAAGTTTAGGCTAGAGACACCATCTATTAAGACTCTTTTGATGATATGCTTGTGGACACACACTTCAATATGTAAGGTGTCGTTATGTAGGTTATCAGAGGTAGGGAGATCCTTTTATGAGAAAGTGAGATGATGGGGTGAGGTGATATGGCCCGCCATGGCTTGGAATTGATCCACATTCAGGTTAGTGGGAACTTGGGTTTCCATTAGAGCCTTGTTGAGGACTTCTTTGTGGAGAGGTGACGTACGAAGTAGCTCAAGGATGGAGATTTGTGTGGGGGTCTTTTCTAGATGTTCTAGGAGGTTGTATTTATTGGTTGGTGATGGGCAAATGGATGGGTGATTTGGTTGAGGGTTTGATGTGGACAGAGGTGTTTGGTTTGTGGTAGGGGTTGTGTGGATGGACACATAGCCTCGATGGGTTGTAATGACACAATTAGGTGCTTAAGCCTGAATGGTGATTGTGTTGATATAGTTGGATGATGGTTCTATTCAACCTACAATGGAATCATAGGAAGTAGGAGGTGGAGTGATATTGTAGGCTTGATTAGAAGATGAGGCTTTTCCTTTATTGTGATGAGGTAGCGGATCCTTGTAAGCTCCCAAATTGGCTTTGGGTGATGGTTGGGGGGTTTTATCGAGATTGACTTTCTTTTGATCTATGAGGTCTTGTATACAATGTTTTAATTTCATGTAATCAGATATCTTATGGCCCACAATGCGGTGGTAGTCATAATAGTCATTTTCATTATACCACGCAACTTTGAGTTGATTTTCTTGGTGGGGCTTAATAGGCGGGAGAGTCATTAAACCATCTTTTAGACATCTATCAAGAATATCCTTGAGTGGTTCCACTAAGGGCGTAAATTGTCTCCGTGATTTATTTTTCTTAGGTTGACCTTTGGGAATATTTACATTGGCAATGTATGTACTTAGGGGTGCTTGGTTTTGTACATTTTGGATAGACTTCACATCAGTAATGCCGTTGTTGAGGGTGTTTTTGTTCTTTCCCCAAAAGCGTGATTTCTCATTTGATTGCATTTTGTTGTTGCTTGTATTTGGAATGTTTATGTTGACCTTGTTGTTGTTGTTATAGGGCTTGCTATCATATAGTTTGATCAAACCCTTGGTAATAAGGGCTCTCTTGATGGTAGTATCCTTATCAATGACTTCTTCAAAGGTAGATGCACAAACAATTTGTAGATGGAACCCCATTTCTTGGTTGAGATTAGCCATGAACATAGTGACTAATTATTTTTCAGGGATCAGCTAAGGGAGTTTGCTTGCTCAACCTATCCACCTTTGCAAGAATGAAGCGAAGGATTCTCTGCTCTTTTTTTTGGTGTTGCAAAGGTCCATCATTGATATCTCATGTTCAAAATTGTAGGAGAAATGGTTGATAAATTTCTCTGCGAGCTCAGGGAAAGACCTAATGCCCAGGGGAAGGTGTGCAAACCATTCAGTGGCTTGATTGCCGAGCCTTCTAGGAAGTCTCATTAGATATGTGTCCTCGTTCGAGACTTCAAGGCAAGCAAGGTAGAACTTCCTAAGGTGATCCCTAGGGTCCCCCTTTCCCTTATATTTGTCAAATTTTGGTGTTTCAAAGTTGTTGGGAAAAGGAGGCATGTATAGTGTTCGATCAAATGGGTAGGGACAAATATCCTCGAAAGAATAATTTTTGTGCATGGCCCCAATTTGCAAATTATCTACCTTTTGGATCAAGGTTTCTACCACACTTGTTAGGTCTAGGGTTGGCAGTGGTTGTGGGATGTAGGTTTGTTGGTTGATGAGATGTTGAAGGTTTGGCAGGATTTGGTGTTGGTTTGTTTGGTTTTGGTAGGTGAGGTTTTGATTTTGGGGCATGATGTTTTGATTTTGTGGGATGGTGTTTTGGTTAAGTAGCACAAGATATCATTGGCAAGCATGGATTTGTTGGAGGATGTAAGGTGGCAATTGGGGATTGAGATTATGTTGTGTTGATGATATTATGGGATTTTGGACATATGTGAGATTGGATGGGTTGACATTGGATGGGTTGAGCATGTTGTGAGGTGGTTGCAAGAATTGGTTTGTGTACACAATGGTGTGAGGGTTGAGTGGTGGCAAACTTATAGAGGAACTCATGTGTGTGGGGTTGCTTTGGATGCCCAAGGTGATTTGAGGAACAGAAGGGTTCACATTTGTTATGGTGGTGGAAGTGATAATGGGATGGGAGATGGTAGGATTGGAGACTTAGATGTGTTAGTGAGAGTTGTAGATGTGGTAACGTTAGAATTTGTGGGGATGGTAGATGTGGTGACATTAGAACTTGTGGGAGTGGTAGATACGATGGGAGTTGAGGTTTGAGAGATGGTAGGTTGGGTGTTTGATGTAGATGGTTAAGAGGATGTCCTGGGATTATTGTTAGATGTGGATGGTTGGGAGTTATGCTGTGGGGTGGTTGGGCACCAATTTTGAGGAGGTAATCAAGATATCTATTTGGGTCCAACCTCAAGACTTTGTCAAGCATATCCATGTTATCAAAATCTTGTGTAAATTTTAGGACATCTTGATTTATTTGGTCAATGGTGGTGGTATTTTGGATGGGTGGTTATGGTTGCAAGAAGGTGAAGGGGTTTTCATTGGGACCATATGAGTGTGTTTAGAAGACTGAGGGTATGTTGAACACTTGTTGGCCAATTGGTATATTATTTTCATTGGTTTGAGGCATCCCTATGCCCATGTTGTGTCCAAAGTTGGGCATCTCTTTCTTGTGTTGAGATCTTGTTATGGGCATGCAAGGAGATGGGGTTTGTTGGTGAGGTGGATGAAGATGGAGACCTTAGAGAATTTGGTTTGATTTATTGGACCCAAAGAGGATGTGGTAATGGAATGGAATAAAGATTTAGGTGTAAGAGAGTACACTGCCTATAATCTAAGTCTAAAGAAGAAAGGAGATTATGGTGTGATAATAGGTCTTAACCTTTGGGAGATAAATCTAAAAAAGGTTTAAAACCTAAAGGAGATGAGTATCAATGACGTTGATTTTCACAAAATTTTGGACCAAAAGAGATGGAGATAGATTGGATTGTTTTGAAGATGAATTGATGAGAGAGATTTTGATATTGATTTTGGAGGATGTTTCAACTAAGGAGAACCCTAGGTGACCTAGATGCTTGGTATGATAGATTTGGATGATGTTTTGGAAGAATGATTTTGAAATCAAAAAATGAGCTCAAGTAGGATCTAAATCTTAGGAGTTTGCACAATGGATGTTTTCTCTTTGTTTGGGGTAGACTTATGACCTTACAAAAAGAGGGATGATTATTCTACTTGAAGGTAGACTAATGACCTATCGAGCAAAATAAGATGTGAAGGATGAAAACCTAGATTCAACTTTAGCTCAAGATTGTTTTTTTTCTGTTTGATTTTTTGGATGTTGATTGATGTTTTTGATTGGTACTTGGATTAAGGTATTTTGGATGTGTTTTTTTATGGAGGAAGCAAATGGATTTAGAAATGGATTTGTAGAAAGATGTTTATTTGGTCCAAAAAAGTATACACAAATCAAAGAGGATGAGAAGCTATGGAAATGAGTGGATTATGATTGGGCTCAAAAGGTATGACAAAAAGGGTCCAATGGTAATAATGATTAATTCTCTAAGGTCAAAAAGGAGGTATGATTGGGAAATTTTGGATTGAAAGGGATGTGGTTTTGACAAGTTTCAGAAATGTGCTTATGGATTGTGGATAAGCAAGTCCTAAAGATCTCAAAATAGATTTCTAAAGTTTTAGGCAAATCAATTTATAAATAGCACCAAAACTTAAGGAAATGACACCAAAATAGACAAAAATAGTGCTAAAACATGTCAATGTTGGTCAATGCTTTGGAAAAAGGCTGATTTTGATGGCACATTTGGATTTTTTGGATGTGAAGGTTGATCAAATGTTGAAATGAGGTCTCAAATATTTGTTGTTTCTTGGCAATTTTTTTGCACACTTCAAGAACAATAGAACACAATAGCCAAAGATTTGTTTGTGAAAAGATGTAAAGATTTTAACAAGCACTTTGTACAACCTTAGGCAAGGATAGGACAATACTTGTTGAGTTCCCACTTGGTTTCCCAGCCGTGCCTACTTGTGGTGTATAGCTCCAGGAACTTGGGGCATGGGATCCCCCTTACATCTCACACACTTCTTAGGCACACCAAGTTCCAAGTCCCCAAGGCTTGCAAACCTTGAGATACTTTGCTATCTCTACCACAAGCTGTGAAAATGTGGGACAACTATCAGATTTCTCTTGCATCAAGTAGAGGGTTTTGGGCTTCTAAAACATTGGTTCATAGTGGGGGTACATCCAGGGGATTGACACATTATGAGCATCGAAAAAACCACTTTAGATTCTAACTAGATCTACTGGGAGTTTCAGATACACAAAGGTACTACTTCCTTTCGAGCTAGCATCATATGGTAAGTGTTAATACTGATTAGACTTAGCTTTCACCTTATCATCAATTTACATATAGAGGATTGGATGAAAGTACCACTTGGGGTCACCAATGAGTTCTTTGTATGGATGTGTCTCAAGGGTAGGCCCACTTTCTAGAAAAATGAGGATAGAACCATTTCTCTTCACCCAAGATCCTTTTGAAGGTGAGGGGAGAGGATACTTTGACTCTAACTCATGGGTAACAAAAAGTGCAAGTGCACCAAGCACGACAAACACTCTCTAATGTTCTTTTTAATCCCAAATCAAAATGTTCCTAAGATTGTTTGCAAGCATTTGTTAATTTTAGAGAACCAAAATCAAATGTTCTCTATGCTAAGGCACATAGAGGATTCTTTTTAGGTACACCAAATGAAATATTTTGTTTGTTGTTTGTTTGACAAGCCAATGATTAATTTTAGTGCACCAATTGAAATGTTTGCTACACTAACATACAAGGGTTCTTTTTATGAGCACCAAATGAAGTGTTTTTCTAATCTAATAAAAACCCTCAAAAAACTATTAGTGATTTCAGAATAATAGTCTTGGACAGATAGTGATGACCTGTAAAACATAGAGATGACCATGTATAGAACCCAATGTTAGCACATAAAATAGTGATAAAATAGAGCATAAATGGTGTCGCTTTGACCAAAAATGGTGCTGCTGTAAGAACCTAGACAAAACCTAACTACCCTAGCAAATAACACTACAATAAATATAGATTATGCTGATTACAGATATTGTGCTACAAAAGTTATAGATTGCATTTAATACAAAGATTGCGCTATTAAAGACAAATATAGCACTAATACTAAGGATAGCGCTATTATAGACTAATATAGTGCTAATACTAGGGATAGCACTAAAATAACCCTAAAAAAGTGTTAATGTGTAGAAGTCTAAACTGTCTAACCGACTGTGGATGATGGCACTATCCTAGGCATCGATGGCGCTAATACGAGGCTGAAGTGGTTGAAGCTGCAAAACACAAGTTCTCTCAACCAATTAGGGGGTTAGATTGCATCAAAGTAGTTTTTTTAGTCTTTTTAGGTGTCCAAAAGATGAAATATAGCAATGAAACAACCTATTGAATAAAACCAAAACAAGATGGAAACAAAGGCATGTAATTTTGATTTTAAATAAATTTGGACATAGTCTCCCCTTCTTTTTGCATAAACCCTACAAAAACAAAGAGTAAACAACCCCAAAAGTGATAAAAAGACTGAAAAAACAAAGCACATGTGAGTCATAATGAACAAGGAATGTCGTGTCGAAAAGGTGCCAATACAGCTAGAAATAGCGCTAATGTGCAGGTAAATCATGCCACTACATAGGAAGATAGCGCTAATACTTGCAAACACATCTAAAAGCAACAAAGCTCACACAAAATTGTTAGATTGAGACCTTGTGAGTCCCATTGGGCATGCCAATGTGATTAGTGAAATCAAAATGAGATGAAGAACACAACAATAAAAAAAAATGAGCATTATACCTCACTAAGATTCACCAATCCAAGATAGGGTAGTAGAAGCATGCACCCAAGAGCTCTTAGATATAACCTAGATAATGGATTCAATGTGAAATGCTCAAATCTAGTGTAGCTCACAAGCTAGCTTAAGAGAATTTTTGGCATGATAACTCTCCTTAGAAATTGGATGATAAAATAGCTTGGAGGATGTATTTATAGGCATTTTGGAGAGATTTTGATCCAATGGTTGAGATTAATTTGAGAGATCAAGGGTGAAGGATGAAAGTGATGTGGAGGGCCTATATTTCATCTTGGAGAATAGAGGGCTAGGAATAAAGATGAGTTTTTAATTCATCTTGGGAAATGGGTGAATTAAATGAGGTTGGGTGAGATGGATTTTATGTGAATTAAAAATTCACATGGGGAATGGTAAAATGAATTTAAAATTTATTTGGGGAAGAGTGGATATTAATTCTTATAACGTGTGTAAGAGGTTTTAATGAGGGTTATGACACATGTGTATAAAAAATGGATTTATATGAGATATATTTCAATTTTTTATTTGTGGGATGTGGGGAGAAGTGTTAATCTAGGTTTGACCATATTAATTAGGGTGATTATCCTAATTAATATGGCTGGAAAAAATTAGGGAATGGGTTAGTGAGGTGTTTAGATTAATTAAATAAGGTTTTACTTAATTAATCCTAGGTCTAGGGTCATGTAGGTTAGGCTAGGTAATTAAATAATAGATATTTAATTAACTAGGGTAGGGCTATCTTGATTAATAGGCTAAATTAATTAGATAAACATGATTTACCTAATTAATTGGATTTAGTGAAGAGAGGGAATTAACCAAATAAATATTGTATATTTATTTAATTAATTGGCTAAGATTGAACTATTGAATTAATTAAATTAATTCAATGGAGGGGGATAAAATGATGAAAAATTAGGTGAGGAAGGGATAATTAATTAAATAAAAATTTAATTAATTGATTAGAAGAGAAAATGGTATGTTTAGGGATGTCACGAGTCGGTTTTATGGTGAAGACATTTCTAGGTGTGTACATAGGTATTTAAAATAAGATTAAAATAAATAATACCATCTAGAATACCAAAGTTCCATAATTAATCCTTTTGCTAATAATTATAATAGTCATTTGATGTAGGATCATTCTAGGTCCATGAGCAATCCTCACCAACCAAAAATATTTCTTTGCTTTATTCATTGTTTTTCTTCTAGTTTTAGATTGTATGAGTTAGTGATCAAATTTCTAGTAATTTCAATTGGTTCAAGGCCACATGATGGCTTCAAATTGAAGATGATCTAAATGGGTGTCTATAGTTCAAGTTGGGAGAATATCTGATTAAAATTGAGAGAGTTTTGCTTGTGTGGATGTATCTACCTCCAACAGGATGTCTTGATGCACTTTGTCTCGAACAGGATGTCTTGATGCACTTTTCTTCCAACAAGATATCTTGATGCACTTTGCCTTCCAATAGGATGTCTAGATGCCTTTACCTTCCAATAGGATGTCCAGATGCCTTTACCTTCCAACAGGATGTCCAGATGTGTTTTGCCTCTAACAGGATGTCTAGATGCATTTTGCCTTCCAATATGATGTCCAGATGCCTTTTCTTCCAACAAGATGTCCAAATGTGTTTTGCTTCCAATCGGATGTTTCAACTAGATGTTCCAACTGGATGTTCCAATTGGATGTCCTATTGCAACCATATGTTTTCCAATCGGATGTCCTGTTGCAACCGAATGTTTTCCAATTGGATGTCCTATTGCATTGCATGTCATGTTGACATGTGGATTTTTGCAAAAATTATCCTGAAGTGCCCATAAAGTGATGAAAATGGTTTTTAACAGTCTTAAAGTGCCTACAAAGTGACAAAATAGTTTTTAATCACATTTTTTGGCTAATCTAAGAGCTAGTAGGAGGGTGCCAATCAAAAGAGTTTGTAAGAGGATGACACATCTTTTCATGTGAAGATATGTGGTAACCACCTCTTTTGCATATAAAAGGGGAATTTATTACTTTCGAAGGGGATCTTCTCCATATTGATTTTTTTACTTCTGCTATAATTTCTTCTACAAGTTTCATATTTAAAGGAAGGTTGTTTTGGGTTTGTCATGGGGAGGCTAGGATACTCTGACTTGGATATTGGAATGATTGTAAGACTATAATATCATTTCTCCTTCTATACACTCCAATTACAAATGAATAAAGAGATTTATGTTTTATTGTTGTGTGTTTTTTATTTTCCTACCTAGTTCAGCAGCTTGTTAAAGCCCCTAGACCTTGACCTATATCAAATGCTATTAGAACTTAAGTTTGGGATTCCTTGAGTCTATGTGATTACTATGTAAGGGACCTTGAGTAGATTATTTTAGGTAGAGTGAACATGAAAATATGCAACTATAAAGGGTGTACAAACATGGCACATCAAGCAAGTGGTAGAAGAGGAGAAGTTCCAAGAGCTAGAGATTCAGCATTTGTTAGGGTTAGCCAGCAGAAGATATCAATTAAATGCAAATAAAGATTAAACAAAGGAATGGAAATACACAGAAATAATAATAGCAAGAGACAAGCTTTAACATGGTTCACTCAAACTCAGGCTACATCCACCAAACAGAGAGTCCAATATTATTATCCAATAAATCAAACCAATTACAACTAGCAATCCCTGCAACTCAATACCGTTGCAAATGCTACAATATAATATATCTAAAAAACCCTAACCCTTAGCCGCTTATTATCAAGCTTTTTGTCAGTTACAAAAATAGGGTTTTCTTATGTCAGTCAATGAAAAATAACTTCCGGTGCCTTTATAAAATAATAAAAAATGTGTGAGGTTTCAGGGGTGTTGCCCCCGAGCCCCCATTGGGGTGTTGCCCCCTGACCCTACCCTGTATCGCGACAGGGAACGTGCCAGGGAATGCGCCAGGGGTGCTACCCTTAGACCCCGCAAGGGGCGCTGCCCCTTGACCCTATAGAAATTTGGGGGGAAACTGCACCGATAAAAGTGGGGAAAATTTAACCTCTGAGTCTGATTAGGCTCCATATAACAACATTGGTAGAGATGCTCAGAGACATCATAGCTAGCATGATGCAATGGAAAGAACATAATGTAGAGGAATACCTATAGAGGATGTGATTGATAATGAGGAAGAAGTCATTAATGAAGAAGTAGAAGAAGGAGATGATAGATATGAGAGGAGGTTTCTGAGTGCAATGATAAAGATTGCCAGTAAACCCTATGTAGAGTTACCTAGTTATAGTGGTAGTCTGAAACCAAATGAGTTGATAGAGTGGATTTCAGAAATGGAAAATTATTTTGAGTTGGAATCTATTGAAGACCCTAAGAGGGTAAAACTTGCAGCTACAAAGCTGAAGGGACATGCATCTCTATGGTGGGATCATGTGAAACTTGAGAGACAGAGAAAAGGAAAGGATAAGATTAAAACATGGGAGAGGATGTTAACTAAGTTGAAGGAAAAATTTCTGCTTGCAGACCATCAAATCACTATGTTTAAGATGTTGCAGAACCTCAAGCAAAGGGATAAAAGTGTGTAAGACTACACCGAAGAGCTTTATAGATTGAACATAAAGGATGGTTACATTGAAGATGATGCTAATAAGGTCTCTAGGTATGTAAATGGTTTTCATTGTTCTATCTAATATAAAATTAGCATGGTTAGAATTACCTATTGGAAACAAGGTAGATAACTGAGAGGTGGGATGAATAAGTTATCTTAAATATTTTAACCTTCTATTCTTCTTTAACAATTAGTGCATCATCAAAACATATAATCATACATAACTATGAGAGCAAAAATAAAATTAACACACATAACACAATGATTTCGACATGGAAAACCTTGTTAAGGGAAAAACCACGAGGTGACTAACCCAAGATTGTATTATTTGTTAAAAGAATAAGAAGTACAAAATGGCACTTGCTAATTAGGGCTCACTCCCTGAGCACCTTGCTCACAAGAGGCACACTGCTTACAAGAGACTCATTGTCTACAAGGATATAGAAGGTAACCAGATGTTTGAACTAAAGAGAGGTATCCACATATGCTGAGGTTCAGTTCTGGTTAGGCTCAATTTACTGATCTACTGCACTTCATACTTCCTCTTCTTTAGTACTGTTGTTTAGTCACATACCAAACTTGTATTGCTACTTCCACACTTCTTTCTACCTTTTCTCACACACTATTTCTCCACACACACACCCTCATATTGAAATCCATCTAGTATATATATCTGCACCCAAGATTTCAACATCTTTCTAGTTAGCAACCAGAATACTCAAGATATTTACTAAACCCTAATCTGTCGGCTGAATCCATGCTCAAAATGTGATGTGTATCCAAGACAGAGTTAGAAGTCATCAATCAAGTCAACCAACCAAGTATGATCCCTTAATTAACTTGTCCATCATCAATTTCTCATCCAAACTAAAGTTTGATGCTCTGTCGGTTAGTTCTTCCTCAGTCTACTCTGTTTGTTAGGAACCCAACACTTAGATGCTCATATCTTTTCACTCTTTCATCACCGGAGGCTCAATCTCTAGAATGTAGTAGTCATGGTACTCATCTTGACTTGCCAAAGTTTGCACTTTGCTGCAATACGTCATCTGAGAGATCTGGACCTGATTGTCAAACCTTGCTGCATGCTCTGTTCTTGCTCACTGGACCAAAACACTCTTCAATCTGACTTCTAGTAAAGACATACTATGTGCTGCAGATGTGTTACAACAATAATGAATCCACACAGTGTCTCTTGCCAACATTACCATCATAGAAGAAGCTTATCAATTGCATTCGAGGTAGAAGAAAAGATCTCTAGAAGGAATAATAGTTCTAGGGGAAGAGGTAAATCCTCCAAAGGAAGAAGGTAGTCAAATCCTATACGTGGTTCTCAAGATAAGCAAGGAGAAACAAGTTATTCTTAGACCAGTACCCAAGGAGGTAGAGAAAGGGGTGATTACTCTCGAGGTAGAGGAAATTTTGGAAGAGGAAGAGGATTTAGTGGAACATGTTTCTAGTGTGGAAAGGCTAGATAGAGGGAATTTGAATGTCCTCAAGTACAATAGAGAAATGGCAAAGGCAAAGAGATTGTAGTCTATTGGCACCTACAAAAAAATTATTCTTGTTGTGTCCATTTTGTCCCAAAATCCAAAAATCATGTGAAAATTGCTTAGACTAGGTCACCATTTGATAAAGAATTCAATTCTCAGTAACTTTGCCTTTTGAACCACCTCAAAACTCTTTAATATGAAAAAGTTGTGCCGGTTCAAAGTTTGGTGTTTTATATGTTTTTCCTTAGTCAAAAAATGATTTCTCCCTTAGAAAATATTTCATGGTTTTCCTTATTGTCGGCAAGTCAACAATACTTCTAACTTTAGAACTTGTTCACAAGTTCTATTTTTTGTTGATTTACTGATATGTGAGTTCACCAATTAAAGGGAAAAGGGAGAATGTTGCGGCAAAGTAAAGAAAAAAGGGTTCTTCTATCTATGAAAAGAAAAGTTCAAGAACCTGATGGTTTATCAATAGGGAGTTTTCTCAATAGCCAATTTGCTGACAAAGGGTACAACATAGAGAACAAATGAAAGGTTCAAGAAGTTTGCATTTTTCTAATAAGGGAAAAATTGATTGAGGCTTAAGTCATAAAATGGTTTTTTTTGGCAAATTGACAGATGACCAAATTAAGGAACTAGTTTGGGATTGTTCAAGTTTGTTGATAGCTCATTTGGCCAATATAGTAAGAGACAAGAAAAATGAAGAACAAGGTAAAGTTCATAGAAGTTCAACTTTGCCAACAAAGCGAGAAACAAGAGCAATATGCTTGGTTCATGAAAATGTGTTTTTGCTGACATAAGGAAAAGAATGGCTAGATTCTAAAATGTTGCCATTTGTCAATAAGGCAAATAAAAAGGTAAAATAGCTTGAAGTTGGGCAAAGGTGAAAGTTGGGTCCCATCGGGCGTGCCAGAATGTGTATGAGGAAAAATTGATTAAATCTAAACTAATAAAACCAAAAACCAATCACATAAAGTGAACCAATCTAAGTAAAAGCCATTATCATAAGATCAAAGACAAAATGAAAGCTCTTACCAAAACCTGTATTGTTCCCTTTTGGAGAAGTGTGGATTGCTCAATCAAGTTGCAAAACCATAGCTGCAACAAGCAAGTAGTGTGCTCAATGTGCTCAAAGATCAATGTCAAGAGATCGTAAGGTTGCTTAATCGACGCGTTTTGTATGCTCAAAAGCTTTGTTAAGTATGCCTGAGAATACGATCGAAGAGAGAGACTCAATGAAGGAGATGAGGGGGGTTTATATAGGTTTCAAGGAAGATCGATCAACGGTCTAGATAATTTAAAAGAATCAATGGAGGAGAACAGTTGAGGAATGTGCAACAAATAAGAAGAAGCCAAGTGTCTTGCTTTCTTTTGCATGAGAGGAGTTATCAAGAATAGAAGAATGAGTTAAAGCAATTAACAGAATGTAATGATTAGTTAAGTGATTTAAAACAAGAAGAAGGGATTTGCATGAGAATAAGAAGATACTTAGTTTTATTAAATATAGAAAGCTTGAGTTATATTAGAGATAACTCAAATTTAGAAGAAAAAACAATTTAAATAAATAATTGATTTATTTAAATTTAGAGAAGATATTTTGGAAGAAATAATTAAATAATTAAAATTATTTAATTTAGAAGATTTGAAAACAAATTAAATAAATAAATTTATTTAATTGTTGTACATGATTTTGGAAGAATGATTTTGATTTAATTAAATAATTTAAGAATTATTTAATTGTAGATAAGAGGGAATTTGTTGAATTAATTAAATAATGGGATATATTTAATTAATGTGGATGTGAATTTTGGAAGGTGACAATGATCTAATTAAATAATTAAAATTATTTAATTGTGGAAGAATAATAGAGGAATTTGATTTAATTAATTAAATAATGAGGATTTATTTAATTAATGTCTCAAGTATGTGATTTAGAAGAATTTGGTGAAATTAATTAAATAATTAGATTATTTAATTAATGTGTGAAATGTAGGTGATTTGACAAATTACGAAAAAGCAAGTGGTGCAGCGACTTGGTCATTTTAGGGTGTCTACAAAAGTTGTTGATAAGGCATAAAAAATGACCAAGATAATAATTGTTAGATTTTGCTGATAGAGGCAAAGTGGCCCTGGTTCCTCAAATCAAAGATTTGTTGATAAAGGCAAATAAGTGGCAAGTGTGGGTAAAGTTCTAAAAATTGTAAAATTGCCAATATAGCTGCTAAACTAACAAGGAGAGCAAGGAGAAAAGTTTAGAGAAAGTTACTTTTGCCGACTAAATGAAAAGAGGAAAGAGGAAAACCAAGCAACAAGACTAGTTTGAAAATATGCATTTTTGCCAAAAAGGCAAATTAGTGCTATGGATGGTAAATAAAGATAATAGCAAATACAAAATACAAAAAATTGAAAAGAATTGGCCATTAAAGGCAAAAAATGTAGAATGGTATAGTCAGGAATCATATGGCTTACAACTGAAAATTAGGAAAACATATTGGGAATGCGATATATGCTTGAAATTGGTAATTCCTTGAATGTATGCCATGGTTGAAGGAATATAAATACATATTTGTACTTAACATTAATGAGTTGCTAGCTATAATTGTGCAAGCTATTCAAATAGTGAAATTGTTCAATACACAAAGGATAAATCAAATAAGTTAGGTGTTGCAGGTGGTAGGGAAGGATAAGAAGCTTCCCTCTTTATTGCTCAGAGTACAACTAGAGCACAAGAAATCTTTTTTTGGTTGTTTGTAGAGATGATAGAGCATGGGTCTGCAATCCCAATGTGCAAATCTTCTGACATTTCTGGGCCTAAATTTAACATAGCATGGTGCATACTCATTTGACTGGGTGTTGCACTAAAATGAGTGCAATGAATTGATATATATGCAGGGTTGTAATTGGTGATAAGGGTTGGTCATTTTGGTATTTCTTAGTAGGATTGTGAGCTCTAGGAGTTAGATTAGAAAGGATATTGTGTAGGCTACGTTTATGCATGAATCAGTCTTGAAGTGTATGTAATACAATTTAAATCTTTGTATCAAATTATTGTCTTTCTCCATTACTGTAGGTGTTTTTCTTAGTAAATTGTAATCATAGCTCTAGTTTTCTTTTACCACATTTTGTGGTATGATTGTAATCTCTGATTTGATGAATGTGATAGTTCTTAAATCATTCCCAAGCTTTGTGAATGATCATTTCAGTATTGCATAGGGGAAAATGTGGTATGGTGTGTGATTCTTAAGTATTTTGAATAATTTGGTGTGAGGCCTACACTTTTTCATTTCCATACATGTGACTATTTATCTTACTATTGTTGGTATTTTTATATTTATGGGACTGTTGTTCCCAGATTTTCAAACTATTAAAATCTTATTATGTTAAAGGAAAACTAATTGGGTGATGTTAGATAGAAAATTGTCATGTGATTTCATTATGTTTATAAGAACTGTGGTATGCTTTAGAAATGCATGTATTACATTTGCTTCGGCTATGATATCTCTATGTGTTATTGATTTTAAGTTTGAGTGTGCAAGTATTGCTAACGAAACCACATATACAGGAGATCATCCCATACCTATGTTGTATCCCTTGTGAGCTGATCTAGTTCCATGAGAAACTAAGATCAACCTCATGTTTTGAAAAAATGTTGTAATATTTTAATGTGTTATGTTGCATGAGGTCAAGGGAATAAGGGCTATCTTCTGATTTACTTTTATTATGATAAGTGTTGTAAGACATGTTGTTTTAAATCTTGTTTAAACTTTATTTCTTTTTGACCCTCTTCTTGTGTTTTTACTTGACTCTGGGAGTCCTAACTAGGTTTAAATCAACCCTAGGTTATACCCTATGGGTCTAGGGACCTTTTTGACTACGATAACCTTGGGATAACTCCATATGGTCACTTCAACTTCAGGGTGAAATTAAGTGACGAATTTGGAAGCATGGGGACAATGGGATGAGTGGAATCCACACTCAGGCCCACTTCCAAGTCATGGAGCAACTCCATGATCCCTTAATAATGGAGTGTTTGTCTCCTTGTGCCTCTCTTTTGGTGGGGTTCCCCTTAATGAGGGTGGTGTGTCACCCACTCTCTCTTATTTTAGTTTACTTATTGTATTTTATTTCTACATGTGGGCTATAATGGGGGACCTCATGAGTGGGTTTATTTTTTTATTCCCACTTGGGATAGTGGGGATATTTTATTAATTCCACTTGGGATAGTGGGGATATTTTATTAATTCCACTTGGGATAGTGGGGTTATTTAAATATTACAATCTTTAAAAAAATAAATTTTTAATTCATCCACTATGAATTTAAAATTCACAAATAATGTGAGCCCTTGATCTCAACTCTTGATCCTCACCTTCCATTCCCTTTTCAGAAAATCTATAAATGAGACCCTTCTCTAAGCAATTAGCACACAGGATTTTTGTAGGGGAACTTGATTCTTGTAGGGGAACTTCTTTCTTTCTTTCATTCTTATCATGCCTAATTTCCTCTAGGAAATCTTCTTTTTGCATCCTCATAATGCCCAATTCTTTCTCTATTCTTCTCTTCATAGCCTCATAATGCCAAAATTATTCTAGCCATCCTATATCCTCCATTCATTATCCCTTGCTTGTGATTATAGAGAGATTATTTTTGGGGTTAGATTATTGTGGAAAGAAGGAGAATTTTGGAGAAGGAGGCTAGAGTGGAGCTCTTCATCAACTTTCATTCCATAATTGGTCTTTGGAAGGTTGGTGAATCAAGTCTACTCTCTTGTGTATCTGTTATTTTATATGTATATTTGTTTCTTACTTGTTGAATAAATTTGCAAATGTCTTCTATGAGTATTCTGTTATTGTTTTAAGTTTTTCTGTTGGGTGTAGAAAGAGCTCCTTCCAGTTGGAAGGCAATGCTCATCTTGTATAGGGAAGGGGAGGTGTGACCCTCCTTGGGTGTCATCTTGGTTCTTGTTGTAATAAATGCCTTGAGGGCAATTTGGTATTTTTTTAGCCTAGAGGGCTTATTGGAATATCCCAGGTAATTTGCTTAATTGGAAGGCTTGAGGCCTTGTGGAAAGATAAATTGTTGGCTTGAGGCCTTGTGATAAAATGTGATAAACTATGTAAAGGATGACACCTAGAGGTAGAGATTGTCTACTCCCCTACCCTCTTGAACTCACCTAAGCTGGTTCATTGTATTGTGAGTCAAACCTTGAGGGTGTGTGTATTATTTGATTTGTTGTTGTTGATCAATGTTGTGATGTGTATAGTCTATTTTACCCTGGGTATGTGGATGGTCTCCCTGGCTCGAGGGTGACCCTCTTGCAAGTCTATGGTAGGGAGGAGAGCAGCTTGTGTGGTATTTCTTTTCTTATGTGTTAGGCAGGTATTCTTGGAGCTTATTGTGAAGCTTAGAGAAGATTATTGGATCTTAGAAAATATTTTATTTTCCTTAAGTCTTAAGGAGAGCCTGATCTTTTAATAGCTCCTTCCCTGTCGATTTTCTAAAAAAAGAAAATTATCTCCCTATTGTTGTATAAATTTTTATTTTTGGAGTTGTGAGAAAATCCTCTTTGTTCTTGGGTTGATAGTTGTAATTTTCTTGTTCATTAAGTTTTACCATTTAGAAATAAGAAAAGAAAAAGAAAAATTATTTTTAAAAGGCTATTAAAATTATCTAGTTCTTTCTTCTTCTATTTGCAACATAATGAGTTAGTTGATGTTTTAATTAAGTTTGTAAAAGTATTAAAAAATATCCCCACCATGAAATAAATGAAATTTAGGTTGCAGTATTGCTTTTGAAATTACCGCCACTTTGAGGGGGTCGCTTCCTAGGATGGGGACCTTTTCACTTTTACTATGCACTTTTACTGTTCACTATTCACTATTCACTTTCACTTTTCACTATTTACTATTCACTATTCACTATTCACTTTTACTATTCACTATTTATTTTTATTATTCACTTTTCACTATTCATTTGAAGGCAAACTATATGTAGTTTAAAACATTTGACTTGAAATAGAAATCTTAAATCAAGGAAAGTGGAATTTATTTATGCATAATGTATAATACAAATTGAATAGATGCTTAAACTCAGAGTTGCAATTCAGAAATACAATGTTTATATTTGTAAAAACAAAAGTAACTCATTGCTCTATTTTTAATGAATTATTCTATACTTTCTTTATAGTTAAGGAACTTATTAATGAAATTGAGAGTTAAGTGAACTGAGATAATGGCGGTATATATATATTTAAATTAAATTTCAGAGAAACGGTAAAATGAACGTGATAGAAATACAAGCAAAATTAAATTCCAAGAAAGGGAAGAGAGGGCAAATGAACGGGCTTGGTTGAAAATGCTAAGTCTAAAGGAGGAGAAATTAGTATTAAATTCCAGAAAATGGAAAGAACAATTAGATGATCATGCTTTGCTGAAAAATGATCTATCACCTAAAACAACTGTTGTTCAAATATAATTCGTGAGATTAACCTAAGTCAGGGAACCACACGTTTCCTTGTCTAGGGTGTGCGCACATGTATTTGGTATGCCGCTGTCAACTGTATTGTTTTCGCTTTAAGCATACACCACCGAGCACGCTTACACGTGTGAGGGGGTTTATAGGGTAGTAAAGAAAAAATTTTGATAGTTCGTATCATGACCACATGACGCATGTGGACATGACACATGTGAATGCGTGTTGTGCCACATGGGAAATGTGGGCATGACATTTGGTAGTGATTTCTTTGCATTTGATTCATCAAGTAGGTAGTTATACACTTCTGTGTGACTGTTTTCCTCTATTTTATATTAGACTCTGCAACATGATGGATAGGCACCAATCTGAGTAGCCTTAGATCACCCATCTTCAAAGAAAAAACTATACATCTTACTTTTAGAAGCAGAAGTAGTCTTTATGCATCCTCATTGTATAGGATTACATTTATAAACTATATAGGGGTCATACAACAACCATCTTTTCTTAGTTTAGTGATAGATTTGGGACTAAGGAGAAGCAAATTGGGTTTGGTTGTTACATTTTAGTTGTTCATCTGGTATCATTTTAATACCTATTCAGGTACAATACCCCTTGGAATATCCCTCCAGAGTTTAAGTTGAGCTCAAAGAGTAGAAGAGTTTACCATATCCTATAGTTAGCAAAAATTCCCCTTCACTTGTAGATAAACCTCTTCCTTTCACCTTGATAACAATCCCTGGCATGGGTGTTTAAGAATGTTTTAGAGTTTTGGGTTGGAGTTATTTTGGGAATGAACATTTTGGCACTGTTGTCAGGGAGCAATTATTTTGATTCAAATTCAAAATCCTTGGTAATAGTGAGTCATTTTAGTTTTGGTTGCTAATATTGAAAATATAGTTTTGTTCAAATTTTCTTCCCAACAGGGAGTGGTGACTCTATTTGTTAACCTAGAATTAATTTCAATTTGAAAGAAGTTTCAAAATGGATAGAGGAAGAAACCAGTAGCATTCTGGATGTGAGGAATCATCTAGCAATGCTAGAAATAGAAGGAATAGGTATAGCAAAAAAAGACCCCATATGGTACCTACAAGGAATGCCCAAGATAATATATCTGTCAACCTCAGAAGCTAATACAACTATACTTTTGAGGATTATGTTGATAATATGCTAAGAGGAAATAGAAGACAAAATAGAGATGACTATGATGTTAGAAGAAATGAGAATGTTATTAGTAGAGGAGGTAGAGATGCTTCTTAGGGTCCACATTTGGGAACATATGGGATGCCTCGTGATAATGAAGAAATATATTAGGATGCTAGGATTCCTGATTCTCCCATAAGGTCATTTGAAAGTCAGGATGATGCTACTCCTAATGAGGGAAATTAGTAGTAGCCTAATGATGATGAAGAAAGAGAGAGAAGGATCCAACATGAGTTGGCTCTACTTGATCACCTTAGAAATAGACAGAGGGAGGTTCAAGCTTTACTTAATCAGTAGGAGGCTCAATTGGCTCAGTAGGCCTAGCAAAATTAGAATGTTCAATAGGAGGGCCTAAATAAAAATGTTCAGCATCAACATGCATAATGGCCACAATATTAGTAGCCATAAAATCAACATAATAATCAGCAGAGACAACAACATCATGTGGGATTGCAGGCTGTAAACCAAAACCCTGCTCAAAATATTAACATGCAGCCACAACAAAATCAAGTTAACCTGTAGTATGGTAACATCCAGCTCATTAGTCATGCTCAATGAAGACAAGCGCAGAGGTTTATTGCATAGAGGTAGCCATTGGGAGCTGAAAGATACAAGCAACTTGATTTTCTTGGTATTCCTAATTTTCCTAATCCCATTCCAACTGAGATTAGAGGGAAAATTCATGATTTTAGGGCAACAACACTGTCACTAGTGAGGAACACCTGAGACATGTTATTAATGGCACTAATGAGTATGAGATTGAAGATGAAGATGTGAATGAAGTTCTTTGTGCACTCATTGGAAGAAAGTGTAAAAGAATGATACAAAGCTCTCCCTGATAGTAGAATTGATTCTTGGGAGGAGTTCATGAGAGTTTTCAGGTTGCAGTATGGGGTTAGGATTGATCCCAAGTTTACCATTCATGAGCTCACAACAATCAAAATGGCCATCAATGAGATAGTGGTTGAGTTTAATAGTTGTTTCATTCTGACTATGAGAAAGGTACCTCCTCACATGAAACCTAATGAATCAATGTGTTTAGTTTTGTATTGTGGTGCATTTAATTCAAAGCTTGGTTATTGTTTGAGGGACAAGAACCCACAAACATTAAGGGATGCTTATGCTATAGCTATAAATATTGAGGGTAATATGAGAGCTTTAGGGAAGCATATTAAAAGGGGTGACGTGAAATTGTTCTAGCCTAACAAGGTTGCTTTCAACAAACCCCTTACTACTGATGATAAATTGGATAAACTTATGGGGTTAGTGAAGTATTTGAGTTACAAGGTTGACAAAAATGATAAAGGGTTACCATATTAGGGTGTTGCAACACATTTTAATGAAGGATAGAGGATTCATAACATGCTTTATAATACTGATTGGTCTAAAATACCATAGCAAAATGATAGGCAGGCTGCCCCCAAGCATGTGAGTTTTAAGTAGCTTGAAAACGACACCTCTGATCCTTTAAGAAAAGACTAGATTAATGTTCAAGATGATTCTTTGTGGTGTCAGGCTTGTTTTCTTCCCCATGACCTAGTGAATTGTGTAGCGGCTCATTCATTGAGTAAAGAAGAAGAGTTCCCAAATGAAGAGGGTGTAGCTGAATACTACAAGGAAGAGATAAATTAGTTTGATACAAAGGATTTTGAATGCATAGATAGTTTAGGTGTTAGGATTATGTTAACATCCCCAGAAGGTAAGCATTCATGCATGTCATTAAGATTGGGTTTTCATTGCACAAATAATGTGGTAGAATATGAAGCACTATTGTTGGGCTTGAATGTGGCCCATAAACATGGCATTCAATGTCTGAAAATTTATGGAGATTCAAAGTTGATTATACAGCAGATCAGAAAAGCATTTGCTACCAAAGACAAGAGGTTGAAAGCATATACATAAATGTTGTATGGGATAACATAGAGCTATTTGATGCCATTTTTATTGAGTGAAAAAATAAATCAAAAAATGAAGAGGTGGATGCCCTAACTGTAGCTACATCCAAGTATAATCCTTAATCTAATTTTCTTCTTGACCATCGAGTCATTGAAGTACTTGCAAGGCCAACCATTCTAGAAAACATATATAGTCGGCAAGTATTTAATGATAGCAATCAAATTTCTAGTTTTTTAAATTGTATGGATGAATTTGAAAGTCAAGAAATTGATTGGAAGCCAATGGTTGAAATGGAAAGTAGCAAAGAAACGTTATTTGGTAGCAAAGTGGTATAGTTGAAAACCAATACCATTTCTAAGGGATTGGTAGCATTAGAGAGGATGTTTGATAGCTCTGACCATTGGAAAAGCAATGGTAAACTAGTCCAAGAAGATGGCTTGGAGGGTTTTAACCTTGGAACAAAGGAAGCACCCAAGATGGTTTACATAGGTAAGAAACTAAAGCCTCATGAAAAGCAAATGATGATTACTTTATTCAGGGAATTCAAAAGGTGTTTTGCATAGTTGTATGATGATTTAAAAGCCTACAGGGAGGACTTGTTTCAGCACACTATTCCCCTCTATTGGAGTAAATGGTTTTACCATTTACTATGCTTAAGTTTTACTTAAGCAAATATTATTAGTTAGGTGCATATAGTTTTGGGTAGTTGTTTTTCCCGTACTGGGAAGTTTCATACCTGTCAGCATTTTCACGACTTTAAAAAGCCTATACCATATGTATTTTACGTATCTCAATTTATTCATTCTGGTTTGGTGAAAGAGCTTGTGGGATTCTCTCTATTTTGTGAAGGTTATTTTCTACATATGGTGCTCCTGGGAGGTGGATGACACCAACATGGTATCAGAGCCAACCATTCTATACTCCTTCCTTGAGAGTTTTCATCGAGTGTTTGAGATTGCTTATTTTTCTGGCATTTGAAATTTTTTAAATTTCAAAGTTTCCTATTTTCTGTTTTGCCTAGAACCTCTTGGCATTAAATTTCTTGACAAGGGCATTTGGTTCCACTTGCTGTGGCATGGCAATGTAAGGAGATAAGCTGCCAAAGTTTTTTTTGAGGCATTGGAGGTATTTTTTGTGAGGCCCGTATTTGACTTTCCCTTGTGATTCATTTTAGAGAGCTTAGGGCATGATTTGCATTTTTGGGAGGTAGAAAGTTTCATTTGTAGGCCACATATCACCTCTACGGAGGGAGCTTTGTCTAGTTTGCAAGTTTTTAGAAGTTGGTTCTCTTTTGAATTTCATGCCTGCACTTATTCATATCTTAGCACTGGGTGCGAAGGTCCCTTTGGAGAACACCCTTCAAATAGCCTCTAGAGTAGGATGCTTTGCTACATATATATAATATTGCTTCAAACTTTATAAAGTTTGAAACAAATATCTCCATCCTAGTAGCCATACGGTAGTTTTATTCAGGCAGATTTTTTTATCAAACTTTAATACTTTCTAAAGTTGCAACATAAATATTTGCATTTAGGGTTTAAGTTGTTGTGCTTAAAGTGGAGGTGGGTCCGTCAGGAGTGTTTGGGCGCTACTATCAAGTTGTTCTAAGATCCTATAACCCACATTCATCTTGTGAGAATTTGTTGCACTTCTTATATGCCGACACTCACAGAGTCATATGAAGTGATTGTCATGGGTTGTGTGGTGATTTGTGCTTGTGTACTCTTTCGAGTTGCCTAGTGAGTTGGTTTGAGATTTATCTTGGTGATTTAGAGTCCACTTGGACTGAAAGGCCCCATATTCTTTGCCCTTGTAGAAGGTGATGACATGAATGACCTAGAGCTTAATCTAGCTCCCTCATTTTTACATTGCGCCCCCGTAGGCAACTTTTCTTCCACTGAGCATAACTTGGGCATTCAGAGTCTATTTTTAGCTTTCCACATATCATCAGAAAGTTGACTTTGCCAAGCTCACAGTGGTATAGGTAAATATGCCTAATTTTGCTGATTTGAAGGCTTCATTTGTAGTATTTGGGAGTTTCAAATTTTGTTGTTGAAGGTTAATGTCTTTGTAATTTTGGAGATTTGTCATAGTTCTTTATGGGGCTTTTAGTTCATCCTACTGTGATTATGTTGAAAAGGGGAAATTATAAAAATGGAGAGATGGTATCATAAAACATCATAGATGGCTTCATTTGTTGCCACATTTGTATAATCTAGATCCCCTTCCTGGTACTGATAGTAAGAAATTTTCATGGAATTGCAAAAGGGAACATGTCCTAGGAGTTATTGCAATGTATATTGATGATGCCACTTTGAATGATATTGATCATTTTGAGTGTCCTCATAGTCTTTAGACTAAAATTTGGGAAATACATGGAGATCTTGATACTCAGTTATTCCTAGATGATCATATTTCAGATTGTCTTGTGCCTCTTCATTTTTTAGACAGGATACCCTAGGATCATGCTACTATGCAGGAGTTTGAAGTTTTGGAAAACTTTGAATCTTTAGATGAGGATGAGGAGGGTTCTTTAGATGCTCCTTCTTCTCCATTGGGGATAGTTGATGTACCTTCACCTTCATTGATTCATTGTACAGAGTCATTGATTGAGGCCCCTATCATTCATGTTTAGTAGGACCATTCATCTTTTGGTGGTGATTCATTGAGCACATCTAGTGATTCATCACAATTAGTATCTCAGAGAGAGAGAGATTGGGATTTGTATTTGTTGGACATTAGTTCCTTGTTCATAGAATCTCATATTTCTGAATTGGAAGACACATTTGAGGGTATATCCCTCCTATTAAATGATAGTTGTGGTACAACTGTTGTCACTCCATCTTTGTCTTTAGATAATGTTCAAGATCAGTTTCCAATGGTACCTTGTTTGTCACCTTCTATTGTTATTGGGCATGTTCCTGATTGGTTCGTGGCATCATTTTCCAAGGTCTTGGCGATAGATGAGCAGATTTCAGAGACATCATCATACATTTTCATGCTTCTTTCTTTCAAATCCTATTTGAAGTGGGAAGCATACCTACATCTATACATGGTTTTGTTTCTTCCAAAAGGGAGACAAGTCATTTGTCAACATTGGATCATGTTTTGTCTTCAGGCACTTACCATTTTTGTAGGTGATTACACATTATGGGGGGGGGGGGGGGGGGGGCTATATGGTCTCTCTCTTTCTCTCTTATGGGGGGACTATTGATTGTATATATATGATGTATTTAGTACTTGGGGGTATAACTAAGTCCTCCATCCATGCATCATTTTTGTTTTCTTTCTCTCTTTTGGGGAGGGTTTTTTCCCACTGGGTTTTTCTTCTTTTCTTCAGTTGTGAGAGATTTCTTTTTTGCATTGTAAATGGGTACCTAACATGGTTGTGTAGTTGAGACCCATATTACATCTTGATATTGCATAATTAAGTTGCACTTAAGGGGGGGTGTTGGAGTAAATGGTTTTACCATTTACTATGCTTAAGTTTTAATTAGGCAAATATTATTAGTTAGGTGCATATAATTTTGGGTAATTGTTTTTCCCATACTAGGAAGTTTCATACCTGTCAACATTTTCACGGCTTTAAAAAGCATGTACCATATGTATTTTATGTATCTCAATTTATTCACTCTTGTTTGGTGAAAAGACCCTGTGTGCTTCTCTCTATTTTGTGAAGGTTATTTTCTACAGATGGTGCTCCTGGGAGGTGGATGACACCAACACCCTCCAACCAGATACAAAACCATTTAGGTAGAAACAAAGGCCTATAAATCCCACCATAGCTCCCCAGATGCAGAAGAAGTTGCTAAAAATGACAAGAGGGATGTATCATCAAACCTATCAGGCACTCTGAGTGGGTGTCTAATATTGTCCCAGTTAGAAAGAAGAATGGGGAGATTAGACTCTGTGTTGATTTTAGAAATCTGAACAGTAAATCTCTCAAGGATAACTATCCTCTTCCAAGCATGGATCATTTATTATAGAGGGTGGTTGGTTCAAAATTAATGTTAATGATGGATGGATTTCCAGGGTATAACTAGGTGCTGGTCAAGGAGTCAAAATAGTACAAAACATCATTTACCACTCATTGGGGTTCGTATGTATGTCTGAGAATGCCATTTGGTCTAAAAAATGTAAGTTCTACATTTCAAAGAGCAATGGATGTGGCCTTTGCTAGCCTTATTGATGAGATGATGGTTGTTTACTAGGATGATCTGACTACATTTTCAAACGATAGAAATGATCATTACAAACATTTGCAATTGATTTTTGAAAAGTGTTTAGACTATGGGATCTCTTTAAATCCCAAAAACTATCAATTTGAATTGAAGAAGGAAAGCTACTGGGACACATTGTGTCAAAAGAGGGCATTAGAATTGATCCAAATAGGGTTAAGGCCATTGACCTTATTCCTTATCCTAAAACAATCAAAGGTATTCAGTCCTTCCTTGGTCAAATTAATTTTGTAAGGAGATTAATCCCTAACTTTGCTGAGAAGACAAAATCCATTTTCAAAATGCTTAAAAAGAGACAATCCATCTTGTGGGACAAGGAATCAGATGAATCCTTTCTTGATATAAAAGAGGCTCTGAAAAATGCACCAGTGCTAGTAAGTCTAGCCTATTCCAAGCCTTTCTATTTCTTTTCCTTTGCTTCATTTTACACTGTTGTTGTTGTGTTACTACAAAAGAATAAAGATGGATATGAGCAGCCCATAGGATTTTTTAGTAAATCTTTGTAGGATGCTGAATTAAATTACTCCATTATGGAGAAGCATGCCTATGCATTGGTCAAGGCTACAAAAAAAATTAGATCCTCTTTCACAGGGGCCAAGATTATTGCATATGTGCGACATAGCAATGAAAGATATATTTATACAACATGAGGCTTTAGGTAAGAGGTGTAGATGGATTAATAGAATCCAAGAATATGATATGGACATATAAGTCACTAAGTTGGTAAGAGGCCAAGGCTTATCCGAGTTGATGGAAAATTCAAATCTTGAAGCAACAGAGGTAAATGAAATTGAGGAAAATGATGTAGCTTCTCATTGTTCATTAGCTGACAATCCATGGTATAAAGATATTGTTTTTTATCTTGTGAACATGCATTGTCCTCCAGGCATGACTGTTACACACTAGAGGACCTTTAAACTTTAGTCCCAAAGGTATTTATTGGTTCAAGGAGTATTGATGTGGAGAAACCATGAAGGCATGCTATTAAGATGTCTGAGCCAACAACAAGCAGAGGCTATTGTTGATGAATACCATCAAGTAATATGTGGTGGGCATTTCCATGCCAAAACCACAGCACATAAAATCATCAGAGAAGGTTTTTGGTGGCCAAACCTTTTCAAGGATGTTGCCAAGCAAGTTAGAAAATGTGATGCTTGCCAATGTATTTCAGGTAAGATGAAATTTATTGTAGCATTGCCTCTTGTACCAATTGCAATTGAAGCACCATTTCAGCAATGGGGCATTGACTTCATAGGAGAAATTTAGGAGAAATCCAGCAATGGATTTAAGTGGATCCTTGTGGCCACTGATTATTTTACCTAGTGGATTAAGGCTATTGTTGATATGCGTCAAACAACTGAGAGGGGTGGTGAATCAATTGTCACAAAAATTTAAACACTTCTGTAATTTAAACATTCATCACTTATCCACAATTATTATGATTTAACAATGAGTGCATGAAATCATAAACTTAACCATAGATACAACATCAAACACAAGAGACACCAGATTTACGTGGAAAACCCCAAGGTGGGGAAAAACCATGTAGAGGATTAACTCTCAATATTTATTGCAATCTTGAAATAATGATGTTCAGGCTTGGTCACTCCACAGGCCTAAACATATTGGCTTACTACCATGAAGAACAACTAGGTCTAGCAGGCTCACTGCCTCAACCCTAAACCTAGCAATATTACAATAAGGGTTGTTAAACCCTGAGGGCTATTAAACCCTACTGGCGGCTTACTACCAGACTCAATGCCATGATCAACACCTTTCTATATTTGTAATTAAAATATAATAATTCCCCTTCTCTACTCTTCCTCTGCTCCACTCTTCCTGGTGTAGGGCACCTAGGAGCAGTCTGACACCTCAAGCATTTTGATGCATTTTGATAAGCTATGTTTCATTCTATTTGTATGTGTTGTAATAAGGCTTTAGCCATGTTTGTATGGTCCCTTTTTGTGTGGTCAAGATGATTGAGGTGACCCTATAAACCTCAATCATTCTTAGTCCACTTGGACCCTTGTTGAGGCAATCAGGCCTAGTAGGTCTAATGAAGTTTCTTTGAGTCTTTTTGGTTGTTCTGGTGTTTTTGCATGGTCTAGGGAGTATGATGGTAGTTTGATCCCCTTGGACAAGCTAAACCCATTGACCATCTTGGAGTAAATGCAAAAATGCCATATTGTCCAATGTTGCCAATAGTGTCAATGACACATTGGCCGGTTGCAACTCGTTTTAGATAGTTGAAACTACTTTGGGAGGTTGTCTACCAACTTGGATTGGTTGATATGATGGAAATCTTACTCCAGTACAGAGGAGGTGTGACTATACGGAGTTTTGGGCACTGAAATCAAGATTTTAGAATATTTTCCCCTATTTTTCTTGCTGTGTACAGCCTATACGGACATGTCAAGTGAGAAAATGTTGTTTCTCTGAAAGTACTTGGAGTCAAGGTTCATATGCAACTAGTTTGAGGGTTTGAAGTGGTCGGAGCCACAAGTTATTGATTTTTCTTTCAAAACAGGTCTAGAAACCCTGTTTTCTAGGGTTTGTCACCTAAAACCGGCCCTAGAATGTATTCCCACCGGTAAAAATTCATGGAAACTAGTGAAATGCAGGCTAGGGATATGTATTATAGGATTCCAAAAGAATTTGCCTAAGAAAAACCATCTTCTATTTTTAATTTGATGCCCTAGGTCAAGTATTACCATGTATTTAGCCTGTTTTATGCTATTTGTTGTTGTAGGTGACAGAATCTAGACAAGGTGAATGAAAGAATGTTGGTTTTGTGTTGTAGGGACATGGTAGAAGCATTCCAAATTCCTTCCCCTGACGTATGAACCCAATCTAACCCCTTTGCTTTGTAATCTATCCCTAACTTGATTAATTAGGCCTAGAGACCTAGTGAGGGTTTTGAACTGCTGGAGTAGATTGGGATTGGAGATTTGGAGGTTTGTTAGAGTCCCATATAGGGTATTCAAAATCATCATTTGTTTGCCTAGTCCTTTGGGATTTTGTCATTTGGTGTGAAGAAAACTAGTTTAGGAGGGCTAGTAGCCTTACTAGGCCTAGTCAAGGTTGGAGAGTTTTGGAAAGTTGGGAACCAAACCAACTATTGGAAAGGTGTTTGCAGAACTTCCTTATGGTGTAGAAATAAGATCAGGAGTTAGACAATAGCCTAGACCACAAATCCATAACTTGCACTTGATGAGTGAATTGGCTTGGTTGAAGGCCAGGTGAGTGGGTGAGTGGGTAGTAAACCATTGTGTTGTTGCTTCCCTCGTGCCACCTCTGCATCAGGTGGTATCAAAGCCATCAAAGAGATGGGAGATAGAGAAGAAGAGGAGGAAATTCCTTCAAAGGTGACAAATGCCGAATTGGCAAAGATAGTGAGAGAGAAAGTAGCCAAGAACAGAAGGATGGAGGCTGAGATAGAAAAGTTGAAGAAGGATAAAGATAAAGATAAGAAGAAGCTAGAGGTCATCTTGAATTCAGATAAAGAGGATCAAGATGAGGAAGAAGAAGTACCAATGGAAGAGCCACAAGGAGGTATGTCAGAGAGACAATTCCTAGATGTACTTGGAAAGTTGAGTGGGAAGGACACTAAGGAAAACTTACCTATGTTTCCTGGTAAGATGAATCCAGAGGAGTGCCTTGATTGGATTGAGGCAATGGAGAACTATTTTGAATGTGAAGAAGTGGCAGAAAATCAGAAAGTGAAGATTGCCAAATCAAGAATGAAAGGGCCAACCTTGAGTTGGTGGAATTTTATTCAAAATGAGAGGATAGAAGATGATAGGAATCCTATCTCTACATGGAGGAAGATGGTACTTGAAATCAAGAAGCAATTTGTCCCTGAGGATTATGAGGTCAACTTGAACAAGAAGTTGCACAACTTGAGACAGAAGGACATGGGCGTGACCACCTACACAAAGGAGTTTCACAAGATGACATTGAAAGCCAAGATGCCTGAGAATGAAAAACAAAAGCTTGCAAGGTATCTCAATGGCCTCAAGTTCTCCATTCAAGATGAATTAACTCTCTTTAACCCGGAGACAGTCCATAAGTGCTTCCAAATGGCACTGAGGATTGAGGATAAGCAGAGAAGAAAAGGGGATTTTAACAGTAGCAGCAGAAGTAGAGGAAATTAGAACTTTAGGGGCAGGGGCAAATTCCAAAACAGAGATAATTTCTCTAGACTCCAAGGTGGCGGATCACAAGAAGGAAGCCAAGGGCAAGCTGATAAAAATAGTGCTAATAAGGGTTAGTTTAGGGGCAGAGGTAATGGCAGAGGTCCTAATGTGTTTACTGGAAGGTGTTTCTCTTGCAATCAGATTGGACATTAGTCCTTTAGGTGCCTGGAGAAGATGGGAAACACTGCTGCAAATCAGAAAGATAGAAGGGTGCAACTCCTTCAAGCAGAGGACTGTCAAAGCACCAAATCATACCAAACAGCCTCTTCCAAGTCTGCAACACCTAAGAGTGGAGAGTGCATCATGTTTAACAGGTCACTCATCATGCCAGCCACCAAGGAACAACCCCAAAGGAACAACTTGTTCAGAACCACTTGCAAGGTGAAAGGAAAAGTTTGCAAGGTAATAGTTGATTCAGGTTCCTCTGAAAATTTGGCTTCTAATGAAATGGTGACTAAGTTAGGATTGGAAAGAATGCCTCATCCTAACCCCTATAGAGTCTTTTGGCTAACCAAGGAACAACAAATTGTGGTGAAAGAGCAATGTTGGGTTGAATTCAAGGTAGGTGAATATCATGATAAGGTTCTTTGTGAGATAGTGGATATGGATGCATGCCACCTTCTTCTTGGAAGGCCTTGGCAACATGACACAAGTGCCCAACATGATGGTAAGCAAAATGTGATTTATTTGTCCAAAAATGGTGAAAAGTTTACAATGACTCCTTTGATTGATGATTGCAAAGAGAAGGTCATTTCTAGTTTAGTTATGTTGGTAGGTGAAAAAGAGTTTTTGGCTAACCTCAAGGAAGAGAAAGTGCCATGTTTTGCAGTGGTCATCAAGCCCAAGGATGTGAATCCCAAGAAGGTCAAAGTGCAGCAACCTCTTAGGAGGATTGGACCAAAGGAAGTGGAAGAACTATTGGAAAGGTTCCATGATGTGATAGCCGATGAGAGTAAGGATGCCCTTCCACCAAAGAGGGAGATTAGTCATTGCATTGATCTCATCCCTGGATCCACCTACCAAACCAAGTAGCCTACAAGTTGACTCTAGAGCAAAATACTGAAGTGGCAAGACAAATCCAAGACTTGTTGGATAGAGGGCTTATCAGGAGGAGTATTAGCCCATGTGCAGTACTTGCAGTACTTGCACCCAAGAAGGAAGGAACATGGAGACTATGCACTGATTCCAAGGCCATCAACAAGATCACTATCAGGTATAGATTTCCAATGCCCAGAATGGAAGATTTAATGGATTGCTTGGGTAGGGCTAAGTATTTTACCAAGATAGATCTAAAAAATGGTTATCACCAAATTAGGATAAGGGAGGGGGATGAGTGGAAAACCACCTTCAAAACCAATGAAGGACTATTTGAATGGGTTGTCATGCCTTTTGGCTTGTCAAATGCACCACGCACCTTCATGAGATTGATGAATGAAGTGCTAAAACCTTTCCTTAACAAGTTTATTGTTGTGTATTTGGATGATATATTGGTTTTTAGTGACAGCAAGGAAGACCACATAAGGCATATCTATCAAGTGCTCAGGAGGCTTCAAGAGGAGAAGTTGAGAATCAATCTTGACAAATGTGTCTTCCTACAAGAGGAGTTGATATTCTTGGGGTTTGTCATCTCCAAGGGCAGCCTAAAAATGGATCCAAGTAAGGTTGCATCCATTCTTAATTGGCCAAACACCTACAACAGCCTCTGAGGTAAGGAGTTTCCATGGTTTGTGTAGCTTTTATAGAAAGTTCATTAGAGGGTTTAGTGGTATTTGTGCTCCACTTGTTGACACCATAAAAGGGGGCAAGAAATGTGTGTTTGTATGGACAAATGAGGCCAACCAAGCCTTTGAACTATTAAAGAAAAAAATATCAGAACAACCAATCCTTGTTCTTCCTAATTTTGACAAGGTCTTTGTGGTAGAATGTGATGCAAGTAAGAGAGTTGTAGGGGGAGTCCTAAGTCAAGATGGGAGGCCTGTAGCCTTCTTTAGTGAGAAATTAAATGAGGCAAAACAAAACTACTCCACCTATGATCTAGAGTTATATGCCATGGTTCAGTCATTGAGGAAATGGAGACACTACTTATTGCCAAAGGAATTTATAGTTTTTACTAACAACCATGCATTAAGCTTCTTGAACAGGCAGCAAAAGTTGAATCACAAACATGTCAAGTGGATGGAGTACATCCAAGCATACACCTTCTCCATAAAACATAAGAAAGGAGTGGCCAATTAGGTAGCCGATGCCTTAAGTAGGAGGAATCTTGTTGTGCAGACCATATAGTTGGAAAGTACAGGTATTCATGCCATCAAAGATCAGTATGCAGCAGATGAAGACTTCAAAGAGCCATACCTATCTTGCAAGGCCATGACAGGAAGGTATAATACTTATTTTTCTAATTTTTTGTTGCAAGATGGATATCTTTTCAAGGGTAGCATGTTGTGTATCCCAAGAGGGTTTGTTAGAGAGAATATAATCAGGGAAAAGCACTGTGGCAGCATGTTAGGTCACTTTGGTATTGACAAGACCCTAGAATTGGTTAGGAGGTACTATTTTTGGCCCAAATTACCAACTGATGTAAGGAAGTTTGTTGAAAATTGTGAAATTTGCCAAAGAGCAAAGGGGCATACATCCAATGCAGGTTTATACACTCCTCTACCTATTCCTTCAAAGCCTTGGGATTCCATAAGCATGGATTTTGTACTTGGTTTGCCTAGGACAAAGAATGGACATGACAACATTTTTGTGGTTGTAGATAGGTTGTCAAAAATGGCTCACTTCATCCCTTGTAAAACCACACATGATGCCTCACACATAGCAGGTCTTTTCTTCAAAGAAATAGTCAGGTTACATGGTTTACCTTTGTTAATCATCTCAGACAGAGACCCCAAGTTCATAGGACACTTCTGGAGGACACTTTGGAAGAGACTAGGTACAAATTTGTCCTTATCATCTACCTATCACCCTCAGTCTGATGGACAAATATAGGTGATTAATAGGTCACTTGGCAACCTCCTTAGATGCCTCACAAAGGAGCAGGGTGCTAGTTGGGATTCAATTTTGGCTCAGGCAAAGTTCTCATACAATGACACTATCAATAGAAGCACCATCCTGTCTCCTTTCCAAATTGTTTATGGCACTCACCCAAGGGGTATTCTAGAACTTAGGGAGGTTAAAGGACTGGAAAACAACAGTGCCCTTGCTGAAGACTTTGTTCAAGTCATGAAAGATGTCCATGAACAAGTACAATAGAAATTGTTGTCCACTTCTCAGAAGTACAAATAGTTTGCTGATAAGAAAAGAAGGGATTTGCAGTTCAAAGAAGGGGATTTAGTAATGGTCCATCTGAAGAAGGAGAGGCTCCCTGTAGATAAACATACCAAGCTACTCATGAAGAAGATTGGGCCTTGTGAAGTGCTCAAGAAATGTGGAGAAAATGCCTATAAAATTAGACTTCCGAATGGCATTGCTTTGTCTCCAATTTTTAATGTTTCAGAACTTTATCTCTATAAAGGAACTGATCCTCAGACTGCTGTTGAAGAAGACCAAACTGATCAGACACTCTAGGAACTAATTCCTTCATCTCCTGATTAGATTGAGTGCATTTTGGATAAGAGGATTGCAAAACAAACTAGGAGGCACACCTATCATGAATACTTGGTGAAGTGGTTAAATAAACCTCAGGAGGATGCCACTTGGATGAGTAGAGTAGACATTGAGAAGGCAAGTTTCACATTTGACAACATTCCAACTCAAGAGACTTGAGTTCTGTTTGCCAGTGGGTGTATGGTGTAGGGCACCTAGGAGCAGTCTGACACCTCAAGCATTTTGATGCATTTTGATAAGCTATGTTTTGTTTTGTTTGTATGTGTTGTAATAAGGCTTTAGCCATATTTGTATGGTCACTTTTTGTGTGGTCAAGATGATTGAGGTGACCCTATAAACCTCAATCATTCTTAGTCCACTTGGACCCTTGTTGAGGTAATTAAGCCTAGTAGGTCTAATGAAGTTTCTTTGAGTCTTTTTGGTTGTTTTGGTGTTTTTGCATGGTCTAGGGAGTATGATGGTAGTTTGATCCCCTTGGACAAGCTAAACCCATCGACCATCTTGGTGTAAATGCAAAAAAGCCATATTGTCCAATGATGCCAATAGTGTCAATGACACATTGGCTGGTTGCAACTCGTTTTAGATAGTTGAAACTACTTTGGGAGGTTGTCTAACAATTTGGATTGGTTGATATGATGGAAATCCTACTCCAGTATGAAGGAGGTGTGACTGTACGGAGTTTTGGGCACTGAAATCAAGATTTTAGAATATTTTCCCCTATTTTTCTTGCTGTGTACAGCCTATACGGACATGTCAAGTGAGAAAATGTTGTTTCTCTGAAAGTACTTGGAGTCAAGGTTCATATGCAACTAGTTTGAGGGTTTGAAGTGGTCGGAGCCACAAGTTATTGATTTTTCTTTGAAATTAGGTCTAGAAACCCTGTTTTCTAGGGTTTGCCACCTAAAACCGGCCCTAGAATGCATTCCCACCTGTGAAAATTCATGGAAACTGGTGAAATGTAGGCTAGGGATATGTATTATAGGATTCCAAAAGCATTTTCCTGGGAAAGACCATCTTCTATTTTTAATTTGATGCCCTAGGTCAAGTATTACCATGTATTTGGCCTGTTTTATGCTATTTGCTGTTGTAGGTGATAGAATCCAGACAAGGTGAATGAAAGAATGTTGGTTTTGTGTTGTAGGGACACAGTAGAAGCATACCAAATTCCTTCCCCTAACCTATGAACCCAATCTAACCCCTTTTCTTTGTAATCTAGCCCTAACTTGATCAATTAGGCCTAGAGACCTAGTGGGGGTTTTGAACTGTTGGAGTAGAGTTGGGATTGGAGATTTGGAGGTTTATTAGAGTCCCATATAGGGTATTCAAAATCATCATTTGTTTGCCTAGTCCTTTGGGATTTTGTCATTTGGTGTGAAGAAAACTAGTTTAGGAGGGCTAGTAGCCTTACTAGGCCTAGTCAAGGTTGGAGAGTTTTGGAAAGTTGGGAACCAAACCAACTGTTGGAAAGGTGTTTGCAGACCTTCCTTATGGTGTAGAAACAAGATCAGGAGTTAGACAGTAACCTAGACCACAAATCCATAACTTGCACTTGATGAGTGAATTGGCTTGGTTGAAGGCCAGGTGAGTGGGTGAGTGGGTAGTAAACCATTGTGTTGTTGCTTCCCTTGTGCCACCTCTACATCACTTCCTCTTATTTCCTCTGCCTCTTCTCTACTTTGCCTTTTGGACCTTCCTTAATATCTTTTCATTTCTTCTCAAGGACACTTTTTAGATGACTCAACTACAAGTATTTATACACTACATCAACCTTGGAATGATCATCAAGATTGGCATCACAATCATCAACCATTGGAACAATCTCCAAGGTTGGTATTACAATCATTTACCGAATAGGTCCTGATCTATTGCAACATTATGCAAAGGGAATGAAATTCAGATCATGCCATGCCTTAGCTAGGACTCAAACATGATCTTCCATGCCACAACACACTTCCACAATCTTCCAGAGATCTTTGCAATCACTAGGATTAACCAGGTTGGCCAAGATTGGTTACACGCTACATTATCTAGAAACAATCTTCAAACACAATCCCAGTTTCTTAACACAGACCAAAGTCTAAATAAGAACATGATTAGGAGACATCCACAAGCATCCTATAATCATTAGGAGCAATTGCACAAACCTTAACCACTTTATCCATAGGAATCTTCTCACCAGAACACATGAACCTCACTGTCTTCAACTGTGATAAAAAAAAGATAGCTTGTGGAGCACCAAACCATGAACCTTTGCAACTCTAGGCACTTATCATCATCCCAAACTTCCCTCTAGAACTATAGAGCTAAATAATTTATTGCAGAGGAATGCAGAGAAGAATACTTTCTTCCTATCCCAACTAAACTTATAGAAAAAGTAAGTTTCACTCTGATGAACACAACTCACTTAGATGTTCATGCAGAGGCTTGAAACCTAGAATACAACATCCTTAGTCATACCTCTAACTTACTTCCAATCCACAAACTATGATCTTCAAGAAGAAGTAAATGTGGAGTAGTTTACTGGATTGGTCTTTACCATACAACTTACTATTTGTACTGCACTTCTAAGTAGCTCACTAGCTTCTTCTAGAGAGGCTAATTTTCTCAATATCCTCAACATACAAGTCTTCTAAACAAGTAATAGAATAAGATATAGTTGACAGCAATGACAACAAGGATATGTTGACATCAATGACAACACCAATTAGGCACATACTTGCAACAATCTCCCCCTTTGTCATTGATGGCAATATATGATGTGAAAAACTGCAACAGCCATCAAGACAAGATTCTCCCCCTTTCTCTTTACACACCTACACTCTTTCTTTCCCCAAAATTCTCCCCCTTTCCCTTACACATCTGCACTCAAAGTTTTTCACATGACTTCTCTCCCCCTTTGACATCAATGGAAAAGAGCACATACTTGCACTCTTCTACCATGATTTAGTCTCTATTCTGAACTCTCTTTAACTACGTGCTCCCCCTTACTTGATGCTTTTCTTGACTGCAACTTTGGATTTTCATGTGAAGTTTTCTCCTTTTTGGTTATCAATTCTTACCTTAGGATCTTGCTACTGCTACATTGTTTCCTCTATCAGCAGCACTGTAATACTTACCATTCTTTATCAAAAACTCATCTCAATATCATTTGTTTGCTTCTCTTGAGAGGTAACTTCATGCTCCTCTTGACTTCAACAACCATCTCTGATTACTACTTGCACTACTACACCTTTTTCTTTTATTTTTTTGACTACCCCCCCTTAGGAGGACACATCAAACTCTATCTAGCTCATATTAGAACCTTCACATGCTATCACTTCTGGAATAACATATTTTGTCTTCTCAAAGCTTCAGACTTGACTTGGTCTATAAGTTTTCTTTTGCAAGCTTTCTTGTCATCAGTCTAGTTGAAACAATGTCTTCTTCAACTCAGTATTCAAGCAGGGGGTATTCACATCTAATTTGAACTCCTTATGTGTTACAAAAACTAGAACCAACTTAATAGTCTCCATTTGTGCCATTGAAGCAACATTTCCCACTTGTGAGTGTTTTTTACACACAACATTGCTTGAAAATTGCTCTGTACTGAAAACAATCCCAAGCTTTTGTTGCTCATTAATCTCAAGTTAATTATCAATAATTTATGAATGTAGATGTAATCATTGATCAATAATCATATGCCAGAACTGTAGAGCATTATCTTCAATAGTGGACCCAAGTGGACCACAATACCAGAGCCTTGTTACTAGATTTTATTAGTTAGATACTTAACCAAAATTCATGACCTATCAATTTGTCCCTTAAGTACATACTTGACCAATTCATCTATCACATCATAACTCCCAGTGCGGACCATATGAGACTTTAGAATTCATATCCAACAATTATCATTAGCCTCTTAACATATCTTCAGAAACACAAGTTAAAATACTTCAGATGCTTTATATTGTTTCGGGCTTAACTCTATTCATCAGGACTTAGACAATTCACCATGTGACTTTAGAATATGTTCACCATATATTTATATAACGATCTTCAATGGCAAAGGCATACTGATCCAATTTTTGTCACTCACTTTGTGTACTGCTCATACTTAGTCATTTTAGTTTTCTGAATCACAACCATTCCAAGTAGACTGCCACAACATGTATCTTTGTACCGAATCCCAACACTAACTATCTGGCTGGGGGATTTAGATTCTTCAATAAGGCTCCCCCTAAGCCATGACTTAGAATCTACTTCTTTGAGGAAGTAGCTACTCTAGAGCCTAGAGCAGACTCATCTCTTCCTTCATTTGTTTCCTTCCTGACCCAAACCTTGTTCATCTCTTCCTTGATTTGTATCGAATCAACTTTTTCAATTGGTTTCCTTGATTCTGATTAGTTATCCTTCTTCTTATTTTTGCAGTACTTTGCAATATGTCCATGCTTGTTGCAATGGAAGCACATAGTATTTTTTCTGATCAATGTTTCTTCCATTTATCCTTGACCTATCTAGGTTAGCCTTCTTCCTAAAATTATTGTATGCATAACAATAGCCACTGAAGGATTCCATTTTCCTATTTGTCCCATAGCCTTTTCTCACTTGGCTTCTACACTCATTTGCTCTATGTCACATTCTGTGGCAAACATAGCATCTAATGGAATTCTGACTAGAGAAGGATGGGGTATTTTGATTCACACTATTTCTACATGAATTAGCCTTGTGACAAAATTTATTACACAAATTACAGTAGCCATTGAAAGAAGAGTACCTTGATCATTTGGTTGTCTAATTGATAGTCTTCTACTTCTTTGATTCTGAGTCGGTCTAATCTTGTCCTCTTCTTGACTTGTTTTGAGTCCTTTATCTTTTCCAAATGTTATTCCTTCCCTTTTACCATCTTTCTGTTCTGCTATTGGCTTATCATATCTGGCAGCATTCACATTGAATTGATCTCTTTGAGCCCGTACATGTTTCAGATCAGGTTTCAGGTCTTCAACTTCTTCTTCAAGCTTCATGCAGACTTTAATCTTGTCTTTCAAACAATTCTCAATTTCTGTCTTTTCTTCATTGTTCTCTTTTAGAATTTGCTGTAACTGCTTGATTTGCCTTCTTAAATCTTCTTTCAAATCCATGTCTTCATCTGCAATTCTTGAGTTACCTATGTCAATACTGGCAATTAAGCACATATTCACTTGATTCACAATAGCTTTGTGATCTTCCACATCACATTTGATGGCTTGGAAAACTTCTTGTTCTTCAATTTACAAATCCTTGTTGGTTGAGACTAAATTCTCCTGGATGTTTTCAACAACCTTAACATTTGTACTTTCCACAATCCTTCCCAATCTATTGTTGTAACATTGGTAGGCTCTGGTCCAAGATGAGTATCCAATAAAAATGCCTTCCTCATACTTAGCATTGTCCTTTTCTAGTCTAATGAGGCATTTACTTCCAAAGATTTTAAAATATCTCACAGTGGGTATTGATCCACACCATAACTTAGCAAGGGTATTTCCTTCTTTGGTTGTTACCTGAACTCTGTTTAATGTATAGATAGTGGTTTTAATTGCCTCCTTCCAAAATACATTTGGTAAATTTGCTTCTTCCATCATTAATTTTGTATTCTCCTGAATAGTTCTACTTGCTTCTTCCATTATCTTAATTTTGGTAGAGAGATGTTTTTCTATCCCATAGGTTTCACAAAATATATTGAAATCATTGGAGATAAGTTCTTCTTTTCCAATTCTTAGGCCTTTGATGTCCATGCCTAGCTCATTTTCAAGGGTTTCTTTAAAAAATTTCAGTGCCTCTAGAATCTCTATTTTATCCTTTAAGAAACTGACCTGAGTTATTCTAGAAAAACCATCACTAAAAAACATAAAGTACCTATGACCATGGAGGCTTGGTATTCTTGTCGGACTACATAAGTTTACATGAATTAATTCCAATTGTTTAGTGGAGGATCTTTCTTTATCTTGCCATGCTTTTCTTGACAATCTTTGACATTTCTTGCAACAATTGTTGCTTGAATAATCAATCTCTTGTAGGTCCTTCACAATCTGAACTAAGTTTGTTAAATCATCAAGGTTTGTATGGCAGAGTCTTCTATGCCAAACCCAACTTTTATTAGTCTGAGATGTGTATCTAAGAAAGTCACTTTTTCTGAGATGATAGAGATTCTTTTTTGTTATTTTTGCAATTGCTATTGTAGCTCCAGATTTTTCTCTGATTTCAAGAGAATCATTTTCAAACACAAACTTGAATCCCTTCCTACATAACTATCTGACACTTAAGAGATTTTGTTTCAAACCTTTTATATAAATAACATTTTCAGAAATTTGTTTGTTGCAAAAATTTGTCGATCCTATTCCACAAACTTTAGCAGTACAATCATCTCCAAACCTAACTAGCCCTTCATTGTATTCTTCCAAATTAACAAACTTCCTTCTATCACTAGTCATGTGGTTTGAGAAGCTACTATCAATAACCCAACAATCTTCATCACTAGTACATGCTTCAAAACATCTTCGTTGGTTGACATTCTATTCTTTGTGAATTGCTTCCTTGGACAATCTATTCTTGATATCTCTTGATGAGCATTTGGGTGCATCAGAGAGCATATGTTTTCCTTCCATTAGGGTCTCCCTCGAGTTGTTAGAATCTTTCCAAAGGGACATGGCTCTAATACCAATTTTTGATATGCGTCAGACAACTGAGAGGGTGGGGGATGAAGCAATTGTCACAAAAACTTAAACACTTTCTACAATTTAAACATTCATCACTTGTCCACAATTATTATGATTTAACAATGAGTGCATGAAATTAGAAACTTAACCACAGATACAACATCAAACATAAGAGACACCAGATTTACGTGAAAAACCCCAAGGTGGGGAAAAACCATGGAGAGGATTAAGTCTCAATATATATTGCAATCTTGAAATAATGATGTTCAAGCTTGGTCACTCCATGGGCCTAAACATACTGTCTTACTACAATGAAGAACAACTAGGTCAAGCAGGCTCATTGTCTCAACCCTAAAACTAGAAAGATTAGAATAAGTGTTGTTAAACCATGAGGGATGTTAAACCCTATTGGCAGCTTACTACTAAACTCACTGCCATGATCAACACCTTTCTATATTTGCAACTGAAGTATAATAATTCCCCTACTCTGCTCTTCCTCTACTCTGCTCTTCCTCTTCTTTCCTCTGCCTATTCTCTGCTCTGCCTTTTGGACCTTTCTTAGTATCTTTTCATTTCCACTCAAGGACACTTTTTCCATGACTCAACTACAAGTATTTATACACTACATCAACCTTGGAATGATCATCAAGGTCAACATCATAATCATCAACCATTGGAACAGTTTCTAAGGTCATAATTACAATCATTTACAAAATAGGTCTTGACCTATTGCAACATTATGCAAATGGAATGAAATGCGGATCATGCCATGCCTTAGCTAGGACTCAAACATGATCTTTCACACCGTAACACACTTCCACAATCTTCCAGAGATCTCTGTAATCATCCGGATTAACTAGGTCAGCCAAGACTGGTAACACGCTACATTATCTGGGAACAATCTTCAAACACAATCTTAGTTTCTTAATGCAGACCAAAGTCTAGATAGGAATATGATTAGGAGACATCCACAAGCAAGCTATAATCATTAGGAGCAACATCATGAACCTTAGCCACTTTATCCTTAGGAATCTTCTCACCGGAACACATGAACTTCACTGTCTTCAACTGTCATAAAAGAAAGATAACATGCGGACCACCAAACCATGAACCATTGCAACTATAGGCACTTATCATCATCCCAAACTTTCCTCTAGAACTGCAAAGCCAAATACTTTATTGCGGAGGAATGGGGAGCATAATACTTTCTTGTTGTCCCAACTTAACTTACAAAAAGAACAAGTTTCACTCTGATGAACACAACTCACTCAGATGTTCATGCAGAGGCTTCAAACCTAGAATGCAACATCATTAGTCATACCTCCAACTTACTTCCAATCCATAGACCATGATCTTCAAGAAGAATTAAATGTGGAGCAATTTACCAGACTATTCTTTAGCATACAACTTACTGTCCGTACTACACTTCTCTATAGCTCACTAGCTTCTTCTGAAGAGGCTAATTTTCTCAATATCCTCAATATACAAGTCTTCTAAACAAGTAATAGAATAAGATACAGTTGAAACCAATGACAATAAGGATATGTTGACATCAATGACAACACTGATTAGGCACATACTTGCAACAGCTATCCCCACTCACAATGCCACATCCAAGATGGTAATTGATTTTCTTATCAGTAATATAGTAACAAGATTTGAAGTGCCATCAATAATTGTACAAACAATGCTATGTGCTTCAGATCTTAGGATATTGCTAATATGTGTTCCAAATATGGAGTTAAGATGATTAATTTTTTGTCATACCATCCCTAGAGTAATGGACAACATGAGTCCAGTAATAAGAGTCTCATGAAGATTATAAAGAGGATGTTGGATCAGAATAAGAAAAGGTGGGATGATAAACTGAAGTATGCTCTATGGGCTAATAGGGTAACATTCAAGAAATCCATTGGAAAGATCCCATTTGAGCTAGTATATGGAGTAGAGGAAAAAATGCCAATGTCATTAGAGATGCATGTATATTAGTTGTTACAACAAATTGGTGAGGATGAGGATGATGCCTTAACTCTGAGGATGCATGAGTTGGTTGAGTTTGATGAGGCTACAAGGCTAGCACATGATAAAAATCAACAATATCAACAAAAGGTTGAATATTTATTCAATAAGAAAATAGTAAAAATGAGCTTTTCGATTGGTGATTTAGTTCTCCTACGGAATGCAAGAGCAGAAGACAAGGGTAAGTATGGCAAGTTTGAGCCTTTGTGGCTAGGCCCTTACCATATTGATGAAAAAGGTTGGACAAGATACATATTACATCAAAAATATGGAGGGAGAATTGATGAAGCTGCCCATTCATGGACAACATCTGAAGCTTTACTTTTCTTTTGTAAGTGCTTCCCCTAAATTTTGAAAATAATCAAATAGTGTTATGTGCTCTAATGTTTATGACTATATTTTGCCTTGTATGTATGTTTGGATGTAAATTGTCTATGTGTGTTGTTTCCCTTGTGTCTTTTTGTTCTGCTCAAAGATTTGATCCTCACTATGACACTGCTTGTCACATGTCCCCAACCAGAGCCAGTGTTGGCACCTGCAAAATTTTTATTCCCATTGTTTCCATTTTGCCCCCAAATCCAAAATTCATGTGAAAATTGCTTAGCCAAGGTCACCATGGGATAGAGAATTCAATTCTAAACAACTTTGCCTTTCAAACCACCTCAAAACTCTTTTATATGAAAAAGTTGTGTTGGTTCAAAGTTTTGTGTTTTATATGTTTTTCCTTAGTCAAAAGATGGTTTCTCCCTTAGAAATTTTTTTGTGTTTTTCCTTATTGTCGGCAAGTTGGCAATAGTTCTAACTTTAGAACTTGTTTGCAAGTTCTATTTTATGCCAATTTAGCGATATGTGAGTTCATCGATTGAAGGGCAAAGGGAGAATGTTGTGGAAAAGTAAATAAAAAAGGTCTCTTCTATCGATGAAAAGAAAAGTTCAAGAACCTGATGGTTCACCGATAGGGAGTTTTCCTGATGGCCAATTTGCTAACAAAGGGCGCAACATAGAGAATGAAGGCAAGATTCGAGAATTTTGCATTTTGCCAATATGGGCAAAATTAACTAAGGCTTCACTCATAAAATGTGGTTTTGTCAGCAAACCAGTGGATGGATGAACTGAGGAACTAGTTTAGGATTGTTCAAGTTTGTCGATATAGTTCATTTGGCCGATAGAGTAAGAGATGGGCAAAATGAAGAACAAGGCAAAGTTTATAAAAGTTCAACTTTGTCGACAAAGTGGGAAATAGGAGCGATATACTTGGTTCATGAAAACATGTTTTTACTGGAACAAGGAAAAGACTGGCCAGATTCTAAAAATTTGAGATTTGCTGATAAGGCAAATAAAAAGGCAAAATAGCTCAAATTTTGGCAAAGGTGAAAGTTGCCAATAAGGCATAAAAAATGACCAAGTTCAAAATTGTTTTATTTTGCCAATAGAGGCAAAGTGGCCCTAGTTCCTCAAATCAAAGATTTGTCAATAAAGGCGAATAAGTGGTAAGTGGGTAAAGTTCTAAAAATTGTAAAATTGTTGATATAGCTACTAAAGTGACAAGGAAAGAAAGGAGAAAAGTTCAGAGAAAGTTACTTTTTCCAACTAAATGAAAAGAGGAAAGAAGAAAACCAAGCAACAAGACTAGTTTGAAAAAACATATTTTTTGCCAAAAAAGCAAAATAGTGCTATGGATGGTAAAGAAATATAATGGCAAACAGACAATATAGAAATTGAAAAGAATTGGCCATTAAAGGTAGAAAATGCAGAATGGTACAGTCCAGGATCATATGGCTTACAACTAAAAATTAAGAAAACATATTGGGAATGCAATATAGGCTTGAAATGGGTAATTCCTTGAATGTATGCCATGATTGTAGGAATATAAATGGAGATTTGTACTTAGCATTAATGAGTTGCTGGCCAAAATTGTGCAGGTTGTTCAAACAGTGAAATTCTTCAATACATAAAGGACAAATTAGATAAGTTAGGTGTTACAAGTGGCAAGGAAGGATAAGAAGCTTCCCTTTTTATTTCTTAGAGTACAATTGAAGTGCAAGCAATCTTTTTCTGATTGTTTGTAGAGATGACAGAGCATGGGTCTACAATCCCAATGTGCAAATCTTCTAACATTTCTAGGCCTAAATTTAATATAGCATGGTGCGTACTCATTTGACTAGGTACTACGCTGAGATGAGTGCAATGAATTGCTATATATGCAATGTTGTAATTGGTGATAAGGGTTGGTCATTTTGGGATTTCTTAGCAAGATTGTGAGATCCAGGAGGTAGATTAGAAAGGATATTGTGCAAGCTATGTTTATGCATCAATCAGTCATGAAGTGTATGTAATGCAATTTAATCTTTATATCAGATTGTTGTCTTTCTCCATTACTATAGGTGTTTTTCTTAGTAAACTATAAACGCAGTTCTAGTTTGCTTTTACCACATTTCATGGTATGATTGTAAGCTCTTATTTGATGAATGTGATAATTCTTAATTCATTCCCAAGCTTTGTGAATGATCATTTCAATATTGCATAGGGAAAAACGTGGTATGGTGTGTGATTCTTAAGTATTTTCAGTAATTTGGTAGTGATTTCTTTGCATTTGATTCGTCAAGTAGGTAGTTATACACTTCTGCATGATTGTTTTCCTCTATTTTACATTAGACTCTATAGCCCAATGGATAGGCACTAGTCTGAGTAGCCTTACATCACCCATCTTCAAAAAAAAAAACTTTACATCTTACTTTTAAAAGCAGAAGTAGTTTTTATGCATCCTCATTGTGTAAGATTGCATTTATCAACTATATAGGGGTCATACAATAGCCAACTTTTCTTAGTTCAGTGATAGATTTGGGATTGAGGAAGTAATTTGGGTTTGGTTGTTACATTTTTAGTTGTTCATCTAGTTTCATTTTAATACCTATTCAGGTATAATACCCCTTGGAATATCCCTCCAGAGTTTAAGTTGAGTTCAAAGAGCAGAGGAGCTTACCCATCTCCTGTAGTTGGCCAAAATTCCTCTTTACTTATAGATAAACCTATTCCTTTCACCTCAATGACAATCCCTACCCTAGGTGTTGAGGAACATTTTAGAATTTTGGGTTGGAGTTATTTTGGGAACTAACAGAGTCCATATAGCACAAGTTGAGGAGGCGAGCGGGGCAAGTGTAGCCTCACCAATATTTGGAGAAGAACTTGGGGATGGATAATCCTTGATGTTGAGAAAAATTCTTCTAACACCAAAGAAGCTACAAGAGGAACCAGAACAATGAATAATTCTATTTAGAACTAGATGTAAGTTTGGAAGAAAATGTTGTGAAGTCATTGTGGATAGTGGTAGCACTAAAAATTTAGTGTTAGAAGAGATGGTGGAGAAGCTAAAACTGAAGAGGCTGAAACACCCAACTCCCTACAAGGTTTCCTGGCTACAAAAGAGACATCAATTATTGGTAATTGAACAACACCTTAAATTTCACATTGGGAATTGTAGAGATGATGTAATGTGTGATGTTATGCTAATAGATGCAAGCCACATTCTATTAGGTAGACCTTGGCAATATCATAGGCACGCCATTCATTATGGAAAGAGTAATTGCATTAAAATTAAAAAGGATGGGGTTGAGTATGTGCTGAATCCCTTGAAGGATAAGGATGAGGAGGTTGAGAAAACCAATAGTTTTTGTCTAGTGACTAGAAAATAGTTCCTAAAGGAAATTAGAAAGGAGAAGGTATGTTATATCATCCTATCTCAGGGCATAGAAATTATGATAGTAGAGAAAGGGGTAGAGGTTCCTACAGAAGTCTAAGAAATTATGAATGAATTCAACGACATTCTAATGAAGGACATACCTGATGGATTACCTCAAACTAGAAGCATAAGTCACTGCATGGACTTGATACCGAGTGCAAGCCTACCAAATAAGGCACCATATATAATGACACCCATGGAAAATGAAGAGGTGAATAGACAAGTGCAAGAGCTATTGGATAAGGGGTTGATTAGAAAGAGCCTTAGTCATTGTGTTGTACCTATTGTATCAGAACCTAAGAAAGATGGGAAATGATGAATGTGCATTGATTCAAGGGCTATAAATAAAATAACCATTAACTACAGGTTTGTATTGCCTCATATGAATGACTTGATGGACTATTTGAGTGGAGCAAAGTACTTCAACAAGATTGATTTGAAGAGTAGATACCATCAAATCAAAATTAGAGAACGTGATTAATGGAAGACACCATTCAAGACCAAGGATGGATCGTATGAGTGGCTTGTGATATTATTTGGGTTGAAAAATGCACCCAACACCTTTATGAGACTAATGAATGAGGTAATGAAGCCCTTCCTTAGCAAGTTTGTTATTGTTTAATTTTGGATGACATTTTAGTTTTTAGCAAAATGAAAGAGGAACACCTTATACACCTAAAGGCAGTTCTGCAAAAGTTAAAAGAAGAAAAGTTTCTTGTAATCTTGGATAAATGCACAGTTTTATACAAAGGGAACTAGTATATCTAGGTTTTGTAATGTCTGAAGAAGGGTTGAAGATGGATTCTGAGAAGGTTAAGGAAATAATGGATTGGATTTCACCCATAAATATGTTTGAGACTAGACGTTTCATGGCTTGGTGAGCTTCTATAGGAAGTTCATTAGAAATTTCAATAGAATATGTGTACCAATCAATGAGGCAATGAAAGGTGTTAGGAAAGAGTTTTAATGGATAGCTATAGTGGAAAATAGATTTTAGTTATTGAAGAAGACGATGAAAGAACAGTTAGTGTTGGCATTGCCATACTTTGGCAAAGCATTTCAAGCAAATTGTGATGCCAGTGGTAGTGTAATTAGGGGAGTATTAAGTCAAGAAGTAGACCCATTGCCTACTTCAATGAGAAACTAAATGAAGCAAAGAGGAAATACTTAGTTCATGACCAAGATTTCTATGCTATAGTGCATGCTACATTGATGAATTTGATGCATTACTTGCTATCAAATGAGTTTGTATTGTACACAGACCACCATGCCTTGCACAATACATCAATAGTCAAGGTAAATTAAACTAGAGGCATATGAAATGGGTGGAGTTTCTGCAAAGTTATTCTTTTGTCTTGAAACATAGGAGTGGTAAGTCAAACAAGGGAGTAGATGCACTTAGTAGAAGGTGTTTGTTGATGATTGAGTTAAGGGTTACTGTTGTTGGCGTTGATGCAATGAAATATTTATATCCTGATGATCTTGATTTTAGGGAATCCTGGACAACTAGTAGAGAAGTCTAGTGGAGGGAGATAAGACTCCATGGTTGGAATATTTCATCCAATATGGCTTGTTGTTCAAAGAAAAAAAATTATGTATACCCAAAGGTTCAATGAAGGAGAATCTAATAACAGAAAAGCATAGTGGAGGCTTGAGTGGACATTTTAGAATAGATAAGACATTGGCACAACTGAGTGAAGGTTATTTTTGGCCTGGAATGAATGCAGATGTGAAGAGATTGGTATAGGGATGCAAAATTTTCTAGCATGCTAAAGGAACAAGATAAAACACGTGACTATGTCAACCATTGCCTATCCCAGAGAGATCGTGGGAGCACCTAAGTATGGATTTTGTTTTGGGTTTGCCTAAAACACAGTGATGTAATGATTCCATTTTTGTTGTAATGAACAAATTTTCAAAGATGGTTCATTTCATACCATGTCAAAAGGCTAGTGATGCATCCCACATAGCTACATAGTTTTAAAAGAGGCTACATGGATTTCCTAAGAGCATAGTCTTAGATAGGGACAAAAATTTTGTTGGCCATTTTTGGCATACATTATGGAAGAAGATGGGCACTGAATTAGGATTCAGTTTAGTCTATCATCCCTAGACTGATGGATGGACCGAGGTTGTGAATAAAAATTTGGGAAACTTGTTGAGATGTTTGGTGGGAGACAAACCACATTAGTGGGATTTTATCTTAGCATAAGTAGAATTCCCTTACAACAATTTGGTGAATAGAAGTGCAGGAAGGAGCCCATTCCAAATAGTTTATGGATACAAATAAGGCACCATATATAATGACACCCATGGAAAATGAAGAGGTGAATAGACAAGTGCAAGAGCTATTGGATAAGGGGTTGATTAGAAAGAGCCTTAGTTAGTGTGTTGTACCTATTGTATCGGAACCTAAGAAAGATGGGAAATGATGAATGTGCATTGATTCAAGGGCTATAAATAAAATAACCATTAACTACAGGTTTGTATTGCCTTCGTATGAATGACTTGATGGACTATTTGAGTGGAGCAAAGTACTTCAACAAGATTGATTTGAAGAGTAGATACCATCAAATCAAAATTAGAGAACGTGATTAATGGAAGATACCATTTAAGACCAAGGATGGATTGTATGAGTGGCTTGTGATATTATTTGGGTTGAAAAATGCACCCAACACCTTTATGAGACTAATGAATGAGGTAATGAAGCCCTTCCTTAGCAAGTTTGTTATTGTTTAATTTTGGATGACATTTTAGTTTTTAGCAAAATGAAAGAGGAACACCTTATACACCTAAAGGCAGTTCTGCAAAAGTTAAAAGAAGAAAAGTTGCTTGTAATCTTGGATAAATGCATAGTTTTATACAAAGGGAACTAGTATATCTAGGTTTTGTAATGTCTGAAGAAGGGTTGAAGATGGATTTTGAGAAGGTTAAGGAAATAATGGATTGGATTTCACCCATAAATATGTTTGAGACTAGACGTTTTCATGGCTTGGTGAGCTTCTATAGGAAGTTCATTAGAAATTTCAATGGAATATGTGTACCAATCACCGAGGCAATGAAAGGTGCTAGGAAAGAGTTTCAATGGATAGCTATAGTGGAAAATAGATTTTAGTTATTGAAGAAGACGGTGAAAGAATAGTTAGTGTTGGCATTGCCATATTTTGGCAAAGCATTTCAAGCAGATTGTGATGCCAGTGGTAGTGTAATTAGGGGAGTATTAAGTCAAGAAGGTAGACCCATTGCCTACTTCAATGAGAAACTAAATGAAGCAAAGAGGAAATACTTAGTTCATGACCAAGATTTCTATGCTATAGTGCATGCTACGTTGATGAATTTGATGCATTACTTGCTATCAAATGAGTTTGTATTGTACACAGACCACCATGCCTTGCGCAATACATCAATAGTCAAGGTAAATTAAACCAGAGGCATATGAAATGGGTGGAGTTTCTGCAAAGTTATTCTTTTGTCTTGAAACATAGGAGTGGTAAGTCAAACAAGGTAGTAGATGCACTTAATAGAAGGTGTTTGTTGATGACTGAGTTAAGGGTTACTATTGTTGGCTTTGATGCAATGAAATATTTATATCCTGATGATATTGATTTTAGGGAATCCTGGACAACTAGTAGAGAAGTCTAGTGGAGGGAGATAAGACTCCATGGTTGGAATATTTCATCCAATATGGCTTGTTGTTCAAAGAAAAAAAAATATGTATACCCAAAGGTTCAATGAGGGAGAATCTAATAAGAGAAAAGCATAGTGGAGGCTTGAGTGGACATTTTAGAATAGATAAGACATTGGCACAACTGAGTGAAGGTTATTTTTGGCCTGGAATGAATGCAGATGTGAAGAGATTGGTACAGGGATGCAAAATTTTCTAGCATGCTAAAGGAACAAGATAAAACATGTGACTATGTCAACCATTGCCTATCCCAGAGAGATCGTGGGAGCACCTAAGTATGGATTTTGTTTTGGGTTTGCCTAAAACACAGTGATGTAATGATTCCATTTTTGTTGTAATGAACAAATTTTCAAAGATGGTTCATTTCATGCCATGTCAAAAGGCTAGTGATGCATCCCACATAGCTACATAGTTTTAAAAGAGGCTACATGGATTTCCTAAGAGCATAGTCTTAGATAGGGACACAAATTTTGTTGGCCATTTTTGGCATACATTATGGAAGAAGATGGGCACTGAATTAAGATTCAGTTTAGTCTATCATCCCCAGACCGATGGACGGACCGAGGTTGTGAATAAAAGTTTGGGAAACTTGTTGAGATGTTTGGTGGGAGACAAACCACATTAGTGGGATTTTATCTTAGCATAAGCAGAATTCCCTTACAACAATTCAGTGAATAGAAGTACAGGAAGGAGCCCGTTCCAAATAGTTTATGGATAGAACCCAAGAGGTATTGATGAGTAAAGAGATAGTGAAGATTTGAATAGGAAGAGTGCTATAGTAGAAGATTTTCTAGAATGCATTCATGAGGTTGACATGGAGGTGAAGGAACAGTTGGAGAAGAGTGCCACTAAATACAAAAAAACATGTGGCTATGCACAAGAGAGAGCATGAGTTTCACATTGTTGATTTAGTATTGGCACATTTATAGAAGGAAAGGTTCCCATAGGGAACATATAATAAACTGAAGTGGAAAATGATTGGACCTTGTAAGGTCTTGAGGAAATTTTTATCCAATGCTTATGAGATTGAGCTTCCAACAGGTATTGATATTTCTCCCATCTTCAACATGGTTGATTTGTATAAATATTATGAAGGAGAATCAAGTGCATAGGGAATTCAATTTCAAACTTTCAGGATGCATATGAGTGGATAATTAGTTTCCTAAGAAGAAGTTTAAGTAGGTTGACATGGTGATTGATTCTTGAGTGGCTAAAAGAGCAAGGGGATGAAATATATGGAGTCTCTTGTCCGTTGGAAGGATAGACTAGTAGATGAAGCCTCTTGGCTACAAGTTTTAGAATTGGTGAACTATGGGATACCTATTCCAGACTTACCTAAATGTTCATGAGTTTCCAACTCATGGAACATTTTAGTTACTCAGCATGTCTAATGTAGGAGTATCCTAGGTCCATGAGAAATCCTCATCAATAAAAGATATTTCTTTTCTCTGTTTGTTGTTTTTCTTCTTGTTTTCTCTTGCAGGAGTTAGTGATCAAATTTCTGGTAATTTTAGTTGGTTCAAGGCCAAGTGATGGCTTCACCTTAAAGAGGAGCCAAATGGGTCTCTATAGTTCAAGTTGGGAGAAGATCAAATCAAAATTGAGTGAGTTTTGCTTGTGTGGATGTTTCTGCCTCCAACAAGATGTCATGATGCGTTTTGCCTCAAAACAGGAAGTCCTGATGTGCTTTGCCTTCCAAAAGGATATCCATATGCTTTTGCCTTCCAATAGAATGTATAGATGCCTTTGCCTTCCAAAAGGATATCCATATTCTTTTGCCTTCCAATAGGATGTATAGATGGCTTTGCCTTCCAACAGGATGTCCAAATGTGCTTTGCCTCCATCAAGATGTCCAGATGCACTTTGCCTTCCAACAGGATGTTCATATGCATTTTGCTTCCAACTGGATGTTTCCAAGCAAATGTTCTAACTAGATGTCCTATTGCAATCGGATGTCTTGTTGCCCTACATGTCATGTTGACATGCGGATTTTTGCAAAAAAACATCTTGCAAAACCCAAAAAGTGACGAAAATGGTTTTTAACTGCCTTAAAGTGCTTAGAAATTGAAAAAATGGTTTTTAACCACCTTTCTTAGCCGATCTAAGAGCTAGTAAGAGTATGCTAATCAAAAGAGTCAGTAAGAGGATGCCACATGTATTTTTATGTGAAGATGTGTGGTAACCACCTCTTTTGCATATAAAAGGAAAATTTCTTGCTTTTGAAGGGGATCTTCTCTGTAGCGAGTTTTTGACTTGTGTTGTAGTTTCTTCTGCAATTTTTAAATTTAAATGTAGATTGTTTTGGGTTTTTTATAGAGAGGCTAGGATACCCTAATTTGGCTATTAGAATGATTGTAAGATTGTAATGTCATTTTACTGCTACTGTACACTCCAGTTGCAAATGAATAAAGAGATTTTTGTTTTATTATTGTGTGTTGTTTTATTTTGTTGCCTAGTCAGTACTTGTCAAAGCCCTTAGACCTTGACTTGCACCATCCTTCAATATTTATAAGGTCCTTAAGGCCATTCATTTCAACATCTAACATTAACAAAATTAGGGAAATTTCAAGGTATGAAAAGAAAAAAATAACTTAGATTTGTACCTTTAATAAAGTGAAATTATTTTTGAGAAAAAGGATAAGTAAAACAATATGACTTTGGCTTTGAAGGTTTTTACATTTTTGTAATTGATAAATATTTATGATAATATTTTAAATTTGGGGAGATGAAGAAGATAATATTTGTATATATTACATATTTAAATAATATATGTAACACTATATAATAGATATTATGTTATGGAAGAGCTTAATGTAATGGTACACTCTCCTCAATATGTTGACACTTTATGTTGAGGGTGGCCCCACTATAAAATGCTAACACTAACCACAACACATATCATATCAACATCTATTAATCTCTTATAAATACCTATAGGTGCTATTACTAATTTTACATAAAAAAATACTTTGTCACTTGCTACTATCAGCATCCATGGAATTCAAATAGATGATACAAATTTGAGATTTTTAATGACATCATCTTATTAATCTCAAGTTGAATAACAATGTGTATTGATATCAACAAGCACACGCCACCATTCATGCACAAACAATTTCTAAATATAACACCTAAAGTCTGCAGTCAACTATGAGTTTATGAAGGGAATTCGTATGCAGACAGAAGCACAATATCTCATGATCCAAATCATGAGATATTGAGTGTTAGATAAATACTTCTGGGATCTTTGCTCGGAGGACAAGTAAAGAATAACATGCAGAGTCTTGGTGTGTTTTTAAGGGAGGATTCAATTCATTTAACTGGTTCCAACTCATTTGAAGATTTCAGTAATGTCTTGAAATTAGAGAAAAAAAATACCAGTCAATAAATTCTATTAAAATGTTTTTAAAAATTCTCCATAATTTTATTTATGATCTGAATTGAAAGGAAAATAAATACTGTAAAATTCCTACTCTACTCCATTTTCATAATTCCTTCGTGATTGGTTACTTCTTGTATTGAAACATGATGTAAAGACACAATCTACCCTTCAAAATCTAATATTAAGAATCATAACAGGATAAGGGTTCCCTTTGCAAAGTCTATGGATTTGAGCAAAAATACAGGTAAAATCCAGCCGCCCATATCTCTGAATACTTCGGAAGCGGTCGAACGTAACTACTGTAACTACCGAGGAATTTTATTGATTGCGTGCTCGGGGAATGGATTTTAGATAGAAATTGAAGTTTTAGTAGCGTGTAAAGTGATCTACCAAGGAATTTGAAGGCAGATTTCTAAAGAGTTGGGTAGAACGTGCATATTTATCGAAAGTCTTGGATTTGTTTCACGGTTGAAACTTGAAAAATAGAGTGAAATTTTGGTTACCAGTCATACCAAAGAAATAGACATGACGATAAGGGTGACGATTACTGAATCGATACAATCCTTTATATTAATGTAGATGCCTACTGAACATGTGGAATCCATTCTCCATCTCCATATTTATTAAAGATTGTTCAAAGGATCATTTAACGTGATCATGGGACATCGTGAAAGTTGATATGTCGCTGTCTTTGACAGGGAAAGTTTTTTTTAGGTTGATTAAAAAAAATAAAGATTTTCAATTATTATAGGAAACATGGCGCTGTTCAGAATTAAAATTGAATACGACCTTTAATGTTAAGGGTGAAAAGAGTGAGTATGTTGGTTTTTTAAAATTTGTTTTGTGAATATAATTATTTGTATATAAGTGATATGTATTTAAGTAAAAGTTGGTAAAATAATTTGAAATTAATTTTATATAGACTTCAGGATTTGGGATTCTATTTACAGTTTATTTATTTTCCTACCTTAGTTAAATTTCTGCATTATCAAGGTAGGATGTATAAAATTATTAGAGAATAAAAGTTTTGATGAAGGAATGCATAGTTGTTTTGTATTCTTATGGTTTTGGACCAAAGGAGTTATTTGTAGATATTTTGTCTCCAATCCATCTAGTCCATGCCATTGTAGCTTCATATATATACCAAATCTTCCAAGTTGTTATCTCATGTCTTTCCATCTAGTCCATGCTATTGTAGCTTCATATATATACTAAATCTTCCTAGTTGTTATCTCATGTCTTAGATCTAAGGAAAATTTTACTAGTTGTTTGTGTGTTTAGCCTTTTGTTTTTTCTTTTATTTTTTGGTGTGTGTGTGTTGTCTTTACATATTTGTGTGTTTTATTCTTGTGGTCCCATTTTGTTTTATCCCTATTCCCTCTTAGTTTGATCTGCTCTCTAGAAGTCTTCTAGATTCTCACTACACCCATAGGAGGTGCACATCCCCAACCAAAGTTATTATTGGCACCCATTCTAGTTTTCTATGATCCTAACTCATTATATTATTTTTATGGTCCCTTATGTTGATAACCAATCAAAGAGATTCTGACTGGACCTCATTCTATGCTTCTACTACTCTTCATGTCTTGTGCCTATTATTGAGCTACCTCAATTCTAGCCCTATTTCATTCCTTAATCTTGTGTGAATTTCATATTCTTTATGTCTTTGTTAAGCTCTTGTGTTATAGTCATGGCAAACCCATTGATGTTGCTTATGTCTTTGCCTTTTACTTTTGCACGCCTTGTTCTATTTGCATGGCGACTTGTTTTTCATAATTACACGTAATCTAAGTGATGCTCTTACATCTATGCAATAATGGGTACTACATTTTAATCTTGTCACACTAGTCATATGTGGTCACTTATGTCTTCTTCTGCTATATGGTGAGATGTAATATTGGTTGATGCTTGTAGTTTAGCTTTTGTCATCTAGCCATTTGAATTAGTAGAATTTTTGTGGCCTTGTCTTTAGTTATGCAAGTTGAGGTGTCAAGAAACCATTAGTCAAGAGTAGGTATGTGGATGCCTAAATTATCTAGTTTCATGAAGATCTAGTACTTGTTCACCAAGTGGCCTAATGATTACAAATATAGCGGGTCCACATTATCTATTTGGAAAACATTCTAGTAAAGTATTCTTTGTGGGTTTGGGTGAAATGTCTAATTCATGTACTAACAACAAAAAATAGCTAAACAAGTGGGGTGAATCTTTGCCCATTGCATTTAAGCCCTGTCCATAGATCTTTAGCAATCAAGTTGGACTGTCTAATTTATGGGTTTTTTAACAAACTTGGTCTAACAACATCAAAAGGTGAGGCAACTACTTTTAGTGCATAGTTGGTGTATGTGGTGGGGTTTTATTAGTTCAATGGTGATGGTAGATGACTCTTGTGGGTTTGAATTATTCTAGCTAATGTAAATCTCCCACATGGTCCTAGTTCACAATTGTAGTGTCGTTGTCAAAGGTTTTTATTCTAAATTATGTACTTGCAATTTTTTCTTAGAACCATGAAGTTTTTTTTAAGTCATGCATATGTTTGAAGGCCATAGTAGCAAGTATATCTTAGATGGTTAATCTAGGAGCAAATGGTATATGGCTACATGGCAAGAGGGAGATAAATATGGTGAGCCCATTGTATGTTCTAGGTTGTGTAACAATATTATAAGTGTAGGTAAATAGGATGACATTCTTGCTTTTTATTGGGATTAATAGAATGATAAAAGGGATGAACGCCTTCATTTGATTTTACCATTTTTCCTTAATATTGATTATAACTATGCTTAAAATAGGACTAGATAGTGGACATGTGGTAGCACAAGAATGATTTTTATTAGTCTAAGGACCAATTGGAAGAAATTAGAAGGGTCCACCTCAATAAGATCAAATCAGTGAGCATCATGTGGTCCTTACTAGTGTACTTTGTGGAGAGCCTTACTTTATCTATGTGATAGAGCTCTTTTATCTATTTAAAGGTCACTAATCAAAGTTTAATGAGTGACATGTCTATTTCATATTAGAAATAGCAAAATGCCCAAAAAAAACATGTGTATCTTTATCCTTGCATTGATATCTCATTCATTTATCTTTAAGAAATCAACAAGAGTCATTGATCTTGTGAAAAAATTCAAAGTTAGATTTTGCACTTATGGGGTTTTCAAATGAAAAGAACTATGTATGAGGGTTTGCACTACCAAAAGGAACAGTATTGAAAGATCATTACATAGCTACATAGTTGAGAGACTTTTTAATGGTGCCCACTGTGATAGGGAAAACTTGCAATGCAAACATAAATGAGAGATAAACCAATTCAAGTACATGTTACCTTCCTTTTGCACAAACAAATTGCCTACATTGATCGAGTGAATTGAAATGCACCCAAACTCAATTGATTGCTCCTTGGCTTTTGATGTGGATTGCTCTATTTTCTAATAATGTAAATATTGATCTCCCAAGGAATAAAATGACGGCATCAATTTACTAAAATGAGAGATGCCCAGAAATGGAGAATGAAGCTTAATTTATAGACATGTGAGATAACAGATCTACGATTGAGGATGATCAAAAAGATCAATGGTTGAGCATGGTTGAGAGAATGTGTGTGAATGAGAGAAGGACAAGTGTCCAAGCCCTCTCATGCATCAAGGGAGTTAACAAAATTTGATTAGGGAGTTGACTGAATTGATTAAGTAAAGTGAATTGATTGACTAGTCAACTGAATTGATTGATTAGTTAACTAGATTGACTAACATGTTAGCTGATTTGATTGATTTAGTTAACTAAGTTGATTGATCTATTAGCTAATTTGATTGATGAGTCAGCTTTTTTGATTGACTATTAACTAATTTTGATTGCATGAATTTATGGTGGGTGAGGATAAATGGGAAATTAAATAAATAATTATTTAATTTCATGTGCACATGGAATAATTGAATTAAATTTTAATTTTAATTCAATTTGGAGGAAATAGATTATTTAAATAATTTTTTTTGAATTTATTTAAAGTGGAGAGAAATTTGAATATTTAACTAAATAATTTTAATTTCATTTATTTAAATTGGACAAATAATGATTTAATTAAATAACTTGGATTATTTAATTAATTTAGAGGAATAAAATTGATTTAATTAAATAATTGGAATTATTTAATTAACATGGAGGATAAATTGACTTAATTAAATAATCAGGATTATTTAATTAACATGGAGGATAAAATTGACTTAATTAAATAATCAGGATTATTTAATTAGCATGGAGGATAAATTGATGATGATCGATAGATGAACTTAATTAAATAATTAATAATTATTTAATTAAAGTGAAGCATGACAAATGAAAGCCTAATCTGGGAACATGTCAATTTTAGGTGTCTAAACCCACCAACCTAATAAGGAGATTGGAGAATTTGGTATTCGAATTAGTGGCATGGTGGACATTTGTAAGGGTAAATATTTTAGAGCTATTTGTCTTATCTAGGGATGCAGTTAGGAATGTTCTTGGAAGTGTTGGAGAACTATTCCATGTACAAGAGTTAATTTAGAACCAAGTACTTGAAAACATGGGAAATACTATAACATTGAATTTAACCTAAGAACTAATGGAATTTGATTCTTGAAGGAGCTTATGCACATGAATAAAGAGAAATTTTCCGTGTTCTTGCAGAAATTTTGATATATTGAAGATTTTACATGTGTTCAAGAAGATAAAATTTAATTCAGTGCACTTATGTTAAAGTAAGTTAATGCTTAAACAACGAAGTGAACACTATTGTGCTATGAGATTACAACATGTGTCATGAGAAGGAAAGATCTATGATAGTTGGATGGTTATAAATATAAGGTTATCTTAGGAGAAAAGAACTTTATCCAATTTGTAGATTGTCTACATAGTGTTAAGGGAAAATTGGAGTAAACATGAATAATCAATATATCAATATCAATAATACCCAAAACTCAATGAAAAGGGAAATAATCAAGATCAAACAAACAAAGATGAAAACATTTGCAAACCTCAATACTTCATAGCTTCTATTGGTTGCCTATCTCAATTGATCTTGCATGTATGAATAAGGCCCTCGGAGAGTGCACTTCCTTGCTATTCCAAGATTGTCAATGGAGAATGGCCATTATAGTGCTTTGTAATGAAGATGAGCTTCACAACAATGGTAGGTACATGGTAACAAGTTGATCGCAAGAAAATGGAATGACTTGGGTGCCAAAGGCGTGTTGTAATTCCTATAGAGTAACAATACTAGAATCTTGGATGAATGAAATGGAAGAAGAGGGTTCAATTTATAGACTTGTGAGAGAAAAGATCAATGGTATAGAAAGAATGAGAAGATCAATGGTTGAAGAATGTGCATGAATAAGAAGAAGACATGCGCCTTTCTATATTTTAAATGAGAGGAATTAATAAAATAGAAGAATGAGTTAACTGAAGAGATTAATCAATTAAAAGAATAGATCAATCAGTTAAGAGAATAGAACTAGAGAAATAGAAATTGCATGAGGATGAGAAGATATTTTAGCTCAATTAAATATTTAGAATATTCAATTGTATGTGCACAAGGATTGAATTATATTTAGAGATAACTCAATTTAGAAGAAATGGACAACTTAAATAAATATTTGATTTATTTAAATTTAAAGAAGATATTATTGGAAGAAACAATTAAATAATTGATATTATTTAATTTAAAATGAATTTGGAAGAACTAATTAAATAATTGGTATTATTTAATTTGTTGGAGGAATTAGAAGAATTTTAATTAAATAAAATGATTTTATTTAATTGTTGGGAGAAATGAATCAAATAAATAAATTTGTTTATTTATTTATCGATAGAGGAATTAGACTTAAATAAATATTAAGAATATTTATTTAGACAGAGTCGTGTCATTTTTAGGCATATACATTTTGCCCCTCTTTGATGTGATGTTTGAGATGATGAGATTTGTGTCGAGTAACATAATTTCAAAGAAGCTAAGGTATAGATAGAAGAAAAAGATGGAAATGGAAAGATAGGATGAGGATGCCCCCTCGGGAGATTAGAGGATGAGAGAGATTCAAGGGTGTGAGACAGACATTCTCACAATGAAGAAGGTTGGAAGAATAGGTTGGGGTGAAGAAATTGGTTGAAGAAAGAGCTGAATGATACACGATGCAAGATAAAATTATAACACATACAAGCAAGCAAGAAAGTATGCACAAATGATACAAGAACAAACAATGTATTACCCCTGTCAAGCAGTAAACCAATGAATAATCGATATCGATTGATGATAGTATTGTCATGGCGGGGAATGATAGATCCCTAGAGAAACACAATAGGTTAGTGTCTAGTTTCAGGAAATGAAACATGCCATGTAAGGCACATGTGTTGGTCTAATTTCGGTAATGCAACATCCTGTATAAGACAATTGATTGAGTATAATTGATTGAGTTGGTTTACAACCAGACAAGGATCAAGACCATTGATTGGGATTGGATCATTTGACAAGATTGAATTGACTTGATTGGTGTGGATTAAGGATGGACTTGCATTTGGATCATTGCTCAGATTGACTAGACAAGGATGAAAGATATGGTGATAGATAGAAAATTGATTAAAGAATGACTCGATAGAAAGGGCCACAAGCTTTTTTAAACATTGATGCTCTGCATAGAATCTTTATTGCATGGATAGTATATAGAATGCAAATGGATATGGATTATGAAATGCAATTGGATACGTTATGGATATGGATATGAATATTTGTCATCTTGATATTGCAAGTATTTTGAAGTCCTTATTTCATCATCAAGCATTTAAAATGTTGTAAGAAAATACAAGCACCTAGGTATAATTGAACCGAGATGTCCTGAGTATTGCTTACATGGATTTTGATTTAGCAAGTTAATACAATCATCGAAGTATAATTGAAGTGAGATGACCTAAGCATTTCTTGCATATCAACAGACAAGGATTGCCCCCTTTCATGTTAGACCTTTGATGTCCTCGATGATCTTTTTGATCATGTTGTTAGACAAGGCTTCACATTACTAAAGATTAATCCAAAAATAGCAAACAAAGAAAATAATCATGCCCCCATCATAGCATCTATAGATTTTGTCATCCTTAAGTAGCATAGAAAGGCATGATAACAAAAATAAAGATGTTGTAACCTAACCTAATCACAACCACAAAACATTTTTGCATTTAGACATGTTTGTTTCTTGCCATAATTTAGGTAAAATCATTTAGAGTGCTTTAGGTACTTGCTTGCTTTTCTTTGGATAGGTTGAGGTCATGCGTCAAAATTTTTGCTTGAAAGTAGGTTTTACTTGCACATGCTTGCCTTGTGAAAGGTTCCACAATCCATATTGGTGAGACGGACCCTAAGGGACTGACCTAGTGCCTCAGGCACTCATTGCTAAATAGCCTTGCCTACATGACGATGCAGAGGCAACGTAGTTCAGGGTGAACCCTAATGGACCTAAGATCTAGGTGATGGAAAGTGGCATGGATTTAGATAGATAGAAGGACCAGATATGGGATGGATGGGCAAGTGGAGCCTTGGGGGTGCATTTGAAAAATGGCCTTGCCTACGTGACAATGTAGAGGCAACGTAGTTTAGGGTTGACCCTGTGATACTGATGACAGACGCTATGCTAGGCTGACACTGTGGATAGGATACTCGATAAGACATTATGGATAGCTTGAATGCTAGATATTGCTGACAAGGAAACACCATGGATAGGTAGATGGATGGGTTACAGTGGACACAAATGGTTAGGTAGAAGGAATCAAGGATGTGATATCCAAGGACTAAGTCACATAGGAATAACGTGCCCCATTATAGGTAGAATACTTAGGATTTTTCATGACAATACTTATGATGATAGGAGGATGAGAGGATAATGAAGGATTGATGTGGTTTGGAGGGATAAGGTATGTCAAGAGACATCTAAACATTTGTCAACATTGTGCCCCCAATCTTTATCAAGATCAAAAAATAGAGGAATGGAAGATTAGGATGGAAAGACTGGACAATATAGGTAGGATAGGATAGGAAATAGACTACGGAAGGAAACTAATAGGAGAAGAGTGATATGCTGATGAGACAAAGTTCCCCCAAGTGTAGGTGACATAGAAGATCAACTTACACATGATGCCTATTTGTCAGGTCTTCATCATGGTACTTATCCAAGGCACCTGTTTGCCAGATTTTCACCGTTGGATGAAGGGATTTTTCTTGAGACTTTTTTGATTATTATTAAACATTTGGATAGGATAGGTAGAATGGACAAGAGGGCCTCAATTTCCAGGTTCCATGAAAGGTGATAGTCCCACTAGAAAGGTGTCGTCACATGGACCATGTCGAGTGTTCTCATAGATGTTGGTAGGAGATTGCATGACAGTGAGATGGAAAAGGTAGATAGTGGATTACAGAAGGTGCAATAGTGGATGATGATGCAGAATACGGATGGAAAGCTTATGTAAAAGTACAGACCACATGAGTGGGATGGTGAAGATATGTAGGAGGTATATGGAAACATTTGTGAGATGGAAGGGAATCATGACCAATGGTTGCACATACCATGATAAACATTGAAGCTAGTGATGGGAAAGTAGTGTAGGAAGTAGTGGAGACTTTTGCTTATGGATGAATGACTTAGGCATGTAGGGATCCACATAGACTGAGTATTTTTCTGATTTTTGTTTGCCATGTGGGATGGAATAATTTGAGACTTTTGGATGGAATGGGAGAAAGTGGATGGTTGGGATTCTTAAGAGGTGGATGCCTCATGTAACTTGAGGCATTTTTGCTTAGGCACCCAAACCATTTTACTTTTAGATAGTACCTGTGAAGGTATGGGTTGGGGTGTATGCAACTTTGGTGTAGCTTTGGAGATTATCATTTGTTGGATGCAGACCAACACCTTTTTCATTTTGGCATATAAGTGTGTGGGTGTATGTAGCTCTTGAGAAGGATGTTTCTTTGATTCTTGGTTTTTGTATCCTAGGTCATGAGGACTCTTAGGATTTTTGACTTTATAGGTAGAGGCATCTAGATTTTTATTGTTGAATTCCCATGGGATGGTGGAAGTGGGGTTGGAGGAAGCCCTTTGTTTAGACAACATGTGCATTTGTTGGCCATGATTGGGATTGTTAGAAGATTTATAGATGGATGAATAAGGTGCTAGAAAAAGTGGTGGTAAAATGTATGGAGGGATGTTAGGAGTTGGAAGTAGCAGAGGTAGATTGGATGGTGGATGGTGTATGGTCACATGATTTTGACAATTGTAGGATGATGGAAGTGGAATGGTGACATGTTTTGGGGATATGATAGGGCTTGCGATGGAAAGTGGGGGATGAAGTACCAACATCTTGAGATTGTTCACCTTGGGGTGTGTATCCAAGGCCATATGAAGGAGGAACATTGACATGGACGGGCTCCAAAATACCTTGTTCGTGAAGGCCTAAGCCTTTACCTTGATAGTTCATATGTTGGAGTATGCAGTGGACAATAGGATTATGTGTAGGTGGAACACTAGACACAAGTTATTTATTGGATGGAGAAGATGAGATAGAGGATAATGGTTACTGGTGTTCTAAGGAGGAACACTCATGAATGAATGCGGTAAGACCTAGGATATATGGTGGGGGATTTGCAGCATGGTTGATAATGGATGGTGGAGGATTATTTTTGGTTTGATCTTCTATGCTTGCTTAGGAGGCAAGTGTCTCATCAAGGGAAGTGGAAGTTGTTGGATCTTGGATAAGGCTAGATGGGGTTATAAGCTCAGGACCATGGAATGCATAAAGTGGACTAAGAGGATCATCATGGTCTGTTTGATCATAGATAGGCCCTTAATCGTAGGTGGGATTTTGATCATAGATAGGATTTAGCGTGATGGAATTAAGGTGCTATTGTATAGGTTCTTCATCAATGATAATATCTTGATCACCGAAAGGATAGAGGTTATGGAGAGGTTGGAATTGGATCCCTTGCTCATGTATCGGATCAAGTTGCTCATGGATAGCTTCTTCATCAAAGGTAGTATCTTGATCATAAAAGAGATATAGGTTATGAATGGTTTGAAATTAGATTTCTTGCTCATGTATAGGTATAGGATCATCAAAAAGATAAAGGTTATGTATGGGATGGATGGGGGTACTTTGATCTTGATTTAGACAAAGGTGTAATGTTTCCACCTATTCTAAAGTGTGCTCTTGACATAACTCTTGGGTTTTTTGAATGGAAGTGGAGATAGAGGTCTCTTGGATAGGATCTTGGTCAACAATATGAAGCTACGATGGACCTTGAACATGCTCGGGGGGTTGTCAATCACATGATGAGGTTGGTGCAATGGACATGTTTGAAGGCTTTTTGATAAGGTCAAGGACCAGAATTTGGGGACATGGTTGACTCTCTGCTAGTAGCCCTTGGATCACATCCTTTGTAGGTGTATGGGTAGGCAAATGAGGTAAAGGATAAGTGGACTTGGAGTTCTCCATAGCTTTTCTTTTGTTGCATAGATTTGGAAAACATCTTTCCCAAAAATCATCTGAGGTATTTTTAGTTGTCCATTTAGAGCTTGGGGAACTTGATGGCAGTGTTGAAGTAGGACTGGTATGCTTTGGGATATGGGTCTTAGTAGATGGCAAAGGAGGACTAGTAGATGGATTAGTATATGATTTCCCACTTGAGGTGGTGCTTGCCTTGTCAAGAGTATCATGGATACGAGAAAAGGATGTGTGTTTTTGGGGCGAGGTGTAGCTAGTACTGGTCTCTTCAGCTTGTAAGATTGCCATTTCTTATTGTATGGCTCAGAGTTCTTGAGAAATTGCTATACGATCTTGAGGTGAGGCACCTAAGTTTAATTGCACTTGCAGGTATTGGATTTCTTGAGCAATTACTTCTAATTGGCTTGTCATCTCCATAGAAATGGACACAAGACTGAAATAGGTATTCAGAAAGGGTGAAAATTTTCTCTTAAAAGACTGGGAAATGCTCACTGTCTTCGATGCGTAGCAACAGATGCATTGAAATAGAGGATAAAAGCACAGAAAGTCAATACAAATACACAGTACTAGTAAAATTTAAATGTGCAGGAACAAATGATAAATGTTCAACAAGTCAAGGTGAATGCGTAACTTTGCAGGATAGATGCACAACTTTGTTTTTTTTTATTGTTTTTACAATTTTTGACACATTTTTTTTATGTTTTTGGTTCCTTGGTTGCAAGATGGTCTTTTTGATCTAATTTTCTTAATTATGGCAAGAAGACATAGCAAACACAAAGAATGTTTTCATGATTTTTGTAATTTTTTTGGACTCTTTTTTACTCAAAAAAGAAAGTACAAATCCTAGGTTGGAAAAGGCAATATTTGTTAGATCCCCTAGCTGTGCATATTCAAAGTGGATAGCTTCAGGATCTTGGTAGCACTGGCTCCTCTCCATGGCACACACTTCTCATGCATACCAAGATCCAAGTTTCCCAAGGCTCGTACCCCCACTGAACCTTAGGATTGTCTCTGCTATCTCTACTAAGAATCACATGAATCAGGGCGGCTTCAAAGGTCCCACCTTTTGTGCCAACAAATAGAAGGATTTTGGGCTACCAAAACAAGGATGACTAGTAAATGCAACCATTTGAGTGGTTATACATGCAGTAGCACTACTCTCCGTTATGGAGTCTCCCAGCCTGCAAGGGATGCACCTTGGAGGGTTTTGGGGGAGGTTGGCTGTCGGTATAATACAACTTCACTCATTGTTTGAATCTTTCGCTCAAAACATAGTTTATTTATAGTGGCTTGGTAGAGCTTGGCTTTATCTTGTTACCACTTAAGGTCATTCCCCAAGGACAGAAGAATATTTAAGGGCAGGCCTCTCTAATGGTTAAACACATGTGAAAATGATATTTCTGGCATTTTGGTCACCCAAGATAGGGGAGAGCATAGGCCTAGTATCATTCCCAAAAACATGAAAGATAATGGTTCTTTTCCCCTAATTAAAATGAAAAAGACTAAATGAGCTAGCTACTTGGGCACACACGCAAGTTGTTAACTTTTGAAAGCAAGATAGCAATGGTTCAATTTTATCCTCCTAGCATTGGGACTAGATTCAAGTTATTGATTCAACAAGAATCAAGTTACTCCTTTCCTAGTTAGATCTAAATGTGATTTTGCATGAACATTCGATTACTATCCTTTAAAAAAGATGATGTGTTAATAATGCAACTAGAATAACTAAACCAACCCCTAATCCTATAAATAGATGAGAGAATATTCTTGCAAAAAAAGGTGTCAGTGTTAGCAAAAACCATAAGAAATACCCTAAAAACCATTGTTCAAAACAGATGCACAAGTTTAGAGCCTGAATGCATAGAAACAGAGCTCAAAAGCGTAGAAATTTTAAAAGCGCAAAAATAGAGGTCAGATACACTAAAACAGAGATTATATGCACTAGAATATCAGATGCACCATAATAGAAGATGTATACACGGCTTTAGAGGTCAAATGTACTGAAAGATTATATGCGCTAGAATAGAGTTTAGATGCGTGATAGAATTGCTCAAATGTGTTAAATCCCCCTATGTATGGAACCTTGGCACAAAAACTCAGTTTTTAGATTAAATCGGAGCAGGGCCCCACAATGGGGGCCAAAAATGTTAAGGAAAAATTGGAGTAAACATGAATAATTAATATATCAATATCAATAATACCCAAAACTCAACGAAAAGGGAAATAATCAAGATCAAACAAACAAAGATGAAAGCCTTTGCAAACCTCAATACTTCATATCTTCCATTGGTTGCCTATCTCAATCGATCTTGCATGTATGAATAAGGCCCTCAAAGAGTGCACTTCCTTGCTATTCCAAGATTGTCAATGGAGAATGGCCATTATAGTGCTTTTTAATGAAGATGAGCTTCACAACAACGGTAGTGACATGGTAACAAGTTGATCGCAAGAAAATGGAATGACTTGGGTGCCAAAGGCGTGTTGTAATTCCTGCAGAGTAACAATACTAAAAGTTTGGATGAATGAAATTGAAGAAGAGGGTTTGATTTATAGATTTGTGAGAGAAAAGATCAACGGTATAGAAAGAATGAGAAGATCAATGGTTGAGAATGGTTGAGGAATGTGCATGAATATGAAAAAGACATGTGTCTTTCTATATTTTGCATGAGAAGAATTAATAAAATAGAAGAATGAGTTAACTGAAAAGATTAATCAATTAAAAGAATAGATCAATCAGTTAAGAGAATAGAACTAGAGAAATAGAAATTGCATGAGGATGAGAAGATATTTTAGCTCAATTAAATACTTAGAATATTCAATTGTATGTGCACAAGGATTGAATTATATTTAGAGATAACTCAATTTAGAAGAAATCGATAACTTAAATAAATATTTGATTTATTTAAATTTAGAGAAGATATTATTGGAAGAAACAATTAAATAATTGATATTATTTAATTTAGAATGAATTTGGAAGAACTAATTAAATAATTGGTATTATTTAATTTATTGGAGCAATTAGAAGAATTTTAAGAATTTTAATTGAATAAATTGATTTTATTTAATTGTTGGGAGAAATGAATCAAATAAATAAATTTGTTTATTTATTTATTGATAGGGGAATTAGACTTAAATAAATATTAAGAATATTTATTTGGGCATAGTCGTGTCATTTTTAGGTGTATACACATAGTATTTGGGCCTTAGACCACATCTATATAAGTATCCTCTAGTTCAACTCATTCTTTGACATTAAATCCTATGTGTATTCTTAAGTCTCTATCATTCATTGTTTATAAATCTAAAAATGACATTGTTTGGTAGAGTCCTCTCCACGATCTAGGTGTCTCCTTAATAATTGAGATTTTTTGAGGGTATTGTATGTATCTTTAGGGTAACATTTTTTGAATTTTTATAATTTTTTATTAGTTTTCATCATGCGGTGATTGTAAAACCATTTGAAATTATTTTAAATGATCTTTTAAAAATAACATATGGAATATCTTTGATCAATTGTGGATTAAGAAAACCTGCTTGTGTGAAGATTTTTGAGTCTATGTATTACATTAAAAGATGAGAATGTGTAATGTTAGTTCTCTATTTTAGATATGCATTAGTGTTTCCATATTTCTTTAGTCTTTAAATCTATTTCCCAATGAACCAAGACATTGATCTTCCTTGCTGAAATAATCAATCTTTTTATTAAATATTTTCTTTTGTTCTCTTTGAAATTTATAGTAGTTTAGGTCCAACCTACTTGTATAACTTGTTATTATAAATTTATGGTAAATATTTTTTAGAACTTAGGCCTAATAAAATTTTAGATTATACTTGCAAGGATTCTAGGTTGCACATGAAGTAAAGTTTAAGGGAATTAATCTTTGGGAATATAAACTAGTTTCACATCATTTATTAGGTGTGTAACCTATTGTTTTAAATCTATTATAAAAAGGTCTTTTAGGTCTATAAATAGTAATCCAGTATACCAAATGTTTAGTAATAAATATTTGTATTTTATATATAAAGGGTATGATTGTTTGAAGATGTATGTCTACTATCTGTCTACTTGAAATAAGATGCTAAATATGTTTTCTTAAGAACGGGGTGTAACATATCTCCCCCCTTATACATCATCGTCCTTGATGATTGTGTCCATATAAAAACAAATTAAACAAATAAGTTCTTTTACATCATGCTTTCTTAAAAAGACATGGAAACTTTTGGTAAAAAATCATTATAATCCTCCTAGGTAGCATTTTCCTTTGAATACTGGTCCCACTGGACCTTGCATTGAGTAACCTCTATGTTACATGAGCAGATCTTGCATACCTCAAGTACTTTAAGTGGCTTGATCATGATCACTTTTGGGTCATGTACCTAAAGATCATTCCAATCAAGTATATGATTAGATCCTAGTATATATTTTTTCAAATATGACACATGGAAAACATCATGCATTCTAGGAAGAGCTGGTGGTAGAGCTGTCTTGTAAGCAATTCGACTAACTAGTTCTAGGACTTCAAAGGGTCCTACAAATCTAGGTTCCATTTTGGAAAACTTTCCAAATTTGATAGGTCTCTTATGTGGTTTGACTTGCAAGAAAACTTTATCTCCTACTAAAAATTGTCATGGTGTACGCTTGGCATCAACATAGCTTTTCTTTGTGTCATTATCTTCTGCCAATCTTTTCTTGATTAGCTTTACTTGCTCTTCCATTTATGCTAGCATTTCTATCCCAAGGCAAATCCTATCTTCTAGCTTGTCCTAGCTTATAGGAGTTATGTGCTTTCTGCTATACAATGCTTCAAATGGAGCCATCTTAATTACAGAATGATAAAAAGTTATTATATGCAAATTCAACTAGTGGAAAGTACCCTTCCCACTTATACTATTGATCCATGCAATACATCCACAAAAAATCTTACAGTATTTGATTAACTCTCTCAGTTTGACCATCTGTCTCTAGATGATAAGTTGAGCTTATATTCAATTGTGTTCCTAGTGCTGAGAATGAGGTTTGCCAAAACCTTGAGGTCATCTATACATCTCTATCTAAGATTACCTTTTTAGGCACTCCATGCAATCTGAAAACTTCTTGCATAAATTTCTTGGCTATTATGGGTACTACTCCATCTGTAAGGTTCCCTAGTATTAAATCGGCTACTGTAGTGCCCCTCCATTTTCACTTTTGAACATGAGCTTCTGTTAGTACTTTCATGGGTATGATGCATATTATTATGTTATTATTATTATGCAGAGATTTATTTGGATAGTCAGGTGATGTACAAGTATGTTGTTAGGGTAGGTGGAAAAGGTGGCATCATACCATTAAACGTATGGGGGACATACAAGAATGAGATATGAATGTTAGAGTTCATTTCCAAGTGCTTTAGCTATTAAGAATATGTGCTCTAATTGGTATTCTTGAGTGAACAAGTATTAGGCTACATCTCCACTTGAATTACAGGTCTGAGCATACCTTGAAACCCAATGGATTAGTTGACCACAAATAGCACTTGGTCCCCTACCCTAGCCATCATCCTCGAAGAGGATGAGTACCCGGTTTGATACCTTGTCAAGTACTGTCAGTGGTCAATCAGGGTTGCTTGAAGCTTTGTGGTTAGTCAGTGTTGTTTGAAGTTCTACCTTTTGACCCTGGTTAGTGGTTAGGTAATTGTTTTGGCTTTTGGTTTAAATTGTCTGATGATATGCCTTGGTTATCTTATGCTTTAAAATAAATTGATAAGTAAAAAGAAATACCTTGGTAAATAAATATATAACCATAATTAATAATGAGTTAATTTATAATGTAATGTTGAAATTAATAAATAATAATAATAAGGTAAAACATTCTAAAGTTGGGTCATATAATTAATTATAATATGTAAATGAATGTTGGGTAAATTGTTTTACCCATTTGTGTAAAATTAAATATTTTTCATGTTATATTGACTTTACAAATAAAATACTTTTAATCAATTTAAAGTTAACTATTATGTTATGGTGGGAAAGTTAATTTAATAAATTAAATCAAGTTGGGATAATTGGAAATTCCCATGCAACGGATATTGTTTTGTCCTCCTATAAATATTTTGGAGTTTTAGAGATTTTTCATTCAGTGTTCTACAGAAGTGGAAATTGCAAAGAAAGTTTGGGCTCCACATCAAATTTTCGTTCCACCAAGCATTGGTCCAGGTTGGATTTCAAACTTTGGTTTACTTGTTTTCTTGCATGTGCAATCAATGGATTGATTTCTCTCTTGCTTCTACAAATAGATGTTTTGATTTGCTCCACTCTGCTTGGGAAGTGAGGCATTTATTCCCGCATAAAAGTAATCAATAAATGTATTGTAAATACCCTGAAATTAGGGCATTCCAGGACATCAATTTTTACCTCCCAACTACAATTCCTAAAACAGGGGAAAAAAGTTGGTTGAACAAGAGGCATCAGGTTGCCTATCTTGGGAGGATTACATTTGAGGGATGCCTCTTGGAGGTGATCTGTAAAACTACTCACGCACTGTCTATCCTGAGGTGTTGGCAAAGTTTGTGGGGCTGGAATTAAGCCTATTGATTGCATATTCTTAAAGGTTTCAACGGTACAAGAGATGATTCTCCTTTCATTGGGCTACACACTGAAGAAGATGATTCAGAAGACGGAGCAAATTGGCATCACCAGGTTCATTTTCTGCATAATTTTCTCTTAGTTTAAAAGATGATATTAGTATTTTTCTTCATCTATTTTGTGAGTCCTTTTAGCAAATCCATTTTGTGTTTATCCTACAATCATTACAGTCCATGAGACTGCATTTCTTTTAGACATTTTGTGAATGGATGACGAGCTTGCTAGGTTACCAGGCCATTTACAACTCCAACATTTGACAAAATTCCCTTTCTGATATGCTTTGATGGATTTTCCTTCACTAATACTATAGATCTAACATTGTACACATTATAATAGTGCAATCCTATTTTTCTAATTTATACCTTCAACGTCACCAATAATCTCCACTAGAAAATTGCCCTATTTAAAATGATGAAAATGGTTCAGATCTCTCACAACAATTTCTCTTACGACAATCTTGGAGATAAAATTTGTAATTGTATGTGTTGAAATTGAGAAATTAAAATGTCCATAGCCATTTGCAATCTCCCATTTGGGCATGGGCTGTGAGTATGCCAACAAAGGTCGTGGAATCTAGTGTTACACCAAAAAATTGCATTTGCTTGAAAGTCTCTAAAGCCTATTCTTTGTGGGACAATTTGGGCATATCCTGCACTCATTGCATTCGCGGAGGTGACGAGGAGAAATGGGAAGAAAGGAGGACTGAGCAATATTCTAGGGTGTGTTTAATAAACCATTTGCAATTGCCAACTTTTCGCTATGGTCGCAGAGAAATAATTCTATTCTCTTCCTCAGCATTAAGTAAATGTATTGAATCTAGAAAATACCCTGCTGCCTTCATCTTCCAAGCCAAATTCTCCAACTTGGCATAGATCTCCTTTGTCCACATATGTGATCTACAGGCAACAAGAAAACACACCCACACAATCATCACGAGTTTAACTGGCATCTCAATGAAAAAGTTTAGGGTGTCTTCATGACAGCCCGCACAAGCAAGAAGGTCAACCATGCACACATAATGATCAACTACAGGCATAATGCAATAAGGGTTACAGTTGAGATTGTTGTGTATACAGCTCTCATCTGCTAAACCGCATGGCTGCATGCACCTAGAACATAAGCAAATCTTACAATGATTGTGTGTCTCATTGAATCACAGATTTTGAGAGCATCCTTGCAAATCCATTTGTAAAGGGATGTCATAAAATGTGCAAGTCTGCAAAATTGGATTTTCCATAATATAATTATAACTTGTGCATGTCAAGTTCGCATTTAATTTGGATTAAATTGCAATTCATTTGCAAATTACTTGAACTATTTTTGTTGTTGCTTATCATAAATGTATTGATCTCTTCATGTCTGATATTCTTCTTTCCTTAAAATGATTCCTTAAAACTCTATGTAATCTTGCATGTTGCTGTGTGAAATATGCCTTGGTTTTGTCATAATATTTGCTTGACTTAAAATGTTTATCTGCAAAATTATGGCTTCATTGAATCATTTCAATATGATGTAGGAGCATCCTTGGTTCAAGAGTAATCTTGCATCAACCAAAAACATTTGCATTTCAGTTCTTTCATTTTCCAGTTCAGTTCAGGCAGTTTAGTCAGAAGTAGTTTCAGCTTGTGGTCTGATTTTGGCAATTCACACCTTGCAGATCTAGACTTAGTATCTACATTCATTCATCTACATCATATCAAGAATTCAAAGCATTTGGATGAGATAACAGAAAGATATCACTATCAGAAGTCAACTTTTTCTCAGAGAAAAGCACTCTAATAGTTCCTGATAATCAACTAAAGGAGAAGGCTTGCAGATGATTCCTTGACTTGCAGATCTCAATTACACATCATTCAATGTCGTGTGGTTCATGGCTGACCTTCCCCAAGGGTCCGTATGTTGTTCCATTCATTTGAGGAAGTGTTCTATGCATTTCGGTCTGACCTATCTGTGAACATGTTACAGCTCTTCTTTGGAGTTTGTGACCTTCCTTAGCTGATGCGGAGGAATCTATTGGTCCAAAAATGATATATATTGATGTAATAGATCCTTAGGAAAGTATCTATTCACATAAGAAAGATTTGATAGTTTAGATTTGTACAAAGGAGCTTTAAAGCTTTATCTTGCGCTTGTATGTACTCAGGCCTTCGAGCCCTAGTTGTAAGCTCGCATGTTGCCAGCCAGATTGTATTTGAATTATTTGATATACTAAATGATTGAATCTACATTTGTTCTATTTCTTTGAGTTGTTTTCATTGTGTTTACTTTTACTGCATGGTTCGGGCAGTTCATTCTATGAACCCTCTTACCGTGACTACACCAAGTGGTATCAAAGCAAAAGTTTTGATTCTTTAGAGCAAATTGGCAAAGGGGATTCCATAAGATCTTGTTGTAAGAAAATTTCCAATCCAAGGTAGGTTACTTGTGCACAATCGATCTCTGATTGAGAGGCAGTTGTCACTCGTAGCCTGATTGTTGAACTTGAGGCAGTTTGTACTTGACGAAGAGTTCCTCCTGTTGGTACAATAGATGATAGAATGGATGAGATGATGGAATTGATGAGAACAATGCAAATTTGATTGGATGTTGTTGAAGAAGATAGGAAAAGAGGATTGACACCGAGACCTAATGTTGAAAGTGATGATGATGAAGAATTTCAATCTATTGAACGAGCTAGCAAGACCCTAGAAGGCAATGAAGAAGAAGAATCAGATCAGATAAAGATGTTGTGAGCTATTTCAAAGATTGGAAAAAGACATAGAGTTGATGTACTGAAGTATGCTGGTAATTTGAACCCTGAAGAATTGATTGACTAGATAAATGACATGGAAAAATACTTTGAATATGAAGAAATTGAAGATCTGGAGAAGGTGAAATTTGCAAAGACATTGTTGAAAGGACATGCTGCTATATGGTGGAAAGAAGTTTAGTTGGAAAGGAATAGAAGAGGGAAAGAAAAGATTAAAAAGTGGGACCGGATGGTGACAAAGTTGAAGAATCAATTCATATCTGCTGACTATGAGTTGGAGCTATTGAAAAGATTGCAAAACTTGAGACAAAAGGAAAAATCTGTGAAGGAGTATACTGAAGAATTTCATAAGATGATCATAAGGACAGGACATAGTGAAGCAAGAAAGGAGAAAGTGGCTAGATACATCAATGGACTGAGATTGAACATTCAAGAAGAACTAAGCTTGGTAAGGATGACATCTTTGGAAGAAGCATATTAGTTTTCCCTGAAAGTTGAAGAGAAGTTGAATAAGAGGCATTATCAGAGACAAAGAGGTAGGGGAGGTAAATTTTAGAGGAAAAATGTTTTTTAGATATGATAGATCATTTGTGATGCAAAGGCATCTAGACTAAAACCTTGACATACAGCATGTATGTCTACAACCCATCATCATCATCATCATATTTCCCTTAACACTGTCAGCATCATCATATTTTCTCTGCCGACCGATATCCTCCTGCAGACAAACCTTCGACCTTTCGCCTGTCAGCAGCATCATCATATTCAGCTATCGGCAGCATCATCATATTCGGCAAGCGCAAACATCCTCCTGATGTTCACTGTTCATCTTACCGCCAACCTCTATCTGCAGCATCATGATGTTCAACATCATGTTCATCAGCAGGATATAAAATATCCGGCTCCCTCCATATATCCTGATGACGACACTTCACGCACCTTTCCTTCGATGCTTACGTCACCCTGATATCCTGATGACGATTATCCTGATGATGATGACGTCACATGCAGCTCCTCCAATATCCTGCTGTCGGCCAAACTTAACATTATCAGCCCGCGATGGTTTTATCAACTCGATCTTCTACCTTATGCCGATACGCTCCTCCTCAGCAACACCTTGCGATGATCACCCCAATGCACATTCACCTTATGCAAACTACTGCATCATGTTCACCTCCATCTACTCTGATGATGCCCGAAGTAACCGCAGGATATACACAGAAATATCCTGATGATGCCGTTGCGACAAATTTTCCAACCTTAGTGGATTTTCACCGTTCTGATCCGCCGAACCTCCTGAGGTGACCCGATCTGCTTCCTGGACAACTTTCCAGACTCTAACAACCAGCATGACCTAGCACATACCCATGCTAGGGTTCTCAACACCTCTCGACTGCGATCCTGCAAACATGCACATGAACAAACAGAAAATGCAAACTAAATCCAAAACTACTGTACATAGCCATTCCACTGATTCGACGAATCAACCGGTGGAATGGATCAGCGAATCCATGAAACCACCAGAACAGCCACACGATTAAACAATGGAATTCAACAGAGAATGAACACAAACAGGATCTCTTTATTAGTTTCAAAAGATGCAATTACAATACTCTGTCTCTCCTCTCTCTGTCTCACTCCCTGCAAAGTCTGATCGATGATCTAAAACCAACCGATCCTCATGCATAAATAGGATTTCCTGCGAGTACTACCACTCAATTCCCAGCGGCTGGGAGCTTCCAAGCGGCTGGGAGGATCCAACCGAACTAACAACCTAAATAGCTGTCCAAACAAACTATCTAAAAATAGTAAAGTATGGTCAACATGACCTTATTACATGCATTGGTCTTATAAGACCTTCTTGGAAACATTAACTAGACCTATAACAAACTAACTGCCTCATGGAGGCCAGCTGTCAAGTAGGTGCTCCTGCACCATACTCCCCAACAGAAAAGAACTCATGTCCCACGAGTTAGGTTGTGGAAGTCCTCCACCTTTACACTTTGCCTTTGCAGTGTCTTGACCTGTTCTAGCTTTGTCCTCTGCTGGCTCTTGGCTGCTCCAAGACTTCTGAACTGTAACTTGCTGTCTTGCAAGTAAACCCTCATGCCTGTTAATGTAGGCCCTTCTCACACATACCTTGTGTTTGTTAGGTTGTTTTACCAGAACCTCTATCTGAATACCTGGTTGAATAACCTTAGGAATTGCCTCTTGAACTTCTACAATGCTCAATTCTGTCTTCCTTTCAACCTTTATAGGACAAACAATAGTCCCAACTATGACAACATCCTTGTCATTCCTCTCAACTGGTTGCTGTTTGTAAACCTGTTTCTGACCCTGCTGCTGACCTCTGTCAGTCAAAACTGAAACTATCTTCAAACTGTTGTCCTTAACAACTTCTTTCCCTGCAATGTCCTAGACTGCCTTTATGCCTGCTCCTATAGGCTTCTGCACAAATTCCTTCTTTCCCACTAAAATGATTTTGGCTACCCCCTGTGCTGCAGCATCTTCCTGCAATGGCATCAACATAATAGTCTTCCCATCTTTCTTGATGGTGTAGGTATTAGCATACCCATCATACAGTACCCTCCTATCAAATTGCCATGGCCTACCCAACAGTAGGTGACAACATTCCATGGGCAAAATGTCACACAAAACTCTATCATGATATGCTCCAATCTGAAAATCCACATATGCCTTTTCATAGACAAAAAGTGATTGACTATCACTCACCCAAGATGCCTTGTAAGGGTGTTGGTGTGGAATCCTTTCTAAATTTAGTTTATTCACCATTTCCTGAGATACCATGTTGTCTGTTGAACCAGTATCAATGACAACCTTACATACTTTACCTTTGCTCTTGCATGTGGTCTTAAAAAGAGCTCTTCTTTGCATCATATCCTTTGATGCCTGCAAACTAATTCTCCTAAGCATCAATGCTTCTCCCTCCTCAGGATACCCATAATTTTCAAGAACTCTATCTTGATAAGTGTTTAAACTTTGCACACTTTGCTCTACTTTCTCTTCTTGCACAAGTTGTACTCTCTTGTCATTCGTTCTGTCATTTCTGGATGATGAACCTTTGCTTTCTGGACATTTGAAAAATGGATGACCAAACTCACCACAGGTGTAACACTTTCCTGAAAATGTAGTAGAACCTCTACCACCTCCAAATCTGCCTCTATTACCTTTCCATCCACCTCTGAAATCAGACTGTCCCTGTCCTTTACCAGTGTCTTCTTGACCCTCATTGGTTTGCCTTGTTGTAGGGGCTAATCCTCTTCCCCTCATATTGCTGCCTCTTCCTCTCATGGACTTATCTTGTCTCCTATTCATCTTTTCTTCAATCCTAATTGCCATTTGGTAACAATCCTCCACACTCTTAGGGTTAGCTAAAACTAACTCATCCTGTATGTTCAATCTCAAACCAGCCAAGTACCTAGCCACCTTTTCTACCTCATTATCATGATGACCAGATCTCATACTCAACTTATAAAACTCCTCAGTATATGCCTTCACATCCATTTCCTTCTGCCTTAAAAATTGCAGCTTCTTAAACATCTGAATCTCATAATCCTTAGGCAAGAATTTACCTTTGATCCTTGCTACCATTTTATCCCATGAAGTGATCTTTGACTTCCCTTGTTTCCTTCTCTCGGATTGTACTAATCCCACCATACCAAAGCATGACCTCCTAACTTGGCCTTTGTAATCTTTACCTTCTGATCCTCAGCAACATCTTCACATTCAAAGTGATTATCAAGTGCAGCAATCCAATCCAGTAACTCATCTTCATTCAAACTTCCATTATACTTGGAAACATCAACCTTTACCTTAGGTTTACCACTCTGTACTGCCTTCAACAGTTTTGCAAATCTCTGGTCTTCAGCATCCAGATCTTCAGCTACCTCTTCATACTCTTCAACAGTATCTTCATCTTCTTCTGATTCACTGTCGTCCACTTCCCTCTTTTTGTTCTTCTCCAGGGCTACAAGCCTGGCTTGAAGTGCTTCAGCAAGCTCCTTCATCTTCCTCATCTCTCTGGCATGTTTTTCCTTCATCTCCTGCAATTCCCTTGCAGTACCATTACCTTTCGGAGGCATTTTGTCAACCTCTCACTCCTCTACCTTTGTCTTTTCAGTGACAGAATCAACACACAACAGCCCAGACCTTTTGCTGAGCTCTGATACCACTATGATGCAGAGGCATCCAGACTAAAACCTTGACATACAGCATGTATGTCTACAACCCATCATCATCATCATCATATTTCCCTTAACACTGTCAGCATCATCATATTTTCTCTGCCGACCGATATCCTCCTGCAGACAAACCTTCGACCTTTCATCTGTCAGCAGCATCATCATATTCGGCTATCAGCAGCATCATCATATTCGGCAAGCGCAAACATCCTCCTGATGTTCACTGTTCATCTTACCGCCAACCTCTATCTGCAGCATCATGATGTTCAACATCATGTTCATCAGCAGGATATAAAATATCTGGCTCCCTCCATATATCCTGATGACGACACTTCACACACCTTTCCTTCGATGCTTACGTCACCCCGATATCCTGATGACGATTATCCTGATGACGATGACGTCACATGCAGCTCCTCCAATATCCTGCTGTCGGCCAAACTTAACATTATCATCCCGCGATGGTTTTATCAACCCAATCTTCTACCTTATGCCGATACGCTCCTCCTCGGCAACACCTTGCGATGATCACCCCAATGCACATTCACCTTATGCAAACTACTACATCATGTTCGCCTCCATCTACTTGGATGATGCCCGAAGTAACCGCAGGATATACACAGAAATATCCTGATGATGCCGTTGCGACGAATTTTCCAACCTTAGCGGATTTTCACCGTTTCGATCCGCCAAACCTCCTGAGGTGACCCGATCTACTTCCTGGACAACTTTCTAGACTCTAACAACCAGCACGACCTAGCACATACCCATGCTAGGGTTCTCAACACCTCTCGACTGCGATCCTGCAAACATGCACATGAACAAATAGAAAATGCAAACTAAATCCTAAACTACTGTACATAGCCATTCCACCGATTCGACGAATCAACCGGTGGAATGGATCAGCGAATCCATGAAACCACCAGAACAGCCACACGATTAAACAATGGAATTCAACAGAGAATGAACACAAACAGGATCTCTTTATTGGTTTCAAAAGATGCAATTACAATACTCTGTCTCTCCTCTCTCTGTCTCACTCCCTGCAAAGTCTGATCGATGATCTAAAACCAGCCGATCCTCATGCATAAATAGGATTTCTTGCAAGTACTACCACTCGATTCCCAGCGGCTGGGAGCTTCCAAGCGGCTGGGAGGATCCAACCGAACTAACAACCTAAACAGATGTCCAAACAAACTATCTAAAAATAGTAAAGTATGGTCAACATGACCTTATTACATGCATTGGTCTTATAAGACCTTCTTGGAAACATTAACCAGACCTATAACAAACTAACTGCCTCATGGAGGCCAGCTGTCAGGTAGGTGCTCCTGCACCAATTTGTGGAGCAGAACAAATTTGATAGCCCAATTAGGAAGGATGATAGAGATAACAATGCTTACCAGAGAGATGACAGAAATTTTTAATGGAGAGGAAACCCTAGTGTAAACTGGAATGAATGATACAAAAGAGAAGGAAGAGGATTTGATAAGAGGACATTTAGAGGTACTTGTTTCAAGTGTGGAGGTGAAGGACATAGAGCATTTGAATGTAATCAGGGTAGTACAAGCAAGAAGATAGAGAACAATGGAAGAGTAGCCTATATTGAAGAAGAACCTATTGAATCACCTAGTTCTGTTGGCAAACCTAAAAAAGGAGAATCATTGGTGATGAGGAGAGCACTATTTCAAATAGAAACAAATGAGGAACCATCACAGAGGAAAAGTTTGTTCAGAACTAGATGCAAATCTAGAGGTAAGTGTTGTAAAGTTGTAATTGATAGTGGTAGTTCAAATAACCTAGTTTCAGAGGAGATGGTGACTAAGATGAAGTTGGAAAGATTGCAACACCCTAAGCCCTATTAGATAGCATGGATTCAAGATAACCATAAGGTACTGGTGAGTGAACAATGTTTGGTGAAATTTCATATTGGATCTTATCATGATGAAGTCATGTGTGATATTATGCCTATGGATGTTTGTCATTTCTTATTGGGTAGACCTTGGCAGTATGATAGAAAATCTATACATGATGGGAGAAAGAATACATATACTATAACAAAAAATAGAAAAAGAATTACTTTGATTCCTTTGGAAGATGATCCTAAAGACGTGGTATGCGGGAATGCTAGAATTTGTTTGGTAGATGGAAGGAAATTTTTGGATGGTTTGAAACAAGAAAGTATGTGTTATGCCTTGATTCCTAAGAAGCCTGAAGTAGTGGAGAAAGAAATTGAACCAGATGTAATAAGAGAGTTCCTGACAAAATATGATCATATCAGATAATGTACCTGAAGGATTACCACCTATAAGGAGTATCAGTCATCACATGGATCTTATACCAGGAGCAAGTTTGCTTAACAAAGCAACACACTGGATAACACCAATAGAGAATGAAGAATTGAATAGACAGAAACAAGAGTTGTTGAGGAAAGGTTTGATCAGAGAAAGTTTGAGTCCTTGTACAGTACTTGTAGTGCTTGCACTGAAGAAGGATGGAGAATGGAGAATGTGTACTGACTCTAGAACAATAAACAAGATCACAGTTAAGTATAGATTTCCTTTACCTAGGATGGATGATATTATGGATTGTTTGAGTGGAGCAAAATATTTCACAAAAATAGATTTGAAGAGTGGATACCATCAAATCAGAATCAGAGAAGGTGATGAATGGAAGACTGCTTTTAAAACAAATGAAGGATTGTATGAGTGGTTAGTGATGCCTTTTGGATTGACAAATGCACTGAGTACTTTCATGAGATTGATGAATGAAGTTTTGAAGAAATTCTTACGTAAGTTTGTGATTGTATACTTGGATGATATTTTGATTTTTAGTAAGACAAAAGAAGAACATTTGTGGCATATTAGACAAGTTTTATAGAGGTTGAGAGAAGAGAAATTGTTGATAAACATCAAGAAGTGTAGTTTCATGAAGGAAGAGTTAGTCTATTTGGGATTTGTGATTTCTGCGGAAGGATTGAAGATGGACCTTGAGAAAGTGAAAGCAATTATTGAATGGCCTACACCAAAGAGCATCGGAGAGGTTAGATCATTTTATGGATTAGCTAGTTTCTAGAAGAAGTTCATCAAAAATATTAGTTCAATTTGTAACCCTATGACACAGACAATGAGAGGTGATAGAAAAGATTTTAAGTGGACATCAGGAATAGACAAAAGTTTTGAGTTGTTGAAGAAGAAAGTGACAGAGCACCCAGTTTTGGCATTACTAGATTTCAATAAGGTAATTCAAGTTGATGGTGATGCTAGTGGAAATGCAATTGGAGCAGTATTAAGTCAACAAGATAGACTTGTAGCTTATTTTAGCGAAAAGTTGAATGATGCAAGGAAAAGATATTCAATTTATGATCAAGAGTTTTATGCCATAATTTAAGCCTTGAAGAAGTGGAGACATTACTTGTTACCTAAGGAGTTTGTGTTGTATACAGATCATCAAGATTTGTAGTATTTGAATAGTCAAGGTAAGTTGAATCAGAGACACATGAGATGGGTAGAGTTCATGCAGAGTTATACCTTTGTGTTGAAGCATAGGAGTGGTAAATTAAACAAAGTTGCCGATGCCTTGAGTAGAAGAAGAAACTTGTTGACAGAGATGAGAGTTGAAGTGTTGGGTTTTGATGAATTGAAGAACATGTATGAAGGAGACACTAATTTTGTAGAACCTTGGAAAGCCTATAAGGAACCTATTGTGATAGATAGAAGTAAGTGATTGGACTATTTCATTCAAGAGGATATGTTATTCAAAGGAAGTCAGTTGTGCATACCTAGAAGTTCAATGAGTGATAATTTGATCAAGGAGAAGCATAGTGGTGGATTGGCAAGACATTTTGGCATTGATAAGACAGTAGCTTTGGTAAGTGAAAATTACTTTTGGCCTTAGATACATAAGGATGTTCAAAGATTTGTTTAGAGTTGTAGAGTTTGTCAAGTTGCAAAAGGGAGTAGTCAGAATATTGGATTATATAAACCTTTGATAGTTCCGGAGAGACCTTGGGAAGACATAAGCATTGATTTTGTAATGGGATTGCTGAAGACATAGAGAGGACATGATTCAATAGTTGTAGTGGTTGACAAATTTTCAAAGATGGCTCATTTCATACCTTGTAAGAAGACAACTAATGCAATGCATGTAGCTGACCTATTTTTTAAAGAGATTGTGAGATTACATGGATTACCTAAGAGTATTTTCAAACAGAGATACAAAGTTTGTTGGATACTTTTGGAAGACACTTTGGAAGAAGATGAAGACAAATTTGAAGTTTAGTTCTACTTTTCATCCACAGACAGATGGACAGATAGAGGTAGTGAATAGGAGTTTGGGAAACTTGTTGAGATGTTTGGTTGGAGACATAGTCGGAAGTTGGGATTTGATTCTTTCACAAGTAGAGTTTGCATACAATAATTTAGTAAATAGGAGTGCTGAAAGAACACCTTTTGAGATTGTTACCGGAGTGAATCCTAGAGGAGTAGTAAAATTGAGAGACATCAGTACAGAAGAAAAGAGAAGTGCAGAAGCAGAAGAATTTGTAGATCACAAGAAGACAGTGCATAATCAAATAAAGAAGCATTTGGAAAATATGAATAGTAAGTACAAAGAGAAGGCTGATGAGAAGAGAAGACATAAGGAATTTAAAGTGGGAGATGAAGTAATGGTGTACTTGAGAAAAGAAATATTTCCAGTTGGGACATACAACAAGTTGAAGATGAAGAAGTTTGGACCTTGTAGGATCCTTAGGAAATTTGATTCAGGAAATGTATATGAAGTAGAGCTATCGGAGACATTAGGTATTTCACCTATTTTCAATATTGCATATCTTTATTAGTATCATGAAACAGAGTTTGGTGACTACATAGAAAAAGACTTGAAGAAGCAGTTACCACAACAAGCACCAGAACAGATAGAAGACATTTTGGATAGCAGAATTAGACATAGCACTAGAGGAAGACAATACAAAGAATATCTTGTGAAGTGGAAAGGTAGAATCATGGATTTATTAGGCTGAGGTGGACCATCTTGGTTCTCCACTAGCCCTAGCAAAGTGAGGGACTCACTTTTTCAATAACCCTAGATTTCTGATGCAGGAGCATCCCTGGTTCAAGAGTAATCTTGCATCAACCAAAAACATTTGCATTTCAGTTTGTTTGCATTTCGATTCTTTCATTTTCTAGTTTAGTTCAGGTAGTTCAGTCAAAAGCAATTTCATCTTGTGGTCCGGTTTGGCAATTCACACCTTGTAGATCTAGACTTAGCATCTACATCATATCAAGAATTTAGAGCATTTGGATCAGTTACCAGAAAGATATCGCTATCAAAAGTCAATTGTTTCCTCAGAGCAGAGCACTCTAACAGTTCCTGATAATCAGCTAAAGGAGAAGGCTTGTAGATCATTCCTTGACTTGTGGATCTCAATGACACATCATTCAATGTCCTGTGGTTCATGGCCGACCTTCCCTAAGGGTCCGCACATTGTTCCATTCATTTGAGGAAGTGTTCTATGCATTTAGGTCTGACCTATTTGTGAACATGTTACATCTCTTCATTGGAGTTTGTGACCTTCCTTAGCTGATGCGGAGGAATCTATTGGGTTGAAAATGATATATATTTATGTAATAGATCCTTAGGAAAGTAGATATTCACATAAGAAAGATCTAATAATTTAGATTTATGCGAAGGAGGTTCAAAGCTTTATCTTACACATGTATGTACTCAGGCCTTCGAGCCCTAGTTGTAAGCCTGCATGTTGCCAAATAGAATGTATTTGAATTATTTGATATACTGAATGACTGAATTTGCATTTGTTCCATTTCTTTGAGTTGTGTTTACTCTTGCTACATGGTTCGGGCAATTCATTCTATGAACCCTCCTACCATGACTGCACCACAATAAGATGGCCAATCTTAGTTAAATATGCATTTAATAGTTTTAAAGGCATCATTATAGAACCATTTTATGAAGCCATTTTAGAAATATTTAAGGTGCCACTCTTATTTCTAAAAGATTACAATGTTAATTTGAATTAGGTTTCCTTTTTATAAAGCATCAACTCATAATACAATGTTAGATTTGTTTTAGTTCAATTTTATAAGACTTTGATCCATATTAGTATGTTTTTAGCTATTAAATCTGTAGCTTGATTGACAATAAACCATACTAGAATTTCATTGGTATAACTAAATTATTTCCATTCCCTATGGCGTGATTAATAGTGTTGGAGTCATTTTTTTTTTAAAGTCTCATGTATGCATGTGAGGGAAGTTGTTCTAGAGTTTATAATAAAATTGAATTTCTATTAGTTTCTCTCTTATTTAACAATTTTAGTTAGTCGGATTAACTCAAGAAATTTAGGATAACTAAGAAATTCTTAGATAGGTTTTTGAAAATTGATAGATAACTATGGTAGGATTATTAACGCAAGTGCCTAGTGTATTTTGGTAAAATGCTAAAGAGGGGAAAATTTGTCTTTAGGCATGAGTATGGTTACAAAAGAAAACTTGTGAGGTAATTTAATTGGTATTTTTTAAAATGAATTTTTGTAGTTATCTATGTTGTGAAAATTAACCATTCGGTATAAGATTTATTTTACTAGTAAGGCTAATATTTATTCTTTTATGATTTTCTTCATTATAAAGGAATCTTCCTGTATTTTATAATTACTCTAGTATAACTTGTAAATTCAAATCGAACTTATATTCTCAGATTTGGATATTTTCTGAAAGTTGGATATTTGTATTGCAAAGTTAATTTATTACTGTCTTTTGTTTTCCCAGATGCAATTTCTATTTCTCATACACTTCCGATTTTTGTGTCGATGCAGAGTATAGTTGGGCAAAGACATTGATATATATATATATATATATATATATATATATATATATATATATATATATGTTAGTGACTGTAGGAGTCACATTTGTGATAGACGTGACTCCTCAAGGAGTCACGCCTATCACGGGTGTGACTTAATCACCGTATCTAATGAAGTCAGTTTAACCGATGTTAACAATTACTAATCACTGTTTAGAATGCAAACTATGTTTATAATTTGGTAATGTATCATTCGATCATGCTATTGATATTTATTTTAACACACCTTATTTAAGTATGAATATATAAATACGTTAACTGATTGAAGCTACAAACAACTCAACACTCTCTCTTAGCTTGGGAAGATAACAATATCACAATAATCTTTGTGAATATCAATTATCTAATTTATAATGAATTACTCAAAGTAATTTAATATCACATAACTCATGATATATAGTATCACCTATCTCGTGATATGTAGCATCACCTACCTCGTGATACTAAAGGATATACTATACTCGAGAACATTACATTCTCCTTATATATCCTAGTTATGGTATGTGCACTGACATTAAGTCACATAATGTCTACCATAACTTAATCATGATAACTCCATGATTCATACCAATATTAAGTCACATGATATTAGTCTAATGAACATTATAAGATCGTCACCTTATAATGTTAGGTACCAGTGTAGATTATCCAAAAGATCATCACCTTTTAGAAATAAACACAGAATGTGTAGGCCCATACTGTCATAGAGTCACACATATGACACAAGATGTTTACACATTAAACATCTTTAATATATTAGTATAAATAAATTAGAATTTTATATTTTAATCATACCAAGATTTTTTCCTGAAGTATTCAACTTTCACCTTGAGGAGTGGTTTGGTAAGAATATTTGCAGTTTGATCTCATGTACTAATATACTCCAACTGTGATGCCCACAGAGCCTCGACATAGCATCTGGGTCGCTTCTGCATGTCCCCGTAGCGTGGAAAATATCTTACACCAAGGAGCCTGAGCTGTGACCTCACGAGACTTACCCATTCTTAAACAACTCGTATACCTTGGCACAGCACATGGTTCCATCCTATAGGGGCATGCGGGGGAGTCAGCATGGACAATGCCATGAAATGCCCAAACACCTTCCCCCTTAGCTAGGGAGGTATCCTTCCAGATATCCATGTCATGGAGTCTCTAAACATGACATCCACAATGGCTACACCCATTTGTGAAATAGTTTATCACAGAGTTTCTTAATGTGATATCATCATGGAGTCTCTCAACATGACGTCCACCATGGCTACTCCCATGTGTGAAAGAAACATGTGCACAAGTGCCCATCACAGAGCATCTCAACGTGATGTTGTCATGGAGTCTCTCAACATGACATCCACCATGGCTACTCCCATGTGTGGAAAGAACCACATCTCTGTCTCAAAGATGGACGAGGGCTTTCACCTCATATTTCTCCATCTTAGAGAAATATGCATTATAGAAAAGATCATTGATGCTGAGTCTCCCTCTCAGCAAGGGCAACATTCTCCACTACTCTACGCTTGTCCCGAAAATATGCAAACTTCACTCTGGCAAGAGGCTTGGTGAGAATATCAGTTGTCTGATCATTAGTGCAAATGTACTTGAGTTGAATTGCTTTCCTCGGCACCATTTCTAACCCTGTCATACTTGATGCACCCAATGTACTAGACATTAGCTCTCCCTCTAAATGTCAGGAGTATGATCAATATCCATGTCCTATGAAGTCTGCTGCTTATCACTACTATCTCCAAGTAATATCCTTTAGATCTTCTAAAGACTACTTTTTCCTTGAAGGAGACATCCCAAAAGATTGTGGCAGGATTGTGGCAGGACATCCACAGAACCAGCATTAGAACATATAGTTTAGGGTCTGAATCATCTCTATCATCCAAGCCTTTTTAGATGACTTCAGATGTAATCTCCTCCAATTGCACGCTGTTGCAAATGTTATCATAGCAGCTACTTCATTTTGACCCCCTACATCTTCTATGGATGCTTCATTTTGATCCGCCACATCTTCTATGGATTCTTCATTTTGATTCCCCACATCTACAGATGCTTGATTTAAACTCTCCACATCTTCTGTAACTAAACATTGGGTGTGTCCTCAATTGCCATTTCTGTAACCATCACATCAGGTACCATTGCACATTCTTGTGTGGTAATCTCAGGATATACTATTCACTTCTCAACAAAGATACTAGACTGGACGGTCACTGCATAATCAACATCATCCTGAACAACTTCAAGACTTCTAGGCTCAATTTGATCCTCATCAGGTGCTTCACTACAAGGAGTTTTAGAAACATCTTTGGCATTTTCTTCAAGGTCAATTGAGTTATCGTCCACCTTCTCCTCTCTTGTGTCTATTTCATCATCTGATACAGATGATGATTAACCAACATCAGATTCTTTGGGAGAAATCACAAACATCTTAGAGATCTTGACCTGGCTGCCTCCACAGACACATCTAGATTACTTTTCAATCCATCCTCAACCACCAATACTCTTTCTAGACCATTTCTAGCATTATCACTTGTATTCCATTGAGATTTGAGGATTGTCTCCTCGTACCCATCAAACAAAATAGTCTTGAAAATCTTATGGGAATACAATTTATCATCCAAAGCATTGCAACAAGTTCATAGTTCCTTACTTACCCAGCCATTCATTGCTTTCTCGTCTGGTTTTGCACCTTGTGTCTTGAACTCATCGTTATGACCATTTGTCAGCAATCCCATGGCAACTGTTTTCTTTGGCAGATCGAAGCCTATGTCTGCTACCATTGACATACATGTCAACCAAAGAATTTCCAACAAAGACATTTGTGTCCAACCTAGTTACTATAATATAACCATGGAGACTCCTACCCATTTGGGGATCTCAAACATTAGTACAAATGCTTAGAATACTAGTAAAGGTATATTGATTCAACATTATTCCCGTTCTTTGTAATTGGCAAAAGAATTTTAGGAAACTTCTCGTTTAGAAATTTTTGTCAAAAAACTTATCATGCATAACTCCTCATTCTGGCCCTGTCATTGCACATAGAGCATACGATGACAATGCCTTTCTTTATAGCCACAAAGGCTCCGAGGGCTATAGCGTCTTGGAAATAGGGAGACAAAAGCAACCAAGTGAGAGACAAAACGTTAACTTTGTCGTTAATTGCAGTCTCTGTTGCAGCGAATGCATCATCTCCCATAGTTTCCTTGAACCATACGACCTTGTACATGGCCACTCACTCGCCAAGAGCTACGCCACGTGCCTTGCTAGGAGCATAACCGTAGAAATCAATGCCTTCCACATAGTTACCTCCTGTAGTGGACAACGTGTGGCTTCCATGCCCTACAAAATCCCTCAGAGAATCATAGTCGGTATTGAGGCTAAGTTTCCTATACTTAGCCTTCAAAGCTTTGTTAAAATAGCGTGCCATTTTCACAAATTTTGGCAGAGTGAAGAGTTGAAGGCTATGCCATTTTTGTAAATTCCCTTCCATCTCTCTGGGACTGATCCCATTCCATTGTCATGGAAACTCTAGCTCTCTAGCCAAATTCTGGTATCTAGCATGCCCACGATTATGTCTTGCCCAAATAGGGACTTTGGCAAAATACCCTTATTATGGCTGAGACCTAGAAACTCAGTGGAATGTGTGGTATCCATAGTTCCCAATGAATTAGGAAAAGATGATAGGTGACTGGGCATCTCCTCTAGCATATCCAACTATGACTATGTTAGCATTGTGTGAACCATGAAGCTGACGAGAGCAAATTGTCTTCAGAACGAGTGTGTGGTATCTCCTTGTGATGCGAATATTAATCCAACACCAAACTTGTGCCTCCCAATAGATATCGACCTCCTATAGAATCACTCGCTTTGAAATAGTGTCGATCTTTAGAAAACATTTGTGCTCTGCTCTGAAGTGGTGATCCATCATCACGTGGCATGTCTCCAATGATATTTTGTTCTTCCAATCTATCTGCGAATCGGATTGCTGCTATCATTTGAGAAATGAGATGTATCAAATCTGAATTTCTCAAGTTTGATTTTCTAGCCAGATTCTACTTAACCTGGCTCTGATACCATGTAAATTCAAATCGAACTTATATTCTCAGATTTGGATATTTTCTGAAAGTTGGATATTTGTATTACAGAGTTAATTTATTACTATCTTTTGTTTTCCCAGATGCAATTTCTATTTCTCATACACTTCTAATTTTTGTGTCGATGCATAGTATTGCTGGGCAAAGACATTGATATATATATATATGTTAGTGACTGTAGGATTCACATCTGTGATAGATGTGACTCCTCAAGGAGTCATGCCTATCATAGGTGCGACTTCATCACCGTATCTAATGAAGTCAGTTTCACTGATGTTAACAATTACTAATCACCGTTTAGAATGCAGACTATGTTTATACTTTGGTAATGTATCATTCAATCATGCTATTGATATTTATTTTAACACACCTTATTTAAGTATGAATATATAAATACGTTATCTGATCGAAGCTACAAACAACTCAACATAACTAATCTATATTTTATAGAAATGGCACATTGTATGAATATGAATTTAATTCTATGAATATGAGTATTGTAGTATTTGGATTTTTTGGGTTTTGCATAAATGGAATTATTTCGTTAGGATAGATAAAGACATAATAGTGGTAATTGTTTATTATTTCTTGAAAGAGATAATTGTAATGATAATTAAATCTTAACTTGTAGAAAAGTTAGAATTATGGTTAAACACGATAGAATACTTAATGTTAGATTCTTAATAGGGTTGAGCATTAGTTAATCTACTTTTAGGGAAAATAGATGTTAAAATTATTTAATTCTTGACTTTATGTGCATATCTTATTTGAATGCTTTTGGTGTAGAAGTTCTAGTTTCAACTTAAAACCCTTTAGTTATTATCATTATGAGAAATAGACACCTCTTAGAAAAACTATGTATTAGATTTGATTGTTGGATAGAACCAATTTAGTAGTTGATTTTAGGAGATTGATTAGAGTGTCATAAAGTAACCCATGGGAATCTAAGATATTTTCTTTTCTACTCTTGTAAAGAATGGAATTATGATAGTATCGTTCTTAGTTACCTTGTGGGGATGTTTAAATGAAAATCTTTCTCCCTCTTTATAAAGTTCCTAATAAACATAGATTTTACTCTTAAACTAATGAATAAAAGATTGCATTGTTTGAACTATTATATGTTCAACTTATGTTACTAATAAATATAGAAATAAAATTCAATTTCTATTGAGAGTATATGTTTTGCATGCAATGGAATATAATTCTATTAGCAATTTAATGTTTTTCATGTGTATTGTATGAAATGTAAACTCTAAGGATGTTGCCCTTCTATCTTTGTATGGATTCATGTGGTTATGATATGTCTGCAAGATGGTCAATACCTTGCTTGATGTGTAGGGTTTACTGGTTGCTAGTAGGGGAGTGGCTCTCAATGGGGGTTGGAAACTAAAATGGGTGTCTAAGACAACCATAGATGGGGACCGAGGTCTAGTAAGAGACTACCAGGACAACCCATGCTAGGATCATCCAATGATACTCCCCCCTATTGCAGTCTAGCACTCCCTAGTTGTATTTCCTCTTGTTGTGTGAGTTCCTTTGAAAGTGAAGAGAGTATTTTATGTGTTGGTGTTGTCAGCAATGTTGTGTTGGAAGACATGTATAACCCTTGTCTATGCTAACTTGTTACTTCTTGACTGTCTATTTGATGTGGGACCTAGTGTTATCTCCTAGCATGGGGGTGGACCTCAGGGTTCCACATGGTTGGGTGGTTGGTGCTTTTTCTCCATTGGGCATTCTTGCAACATGTCCGTGAGTGTGGTGATTGACCATCACATTGTGGATTCCAATTCCTATTTCATTTGTGGAGACATCCTATCATGTATTTGTATATTGGATTGCATTTATATTGCAATTCTTAAGGTAATTTGATGCAATCTTTCTCATGCACTAGGGAAAGCAATGTTGTAAATATTGTAATGATGTAACAACTATTGATGATTTTGTCTTGTAAAAAGTAGTGTAAAGTGATGTATCTTTCATATGATGTTTAACTAGAAGGTGATTTGTAATGTTAGATCGATCATGTTATCTTTTATGATATGTTCTAGTAATCTTGATGTTAGCTTTATGAGTAGCACAGTTGGGGAATCTCAGAGGACCCAGGTTTAGTTTATTATGTTATGTTATGCATTCTATAGTTGTTGATTTTTTTTAAAAAATGTTTCATCAGTTTTGACCTAGTTTAGTGTTGTCCACTAGAGTTCCTTGGAGGGGGTGTTATAGCTACCATAGAGAGTTTATCTACCACAACAATAATAGTGTCATGTTTATAACGTGACATGGGTACAGTCCCTAGACAAAATCCATACTGATTACTTGCCATTTCCATTCAGGGATGTCATGAGGGTACAAAAGTCCTGCTGGATGTTGATGTATAGCCTTAACTCACAGACATTACAAGCATCCTTCCATGAATCTTACGGCATCATTCTTCATTCACTTCCAAAAATATAATGGCTTTACATCAGCCAATAGTTTTGTCACTCTAAGGTGACATGAATATGGCACAGAATGTGCTTCTTTCCACACAATACTTCACAAATCTCCCTAATTTGGAACATAAATTTGGTTGTTATACATTAACAACCCATCAGGTTCAAAGTAAAACCTTTCATACCTCACATCTTGAGGATTTTCTAATAGAAATTTTAGAATTTTCTCATAATATTCATCTCTGACTAAATTCTTTAGTACTTGAGCTCTGAAATTAGAATTCACTAACACTATTGCCACAATATGTCTTCTACGACTTAAGGTATCAATCAATCGATTTCCTTTACCCTTTATATAGTCAATCTTAGAATCATAGTTAGAGATAAACTCTATCCATCTCCTCTATTGATCATTAAGGTTTGGTTACATGAAGATGTACTTCAAACCTTGATTGTCTAATTTTAGTTCAAATCACTTGCCCAACAAGTGATGCCTCCATAACTGGAGAGCATGTATAATTGCTACTAATTCCATATCATGGGGAGCATAATTCTTCTCATAGGATCATAATTTCCTAGATTCATAGGCCACAGCTTGGCCTTCTTGCATTAGTACTCCTCCCAACCCTTCTCATAAGCCATTGGTTACCACAACAAAATGACCCTCTAGATCTGGCACTCTAAGAATTAGTGCTGAAGTTAGTTTCTCTTTAAGGATATTGAAGGCATCTTCACACTTGTCTGACCATTCAAATATTTTTCCCTTCCTTTGCAAGGAAGTGATGGGATGAGTAATTCTAGAAAAGTTCAATACAAACTTCATGTATTATCCTGTCAACCTCATAAAACTATGCACTTCATGCACATTTTAGGCACAGACCATTCTAGAATAGCCTTTTTCTTTGAGGGGTCTACTATAATTCCCTCTGCAGAAATGATGTGGCTCAAATATTGCACTTCTTTCTAGAATAAAGTGCATTTGGATGGCTTCCCATAAAGTTTGTGTTCTCTGAGCAATTGCAGAACTATCCACAAGTGTTGAAAATGATCTTCCTCGTTACAATAATAGATGAGAATATCATCTAAAAATGACAAAACAAATTTGTCTAAGCACTCTTTGAAGACATTATTCATTAAATTCATGAATGTTTCTGGTGCATTGGTCAAATTGAAGGGTAAGACCATAAACTCATAATGCCCATACCTTGTTCTAAAGGCATTATTATGGATGTCTTCATCTTTCAGTCTTAGTTCATGATAACCTGATCTCAAGTAAATCTTAGAAAACATAGTTGCTCCTCACATTTGATAAAAAAGATCATCTATAAAAGGTATAGGGTACCTATTCTTTGTCATGCTTTGTTAAGCATATGATAATCTATACACAAGTGTAGGTTCCATCTTTATGCTTAACAAAAATTACTAGGGCTCCCCACGGGGAAACACTGGGTATAATCAACCCTTTAGCTAATAGCTCTTGAAGTTGAGCTTTTAGCTCCATTAGGTCTATGGTGGTCATCTGGTAAGGTGCTTTGGACACCAGTTTAGAGCCAAGAATAATATCAATAGAAAAATCAAAAGCCCTCTTTGGGGGAAAACTTGGAAGGTCTTCAAGAAATACATCCTAAAAGTTGTGGATAAAAGGGTATGCTTCTACTAAGGATTCCTTAGACTTTTCCCCCACTTCTTCATCCCCATTTAACTTCTCCATCTTAACTACAAAAATCTAGTATCCCTCCTGCCTTGCTTGCTTCAATTACATAGTGGAAATTTGCCTAATTTTCATTTCATGTTGGATCCCTTGAATTAGGACAACATTACCAATGTCGTCTAGGCATTCTATTGTCTTAGGGAAACAACCAACCTTTGCTCTATGTTGCCATAACCAATTCATCCCTATGATGACATCATAAGACCCTAGAGGTGCTACATACAGGTTGACCTTGGTGGAAAAAGTGGATAGGTTTAATCTGTCTTCAAACAAACACTTCTCTACTCAAGCTCTTGATTGATTTGTATACTCTATTGTCCAAGAATTTGCCATGAAACTAGATTTTCTAGGCATCTTATTAAGTATTCTAGGGTTTACAAAATTATGAGTTGCTCTTGTATCTATAAGAATAGAAACTGGGATTCCAAATAATGTACATGTAGTTTCAATAGGAGTAATCTGGTACTCTGTTTGGTAGTTATCCAATGTGGCATGAATTCTTTGCTAGAAGGCTATTTGTTGAGATGACAAAGGATTTCCATGATATGGATTTCCTTGAGTTTTACCAAGGCATTGACTGGCATAATGATCTCCACATGTAAAGCATCCTCCTAGAGGTCCTTTCTTGTCCAAGAATTGGTTAGAACTATCACAATTCTTCTATGTGTTATTATGCTTTTTCTCCTCTTTGGGTTCATTTTGAAAATCTTTGAACCTCTTCCCTCAGTTCTTTCTCCTTCCTTCCTGGTTCCCTATGTTCTTCTTGAAGGATGGAGAAGAACAGTTCCAATTATACCTCTTGCAAGATTTCTCTTGATATGTCTAAATGGATTTAATTTTTTGTTCCTATTTAATGACCTCAAAAACTTGATCCATGGTTGTGGGTCCATGGATGTCCACTTCTCCCCCGATCCAAGCATTCAAGCCCATAATAAACTTCCTTATCCAGAACCTCTCATCCATTTGATACTGAGGCACATTTTTCAATAGCCTAGTAAACTTTTCCCAGTACTATGTAATGGTCATATCCCCTTGGCAGAGATTGTGGAAGTCATTCAAATTCTAGTCAAAATATAGTTGGGGCAAACATCTTTTCCTAAAGATGCTCACAAACTGATCCTAAGTCAGGCCTAAAGAACTTAATCCTAGTTCCATTTTCTTATTCATCCAAGTGGTTGCTTCTCCTACTAACTAATAGGCTTCCCATACAATCTTTGTAATCTCAAAGTAATTATGTATCTCAAAATATTTCTCCATCTCAGTGAGACAAGCCTCTGTGGCATCCCCACTTACAGTTCCATCAAACTTAGGTGGTGTAATATTATTCATATCCCTGGCCAATTCATGGGTGAGGTGAGACTTCATCTCACTCTGGATTCTAGAATCTTGATTACTTTATTTAAAAGTTCACTATAGTAAGTATTTTCATGAGTATTATTCACAACTCTCATAATTAAACTCTTTAGTGTTTTCCTAGTCTCCTCTAACCTCTTGTTTTAAAACACCCAACCTTTCCTTGGTTTCATTTAGGATAGACACAAGCTAGTCTAATTTAGCCATAGGTTTTCTATAGTATTTGAGCCATCTTGGCTTCCTCCTAAATTGATATCTATGTGTACCATATTGGTACCTTTTTGCACCTATCAGTCATATAATCCATATTAAGATTGGTACATTTAATTGCCAATAGAACATTCCATGAACATCATATAAAAGTTCATAATATTTCATAAACATCATTATTATACATAAGTCCAAAACCTTTCTTTATTTACATGAAAGCAATCAAAACATCTTGTTTAAGTACACAACATCTTTTAAAATGTGACTACATGTCACTATCTGATAGAGGAATTTCTTCAGGTTCCTCTTCCCCTTCAGAATCAGCTAACACAAACTTAGAGGGTGGATGTACTTGCAAGTACTCTACCATCACCTCTTTCCCTACAACAAGCACCCTGTGACCACACCCAAAGGGCATGTCATGATGAACAAAGGGTTTGCTAAGTTTTATAACTGTGGGGGTGATCGACTTCTCCACTTCCTCCATCCACTTCTATCTCTCAAGACAGATGCACTTAAGCATGTCAGAAAGAGTCTCAAAGTCAGAAAGCCAAGCCCACCTAGTATAGCATACTAGTCCAATGTTTTTAGGAGGGGATTCTTTCTTCATAGAAATTTTGGGAAAGTTCTTTCTTTTTGTTTTCTTAGCTCATTTTCATGTTCTTTTTCCTACCATTCTGGCACAAAAACAATATTGGAGTTAGATTATCTGCTAATCAATGAAAACTTCACAATGAGCTCCAAGGTCCAAGTGTTGAATGGGCGATAGGTCTCATACCATGTGTAACATCTCAGACTAAAATGATAAATAAAACATTTAAAAATACAAGTAATAAATGTCATAATCTCATAATTTTTTTATCATACAAAGTAAAGTAGGTACATTTTTATTTACAAGAGACATGATATATTACATCAATTGATGGTGGCTTTGCATGAGACTTACAAATTTTTACATAAATACATGTACAATGAAATGATGTCTTTTGTTCACAAGTCTTCAGTAGTCAATTGCAAGAGGCAGAGAATCACCTTGGTGCTTTCCTCCAGCCAAAAACTAGTGGTCACACACTCACCTTCCTACTGGAAGTGGCCCTTCCCTTCACAAGCGTATAGATAATGAGAATCAACTAATTCCATGTGCCATCTGAGAACTAGTGTAGTGTTTTAGCATGAAACAATCAGGTTTACAACTTCTATTCTATCTCTAGCTATACATATAAACCCTCTAATTGATCAAGCTATTTAGAACAACATGAACCAACAATGCAAATAGTGAATTTTGTATTAGTTTAAAGTTTTTATAATAAAAGAGTTTACTGTTCACAAACTTCTTTCTCGACTTGGAGACTAGCATTCTTTCTATGTTGAGTTATTAACTAGGTAGACTAGGCAACTATAGGATAAAGAAGTTGGTCAATTTGTGACCATGCATTGAGCCCCTCTTTGTGTTCTCACATCTTGGGTCTATGACAATTGTCATCTACTCAATAGCCTTCAACCCATTTTCCTAACTCAAACATAGGTAAATAATTTTAAATACTTTATCAAAATCTAAGAACTAATCTCATCTTCTCAAGTCTCTATAGGCATGTATGAGCACATAACACTTAGAAGGACTTTAACCAAGATAAAACAAGTCTACCTTAGAAACTTTGGTAGTCTACAATGCAGGTTTAGACACATTAAAATTTTGTCGATAACAATCTTGGTCTCACTACCTTGTAAGCCAAGGGACAACTACCTTCATTAGAAGGTTAAATCTACTTAGATTTGAATGAATTACATGTCAAAATTCATCTAACCAGCATGTATCTAAAATACTTGTTTAATTTGTCCTTTATAAAGACAATGCTCATAGCTTATGGTCTTAATACTACCATTGCATGAATACTTATTCTTATTGAATAGCCATAACCTTGCCAAGATAGATTAAAACATGACATATTATTGTCCATCCTTAGCTAAGACAAGGTAATATAAGAAGTCCAGTTTCATATCCACAACTTATATGACTACCAAGAGAAGGTTACATATGTTTATTGTCATCTATTCACAACCAAACAAATCATGTATTACATGTTAATTTGTTGGCTATTCATAATCTAACCAAAACAATATAGGCCAAGGTATCAAACTTTATCATAGCTAAAGCACTTGCTCAACAATTTTCTAATATATACTCTTATCATTTAGTTGCCTCTCAGCCTTAAACAAATGCATTGTTTCATTCTGAACAATATTGCATACAATGACGAGATGGTTGGCCTTTGCAAACATAGGCATGTGTATCAGATGAGACTTTTTGTTGTATTAAGTGACTTGGCCCTTAACAAGGATCAAATAATGAAATGCTTACCTTTCAACCTCTACAAGATTCCATGCATTATTTTACTCTAACAAATTACTAAATACCAATTCCACAGTGGTCGACCTATACAAGCATTAAAGTATATTGACCTTCTTCCGGCATGTAAATCCATATAGAACTATCAGCATCATGTAGAGAATACATAAATAAATGCATGTCGGCCTTTTACAGGCACTTAGCAAAAATACTGAGAAGCTATATTTTTAAACTAGTTTCTATCAGTTTTGGTGTAGGGATTTCAGCCTTATAAAGGTGACGTAGTGAATGTACCTACCATTATTAGCCTCATGCAATATATACCAAAATAGAAGTATGTTATCCTTGTGCAATATATCTTAGCATAAAAGTGTATCAACCTTTTATAGGCTCAACAAGAAGGATTGCATTACTAATCAATTTCTACAAGCATGTATCAACATACAAAGTTATTAGCCACATGCAACTCATATAAAGGTATATTGGGCATGAGCTAAGCCTAAAATCTCAAGGCTCTTGACCTTAGTGGCTACAGAAGCAAGTTTCATTAAAAGTTTGTAATCCAAGTCAAGGTTTATCTACCATTTGGAGGCACTGGAAATCTTGCACCATAACACAGATAAGTGCCAAGTTGTTGACCTTTATATAGGCATAGGATAGTATATTTAGAATGACTTGTTGAAAAATGTAAAGCAGGCTCTCTGTAGGTAAGACAATATTACTGTAGCCCCATGGTAGTCTTACTGTAGCTTAGGTAGACTTCTAATACCTTAAATCTTACGCACCCAATAGAATTATTTCTTTATTCAATCCAGAATAAAATGCAATGGTTTGAGAGCTCAAAACAACATTGACAAGACTTGTATTCATTTGATAATAGAAAGAACTTAGACATCTACTGCACTCTCTCTACGTAAGGAGAATGTCTAAAAAATAAAAACAAACAATTATATGCTCATAACTTGATACTCAAGTGTTTTGTTTAGAGCTTCTAAACATCATCCCCCTAGTAACTGTTAACTCTGCTACTTCCAAACCTTAGATGCTATCTTTAGTTTTTATTTCTCTCTACTCAAAACCCTCTCATTGTTCCTTGTTCCCCCCTTCAACAATTCTCTATGTGTGGTTTAAAGAATGAAGTTTTAGTTATAGAACTACCTACAACCTCTCCCTCATTTCATGCCTTAAGGTTGGCATAATGGAGTTGTTGACCTATTTTCCTTTGTCAAGAGTTAAATAGTTCACCTTGTATATTCCTTGAATATCCTTTAGAAAAATGACCCTACAAAGCTTAAATCCTTCAATTACCCATGCCTTGCCTTAAAAAAATCCCAAACACTTGCTTAGAGAATCCTTGAAGAAAACCCAGAAAAACCCATAAATCTTTTGTTTTCAAGTGTCTTCCATTGCAGATAATTCTTAGTTTTATACTTAATCTTTTTTGTATGTACCTTTGTATGTATCATTGTATGTATATCTATTGTATCGCATATACAATCATAAATACAATTATATCTACAAAGGAAGATGCAAAGGCACTATACAAGGCGAGATGGAAAAGTGAATGTACATCGAGTTATCTTTGTATATGCAATTCACTATACAAACGCATATACAAGGCAATATACAAGGGGGAGATACAAAAGGTGTGTCTTTTTTTGTATGTATATGTGATTGTATCTTTGCACATACAATCTTATATACAATGGCATATACAATCCTGAGATACAATCCTGGACCCAAAAGAATATGTAATTTGGTTTAGAAAGGCAGATGTGGTTGTATGCATCTTTGTATGTATGTTCACATTGTATATTTACATATACAAAGCGAAGATACAAGGTCATATACAAAGTCACATGCAAAGGTCAAATGCAATGTTTCTATGTACAGGTGATTGTATGCAATTTTGTTTGTATATTCGCATTGTATATGCGATATACAAAAGGTGATGCAAAAGGAAATACATACAATCCGGATGTGACTAGGGAATTGTATGTGGTGGATAAAAATGTTGGGGTCTGCCTATTGTATGTATATGAGATTGTATCATCCCATATACAATCCTATATACAAAAGTTAGATACAACAGGGATATACAATGCGGACCCGATTGGGAAATTAAATTTGGCAAACTTAGCAGTGGGGTCCACAGTTGTATGTTGAAGTACATGTACATGCCAATATGCAAAAAAGAAAAGATACAAGGCCGGACCTATTCTAAAGTTCCTTTTTGGTTGATAATCCTTTGATTTTCGCAATTGTATGTACATGCGATTGTATCTCATATACAATCACATATACAAAGTCACATACAAAGAATTTTCGGTGAGACAAGCCTTATTGGCAGCTTAGTTCAAGGTCTCTCCGATGGCCGATAAAGCTGTAAATGTTCAACGATGGGTCCTGGGTTTAGCTCAGTGGCCAATCAGATAGTGCCACATGTCAAGGCCGATCCAAAGGCTGATTCAAGGGAAGATATACAAAAGGTGATGCAAAAGTTAAGGTTTACTGTTGTATGTTGGTCATTATATTGTATATACAATTGCACATACAAAAGCATATAAAAAGGGAGATTCAAAGACATGCAAAGTGATTTTATATGCAAAATGCAAAAAGTGAAGAAATTGTATAAGTGCAAAATCGAAGGATTTGAAGGACCTGATAGCATGATGACGTCATCTAGGCCTATTCTTTGCCCAAGTTCTATATGATGCTGATGTCATCATGGTTTTTTACAGTGTATCCATTTTTGTATGTCTATATGCATACGAACAATGGTTCTCTTGGTAGCAAAGATAAAATTGATGGCCGCTAACTCAGAAGTCAAAAATGCAAGTTCAGTGAAACAGGGAAAATTCAAAGGCCGATTATACAAATACATAGCCTAATATATGATGAAAGTAGATTGTCATTGATGTCAAAAAGGTGTTGGTATTGATAGGAGTTGTTCATATACTTCAAGTTGATATGTTGCTTCATGGCTAAGTCAGGAAATGCTAACTTGTTTAAATATTCAAAGGACTTTGTTTTATTAAATGCTAACTTATTTCATGGGAGCTCCATTTATTAATTAAAAAGAATCCAAATATATTTGAAGATCAATATTTAATGGGAGCAAATTGGAAGGAGAGCTCAAATTGCTTTATTTAAATAAAGTGGACTTTATATGCTTAAAAAGTGGGGAGCAAAAGCATTGAATATTTAAATATATAAAGTTTGATTTTTATCCTATTTTGTTGATCCCCTTTAAATGCCATATTTTATGACATAAATAAAAATGTGAAGTTACAAAGCTACTTTTAAGGAGATTTTAAGGAGATTTTCAAAGCTATTTTTAAGGAGATTTTCGTGGGAGATTTTGAGGAGTTTTAGAAATATTTTTTTTGAAGATTTTTTATGAGATCTTTAAGGAAATTCTTTCTTATTTTAAATCTCCTAGTGGCAGCAAAAACAATAAAGGTGGAGTTAATTTCTTTTAAGGAATTAATGTTTTTGTGAGAGAATATAAAGAGTATCTTTTAAAGGAAGAAACAAAAAGGTGAAATACTTTTTTATCAAAGGTGGCTTTTTGAAGTTGAAGTTTTTAAGGAGATTTTTTTTGGAATGAAAGATTGAAGATTTTTGAAATAAAATTGCAGAGAAGATAAAAAGGCAGATTGGTTTATTTTTGAAGATATTTGCAGAGAAGGGTCATTTAATGAATATTTTTGATGAAAGTTTTTTCCAAGATTTGAAGTGAAGCTTTTTATGTGTAGATTGAGGAAGATTGACAATATTTCATTGAAATTTTTTTATTATAGAAAATCAAAGGTTATTTGCAGATGAACATAAAGTTTTGACAGAGATTTTTTTATGAAGACTTTATACAAGGCAAAATGATTTTTGAAGTCTTGTTGAAAAGAAAATGAAAAATGTGAAGGAGAAGATGAAGGGTTTGAGAAGATGAAAGTTCTCAGAGATTTTTTATTTGCAGAGGGAAATTAAAAAATCTTTGAAGTAATTATGCACAGATAAATATGAAGATTTATATTCTTGCAAGAAAATGGTTTTTGCAGATCATAGAATATGAAGGGTTATTTTCTTTTTGAAAAGAAATTACAAGAGGACCGGAGAGATGATTTTTTTTTTAAATTGGAGAATACAAAAAGAATATTCAAGATAAAAATTGAAAAGTTATACAGAGAAAATATAAATGGAATATGGAAAGAAATTGATTTTATTTTATAGAGATGTAATTTGTTGGTACAGGATTTCTTGCAGGTTATGAACATGGTGGATATGAAGAGGATACAAGTAAAAGAGATTTTATTTTATTGAAGATTTTTGTGTGACCTTACTATTGTTTTTAGATGAATTGTTTATGCAATGTCAAGGGTCAGAAGGTGAAATTGAAACAAAAATAAAGAAGAAGCTATTTATTTTGGAATATGAAAGGTCATGAAAATATGAAAATGATTTTGCAGAACGTGGAGAGGGATCTTATTATTATTGGCTTCACAAGTACATTGACAGAGTGTGTGTTGATGAAGAAAACAGAGATGAGCAAATAATGTTATGTATGTTATGAAGTTATGATATGCAGAGAAAAACCTTTTTGAAAAGAAAGATGAGTTGATTTAAATGGTGCAAATCAGATTGAACAGCAATCACTTCTTGCACATGAGATTTTTGTTTTGATTGATTGAGAAAAGCCAGTGAGGCACAGTATGCCAGTGAGGCTTATAGGTCAGTGAGACCATTTGTCAGTGAGACACTCGCATCAGCCAGTGAGGCTTGTAAAGATATTTTTTAAGGTTAAGCCAGTGAGGCAGTTTTGGAGTGGTTTTTCTACCCCAGGAGGGTTTTCCACTCGTGCAATTCTTGTGTCTTAATCATCTCTCTATGATTGTATGTTTTACTCATGAGTTTTGTTTATGTGTTTGACAATTCAATGATAACTTCTCTTCTTTGTGTTCTGCAAGTTAAACATTGAAAAAGATTTAAAGAATTTATACAACACTGATTCACCCCCCCTCTCAGTGTTGTCCTGAACTCCTACAATTGGTATCAGAGCCCAGGTTCCCTTTTTGAAGTCTAATAGGCTCGGGTAGGTCTCGGTAGTGGAGTAAAATGGGTAATAAGAATAGAATTAAGATGTCAAATAAAGATGCTGATCAAAAGATGCTAAAACAAGCCTCAGTTGTGCCCAACAATGATTTGTTGCATTTGTCACCCTTGATAATTGATACAAAGAATGGTCATGTAGTTGAGAATTTTGATAAATTTAAAGAAAGAAAAGATGTCTTTGCTATTGAGACTAATGATGAGGATGAACAGGAGTTTAATGGAGATATTTGTGAGGTTGATTTTGAAGGAGAGCTTCTATGTGCCCTGGATACAATTAAGCAACTTAGTAAAGAAAACAGGAGATTAAAAGATCAGCTTAAACAAGAGAAAGAATTCAAGGACAAAGTTGTTTTAAATCTTGAAGAGGCAAGAAACCTGATTGTAGACTTAAAGAATCAAGCAGGTGAATCAGACAAATTGATTGTCAGTTTGAAGACAGAGGTTGAGAAAGCTAAGAAGATCACTGATGAAACAAAATCTGAGTTGGAGGCTAAAAAGGTTGAATGTCAAAAGCTAGAAAAAGAAATAATTTCTTTAAGTAAAGAAATTGAGGATGCTAAGAAGCAATTAGAAAAGAATCTAAAATTTGAAGAGAGCACAAGCAGGTTAAATGAGATGTTGGGAAAACAAAAACAACATGGGGATACTTTTGGACTTGGTTATGAAAAAGGAGAGTCTTCTAAAGCTAGAGATACTCATAGAAGAAAAATTGATCAGCCTGATACTCCTAAAAGAAAAGTGAGCAATCAAAGAAGAAGTATTGCACCTATAAGACAAGCTTACATGTACAGGTATAACTATTCATTTAATGGTTACTGTTATACTTGTAATCATTTTGGGCATAAAGCAGTTGATTGTAAAAGGAATACTAACCTTGTATGTTACAAGTGCAATAATGTTGGACACATACAAAGAAATTGCAAAGTGCATAGAAGGTATGATCCTATAGGGAAGCTTAATATGAGTGCTCAAAGATATTATCAGTCATTTGGTTATGATTACAACATAATTTGTTACAATTGTAACTCTCTTGGTCATAAAGCTCATAGTTGCAGGAAAGCTCCATCTAATTTGAAAAAGTTGAAATGGAAAGAGGGAGAAAAGGTTTGGAGAAAGAAAGCACCTGTAAAAGTGTGGAAGCAAAAACAGAGTCATGAGAAGGTAAATCCCAAACTTGTGCATCCAGCACAAGTTACATCATCAGTTGCATAATAGATAGCATGATGTGAGGGGGAGTTGTTCTTGTTCTATCTTTTATCCCCAAGAAGTTACAGGAGGAGGTCAATTGATCTTGTCTGTCATGCTTGCCTGATAATGTTAATTTCTGATGTTGTGTATATCAGTGACATGATTAATGGTTGCTAAGATATTATTCATATAATTGATGATGGTGATAGTGGTACAGGTGATCTTTGGTTCAATATGTATACATGTTGTTGATAAAGTGTTTCAGAAGCTCTCTACACAAAGAGATTGATGTTGTTGTGACTTGATATCATGTTGGTACTTAAAAATTGTGTTGCAGTTCTGTGTGATCTTGCTTGTCAAGGCAAAGAGCTTAAGATGCTCTCAAGAAGCTCTTATCAGAAAATTAGCATGTGTTGACTAAGGTGGCTGAAAATGAAGATTCAATTCATAGCAATTATCTCTGCTTTTGATTTGTGCAAAGTGTTGTTACAGGAAGAATTTGTTGATGCAATTTGTTTGTTGTTGTTTAAATGACAAAGTCAAGAGGCAGGAGTTCTTGTTGGTTGCAGGATGTAGTTATGTATATATCAGATTTGACAGTGTGTTGTGAAAAGTGTTTTGTACAGAACAGGAGGATAGTTCAGATGGTCTTCAGTCTTTGTCATGTCAGAAAAGGTGTCAGAATAGTTTGGTTGCAGGATGATAGTTCATATCAAAGAAGTCAATTTGATGGTCATATCTACTACCTTGTTGTGTAATGTTTTTATGGCATATGTTTTGCATAAGTATTGAAACTTTCAGATGATTTGGAGATAGTGTTTCACTTGTTTCATTGATGATCTTCCTCACTAATGTGTTTTAGACAGAATTCTTCAAGCTATGACATTGATGGTGATATCCTACATTTCATCAGAGGAAGTTAAAATCAGCAATAGCAGATGGTAATGTTCAAAAAGGTTTGTCATATGTTGGCTTCAGGATTGTTATCATCATAAATCATTACTATATGCTTATAATAGTTATGATCATGCTATAACATCTTTAAGTGGAGTTGTTCTCAGGGGGAGTTAATCAGAGGATTGAGTTGTCACTATCCTGGGAGATTTGAAAAGAGATATGTTTTCTTCATGCTCATATTGGTATTTCTTGTCAGGACTAATTCAGGAAGTGGATAAGTGCTGAGTTGAGTTGAGTTATGTTGATTAGTCTTGTCAGTGTTTACCAATGGTATTTCTGAGCAGTGTTTTGTTTGTGAACTTTAACACATGGGAGATCTTGGAGATTTGTTATTTCAGGTCAAAAAGTGTTGGTTCAGGAGTTTGTTAAAGGAAGTAATCAGAGGATCTCATTGATGTCAGTGTTTCATCTTCATCTACAAATTTGTGTTGTGATTAGAAGTGGTATAGTGCAGTCTATGGGCAGCTTGTAATAGTGGTTTGGTGCTTGGTTTGATATGCCTTACATGATTGTTTGATGTCTTGTTGCTCTCAAGTTTTTATGGTTGTTCAATATGCAGATGAACATGGAAAGAGCTCAGAGCTCTCAGGAAAAGTTTTGGACAGCAAATTGAAAAATAATCAGTGCCTTAAGTGGTATTTCAATTCTTGGTTGGTATGAAGGATGATAAGGGGGAGATAATAGCCTTTGTCATCAGATGTCAAAAAGGGGGAGAAAGAAAAATGTATCAGGTAGTTTTGCCATCAATGACAAAGGGGGAGATTGATGAAAGTAGATTGTCATTGATGTCAAAAAGGTGTTGGTATTGATAGGAGTTGTTCATATACTTCAAGTTGATATGTTGCTTCATGGCTAAGTCAGGAAATGCTAACTTGTTTAAATATTCAAAGGACTTTGTTTTATTAAATGCTAACTTATTTCATGGGAGCTCCATTTATTAATTAAAAAGAATCCAAATATATTTGAAGATCAATATTTAATGGGAGCAAATTGGAAGGAGAGCTCAAATTGCTTTATTTAAATAAAGTGGACTTTATATGCTTAAAAAGTGGGGAGCAAAAGCATTGAATATTTAAATATATAAAGTTTGATTTTTATCCTATTTTGTTGATCCCCTTTAAATGCCATATTTTATGACATAAATAAAAATGTGAAGTTACAAAGCTACTTTTAAGGAGATTTTAAGGAGATTTTCAAAGCTATTTTTAAGGAGATTTTCGTGGGAGATTTTGAGGAGTTTTAGAAATATTTTTTTTGAAGATTTTTTATGAGATCTTTAAGGAAATTCTTTCTTATTTTAAATCTCCTAGTGGCAGCAAAAACAATAAAGGTGGAGTTAATTTCTTTTAAGGAATTAATGTTTTTGTGAGAGAATATAAAGAGTATCTTTTAAAGGAAGAAACAAAAAGGTGAAATACTTTTTTATCAAAGGTGGCTTTTTGAAGTTGAAGTTTTTAAGGAGATTTTTTTTGGAATGAAAGATTGAAGATTTTTGAAATAAAATTGCAGAGAAGATAAAAAGGCAGATTGGTTTATTTTTGAAGATATTTGCAGAGAAGGGTCATTTAATGAATATTTTTGATGAAAGTTTTTTCCAAGATTTGAAGTGAAGCTTTTTATGTGTAGATTGAGGAAGATTGACAATATTTCATTGAAATTTTTTTATTATAGAAAATCAAAGGTTATTTGCAGATGAACATAAAGTTTTGACAGAGATTTTTTTATGAAGACTTTATACAAGGCAAAATGATTTTTGAAGTCTTGTTGAAAAGAAAATGAAAAATGTGAAGGAGAAGATGAAGGGTTTGAGAAGATGAAAGTTCTCAGAGATTTTTTATTTGCAGAGGGAAATTAAAAAATCTTTGAAGTAATTATGCACAGATAAATATGAAGATTTATATTCTTGCAAGAAAATGGTTTTTGCAGATCATAGAATATGAAGGGTTATTTTCTTTTTGAAAAGAAATTACAAGAGGACCGGAGAGATGATTTTTTTTTTAAATTGGAGAATACAAAAAGAATATTCAAGATAAAAATTGAAAAGTTATACAGAGAAAATATAAATGGAATATGGAAAGAAATTGATTTTATTTTATAGAGATGTAATTTGTTGGTACAGGATTTCTTGCAGGTTATGAACATGGTGGATATGAAGAGGATACAAGTAAAAGAGATTTTATTTTATTGAAGATTTTTGTGTGACCTTACTATTGTTTTTAGATGAATTGTTTATGCAATGTCAAGGGTCAGAAGGTGAAATTGAAACAAAAATAAAGAAGAAGCTATTTATTTTGGAATATGAAAGGTCATGAAAATATGAAAATGATTTTGCAGAACGTGGAGAGGGATCTTATTATTATTGGCTTCACAAGTACATTGACAGAGTGTGTGTTGATGAAGAAAACAGAGATGAGCAAATAATGTTATGTATGTTATGAAGTTATGATATGCAGAGAAAAACCTTTTTGAAAAGAAAGATGAGTTGATTTAAATGGTGCAAATCAGATTGAACAGCAATCACTTCTTGCACATGAGATTTTTGTTTTGATTGATTGAGAAAAGCCAGTGAGGCACAGTATGCCAGTGAGGCTTATAGGTCAGTGAGACCATTTGTCAGTGAGACACTCGCATCAGCCAGTGAGGCTTGTAAAGATATTTTTTAAGGTTAAGCCAGTGAGGCAGTTTTGGAGTGGTTTTTCTACCCCAGGAGGGTTTTCCACTCGTGCAATTCTTGTGTCTTGATTTACATTGATTTTCTCTCTGTTTGTGTGTATGATTTATTCATGAGATTTTAATCTCATCATTCATTCTCAGTTATGTGCACATGTGTGTAACAAATGATATCTTTCTTTCTTCATGTTTTGAAAGTTAAATTTGCAAAAGGTTAAAATTTATACAACACTGATTCACCCCCCCTCTCAGTGTTGTCCTGAACTCCTACAATATATACAAAAGTTGTATATGCAAAAAAGCAAAGGAAATTTTGTATGTTGCACCAAGTGAACCTAAAAATGAATGTGTGATTATATATACAATTACAGATGCAAAGCGATATACAGATGCAAGATGCAGTTGACCGTAACTTTGACCACCCATTTCTCCTTCATCCTAGGGAATTTTTGCATGCTCCAAAAGGCAAATATGCTTGTTTTTGCCTCCTCTTTCATCTAGCAAGCTTTGAGGAGGGTAAGTGCAAGAAGATGGGGGGCCAAAAAGGGGTCTTAAGTGGCCACTTTTTTTCTGAAATCAGGAAATACTGGCCTTGGATGAGAAATTGAGCATAGTTACACTCAAAATTTGGAGATGCAACCAAAATAATGTTTGTAGTGCTCTAAGTCTACTTTCTAAACTACTATTTTTTTTTTTTTAAATGGCATAGATTAAGGGGTTCAAAAGAGGGAGCCCCAGAAATTGGTGTTGTTTCTGTCAAAAAAACATAACATAGCATGTTTTGTGGCTCCCTCAAAAGGTCAACTTTTTTTTAGTATTTTTATAATTGTTTTAGTGAGAAATTAGCCAATAGCATGTAGTTTATGCCTGATTTTTTTGATAATTTTTTTATGAATATTTGATTTTTTACTAATTTTCAAAGTGGACACATCCTAAAAAATAGAATTTTGGCCGTGCTACCCCTATAAATTTTGAAAACTAATTGAAAATCATTTTTTTCTTTTTTTAATATTTGTAGAATGGAGTCTAGTTTCTAAATATGTAATTTTTTTCAAATTTCAATGAATAGTTAATTTACAATGAAAAAAAGACCAAACAGTGGTTTTTGCCCAAAAATGGACACACAAACAAAAGAAATTAAAGATGAAAGGCTTAACGTTGTTAAAATGTGAAAAAAATTACATCGTCAGATAGCTAAGAGAAAACCTAACATTACCCAGGTGTTTGATTTGTTTGACCTTGAAACATGTGCAAATCTGAGGGTTAGCACGAACGAAATTATGTGAAATCTTGAAGAATATGGAAAAACACATCTGTGACTGTTCAAAAGGCACTCCAAGCCTTTGGGTTGGAAATCCAAAGCAAATCCCAAGCCCAAGGCTTGGGATTCCCAAAGCAAGACATAACGTGAGCGCGTTATAATGCGCTCGCGTTATGTTTTTCTTTGCATTTTTCCTTTTCCACAAAAGTTTGTGCTATTTTTCATGTTTGAAATAATGCGAGTGCATTATGTTCAACTTAAATTTTTTTATGTTCAAGGCTATTAATCATGTATTTATGTATGCCTATATGTATGTATGTATGTATGTATGTATGTATGTATGTATGTATGCCTATATGTATGTATGTATCTATGTATGCCTATATATATGTATGTATCTATGTATGCCTATATGTATGTATGTATAGTGTCGAGGGTAGAGGAGGGTAGAGATGGGAGTGAGCCAGATAGGGGAGGAGAGGGGTGGATAAGGATTGAGTGATTAAGGTTTAAGGTTGAGGGTTGAGCATTTAGGGATAGGATTTAGAGTTTAGGGATAAAGGATTAGAGTTTAGGACCTTGAGGGATTAGGGTTTAGGGTTGAGGCTTTAGGGATAGCATTTAGGGTTAAGGTAGAGTGTTGAGGGTAGAGGGATTAGGGATAGGGTTTAGGGTTGAAAGTTTAGGGTTGAGGGATTAGGGTTTAAGGTATAGTTTAGTAGTTCTTGTGGATAGAGCCAGTAAACAATGGGAGATTATTTGCTTGTTTCATAACAATATACCTCCCCTAAGTGCGGGGTGGACAGCAAGAAACATAGATGTACCCCAATGTAAAGCTTTTCTCATAATGATCATCCTTCTGATTTCAACTCTTAATTACTCACTGTGGATGTACCATACGCAAAGTTTTTCTCATAGTGTGTACACCTATTGGCATAATGAACCCCATATGGGCCAGAAAAACATGCCATATAACATTACTAACATTAAAAAAGTTCATAGCCATTTTTCTGACATATTCTTGCAACTCAAATATCTTTAAGAGAAGAGTGTCAAAAATGATGGGTTTAACAACCTAACATAAGGCAAAGCAGTTTTGTTGGATTTAGGGATAGGGTTTAGGGTTGAGGGATTAGGGTTTAGGGTTGAGGGATTGTGGTTTAAGGTATAGTGTTGAGGGTTGAGGGTTTAGGGATAGGGTTTAGGGTTGAGGGATTAGGGTTTAGGGTTGACGGATTAGGGTTTAATGCTGAGAGTTGAGGGTTTAGGGATAGGGTTGATGGTTAAGGGATTAGGGTTAAAGTAGAGTGTTGAGGGTAGAGCGATTAGGGATAGGGTTTAGGGTTGAAGGTTTAACGATTGAGGGTTGAGGCTTTAGGGCTGAGGGTTAAGGGATTGGGGTTTAAAATATAGTGTTGAGCGTCGAGGGTTAATGGATAGGTTTTAGGGTTTAATTTTTAAGGGTTGAGGGATAGGGTTCAGGGTTTAGGGATAAGGGATTAGGGTTTAAGGTATAGCGTCAAGGGTTGAGGGTTTAGGAATAGGGATAGCATTTAGGGTGTAGGGATGAGGGATTAGGGTTGAGGGTTGAGGGTTGAGGGATTAGGGTTTAAGGTATAGTGTCAAGGGTTGAGGGATTAGGTTTTAGGGTTGATGGATTAGGGTTTAAGGTATAGTGTTGAGGGTTGAGGTTTTAGGGTTGATGGATTAGGGTTTAAGGTTGACGAATTAGTGTTTAATGTCAAGGTTAGGGTTAGAGTGTCGAGGGTAGAGGGATTAGGGATAGGGTTTAGGGTTGAAGGTTTAAGGATTGAGGGTTGAGGCTTTAGGGATGAGGGTTTAAGGCTTAAGATATAGTGTCAAGTGTTGAGGGTATAGAGATAGGGTTTAAGTTTTAAGGGTTAAGGGTTGAGGGATAGGGATTATGGTTTAAGGTATAATGTTGAGGGTTGATGGTTTAGGGATAGGGTTTAGGTTTGAGAGATTAGGGTTTAGGGTTGATGAATTAGGGTTTAATGTTGAGAGTTAAGGGTTGAGGGTTGAGGGTTGAGGGTTGAGTGTTTAGGGTTCAAGTTTTAAGGGTTAAGGGTCAAGGGATCAGAGTTAAGGGTTGAGGGATTAGGGTTTGACATTGAGGGTTGAGTACATTGAGGTTCGAGGGTTAAGGGTTTCGGGATAGAGTTGAGGGTCGAGGGATTAGAGTTAAAGTAGAGTGTCAAGGGTATACAGATTAGGGATAAGGTTGGAGGGTTTAGGGATAAGGGATTAGGGTTTAAGGTATAGTATCAAGCTCGTTGAGGGTCTAGGAATAGGGATAGCATTTAGGATTTCGAGATGAGAGATTAGAGTTGAGGGATGATGGATTAGGGTTGAGGGTTGAGGGATTAGGGTTTAGGGATAAGGTTTAGGGTTGAGGGTTGAGGGATTAGGGTTTAAGGTATAGTGTTGAGGGTTTAAGGATAGGGTTTAGGGTTGAGGGATTAGAGTGAAGGGTTGAGGGATTAGGATTTGACATTGAGGGTTGAGGGTTGAGGCTTTAGGGTTTAGGGTTTAGGGATAGGATTGAGGGTTAAGGGATCAGAGTTAAGGGTTGAGGGATTAGGGTTTGACGTTGAGGGTTGAGTACATTGAGGTTCGAGGGTTAAGGGTTTCAGGATAGGATTGAGGGTCAAGGGATTAGGGTTAAAGTAGAGTGTCGAGGGTATAAGGATTAGGGATAGGGTTGGAGGGTTTAGGGATAAGGGATTAGGGTTTAAGGTATAGTATCTAGCCCATTGAGGGTCTAGGAATAGGGATAGAATTTAGGGTTTAGGGATGAGGGATTAGAGTTGAGGGATGACGGATTAGGGTTGAGGGTTAAGGGATTAGGGTTTAAGGTATAGTGTTGAGGGTTTAGGGATAGGGTTTAGGGTTGAGGGATTAGAGTGAAGCGTTGAGGGATTAGGATTTGATGTTGAGGATTGAGGGTTTAGGGATAGGGTTGAGGGTCAAGGGATCAGAGTTAAGGGTTGAGGGATTAGGTTTTGACGTTGAGGGTTAAGGTTTGAGGGTTGAGGGTTTAGGGATAGGGTTGAGGGTCAAGGGTTTAGGGTTGAGGTAGACAAGGAGCGACTGAGAGACATAGAGAAGGGAGAGGTAGAGAGGTGAGGGAGAGAGATAAGTGAGATATAGAACATGAGCTAATGGAACTAGAGGTGAGATATTGTAAAGGTGCTATCGAAGGTGAGATAGGCACAAATATTAATGGATCAATCTATAGCAGGACAAAATGTGAGCCAATAAACAATGGGAGATTATTTTCCTATTTCATAACAATATACCTCCCCTAAGTGCGGGGTGGACAACAAGAAACATAGATTTAGGGTTTAGGGTTGAGGGATTAGGGTTTAGGGATGAGGGATTAGGGTTGAGGGATTAGGGTTGAGGGTATACAATAAATAAACTAGAATCTAGGCAGGGTTGGGAAAATTTTGTGAATCATCATGGGTTGGAGATTGGATATTTTGCTATGTTCAAGTACATATCCAAGTCATATTTTAAGGTTAAGATATTTCAAAGAACAGGGTGTGTGAAAAATATCAATGGTCTTTAGCTTATGAATACCAACATTGATACAAATAAAAGATGCCCTTTTTCTAACAGAATATGCAGTTCAAGTCAACCAATGGGTAGCAAGTTGCTGAATGAATTGGTTTCTAATGGGGAAAACAAAAATGATGTTAAATCAATGGAAGAAAATCAAAATTAAGGTTGAGGGTTGAGGGATTAGGGTTGAGGATTGAGAGTTGAGGGATTAGGGTTTAGGGTATAAGGTATAGGGTAGAGGTTTGAAGGTTGAGGGATAATGTTCAAGGCTAAGTGTCCAAGGTTAAGTGTAAAGGGTATATAGGGTTTAAGGGTTTAAGGTTTGAGGGATTAAGGGTTTAAGAGTTGAGGGATTAGGGTTTAAGGCATAGTGTCGAGTGTAGAGGGTTTAGAGACAAGGTTTATGGTTGAAGGTTTAAGGGTTGAGGGTTGAGGCTTTAGGGCTGAGGGTTAAGGGCTGAGGGTATAAGGTATAGTGTCGAGGGTAGAGGGTTTAGGGATAGAGTTTAAGATATAAGAATTAAGGGTTGAGGGTTGAGGCTTTAGGGATAGGGTTTAGTGTTTAGGTTAAGTGAGACACCTAGATGACTAAGGACAGATGAAGAGGCAGACAAGGAATGACTAAGAGACCTAGAGAGCGGAGAGGTAGAGAGGTGAGTGGGAGATAGAGGTGAGAGATAGAGAGGTGAGGGGAGAGATAGAATAAAATGAGAGAGTGAAGTTGACAACTTGAGGGAAAGATGGGTAAGGAAGAGGGAGAGAGATGGAGAGGAAGGGAAATATCTAGAGAGCCCTGAGAGATATAAAAGTGAGAGACCTACAACCTAGAGAGAGAGGGGTGAGAGAGATAGGGGAGAGATGGGGTTGAGGCAGATAGGGGAGGAGAGGGGTGGATAAGGGTTAAGGGTTTAAGGCTTTAGGGTTAAGGGTCAAGGGTTTAGGGTTTAAGGGTTGAGGGTTTAAGGGTTGAGGTATTAAGGGTCTAAGGGTTGAGGGATTAGGGTTTAAGGTATAGTGTCGAGGGTTGAACCCTAATCCCTCAACCCTCGACACAATACCTTAAAACCCTAATCCCTCAACCTTGGGGTTTAAGGTATAGTGTCGAGGGTTAAGGGATTAGGCTTCAACCCTTGACACTATACCTTAAACCTTAATCCCTCAACCCTTAGACCCTTAATACCTCAACCATTAAACCCTCAACCCTTAAACCCTAAACCCTTGACCCTTAAACCCTCAACCCTTATCCACCCCTCTCCTCCCCTATCTGCCTCACTCCCATCTCTCCTCTATCTCTCTCACCCCTCTCTCCCTAGGTTGTAGGTCTCTCACTTGTATATCTCTCAGGGCTCTCTAAATATTTCCCTTCCTCTCCACCTGTCTCCCTCCTCCTTACCCATCTTTCCCTCAAGTTGTCAACTTCACTCTCTCATTTTATTCTATCTCTCCCCTCACCTCTCTATCTCTCACTTCTATCTCCCCCTCACCTCTACCTCTCCCCTCTCTAAGTTTCTATGTCACTCCTTGTCTACCTCTCCATCCGTCCTTAGCCATCTAGGTCTCTCATTTAACCTTAAACCCTAAACCCTATCCCTAAATCCTCAACCCTTAAACCTTAAATCCTAAACCCTATCTCTAAACCCTAAACCTTATCCCTAAAGCCTCACCCCTCAACCCTTAAACCTTAAACCCTAAACCCTATACCCTCGACACTATACCTTAAACCCTAATCCCTTAACCCTCATCCCTAAATCCTCAACCCTCATCCCTTAAACCTTCAACCCTAAACCCTCTACCCTCAATAGTATGCCTTAAACCCTAATCCTTCAACCATTAAACCCTCGACCCTTGAACATTGGGCAAACTTTTGCAAAAAAGAAAAAAATGTAAAGAAAATAATAACGCTCTCGTGTTATAACGCGAGTGAGTTATGCTCGTGTTATAATGCGCTCAGGTTATAGCGCGAGCACGTTATGGTTTTGTGTTGCCGAGCTAAAGGCTCGGCAACACCAAGCCATAACTCGAGCACGCTATAACGCAAGCGTGTTATAACACGCTCGCGTTATGGATTTCTAAAAACTTTTAAGAATTTGGCCACTTTTTGGCCCCCCATCTTTTTGCACTTACCCAGGAGGATATCTTCACTTTCAGAGTTTGATGCAAATCTACAGACTCGATCGACTAGATGTTTCAGTGACTAATTTGGCATATGCAGGGGCTGATATTGTTGCATTTATTCCAGTTGGTAGGCTTTGTAGATGGATTCATGGAAGATGGCTTCACTCTTTAATGCGTATGGGATCTGTGTCTTGCTGGCAGATCTTCATGTGTTTGGCAATGACTTTGGGACTCTTCTCTTCAATGCCCTGTCCTATCTTGCATTTGGGAAACCATTTTCTAATGTTTGTGGACCTGCCAACAACATGGTTCCTATCCTTTCACCATTCCCCTACCTTTGTGCCCCTGTTCCTGCATTCCTGGGATCCTGTGCAACTATTTCAACGTCCCTAGCATAGGAATTTGATATAAATGACATTGTAACTTCAATTTGGGGAGCTTCTTTTCCGTATACATTCTGGAGTTAGTGATTTTTTCTACAATCCTACTCAGTTTGAGGATGTTTATTGTAACTCTTTAGGCATATGAAATACAGAGAATACCTTGGATACCACTAATAGTCAGATTTTGCCTTCTTGTCTTGCAATACTAGGTGTTATTAAATGTTTGAGCAGGTCATTTGTGAGGTAATTTATTTCCTTATGACTGTCTTATGTTTTTCAATACCCTTTTTTTGCAGAAGTTGTGTTTATGTAAGTTGCAAACTGTGTCTTAGAGTGTCATAAGACTTAAAATTGTGAAGTTTAGCTTCGTTTTTTAAAGATTTTAATGTAGTTAGGCCTCTTTGTGAAGTGCTTTTGCAAACATACGGTGATAGATTGTGTAGGTCATTTTTTTTGTTGCCTATGGCCAAGTGTATGCAGGATTGAGTTTCATTTTACCTTATCAAGTTTGGTGAATCACCCTTATTTTCAAGTTTTTTAGTTTTATCTATCATTTTTTAAAAGCATTCCTTCTCCTTTTTCCTCTACAAATCCAGTAGATTTTAGGTGATTACTAGCTAGGAAGCTAGCCTTCTCTGGAGGTTCTTTCTAACACAGGTGACCCACAGACCTGGAAAGATCCCATGTTTCTCTAGATTGCCAAGTTTTACAACTCAGCAAGGGTGCAAATCTGAGAGACAACAGTTTTGGCACACCCGATGGGACTGTTCAAGTTTGAATAGTGCTACATTACAATCATATTGTTGGTTTTGATATGCTACAAGCATTATCAGGCCTTATGAGGTAGTTTTTTACATATCTAGTGACTCATACTAGGAAAAGACAATTAGATTAGTGTTATTACATTTTTTATGAGAAAAATACAAACTCAGAGTTTGAGTTCCTTTGATTATTTAGAGTTGTCTCCACCTAGAAGACAAAGTAGAACTGTGGTAAGGATGCTAATTTCAAAAAAAATACAATCAACCCCACCAAGTTTCAGGCTAGTAGTACCTGTAATTCCTGTACCGGTTCAAGAAAACCTACCTCCAGCTGTTCCAATGGCAAGGAATCAACCATTTGTGGCTTTTGATGGGGGCAGCCCATTGAATTTGACAGTGCATGATAATATACCCATGGCAGTTTTGAAGAGCCTACTCTATTTCACTGGGGAGGATCAAACTACCCCAATTGAGCACATTAGAGATGTAGCTTCTCTATGTGGTGTTCATCATGTAACTCAAGAAAATGTAGCCATTAGGTTGTTGGATGCCTCATTTGAAGGAAAAACATTACAATGGTTCAAGAGTTTACCAGTGTAAACCATTAGAACTTGGGATGATCTGGGTGATAAGTTGAACAAACAATTTTAGGATAAGTCAGATAACTTATCACTAGTTGAACAACTAACTACAATAAAGAGAGCTCCCTAGGAGCAAATGATGGATTTCAATTTCTGGTTTTAGAAGACATGGAACAGAATTCCTGCCATGGTAAGGCCTTGATCAGAATATACATTTTTGTATTTTTTGAAAGCTCTAAATAGTGATATTTCAGTAATGATACAATCATTAGGAGGTAGAAGTTTACCTGATTCAGGCTGGTAAAATAGCACCTAGACCACTAGTGCCTATTTTTCCTGAGATTCAAGCTTCAATGCCCTTGTCGATCCCGTCTTTTGCCCTTTTACCTGTTGCAGCAGCATTGCCAAGTACTACCAATCCTGAGACTGTTGTTTCTAGCTCATCACAAGAGTTCAGAGAGATCAAAAATAGCCAACAAAAAAATAGAGAATATCTTGCAAACTTTTGGGAATGAGTTGGTGAACATAAAAAAATAGCAGTCCCAGAATAGATAGCCTTATCAGCCACACAGCCAAGGACAAAACCATCCTTACCAAGCCAATAGCCCTCCATATCAAATCAATTACCAGGGTGCCAGGTAGAATGTGAACGAGAGGCCTATCCAACCTTACAATCTTGTACCCATTAATGTAGTTAGAGACCTTGTCCCTATTCAGAATAACCTTGCAGTTGAGTATGAATGGTGTTTTCTATGCAATCAGCCACATAGTCAGGCAACCTGTTCAAATGGAGTGATAAATCAGGCTCTAATGGTACAAAATGTTACAGTTTCACAGCTAAACACACTTAATGATGGGGTTGTACAGCAACAAGAATAGCCTCAGAATGATATTGCCTTCCTAAACAGGCAGGGAAATGAGTTATGTGGTGTAAACAGAGATGATACTTCAGTTACAGCAAATGTGAGAGCTAAAAAGAGGGGTTATGAGATAGATCAAGTAGTAAACAAAGGAAAAGGACCTGCTGATCCTTCTACATCCTAGATTCCTCATATTTTGCAAAGGAATACTCAAGCAACTGCTAGGGAACAACCTCATTTGCAGGCTAATATTGCTACTGCAAAGTCACATCCGAAGGTAAACATCACTTCACATTTCAATATCATTGAAAATATGAAGAAAATGAATGTGACAATATCTATGTGGGTTTCCTTAGTCATCCCAGGTCAAAAGAACATGTTACAATCTGCCTTGTCTAATTTAAAAGTGTCAAATGATCCAATTGTCGACCTAGATAGGGTTGTTCTTACCAATTCATCCTAGGACAACAATAAACAACCAAATAAGAGTGCTAAACCACTTCCATTTTTTGTGTCATTAATAATAGGAGACTCGTTAGTACATAACTACATGGTGGATAGTGGTGCAAGTAGTTATGTAATGCCAAAACAAATTGCAGACCAATTAGGATTGAAATACTAGCCCTTTGAGAAGGGTGTGCTCTAGCTAGATGGAACAGTTGTTAACACTGTAGGTGTGATAAAAGATCTAGGTCTCACCTTGCATACCTATCCAAATGTTTCCATTTCTCAAGAGGTGTTCATCATAGATTTACCTCCTTTTTTTGCCATGTGTTTGTCAAGGGAGTTCATAGCCAAGATAGGAGGATATTTATCCTCATATTGGTCCCACATGTTTTTAGGACCCGATATGGCACAAAAGTGACCATAAAATCCAAATTGCTTGCCAAAAATCACATAGAGCCTTATGTCCCAAGTGTTATTAATGCAAATTACATTATTTCTGATGATCCTGAGCTTGTTGCTGCTCAAAAACTACAAGCTGAGAGTATACCAGAAGTGTTGTTAAAGGAGTCAACCTTAGTAAATATTATAGATGATCCTGAGGGACACATTCAAGAAACTGGTATGGGGGTTTACATGCTGCACAAACCTAAAACAGCAATTCCAAACCTTATAAAGAATGCAAAACAATAGATAGAGCAGCAAGATGAGGTATGGAAAATGTACTTTGATGGCTCTAGGAATAGGAATGCACTTGGTGGTGGTGCAATGCTTGTGTCACCACAAGGTGACAGATATTTTTCTGCTGGTCCATTTTATTTTTTCATGTACAAATAACACCACTGAATATGAAGGGTTGATTCAGGGTTTGTAGTGGGCAAGGAAGAGGAAAATTAGCTGTTTGTAGGAGTATGGGGACAGTGAACTTATTGTAAATCAAGTGAGGGGACTGCATGTTACAAAGAATGATTCTTTGAAATGCTATAAACATAGGCTATGGGATATAATTGAGGAGTTTGATGCTTTCAATCTAATCTCTATTCCAAGATATCAAAACAATCATGCCGATAGGTTAGCTACAATTGGGGCTCAGTTCAATATCCCCAGTGATATTCAAAGAGAAAAGGTACAGTCTCATGTGAAAATAGTTGATAGGCCCTCTATCCCTGATAATAACATTTATTGGCAGGTTTTTGAGAGTGATGAGCAGGTTCTGCGTTTCTTGTTAGAAGAGGATGAGTTCTCTGTGATAAATCAGAACAAACTCAAATAGCAATATGGTGATCGTCAAGTTGTTTGGTTAAGGACTAATAAGCTGCCTAGAGGGTTCGTAACCTTGGAATCTATTTTTGGTACTGATGATCAGTTGAGAAAGAGCAAAACTAGCATGCAGGCCAAAGAGGAACATTACAAGGAGCTGGAAATTTTTAAAGGTAAGCTTCTCAAAATTGGTAAAATCTGTTCACCTAAGGATAGGAAAGCTTTTATTACTCTTTGTCAAGAATTTGAGGCTGTGTTTGCTTGGGAATACTCAAACTTAAAGGGGTTTGACCCTCATATTACTTAGCATACTATAGAGTTAGAGCTAAGTGCAAAACTTGTAAGGTAGAAACAAAGACCTTTAAATCCAAAACTTGAGCCTCTGATGATTAAGGAATTAACCAAGCTGATCAAGGGAAATATCATTTTTTCAATCAAGCATACTTCTTGGGTCTTGAATCTTGTTCCTGTGAGGAAAAAGAATGGATAGATTAGGTTGTGCATTGACTTTAGAGACCTTAATAGAACCTCCCTAAAGGACCACTACCTGCTGCCCTTAATGGAGCAAATTTTGTAAGTAGTGATTGGTTCAGAAAGATTCTCCTTACTTGATGGATATTCCAGTTATAATAAAGTATTAGTCAAGGAGGAAGATCAGTTTAAAATTGCTTTTACCACCAAATGGGGCACCATGGCCTACAAAAGGATGCCTTTTGGTCTATTAAATGTTGGCTCTACTTTTCAGAGAGCTATGGATATGGCTTTTAAAGGTTTGCTTTATAAATTAGTACTTGTGTATCTTGATGACATCACAATTTTCTCTAAGGATGCAGTTGAACATTTATCCCACCTGAAACAAGTATTTGAGATATGTAAAGAGTTTGGGATATCTCTCAATCCCAAGAAATGCATTTTTGTTGTGCATGAAGGCAAGCTTTTAGGACACATTGTGTCAAAAGAGGGAGTTACTATTGATACAAAAAGAGTAAGAGCTATTTTGGAGCTGCCTTTACCCAATCACAAGAAAGAACTACAACATTTTATTGGCAGAATTGATTTTTTGTGAAGATTTATACCTGACATTGCAAATTTATTGAAGCCATTGACCTCTATGTTAAAGAAAAATGTAGTTTTTAGTTGGACAAAAGAGGGCAAACTCAGCTTTGAGTCCATAAAAGAAGCGTTTTTGGCTGCACCAACTCTAGTAAATCCTGATTTCTCAAAAGATTTTATTTTGTATGCTCATGGTAGTTTAGATACAATTTCTACAATTCTGGTACAGTAGCAAAGTGAAGGCTTTGAGCAGTCAATTGCTTTCTTTGGTCAAGGATTGGAGGAGTATGAACAGAGGTATAGTTTCATTGAAAAACATGTCCTTGCAGTGGTAAAGAGTCTCAAGAAGTTTATGCATCTTATTTCTAACAATAAGGTACATTTGATGGTTGCTCACCCTGGTGTGAAAGAGTTTCTGTTAGGTAAGGATGTAAATGAGAAAAGGGATAGTTGGATTACCAAAGTCATGGAATATGACAGATATCAAGATAACCAAGCTCATCAGAGGTAGAGGACTCAGTGAACAGCTTGCTACTAGGTCTGAAAATGAAACAGAGAAGGAAGAAGAGGTGCTTCTGACCATTAAAGATGAACAGCAGGATGATACAACAACAGTTGGAACAAGTTGGGTTAATGACATGACTCATTTTTTGCAAACTGGTGAATGTTCAGCAGGTTTAGATAGAACCAAGAGAAGATATTTTAGACTGTAGTCTATTCCATATGTTTTAATTAATAATATCCTTTTCATAAAAGATTTTAATGGTATGTTGTTAAGATGCATTGATAATGATCAAACTGACAAGGTGCTGCATGAGTTTCATGATGGTACAATAGGGGGTCATTTTTCCCCAAGGACTACTGCCTGAAAAATAATGAGAGCTAGATATTATTGGCCTAGCTTATTCAAGGATGCCCATGCATGGGCTAGAAAGTGTGTAAAATGTGTCATTTTTGTGTAGGCAAAGAAAGGCTGCCAGCTTTACCTCTATAGCTGATTCAAGTAGAACAACCCTTCATGAAATGGGGCATTGATTTTATAGGTCCCATTAACCCACCGTAAAGTGTAGGCCACATGTGGATACTTATAGCAACAGACTTTTTCACAAGGTGGACTGAAGCAGTGGATTTGAAGGAAGCCAATAGAATGTTGTTTTGAACTTTTATTATTATTTGGTATCCAAGTTTGGAGTCCCTGAGTCAATTATGTCGACAATCCTTTAGCCTTCATTGGATTGAAGATAACTGACTGGGCTGTGAAGAATGGAATCTATTTGAACACTTCATCAAATTATTACCCACAAGGTAATGGTTTGGCTGAATCCACAAATAAGAATCTCATAAGGATTATCAAAAGATCAATGGAGGACAACCAGAGAACCTGGCACACCAATCTGAAATCTACTTTATGGGTAGATAGAATAACTCCCAAGAGGTCTATTGGAAACTCCCCATATATGTTAGTTTATGGAAAAGAGGCAAGACTGTCTATGTCTATGGAGCTACCAGTACTTGATATAATGAATCAACTAGAGATGTTTGAAGAAGAAGACCCCATGGTTGTCAGATATGCTCAACTTATGGAGCTTGAAGAAATGTGAGATAAAGATATGAAAGCTATGGAGTATCATTAGCTTTAGACAAAAAAATTTTTTGATAAGAAGGCCACTCCCAAAAAATTTAGGGAGGGTGATATGGTACTCAAATGGGATGAGTTGAAAAGTAGGCTAGGGAAGCACTCCAAGTTTGACAGCATGTGGAGTGGCCCATTTATCATTACTAAATGCAAGGAGCACAATGCATTTCAGTTATCAAGGAGCACAATGCATTTCAGTTATCAAACATGGATGGAGAAAATTTGCCTATCCCAGTCAATGGGATACACCTAAAGAGGTGTTTTGAGGTATGAGTTGCCTTGTAAAACACTAGATTGGGTTTCTTACTTTCAATAAGTGGTGATGTACAATAGTTTAGATACCTTTTTATTTTCCCTAAGTGTTGTCTAGCATAGGTAGATGAGTTGCTTTCATCATTTTGTTTTGGTTTTGGTCTTCCAAGTGTTCTTCATTGCTGATACGCTGAGTTACTGAGGTCAAGATTGATTGTCAAAGGTATTTTTAAGTCTCTGTGTGACTCCATGCCCAATGGATGCTTAAGGCTACTGGTCTGATTGTTTAGCAGGCAAACATCCCTGAGAAGTTGCCAAAATGTTGACCTATTTTCCTCTGCCCAGAGTTAAATAGTTCACCTTGTATATTCCTTGAATATCCTTTAAAAAAATGACCCTACAAAGCTTAAATCCTTCAATTACCCATGCTCTGCTTTACAAAAATCCTAAACACTTTCCTGGAGAATCGTTGAAGAAAACCTTGAAAAACTCAGAAATCTTTTATTTTCAAGTGCCTTCCATTGTAGATAATTCTTAATTTTATACTTAATCTTTTTTGTATGTACCTTTGTATGTATCGTTGTATGTATATCTATTGTATCGCATATACAATCATATATACAATTGTATATACAAAGGAAGATTCAAAGGCAATATACAAGGTGGGATACAAAAGTGAATGTACATCGGGTTATCTTTGTATATGCAATTCAATATACAAACACATATACAAGGCAATATACAAGGGGGATATACAAAAGGTGTGTCCGTTTTTTGTATGTATATGCAATTGTATCTTTGCACATACAATCTTATATACAATGGCATATACAATCCTAAGATACAATCCTGAACCTGAAAGAATATGCAATTTGGTTTAGAAAGGCAGATGTGGTTGTATGCATCTTTGTATGTATGTTCGCATTGTATATGCGATATACAAAAGGTGATGCAAAAGGAAATACATACAATCCGGATGCGACTGGGGAATTATATGTGGCGGATAAAAATGTTGCGATCTACCTATTGTATGTATATACGATTGTATCATCCCATATACAATCCTATATACAATTACATATACAAAAGTTAGATACAACAGGGATATACAATGCAGACCCGACTGGAAAATTAAATTTGGCAGAATCAGTGGTGGGGTCCGTAGTTGTATGTTGAAGTGCATGTATATGCCACTATGCAAAAAAGAAAAGATACAAGGCCGGACCTGTTCTAAAGCTCCTTTTTGGTTGATAATCCTTTGAGTTCTGCAATTGTATGTACATGCGATTATATCTCATAGACAATCACATATACAAATTCACATACAAAGGAATTTCGGCAAGACATGCCTTATCGGCAGCTCAATTCGAGGTCTCTCCGATGGCTGATAAAGATGCAAATGTTCAGCGATGGGTTCCAAGTTCAGCTCGGTGGCCAATCAGATAGTGCCACGTGTCAAGGATGATCCAAAGGCTGATTCAAGGGAAGATAAACAAAAGGTGATGCAAAAGTTAAGGTCCACTTTTGTATGTTGGTCATTGTATTGTATATACAATTGCACATACAAAAGCATATACAAAGGGAGATTCAAAGACATACAAAGTGATTTTATATGCAAAATGAAAAAAGTGAAGAAATTGCATAAGTACAAAATCAAAGGATTTGAAGGACCCAATAGCATGATAACATCATCTAGGCTTGTTCTTTGCCCAAGTTCTATGTGATGCTGACGTCATCATGGTTTTCTATAGTGTATGTCTGTATACATATGAATGACGGTTCTCTTGGCAGCAAAGATAAAATTGACGGCCACTAACTCAGAAGTCAAAAATGCAAGTTCGATCAAACAGGGAAAATTCAAAGGCTGATTATACGGATACACAGCCTGATATATACAAAAGTTGTATATGCAAAAAAGTGAAGGAGATTTGGTATGTTACACCAAGTGAACCTAAAAATGCATGTGCGATTGTATATACAATTGCAGATGCAAAGCGATACACAGATGCAAGATGCAGTTGACCGTAACTTTGACCGCCCATTTCTCCTTCATCTTGGGGAATTTCTACACACTCCAAAAGGCAAATATGCTTTTTTTTGCCTCCTCTTTCATCTGGCAGGCTTTGAGGAGGATATCTTCACTTTCAGAGTTTGATGCAAATCTACAGGCTCGATTGACTGGACGTTTCAGCGACCGATTTGGCATATGCAGGGGCTGATATTATTGCATTTATTCTAGTTGGTAGGCTTTGCAGGTGGATTCAATGTAGATGGCTTCACTCTTCAATGCATACGAGCTCTGTGTCTTGCTGGCAGATCTTCATGTGTTTGGCAACGACTTTGGGGCTCTTCTTTTCAATGCCCTATCCTATCTTGCATTTGGGAAACCATTTTCTAATGTTTGTGGACCTACTAGCGACATGGTTCCTATCCTTTCACTGTGCCCCTGCCTTTGCCTCCTTGTTCTTGCATTGATGAATACTTTCTGCATTCTTGGGATCCTGTGCAATTGTTTCAATGTCCCTAGCACAGGAATTTGATATAAATGACATTGTAACTTCAATTTGGGGAGCTTCTTTTCCATATACATTCTGGAGTTAGTGATTTTTTCTATAATCCTACTTAGTTTGAGGATGTTTATTGTAACTCTTTAGGCATATGAAATATAGAGAATACCTTGGATACCACTGACAGTCAGATTTTACCTTCTTGCCTTGCAGTATTGGGTGTTATTAAATGTTTGAGCAGGTCATTTGTGAGGTAATTTATTTCCTTGTGACTGTCTTATGTTTTTCAATACCCTTTTTTTGTAGAAGCTGTGTTTATGCAGGTTGCAAACTATGTCTTAGAGTGTTATAAGACTTAAAATTGGGAAGTTTAGCTTCATTTTTTGAAGATTTTAATGCAGTTAGGCCTCTTTGTGAAGTGCTTTTGCAAACATACGGTGATAGGTTGTGCAGGTCTATTTTTTTTGTTGCCTATGGCCAAGTGTATGCAGGACTGAGTTTCATTTTACCTTATCAAGTTTGGTGAATCACCCTTATTTTCAATTTTTCCAGTTTTATCTTTCATTTTTTAAAAGCATTCCTTCTTCTTTTTCCTCTACAAATCTAGTAGATTTTAGGTGATTACCAGCTAGGAAGCCAGCCTTCTCTAGAGGTTCTTTCCAACACAAGTGACCCACAGACCTGGAAAGATCCCATGTTTCTCCAGATTGCCAAGTTTTACAACTCAGCAGGGGTGCAAATCTAAGAGACAATAGGAGTTTCCACTCCTCTCCACTCCTAGAATCTAGGAGGGGCACAATGGGAGAAAGACTCCTTTCAAAACTTATATCATTAAACCTCATCCTGCTTAGGAACATTTATCCATAGTTATGAATAAACCATATAATATTATAACATGCCAAATTTACTTTGACTATGCTTTAAAATCAAACTGGAGTTTAACCATGGTTCACATGAACACCGGTGTTGATAATGCTTTTAAATACTTCAACATGCTTTCAATGGCAAGATATCGATGATGGTTCTTCACCAAGTTGACTCGCACAACTGGACTCACAACTAGGTTGAAAATAAATCAACTGAAGAAGAATAATATAAAAACCAGAATGCATACTACTAAGTGTGTGTGTGTGTGGTTCTCATATAGCACATTGATCATTGTTTTCTTGCAATATATCACCCTCTCCCTAGTGATGCTCTCCCTCCTCTTCCAGGAGGGGGAAACACTATCCCTACATCCACCTTAGTTGTACAAGAGTAGTTAGTCCATTACATCATTAAACCATGTGCATAATAATATTGCCACATCAATATCCATTGTACATAAAATAATACAAATCATATGCATTTTCTTATCTAGCACAACATTAGTTTAATCATAGTTAATTTCACTGACTAACTACTTGTCTACTTGAAGTAAGATGATAAATATGTTTTCTTGAGAATAGGGTGTAACAGAGACTTTGATGTTTGGTAAAAAACCTATGTTTGCTAGAAAATAGAAAATAAATATAATAATTAAATTAAATATATTCAAAACTATATTTTTCAGAGACCTTATTTTGAGGGCTATGATCCTAGAAAATCTCATGTCCCAATGACTCAATTTGATGTCCAACCCATGCTTCAAAATATAAATTTCATTAGAGAAACAAGTGATTAGAAGGAGATTGCCATCTCAACCACCTTCATTTATTAGCATAATAAATCTCCAATTTATTATGTATGTAGTTATAAGCCTCTCTTTTTCTAACTATCTAATGCATCCAAGTAAAGTACCAAATTTATCATATGGCATTTCAAAAGTATTAAAATCTCTACACATAACCCAATTAGTAGTAGGAATTAAATTAGTAATCCATCTCAAAAGAGAAGATATTTCAATAACATCATTGCTAGCATAAATATCAATGACTCTAAAATAATGATTAACATATAAAAGGGCCCATAAAACCCTATTGGTGGGCTCACATCTTTGGTCAACCAAATATAGCTACTATTTAGGAGAAATAATGGTAACCCCACCACCATGACCTACTTCATGATTAGTAAAACAATGGATTGTTGGCCTATAACATTACAAATAATAGAAAGAAAAAAACCTAAAATTCTAACTTCTTGCAAATAGAGAATATCCAAGCTTGGAAATTTTTGTCAAGCATCTCATAAAAATATTTACATGTGAGGTCTATCATACCTTGAACATTCTAGTAGACAAAATTCATTGATGGCAATCAAGAGTCATATCCTCTCTATCTAGCTCATCAAGAGATGGATAGATATTGTACAAAAATTCACTGGGACTAGAAGGGTATTGAAACTACTAATTTAATTACTAGATGACTTGCCTTTTTTTTATCTAGAATGTATTCACCCTCTTCCAAATGTCCTGCCAGATTATGAGAGCATCATGGGATCATTGGAGGGGAAGAGGGGTCTAAGCAAACAAAAAATTCTTATTGAGAGGTTAAACAAAAGCTGGAAGTGGGGTTTTGTAAAACCTTTTATTTTCCTCATTGGATGACTCCCCATTAGAGAGAACAACATTTTCCCCTTGTCATAAGGTTTTAACATGATACCTCCTAGAATTTTAGGTAGCAACTTAACTTTACTAGCTACATTTTAGGTGGTGGACCACCATTACTAGAATATTGGATATTTTTATGGCTCCCAACTATAGACCATGAGGACTTCCTCTTTTTTGAGGTGAAGCCTCATTTGAAAGCTAGGGAGTTAGTTTACTACAAGGAGTAGCATGAGGATAATCATAAATATTATGATTAGAGGACTTGCACCTAGAATGGGTTTGGGTAGGTTACAATATGTGACATGCTAAGTGTGTCTCATTTGGCCAATTTCGATATTAGCTAACTCCAAAGTTTTAGAATAATCAATCTATATGTAAACATATTTTTGCAAATGGGCTGAGAAAAACTTATCTAGCTAGACATAGATAACATTGCATAAACACATAATTTTATTTAAGAAATTATAGCATGGAAAAGGTAACCAAGAAAGTTCAACCAGAAATGGACATATAGAGCTCTCTCCTCAAAGACTAGGGAGTGAAAATAGAAAGAGACACATGAACAAACCATGGGCCATATTTGAGGATGACTTCTACATGACTAGCTTCCACAAAATGATTCAACAAGAAAAATAGTCCCTTTGTGAGGTTTTGAATAGCATCAAGGAAGACCCCATGTAGAACCCAAGCTTTACTCACCCATTCTATAAGCATGATTTTAGGGGGAATTCTTCAAAAAAAGTATCCTATCAAAGTAAATTGTTTAAACCATTTATAGGCACTATCATATTATGGTATGGGTTTGGAAGGACCAAATTTGAAGGTGTTTCAAAAGACATACCTAGTGAAATACCTTGTGAACAAAATTCTTGGGTCACTTTTGCAGTGCAGTTGTCCTCATGCATTATCAAACCATCAACACTAGTAGGGATTGTTGTGTGAACGCAATTTGATGCCTTTTAAACCTATAGGAAATAAAATCTAAAAGTCCCACAATAAATGCATTATAACAATGAAGGATCATTCTTAGAGAGGCATTATGACATAAAGAGTGATAGAAGTTGACACAAGCAAGGCTAGGACCGAAACCCTAGTTAAGCCCACCACCAATTTGCCAAGACATTTATTTTTTGAACTAATGCCTGTTGGAGCAGCCAAGATCAGCAAGTAAAAAACCAAAATAACTTCCACAAAAGATAATTGCACATAAAAACCAAATAATGTATTCAAAAGATAAGTAAAATGTACATAGATGCCTTATATAAATAGATATGAGAGAGAAGGTAGGATGGTCGAACACAACGACTGACTAACCTTCCTAAGATGCGACACTTGTGAGCTCAAGTGACAAGTACTCATGCAAGTGGCAAGAACACATGCAATAGGTGCCTCAAAAGCATGAAGACACATGTCTCTGCCACATGAAGTGAGACAAAGTCTAAAAATGCTTAAGTAAACTTAAGCTAAGTGTGAATAGGTCAATCTTAGAGAGGTTATATCCTAACTAGATATAATATGACCTTATTTACACTAACAATGCCAGTGCTAAGAAATGTCTTTAACAATCTGTTATGAGTGGGTTGATGTATGAAACTTCCTTACCTTTGAATCTAATCCCATTTGTCGATTACACAAGATTGAAGATACAAAAGACACATAATAAAGAATGCCTAGATGTAGTATATATCAAAGATTTATGCAAATCTTGAATGTTGCTAGTTGATAATGCTCTAAATGTGATGTGATTTCTAATATTTCTAATAATCTTTCAATGATCCATGAATGAATAACTGATATCATAAGAATTGTCCTTAAAGGTGACATCCTAAATATTCAATTTAAATATTTTAACAATAAATATTAATCTAATTTAAAAAAAAAAAAAATTAAAAAAACATATTTATATTTGTAGATCCATGTCTAAGAAATAGAATCACATATGAAAAAAAGAGGAAAGAGATATAAGTCAACATAAGTCTAGACCTTACAAAACAAAACCAAACTTAACATACCAGAATTTTTTGCCATCTACAAAATATAAAGGACTCTCCCATTAGGTGGGTAGAGGGCCCAGAAATAGTCTCCATGATGCCCACATGTGTTAACTGTTTATTTTCAACGCTACCATTAGAGACCAGATTATTCTGAACACATAGGCTAGCTCTATTGAAATCTAGTGCATGAAGAATCTGGTCGGTCGGTCCAGATATATATAAAATTCGTAACCATGTGAACATTCCGTAATGGCATCGTATACTTCTCCGCATTATTTTCGATTTGCTCGAGGCAGTTGGCATGTGGTAGGTGGCATGAAGAAAAGTAGTACTTTTACACACAAGTCGGTGAACAATCAGAAAGGATAGGCTCTGCGTGTAGGTTTAACTGGTTTTGCTTGACCGGAAGTTTCATATTCCGAGTTCACAGCAAAGTCAGGGGACAGATAATCAACACGGTTCACGGTATTTAAAAATAGAATCTATTTTCTATTTTCATACCGATCGAACTGGTCAGAGGCCCAGAGCCCAAACAAATTTGGTAACCTCATTAATCCGCCGAATATTACTAGGTTTTTGTATCCAATCTGTTGTATGCACAAGATCTATATATAGACGCAAAAGAGCTCCAACTCAAACAGCCAAAGGATAAAGTTAATTTCTTTGTTTTTGGTGAAGCAGTGGCCATGGATTCTAATACTCCATCAGATGCAGTTATACATGAAGGGAAGAGAAAAAGATTGCAAAAGCGTGCGCCTCCGCCTTTGAAAGAAATGCCCCCACCTCCATCTCCAGATTTGTTCACTAGGAGAATTCCAATTCCTCTGTTATCACCCCTCTTACAAGCTGGGGAATTGAAGGAATGCAATAATACAACAATACAGGAGAACGAAAATGAAAGTCAAGCAATGGAAGCAGTAGCTGGGCGTATGGAGGCTTCTTTTGAGAAGGGTTGGCAGCATCCAGCAGTGCCAATTTTCTTGAATGATACCCAAATCACGGCATTTCCTGCAAAATTCATGCTGTGAAACTGAATTTTAATGGGTTGGCCAGAGATCAAATCGCTCTATGCACAACAATCACTGCTTATCGTGTGAGATGACTCAGAACCATCCCAATTTCATGTTATCGTCAATCGCATAGCGTGCAAATGATGATAGGTCGTTTCATAGAAGAATGCTCAGCTATATCTCATATCCATCCGAATTTGAAATTTTCGTTTCTTCTTGTAGTTCCGTGTTTATATAAACACAACACGTTTATTGTATGTTGCGATGATTTTGTTTTGCAATCGGAACATTTCTAAATAAGGTTTATGCTCTGCATACTACTTACAATTTGAGGTGAAAATTTTAACATTTTATATTGACTGAATGATAACTTAGTTTAAAATGTAAAGAAAATGAGTGTGATGGATGGATGGATAACTTAGTTTATAAATGTAAAGGAAATGAGTGAGTGAGAGAGAGAGATAGATAGATAGATAACTTAGTTTGTAAATGTAAAGGAAATGAGTGAGTGAGAGAGAGAGATAGATAGATGGATGAATAGATAGATAGATAGACAGACAGAGATAGACAGAGAGAGAGATGGATAGACAGACAGATAGATAGACAGATAGATTTTCATAAATGTACACTAAAATGCTTTCAAAAAGTAAGTTTGAGGTAAAAATATGACAAGAAATAATTAAGATAGAAATAACTAAGTTTGGGATGGGAATTGCAACCTGTTATAATATAGGTGAAGAGCAATCAACTTTTTTGCTAGCCATCAAATAATTGGATTGATTTAATGTTTAATGAGAGAAATAGAGAAATAATAGAGATATTCGATGTTGTTGTAGATATAGTAGAATTGGATTTTTTTATTGAAGGTAAATCAAAAGGTTTTCGAAAGGGCCTCTGGCCCTTTATATGTTAAACCAATAGAAACAACACAACAACAATCTAGAAGAAACCAAGTTGTGGCAAAGAAACTAGCCCAAACAATAAAGATAGTGCAAACAATAGCCAAGAGGCTAACAAAATATAACATCAAAGGGCCCAACAATAGAAAACAACATAGTTAACTCCTAGAGATTAAAGTTGATTAAGTGCCACAACTACTTCCCATTCCACTTGAAGGGACTCTAGGTGTCTTTCTACATACCCTATGTCCTCTTGCTCATTCCCCCTAGCCTTTTGGCTTTTGATTCTGGAACTGGGACCAGGACTCCCTTGAGTCAAGTGGGGATTAATTTTCTCTTGCAACATCTTAATACACTTGACACTATTTTGGATCGTTGTTCTGCTAACTTCCACCACATTTTGTAAATTGACCTTATTTCTTGAATATCCTTCTCTAGAATGGAAATCCTATCATCATGCATGGTGATATTAGCTTTCAAATTGTTATTTTCTTCTAGGATAATCTATTGGGATAAGGACCTTGCCATTATCTTTCTTGCCCATCATAAACATTTTGAAATCCACTTTGTTGAATTCAAAATGGAACCATTTCAACATTATGTAGTGAGAAACTGCTTTATGTGCATCTTGATGAACCTTTTGCCAAGCATAGAAACTATAGAAGCCACAACATTAATGGTGAAAGATGAGGATGAATTGAATAGTTGAAATTGCAATTGACACCACATATATGCTTTTGTTGTGTTTTGCTAACTGTTAAATACATCTTTTAATGTGTATTTGATTATTAAAATGCCATGGTGATCCTTTCAAATACAAGTCATATACACGCACTTTGAAACTTTTGGTGTGTTGATCATAGTGTTGGTTCTCCAAACTATACCCACTAATTTCTAAAGGGGTACAAGCCTTTATGCTCAAAATTAAGTGCAGCTTGGCCAACGAATGGGAGATTTATATTTCAGTTTTCTCCTTGCTCTTCAGGCTCTGCAGGACCTAGATGGGTTTCCCTTAATGACATTGAGCAAAATTGAACAGCACAATTGAAATGCAATGTCTAGCAGATAAATGCTCCATACACATTGACAAGGATTTGTATACTTAGTACTAGGACTGTCTATTCCTTGTAGTCATTCAGTCATCTAGTATGCATGTACAAATAATTATAATTAAGTTACAAACAACTTTGGATTTATCATTTAAGAATTGACCAGTATTCTAGAATTGGAGATGGAAAGGATTGGTCGGTGCCTGATATGAGTAATGGAGTCACAATGTCAAGCAAATATCATAGTATTCTAAACACATTCCTGATGGTCACTTATATATATAGTATCATCAATTTATGATAATAAGACCTCCTAAAGCCTACAATGCAACCATTTGTAGTATTCCCCTTGAAACCATAATATTCTTGTATCTTTCAGGCAAGCATTTACACTATTCCTTGAATAGAGAGAAAACCATGAGAGAAACTCATTACGACAAATGTGTAAGAATAAAATCATAATCCTGAACATTACTTCATTAAAAGGACATTACACTTCAAAGTTGGAGACAATTACATGACAGTATGATTTTCATATAAGCACAAAACAAGAAACTACAACACTATCATAAAAGACTTGTAGACAAAGGCCTGATACCTCGCCACAGACTAGACCAATTTTCCCCTTTCCTTATTTCCCTTTATTTTTTCCAGCATAATAGAACTGTTGAGCACCACTCTTTTATAACACAAGGGGGCTCTTATACTGCAAAAAGTTGATAACAATATTCTATTATGCCAACTAGACTCAAGTCCCCCAAACCATTCAAGATATTTGTCCTTTTGTCTTACATTTATACCTAAAGCATATGTCATTGGGTTGTCCACATGACTCCCCATCTTTCAATTTCAAACAGCCAAGTATCAGAGCCCCTGGGACCATTGAGATAACCATCAACAGTTAGACCAGAAAATAATCCTAACTGCCCTTGAGAGGAAACTATGGCAAGTGTCACCATCATTTGGACATTTTCTTTGCTAACTCTATCGATAGAATCCAAATTCTTCATCACCAATTAGGCCACCTAGGTGTGATATTCTTCCACTATTACAAATATACCTTTGATGAATGATATTTAGTGTAACATCCACGTTCTAAAAACATAGTAAAACTAGAAATTTACCATAGAGTAACTCAACAAGGTAAAAATGAGATAGAGAAAATTTTTCTTTTATTCAACAAATAATCAAGTAACTATAATTACAAGATTTCTTTTACAAAATACAATAAACCATATTGTCTTTCTCATTTACAATGTTTACAAATGTAATTCCATTACATATACAAATTTGGAATAAGTACCGCTTCCGAATATCTAACATCTTTATCACAAGTCCTGGCATGTTTCCTGCTTGGAGAGAGAGAGAGAGCATCTTTCCAGTGATTTACCTCCATCCGCAGACTAACGATCTCCCACACATCTTCCACATAGGAAGTGGCCCTACCCTTCATGAAGAATATAGACCTTAGGTGACCAATGGTAATTTGCCTTTCTTGAGTACATAGTGTTGTATTATACTCAACTCTATCAACCATACAACGCTAGATACCCTCTAGCTAAGTATGATTTCCAATAGGATGAGCAATCTGAATACAGTGAATTGACAATGCATGTAGAAAACAAATGCATTACTTTGGCCAAAGTTTTTAATATCAATATTGTTCATAATGAACATAGTAGTTGTGTTCACCCACCCCTACTCAACTTGGATACTGTCATATTCTTGCAATTATTCACCTTGACTATCTTTACATAAATGGTTTAATCATCTTGTCATGATAATAGATTTCTTAGACTTTGATAAGTCTAAATGACTTAAACCTTCATTTGGTTCATATTTGACTCTAGGGTTTTAAAACAACCCTTGAATAATATAATATTTCTATATTTATCATATCTCATTTCTTGCAAGCTAAGGTTCATAATAGATTTTTGGTTTAACTCAACCATAGTTAGGTATACAATAAATCTCGTTAAGGTATTAACTTCTATTCAAAAAGAATATAAATACCTATTCAATTAAACTCTACGTGATGCCATTGATCATCACTACATATATATACTCATATATGATTTTACACAAAATTATTTTTATATAGACACAGTCTATTACTACATAATGGTTTACTATAGGCAAAACTCGTCAAGATTCTAGTATAGACATGAGAAGATCTTTTGACATTTTATCCAATTCATCTAACTATCCCTAGTTCTTCTACCATTCCATAGGTTACACCATAGTCACCATAGACCACCAAGAATCTAGGTTCTTAGGATAAAATATAGTTTAGATAAAGTATAGGATCTAAAACAAGATTGGTTTCAAAATAATATTGACACCACTAAATACATTATCCTGTAATACTCTTGGTTGGTAAGTTTTCTAAAATGAATACCATTTACACTAATCTCAATGAGAGTTAATACTTATCTATCTTATGATAAGGTAATCGACTTATTTCAAAATGATTGCTCATTTCAACTGAACGATTGGTTTTCTAAACATTAGAAGACTATAACAATTTCCATTAAAGAAAGTTCATGTATTTCTTAAACAATGGAAGGGTCTACCTATCGATTTAAGACAGATGCAATATTGACTCACTATGATAATTCAAAACTGGTATCATTTGCAAAAGCTTGCATCAGCCTTTTCGGGCTAAACAATGCTTCTTTAGTTATACTAAAACATACACATACACCATCGACTAAGAAAAACAAGTCATATCGATAGTATTCAAGTCGACATAGTTGGCTTATCACATTGCATAGTTTATACAAAATACTGACAGGATAACCAAACTCAATTAAATGATTGTCCATTACAAACATTCATTATAAGTATCTTTGTCTTATAAAACATAACTTGCAGGAGTATCTACCTGACAATGTCTACTTACAGAGGTGTATGGGCAGGTAGTAAGCTTCTGTGTTTGTCCTAGATGACCACATTCTTCACTTAAATTTTTCCTGCTTCCTTACTGCCCACTGCGAGTTCTCTTCTACTGATTACCTAGACTTCGCAAAAAAAACATATGCACCAAAAGATATGCCATCGACTATCCAAGTCGTGGCTTTAAGAGCTCAAAACATACTCATATTGAGTCGTCCTCTCTGTTCGCTCCCAATCTAAGCAGTTCCAAAACTTATTTAATTATGACGGTATTGCTTTATGGTTCGACTCCAAACATAGCTATAAATGTGCAAACATTGACAAATGTTGATGATGAAAATATCATTTGAGGAGATCAGCGATGGCCGCTGAGTTATCCGCTACTCCTTATAAGAGGCCACCAACTCATTAAACTAACTTGAGCAATCGGTTACTCTTAATGAGTAAATTCGATCCATCATGTTTTTAACATTTAAGGCATTCCTCAATAGATGCCTAAGGCTTCTCAACTTAAAAACCATAATAATATATCATGAGGTATTACCTCATTCGACTCATATATATATATATATATATATATATATATATATATATATATATATCATTATCTCTATTTGATTTTATGATTTAATCAATAAAAGGATAATACTAAAACAAGATTTACGGATAACGTGATTGGGTTGAGCTAGTCTCCTCATCATGATCCATCGACAAAACACGTCATCTTAACTCAACGATAAAGTCTTAACATTAAGAATTGGTTAAAACACTTCAAGTGACTTAGTAGTAATATGACAACCATTTTACTACAATAACATCGTAATATTTACATTAAACGTAAATAGTCATAAATCAAACTCAAAAGACGTCGTTAACATTATTAATGACTAAGATAACTTAATACGACTTAGAAATATTGTAAAACAATATCGACTACTTGTCAATTAGGTTCAAAAGTGAACTGACAAGACAAGGCTTACCTCTTATGACACATTGGTTCACATTTTCGTTAAACACTTATAACTCAGTTTGGAAAATAAACTACTCATAACACGAGGTCTATATCTCTCTCCTAGAAAGATACTCTCTCTCTCTTTTCTCCGAGAGTCATATAGTAACCTGTAATCCTATTTCAACTTGCTACCAAACAATATGTGATCAGTGCATCATTATTCAATTAATTCAAATAATAAATCAAATCTCATAATACAAATATTAAATCGATAATAACATAATCATTCCTATAATTTCAATAAGTGACATTCAATATAATCCATATTTTTCCTTGTCATTAATCTAAACATCATAATAAATTTACTTATGTCCAAGTTAAAAGTAAAAGTATAGCAAGACAAAAATTGGGGATGTAACATATCCTTCCCCTAAAGATTCATTGTCCTCGATGATATAAGGTATTAAAAAATATCTAAAAAGCAAATTCATTATTTTCAACTAGTAACATTATTAAATAAATGAGGAAATTTTTGATAAAATTCATAGTAATCCTCCCATGTAGCATTTTCCTTAGCATATTGGTCCCATTGGACCTTGCATTGCAAGACCTCTCTATTATGCAAGTGGAGCTTGTGCATTTCTAACACCTTGATTGGCTCAATCGTGACCACCCCTGGGTCTTGCATCTAAAAAGAATTCTAAGTCAAAATATGATTATTACCTACAATATATTTCTTCAAATAAGACACATGAAAAATATTGTGCATTCTAGATAAGACCGGTGGTAGAGCAACTCTGTAGACAACCAGATTGACTACTTCAAGCACTTCAAAGGGTCCCACATATCGAGGGGCTAACTTAGAAGACTTCCCAAACTTAATAGAACTTTTCTGAGGTTTAACCCTCAAAAGAAATTTTTCTCCAATAGAGAATTGCCTTGGGACACATTTTGCATCTGCATAGCTCTTTTGCCTATCGTTGGCTTCTGTCAATCTTTTCCTGATTAGCTTAACTTTCTCTTCCATTCAGCTAGTATTTTTGGTCTAATGCTAATCATATCCTCTAGCTTATCCCAACTTATAGGAGTTTGACATCTTCTTCCATACAATGATTCAAATGGTGCCATCTTAATAGCAGAATGATAGGAATTGTTGTAATAAAATTCCACAAGTGGTAAGTATTCTTCCCACTTATATTGCTGATCCATGCAATACATTCACAACAAGTCTTCCAAGACTTGGTTAACTCTTTTAGTTTGCCCATCGGTTTCAGGATGGTGAGTTGTACTCACATTGAGTTTAGTCCCTAGGGCAGAAAACAATGTTTGTCAAAACCTTGATGTTACTCATGCATCTCTATCCGAGATAATCTTTTCAAGGAAGCCATGCAATCTAAACACCTCTTGCACAAATTTGCGAGCTAACACAAGTGCTCCATCAGTCAAATTCCCTAGTATGAAATGTGCTACCTTTGTGAGTTTATCAACTACTACTAAAATGCCATCATGTCAATTCCTTGACATAGGAAGACCTTGAACAAAATCCATACTAATAATTGCCATTTCCACTCTGGTACATCATGTGGATACAACAATCCTATGGGATGATGATGCTCTTCTTTTACCCTTTGACATTCTAAACAGCTCGCTACAAATCTTGCATCATCATTCTTCATTCCTTTCTAGAAATAAAGAGGTTTAACATCTGCTAGAAGCTTGGTCACTCCTGGATGTCCTGAATAGGGTGCAGTATGAACTTATTTCCATACTAGATCTCTTAATCCAGCTAAATTAGGAACATAAATTCTATCTTTATACCTCAATAGTCCATCTGACTCAAAGAGAAACCATCATACCTTGGATCTTTAGGATTATCTTTCAGAGCATGCTTAACCTGCTCATAAAACTCATCACTAGACAAATTTTGCAATACCAAATCCTTGAAATTTCCATGAATAGAAATAATAGAAGATATATGTCTTCTATGACTCAAAGCATTAGCTACTCTATTCTCTTTTCCCTTGATGTAGTTTATCTCAAAGTCATAGTTAGATATCAATTCTAACCATCTCCTTTGTCAAGCATTCAAATGTGGTTGTGAGAAAATATATTTAAGACTTTGATGGTCTGATTTAAGTACAAAAGTCTTTCCCAATAAATAATGTCTCCACATCTATAAGGCATGAGTTACTGCTACCAATTCCAGATCATGCAGTGCATAATTTTTCTCATAGGATTTCAATTTCCTTGACTCATATTCTATGACTCTTCCGTCTTGCATAAGCACTCCTCTTAATCCTTCTCCCGAGGCATTTGTGATTACCTCATATTGTCCTTCGGGGTTAGGAACTTTCAAGATTGGAGCTATAGTTAACTTTTCTTTTAAAAGATCAAATGCCTCCCGACACTTGTTTGTCCATTCAAATCTCTTTCCTTTCCTTTGTAGGGAAGTGATTGGACTAGCAATACTGGAGAGATTCATAACAAACTTTCTATAATAGCCTACCATGCCCATGAAACTATGCACCTCATGCACATTTGTTGGTACTGGCCAATCTAGAATAGCTGTGATTTTTGCAGGATCAATAGATATTCCATTAGCTGATATAATATGACCTAGGTATTGAATCTCCTTCTGAAAGAATGTGCACTTAGATAGTTTCCCATATAACTTATGTTCTCTTAACCTTTGCAGAACAATTTGTAGGTGTCATTGATGTTCTTCCTCATTCTTAGAATAAATGAGTATATCATCCAGAAAGACTAAAACAAACGTATCCAAACAATCTCTAAATATACTATTCATGAGATTCATGAATGTAGTAGGTGCATTTGTCAAACCAATGGCAACACTGTGAACTCATAGTGTCCATATCTAGTTCTGAAAGTTGCCTTATGAATATCTTCATCCTTCAGTCTTAACTAATGATATCCTGATCACAAATTAATCTTTAAAAACATAACAGGTTCATGCATTTGATCAAAAAGATCATCAATATGTGGCAAAGGATATTTGTTCTTTACCATTGCTTTATTAAGCATATGATAATCTATACACAAATGAAGGGTTCCATCCTTCTTCTTAACAAAAATAACCAGACCACCCCAAGGTGAAACACTGGGTCTGATTAAACCTTTTGCGAACAATTCTTGTAATTGTGCTTTCAATTCCATTAACTCCATTGTTGTCATATGGTAAGGTGCTTTTGATATAGGCTCAGATCCTAGTTTAATGTCAATAGCAAAATCAAAAACCCTCTTGGGAGGCAATACTGGAAGTTCTTCTAGAAACACATCTTGAAACTCCCAAATAAAAGGATACTTTTCCCCAAATGATAAACTAGGGTTTTCTACCCCTTCCTCCACTTGTTCCATTTGATTGTAAACAACTGACAACCTTTCCTTCTAGCCCTTTTTAATTGCTTGGCAGAGATAGTTCTTATTTTAACTTCTCTTTGAATCCCTTGGAATTGGGTGAGATTTCCCATGTCATCTAAGCATTCAACTAGTTTTGAAAAATAGTCAACCTTAGCTCTATGTTTCCATAACCAATTCATTCCTAGGATCACATCATAGGAACCTAAGGGAGATACATAAAGGTTTACTTCAGTTGAGAAACTAGGAAGGTCAACTTTGGCTTCAAACAAACATTGCTCTACCTAAGCCTTAGATTGGTTAGCATATTCTACTGACCAAGGTTTAGACATATAACCAGCTTTTCTAGAAAATTTATCCAAAATTCTAGGAGAAACAAAGTTTTATGTTCATCCTTCAGTCTTAACTAATGATATCCTGATCACAAATTAATCTTTAAAAACATAACAGGTTCATGCATTTGATCAAAAAGATCATCAATATGTGGCAAAGGATATTTGTTCTTTACCATTGCTTTATTAAGCATATGATAATCTATACACAAATGAAGGGTTCCATCCTTCTTCTTAACAAAAATAACCAGACCACCCCAAGGTGAAACACTGGGTCTGATTAAACCTTTTGCCAACAATTCTTGTAATTGTGCTTTCAATTCCATTAACTCCATTGTTGTCATATGGTAAGGTGCTTTTGATATAGGCTCAGATCCTAGTTTAATGTCAATAGCAAAATCAAAAACCCTCTTGGGAGGCAATACTGGAAGTTCTTCTAGAAACACATCTTGAAACTCCCAAATAAAAGGATACTTTTCCCCAAATGATAAACTAGGGTTTTCTACCCCTTCCTCCACTTGTTCCATTTGATTGTAAACAACTGACAACCTTTCCTTCTAGCCCTTTTTAATTGCTTGGCAGAGATAGTTCTTATTTTAACTTCTCTTTGAATCCCTTGGAATTGGGTGAGATTTCCCATGTCATCTAAGCATTCAACTAGTTTTGAAAAATAGTGAACCTTAGCTCTATGTTTCCATAACCAATTCATTCCTAGGATCACATCATAGGAACCTAAGGGAGATACATAAAGGTTTACTTCAGTTGAGAAACTAGGAAGGTCAACTTTGGCTTCAAACAAACATTGCTCTACCTAAGCCTTAGATTGGTTAGTATATTCTACTGACCAAGGTTTAGACATATAACCAGCTTTTCTAGAAAATTTATCCAAAATTCTAGGAGAAACAAAGTTTTATGTGGCTCCTGTATCAATCAAAATAGATATAGGGACTTCAAACAAACTACCTATCATCTCAATGGGTGTGATTTGATAATCTGCTTGATGGTTGTCGAGAGATGCATGAATCCTTTGCTGGAATGCTTCTTGCTGAGTAGGTAGTGCAGTACCTCTTTGTTGACCATTTAATTCTTCTTAGGGAAACGATTTGCATAATGGTCACCCCCGCAAGTAAAGCATCCTCCAATGGGTCCTTTCTTATCTAAAGTCTTACCATTGTTATCCTCATTTCTTTTGTAGTTTCCATTCTTCTTCTCATTATCAGATCCACCTTTGTTCTTCTGAGGTCCTTTATCTTTTCTCTTGTTATCATAGCTCTTTTCATATCTTTTCTTGTAGGGTTGATTGTTAGGAGTTCCATTAAACCTCTTGCAGCTTCTATCATGATAAGCCGAGATGGATTTCATCTTTTGCTCTTGCTTAATCGCCTTCTCATACACTTGATCCATTGTTGTGGGATCATGTCCATCCACTTCGCCATCAATTTGAGCATTTAGGCCCATGATGAATTTTATGATCCTGAATCTTTCATCCTTTTGATACTATGGAACATATTTCAGGAGTTGAGTGAATTTTTCTCCATATTCTACCACTGTCATATCTCCTTCTTGAAGGTTCTAAAAATCAATCAGTTTCTGATCAAAATAGAGTTGTAGTAACCATCTTTTGCAAAAGACTTCCACGAACTCATCCCAAGATACCCTTAGAGAGCTTAGATTCAATTCCATCTTTTTATTCATCCACCAAGAGGATGCTTCTCCTAGAAGTTGGAATTCTCTCCATACTGCTGTGGTTGCCTCCGAGTAATTTCTTATCTTGAAGTACTTTTCCATCTTTGTTAACCAAGCTTCTGTAGCATCTCCAGTTTCTGTCCCATCAAATTTTGGTGGAACAACCTTCTTCATATCCTTTGAGAGCTCCAAGGTCAATCTATCCCTTGCCTCTTTATGAGGTTTAGTACTCTTACTTTGATCTTCATGATTTTCTCTGCTTTCACCATGAGAGTTTTCACCTCCTCCCTCAGTATTCCCTTTATCATCCACCTTCTTTTCCAAATCACCCAATCTTTTCTTGGTTTCCTCAAGCATGGTTATGCTTTGGTCTAGCTTATTATTTGGTGGGTGGTTTTCCTCTTCACTTTCTCCTTGGTTAGTTCTTGTCTGCACCATATTTATCGATTTCACACACCTAAAAATATTGAGTTGTCCATTAGTTCAAGATTATAATGTAACCCATTAAATCTAAACATAATACTCAATTTAAACAATAGTTTGGCACAAAAACAACTCTTTTTATTTATTTATTTCTTTTCAAAAGTAAAGAGTTTTCTTTCTTTTACAAGAAATGACTTCAAAAGTCATGATCAAGAGGAGTATATCCCTCAGACTCATTTTCAGATACATAATCTTGAGGTCTATAACCCTCTGACTCACTATCAGACCTAACTTCTATGATCTCAACAGTTGAGGGTATGCGAGGATCTCGCCTAACCATAGTTATTTCCTCATCTTTAACCCTTTCCAAGTACTCCTTTCTCACTCACTTGAATCGAGTTAAGACAGTCACTAGAGTTTTCGTATCACTTAACTAAATGTCACTCTCATCATTGGTTCCCTCAAAGGATTTGATAATGGCCTCACATTCTCTTTTTGCTTTAAGGAAGCATTGACTTGAGTTAATAGACTTTCTTGCTATCTTTTTAAAATGTACCATCCTGGCACATAAATTTTCAAACATTAGCTAACTGCATAATGTTGACTACGGGCAAGCATAGTGGTCTCATAAGCCCTAGTGCTGAACCTGGTAGCTCTGATACCATTTGTAACATCCACGTTCTAAAAAAATAGTAAAACCAAAATTTTACGATAGAGTAACTCAACAAGGTAAAAATGAGATAGAGAAAAATTTTCTTTTATTCAACAAATAATCAAGTAACTATAATTACAAGATTTCTTTTACAAAATACAATAAACCATATTGTCTTTCTCATTTACAATGTTTAAAAATTTAATTCCATTACATATACAAATTTGGAATAAGTACTACTTCTGAATATCTGACATCTTTATCACAAGTCTTGGCATGTTTCCTGCTTTGAGAGAGAGAGCATCTTTCCAGTGATTTACCTCCATCCATAAATCGATGGTCTCCCACACATCTTCCACATAGGAAGTGGCCCTACCCTTCACGAGGAATATAGACCTTAGGTGACGAGTGGTAATTTGCCTTTCCTGAGTACATAGTGTTGTATTCTAGTCAACTCTATCAACCATACAACCCTAGATACCCTCTAGCTAAGTATGATTTCTGATAGGATGAGCAATCCGAATACAGTGAACCGACAATGCATGCAGAAAACAAATGCATTACTTTGGCCAAAGTTTTTAATATCAATATCATTCATAATGAACATAGTCGTTGTGTTCACCCACCCCTACTCGACTTGGATACTGTCATATTCTTGCAGTTATTCACCCTGACTATCTTTATGTAAATGGTTTAATCATCTCATCATGATAATAGCTTTCTTAGACTTTGATAAGTCTAAATGACTTAAACCTTCATTTGGTTCATATTTGACTCTAGGGTTTTAAAACAACCCTAGAATAATATAATATTTCTATATTTATCATATCTCATTTCTTGCAAGCTAAGGTTCATAATAGACCTTTGGTTTAACTCAACCATAGTTAGGTATACAATAAATCTTTTTAAGGTATTAACTTCTATTCAAAAAGAATATGAATACCTATTCAATTAAACTCTATGTGATGCCATTGATCATCACTACATATATATACTCACATATGATTTTACACAAAGTTATTTCTATATAGACATAGTCTATTACTACATAATGGTTTACTATAGGCAGAACTCATCAAGATTCTAGTATAGACATGAGAAGATCTTTTGACATTTTATCCCATTCATCTAACTATCCCTATTTCTTCTACCATTCCATAGGTTACACTGTAGTCACCATAGACCACCAAGAATCTAGGTTCTTTGGATAAAATATAGTTTAGACAAAGTATAGGATCTAAAACAAGATTGGTTTCAAAATAATATTGACACCACTAAATACATTATCCTGTAATACTCTTGGTTGGTAAGTTTTCTAAAACGAATACCATTTACACTAATCTCAATGAGAGTTAATACTTATCTATCCTATGATAAGGTAATTGACTTATTTCAAAATGATTTCTCATTTCAACTAAGTGATTGGTTTTCTAAACATGAGAAGACTATAATAGTTTCCATTAAAGAAAGTTCGTGTATTTCCTGAACAATAGAAGGGTCTACCTATCAATTTAAGATAGATGCAATATCAACTCACTATGATAATTCAAAACTAGTATCATTTACAAAAGCTTGTTTCAGCCTTTTCAGGCTAAACGATGCTACTTTAGTTATACTAAAACATACACATAGACCATCGACTCAGACAAACAAGTCATATCGATAGTATTCAAGTCGACACAGTCGGTTATTACATTGCATAGTTTATACAAAATACTGATAGGATAACCAAACTCAGTTAAATGATTGTCCATAACAAACATTCATTATAATTATCTTTGTCTTATAAAACATAACTTGTAGGAGTATCTACCTGACAACGTCGGCTTACCGAGGTGTATGGGTAGGTAGTAAGCTTCTGTGTTCATCCCAGACAACCACATTCTTCACTTAACTTTTTCCTGGTTCCTTACTGTCCACCGCAAGTTCTCTTCTACTAATTACCTAGACTCCGCAAACAAAACATATGCACCAAAATATATGCCATCGACTATCCAAGTCATGGCTTTAAGAGCTCAAAACAGACTCATAATGAGTTGTCCTCTCTATTCGCTCCCACTCTAAGCAGTTCCAAAACTCATTTAATTCCAACGGCATTGCTTTATGGTTCAACTCCAAACACAGCTATAAATGTGTAAACATTAACAAATGTTGATGATGAAAACATCATTTGAGGAGATCAGCGATGGTGACTAAGTTATCTACCACTCCTTCTTATAAGAGGCCACCAACTCATTAAACTAACTTGAGCAATTGGTTACTCTTAATGAGTAAATTTGATCCATCATGTTTTTAACATTTAAGGCATTCCTCAATAGATGCCTAAGGCTGCTCAACGTAAAAACATATATATATATATATATATATATATTTGATTAAATCAAATATTATTTACATATCATTATCTCTATTTGATTTTATGATTTAATCAATAAAAGGATAATACTAAAACAAGATTTACAGATAACATGATTGGGTTGAGCTAGTCTCATCATCATGATTTGTTGACAAAACATGTCATCTTAACTCGATGATAAAGTCTTAACGTTAAGAATTGGTTAAAACATTTCAAGTGGCTTAGTAGTAATATGACAACCATTTTACAACAATAATGTCATAATATTTACATTAAACATAAATAGTCTTAAATCAAACTCAAACGACGTCGTTAACATTATTAACGACTAAGACAACTTAATATGACTTAGAAAGATTGTAAAACAATATCGACTACCTGTCAATTAGGTTCAAAAGTGAACTGACAAGACAAGGCTTACCTCTTACGACACATTGGTTCACATTTTCATTAAACACTTATAACTTGGTTTGGCAAATAAACCACTCGTAACCCGAGGTCTATATCTCTCTCCTGAAAAGATACTCTCTCTCTCTCTCTTTTCTCTGAGAGTCATCTAGTAACCTGTAATCCTGTTTCAACTTGTTACCAAACAATATGTGATTAGTGCATCATTATTCAATTAATTCAAATAATAAATCAAATCTCATAATACAAATATTAAATTGATAATAACATAATCATTCCTATAATTTCAATAATCACATTCAATATAATCCATATTTTTCCTTGTCAATAATCTAAACATCATAATAAATTTACTTATGTCCAAGTAAAAAGTAAAAGTATAGCAAGACAAAAATCGGAGATGTAACATTTAGCCTAGAGAAGGGGCAAGAGCATGATGAATTCTCTCTGCTTGAGTGTCTGATCTAAAAATGTAGTTGATGTCGCTAGAATTACAACAATTCCATCAACTCCATCTACGCAACTGCATTCAATGGGAGCCTCCAAACAACCTAAGCTCTCCCTTACCAGAATGACACTACATGTTAGTGAATATGAGGGAGTAGCAAGGTTGCTGATGCCAAAGACTTTTATTCTTACCAGATCCTCCCATTTCCCAGTTAGCATTTACCTTGCCCTTAATTCAGAATGGACAAATTTACAGCCAAGTAAATAGGGGTATGTTTTTTTAGGAAATGGAAGACACAGGAAGTAAGATAAGAAGCCTGAAATAATCTGAACTCTATCCTGTTGGCAAGAGACACTATATGGATTCATGGTTGTTGTCATTGATGGCAACAAAGGTCATCCCACATATCCGCAAGTCATGATGTGTCTCTACCGGAAGTCAGAATAAAGAATGTTGTGGTCCGGTGAACAAGAACAGAGCATGTGGCAAGGTCCGACAGATTGATCTGGATCTCTCAGAGGAAGTGTTTTGGTGCAGTGCGGATTTGGGGAAGTCAAGAGGACTACCTTGAGTGGTATATTCCAAGGATTTAGCCTCCGGTGATGGACAAAGAAAAAGATATGAATAGTTGAGTACCAGATTCCTGAGAGACAGTGAAAACAGAGGAAGAACTGACTGACAGAGTATCAGACTACTTTCCGGATGTGTTACTATTGATGATAGAGGTTGTGAAGGCATGAATCATGTTTGGCCGACATGATTAATGATATCTACAAGTATATGCTTGATCTGCATTGCTTGGTGAGGAAGGATTCAGCCGACAGAACAAGAGTTTGTAAGAAACTAGACTGTTCCAGATGCCGACTAGAAAGGTGATGAAATTACTTGTGCGGATATATATAGAGGATGGATTTAGTTGTGAAGTGAGTAATGGTGAGAAGATATATGCGAATAAGTCCAGAACAGAGCAGAAGTAGCAAAAAGGATCCGGTATGTGAAAGATAGCAGAATAAAGAACAGAGGAAAGATGAAGTGCAGCAGATCAGTATACTGAGCCTAACCGGAACTGAACTCCAGCATATGCAGATGCTTCCAATCAGTTCAAGACTGTGATTCTTATCACTTTGTAGACAGTGTGTCTTCTTGTAGGCAGTGGGCCTCTTGTGAGCAGTGTGCTCGGGCAGTGAGCCCTAATTGGCAAGTGCCATTTTTTCTAATCTCCTATTCTTCTAACAGAGAATAATTTTGGGTTAATCACCCCGTGGTTTTCTCCCTTAACAGGGTTTCCACGTCAAAAATACTGTGTTATGTGTTTCTTATTTCATGGTAATGTTTTTGTGTTTGATTCAATGCTGCATCAATTAATAAGAAAGTTCAATAAGGGAAATAATTAGGATAACTGATTCACCCCCCCTCTCAGTTATCAACAATTGGTATCAGAGCTAAGTTCCTCCTAATAGAGCCTAACAGCTTGAGGAAGATCTGGGAGTTCAAATGGATGCATATGGTTTAAGGGAGCAACTCAAGACTGCTCTTGAGGATCTTGAACAGTCAAATTCTGAAGTCAATGAATTAAAGGAAAGACTCAAACAGGCTGATGAATTCATGAGAGAATTAAAAGACAAATTAAGTCTCTCTATGAAAAAGAGAAAGGAGCTGCTCCAACAGTTGGCAAGACAAAGTGAAGAAAGCAATACAAATGAAGAATTGACTGAGCAAACCAAGTTATGCGAAAAGTTATCAAAAGAAGTCATTATGTTAAGACATGAAATGGAATCAGGAACTATAAAGTTTACTCAAGAGATTGAAGAAAAAAGAAAGGCTGAAGACAATCTAAGACAATCTCTTAAAGAAAAATCAGAAGAATGCCACCAGATGGACAGGATTATCAGACATCTTGAATCTGATCTTGAAGATGCCAAAGATAATGAAGAAAAACTTGAGGATCAAATTGCCTCTCTCAAAAGAGACCTTCAAACAGCAAATGAATATAAAGAGAAATTCAAGATAAGTTCTGCTCAACTTGAAGTTCTTCTTGGAAGTCAAAAGAGGACAGATGACAAGTATGGTTTGGGATATGAGAAAGGAGAAAGCTCCGGATCCGGTCAGAAGAATCTTGGATCAGAAAATCCAAGGAGCAGGCCTAGAAGACCTCCGGTAAGACAGCCAAATGCTCAAAGATATCCATCCTTCAATGGATACTGCCACAGCTGCAACCACTTTGGTCACAAAGCTAATCAGTGCAGAATGAGAATGAATCAGATTAATTCATCCTTCTCCGGACAGTGCTTCAACTGCAAAAGGTATGGACACAAATCCCATGAATGCAGAATTATGCAAGTAAACAAATCATTCAAAGGTAGATGCTTTACATGCAATAGAGTAGGTCATATGGCTAATCAATGCAGATCAAGAGGATATCAGTCAAATATGCAAAGAAATGTTATTTGCCAAATCTGTAATAGGTCCGGTCATAATGCTAAAGTCTGCAAAAACAAGTATCAGGACAAAAGAGGTCCGGTGTATAATCAGAATCAAGACAAGGGTAAACAAAAGATGAATGCGGATGAAGTTAGGAATCAGATGAGCAAGATTTGGGTGAAGAAAAGTTCAGAGAATGTAGAGGTTGGATCCGCACCAGACTCTGGTGCTGATATTTCTTCCGGAAATTAAAAAGTGAGCTCAGGCTCAGGGGGAGACTCAAAGAAAATCCTGTTCCCCCAGCCAAACAAGTGGTGCCGGATGTGGCACAAGATGCGGATTAAAGGGTTTGTAGATATGAGTCTTGAGATGCTTCAGTCAAGTTTTCAGAGGTCCGCTTGGAGTTATGAAGAAGCTGTGATCAATCAAATAAGACCTGTTCAGGGAGATGCTCCGGTATGACAAAGGATTACAAAAAGGTCCGGAGAGATCCGGAAGTGCACTATCTTGTTCTGCGGATTGGACAGAGTGTTTGGGATGTTCTTGTAATATGTTACTTCAATTTATTCATGATTAAAAGATCCGGATGATATTCACAGATCAGGACTAATCCGGGATACTCCAAGCTATCCAGACAAGGCAAACCGGAATAATGTAGGTGAAGCATTTATTGCAAACAGATATTAGGGTTCGCAGAGCAATATAAGGGATTTCTCAAAAGTCATTTACTCATTCTACACTCAAGAAGAAGCGAATAGTGGAGCTCTGCAACAAGATTCATCAAGCACACCAAGGATCTCCTGCCGAAGTCATTACAGAAAGAAATCAATCCAATCACTCCGTGCAAATCGAAGGCGCATAAGGTATTCTCCGTTTTTCATTACCTCACTGCAAATCTTTGAAGAATGGCTACTCCAAACATAGTTAAGATCTCTGATAGACCTCGCCCCTCATTCAAGAAACATCCTTACAAATCATTGGAGGTAGATCCACTAGGAGCCTTCTCTAGTGTTCCTCATGGTGTATTGCATACGGAAGATATTAGGGTTTACATCCATGCGAATCTTGAAGACTTTGGAGAATCAAAACTGATGGATATCTATCACAAACAATTGATAGATGACTCCTTTGAGATCAAACCTCAGTATAAAGCCATCCAGGACAAACACTTTGCACAGTGCATTCATTTCCCCTGTTTTGAAGAAGATGAATGGGTCCGGTATGTACTAAGTAGAGTACATGACAACTTCCTATGGTTGAACAAGCCCTTCAAGATCACCAAGGACGCAATTAGGGCTGTAACCGGTCTGCACTCATCCGGTGGATTACCTGTTCTCAAATCTGTCAAAAATTAGATAGTCAGTGATGCAACCGGATCCAAGTTTGCCAAGAGAGCTATGATAGTTGATGATATCATTGAACCGGATGTCAAATTTGCAGCTATAATAATTGGTTACAAAATCTATCACTCCAGTAGGGAAAACTCAGTACCGAGAACTGCAATCTACACAGCCTATCAGATGTTAAAGGAGAATGCAGACTATGACTTGTGCGAGCTTCTAGTAAACCAACTCTTTGAAAATCTGCAGAAGATTAAGAAGGACAAGAAAAATTCCTTCAAATATGGCAATCTGATCCTTTGTCTCTTCTTTTACTACATGAATGAGCTTCCCGGATCCAGTTGATGGATATGGCAGAATGACAGACCGGTTGCCATTCAAATCAGAGACTATTTGCATGGACTTGGGGATGCAAAAGCAAGAAATACAACTCTATGGGGTTACTTCAAGAACTTCCAAAGCATGATGCATGCAAGAGAAAGAATACCCCAATCCCTTGTTGAAAAATACAAAGACACAGTATGATTCATGGTAGAAACAGATCAGTGTCTGATGGAGGTAGTGGAGCCAAGGACTGTCTGGATCATGCCCATGGGGTATGAAGTGGATGAACAGATAGTAGAGCTTCATGTTCAACACATGCTAAGCCAGTCCAAAGATCCTAAGGCAGAAAGGTTCGGAACCTTTGAGGAACTGAGTGTAAAAATACATGTAGAACTCAGGGAACCGGAGATAAAGAGGAAGGTAAGAAAAGAAGTTGAGCATATTGCTCAAGGCCTAGGAATCTCAAAAGAGGCACTTGATGCCAGCCGGGAAAAGAGGAGGAAGGCTGAGGAAGAAGAGAAAAGTAAAGAAAGTGTTCCAGTTGAAACTCCCACCCGGACCAGATCATCAAAAAGATCTGCACCTCCCTCAACCAAAAGTTCAAAACCAGAAGTCCAGGGATCCGGTAAAAGATCCAAGACAAAAGCCACAAGGGCTTATAAAAGCCAAAAGGATGAAGAGGAAACAGAGTCAGATGAGGGAGTAAAAGAAATAAAGAAGCAGAAGAAGAAAGGATCCGGTAAACCCTCCTCAGGAGAAGACAAGGATGAAATGGCAGAGGTATCTGTTGAAAAGCCCACTCTGTCTCTAGAGAATGTAATCAAGTCAGTCACGGTGGATGGAAACCTTCAACCAATGATTGATTCTTATGATGACTTTAGTGAGGCTGACCAAAAGACTCTGCAGGAAGCCACAGTCAAATATCTGAACATATATAATAAGGCTTTCATTGAGATCATATCTCTTATTCCTAAAAGCCTAGAAAAGGAATTAGAAGTAAGAAAGAACAATGCTCATGCAAAAGATCTTGAGATCCGGGAGCAGATAGCTATTCAGCTATATCCTCAAATTGATCCCAAGACAATGAACATAATCTTCAAGGACTGCAAAGATGAGTTCAGAAGTAAAGCCAGGATGAATCAACTCATGCTTGGTGAGACTGACAAAGTGGCCCAAGAAACAGAAGAGATCCTCCGGAAGGCCTTCAAAAGGTTCAATCTTCCTATTGTAGAGGACTTAGGTACAGAAACAGCTGAGGACTTGGAACCCTCTGCTCCAGAAGAAGTGGGCCCTGAACATACAAGCATCTCTCCTCCGGTTTCCCCTACAGTCTCCGGATCCAAAGAAGAAGAGCAATTACAGGAGAAGGAAGCAGTGGTGAAAGATAAAGAGGTTGACAGTTCCAAGACTGCAGAAGAAAAGAAACATCTGTCTCCGGCAAGAGACACTGCACAAACTGTTCAACAATTTTTGAGCAAAGAAACTTTAGAGATTGATGAACCGGAGCTTCTAAAAGGCCCATTCGACTTTGACTCTCTCTCTCCGGTACAAACAATGAAGATAGCTTCATTTGCAAATGCCAAGGCAAATGAAAAACTCCTGAAGTCTCATATGGAAGACTGTGAGTTGATAGAGGCTGCTTCCGGAGTACTTGTAAAGATTATGCCATCAATCCAGATAGATCCGACAGCCTCCTCTTCCGGTAATCTAAAAAACCTTAGTCAGCAGTGTTGATACACATTTTGATTCTCTAGAAAAATCAGCTGAAGAAAAGGTCCGGAAGGAATTTTTGGATAAAAGATTTTCAGAAGTATTAGAATTAATCTCTAAAGATAGGAAGATTGTGAGCATTGGAATCAAGAGCTTAGAGAATGCTCTTAAGGATGGCGGTGACATCTACAAATTTTGTATATCCTGGCCAAAGGCAACAGCAGCAATTGATAAGAAAATAAAAGAGGAACAGGACAAGCTACAAAGCTTATCTCAAAGTTTTGATCCTCTCTCTTCCTCCATAATAAATCAAGAATGTCAGACTATTGTAGTCTTGAATGAAATAAAGAATCTTGAGAAGGAAAGGAAGAATATCACTAACCGGATGGGAGAACTTAGAAGGATTATAATCCCTAAGTTGGAAACTATGCATGAGGCCATCAGTGATGCTCAGACCACCGCCCAAACAAAAGATCCGACAGATCTCAAGCGGGCAGAAGCTTTTGCATTTTTGTTGAGTGGTCACATTTCAATTTTGGACAAAATGAAGCAAAGTTGGGCTACAGAAATGATCCAATTGCAGACATCCTTTGCAGACATTCTTCAGTATATGTGAGTATGTAAATATGCGGCTATGTATAGAAAATTTTTGAAAATTTTGGTGTGCGGACCCCACCCTTTGCCATTGATGTCAAAGGGGGAGTGAGGAGCAGTGAAAAATGAGGAATCCAATTAAGGGGGAGTTCCGGAAATTAAAGACAGAGCATCAGCAAAGGGGGAGCATAGTGTAAACACTTAGTCATTTTTCACTAAGGGTTGCCATCAATGCCAAAGGGGGAGATTGTTGGCAAGAGACACTATATGGATTCATGGTTGTTGTCATTGATGGCAACAAAGGTCATCCCACATATCCGCAAGTCATGATGTGTCTCTACCGGAAGTCAGAATAAAGAATGTTGTGGTCCGGTGAACAAGAACAGAGCATGTGGCAAGGTCCGACAGATTGATCCGAATCTCTCAGAGGAAGTGTTTTGGTGCAGTGCGGATTTGGGGAAGTCAAGAGGACTACCTTGAGTGGTATATTCCAAGGATTTAGCCTCCGGTGATGGACAAAGAAAAAGATATGAATAGTTGAGTACCGGATTCCTGAGAGACAGTGAAAATAGAGGAAGAACTGACTGACAGAGTATCAGACTACTTTCCGGATGTGTTACTATTGATGATAGAGGTTGTGAAGGCATGAATCATGTTTGGCCGACATGATTAATGATATCTACAAGTATATGCTTGATCCGCATTGCTTGGTGAGGAAGGATTCAGCCGACAGAACAAGAGTTTGTAAGAAACTAGACTGTTCCGGATGCCGACTAGAAAGGTGATGAAATTACTTGTGCGGATATATATAGAGGATGGATTTAGTTGTGAAGTGAGTAATGGTGAGAAGATATATGCGAATAAGTCCAGAACAGAGCAGAAGTAGCAAAAAGGATCCGGTATGTGAAAGATAGCAGAATAAAGAACAGAGGAAAGATGAAGTGCAGCAGATCAGTATACTGAGCCTAACCGGAACTGAACTCCAGCATATGCAGATGCTTCCAATCAGTTCAAGACTATGATTCTTATCACTTTGTAGACAGTGTGTCTTCTTGTAGGCAGTGGGCCTCTTGTGAGCAGTGTGCTCGGGCAGTGAGCCCTAATTGGCAAGTGCCATTTTTTGTAATCTCCTATTCTTCTAACAGAGAATAATTTTGGGTTAATCACCCCGTGGTTTTCTCCCTTAACAGGGTTTCCACGTCAAAAATACTGTGTTATGTGTTTCTTATTTCATGGTAATGTTTTTGTGTTTGATTCAATGCTGCATCAATTAATAAGAAAGTTCAATAAGGGAAATAATTAGGATAACTGATTCACCCCCCCCTCTCAGTTATCAACATATCCATGGTAAAAGATGATACAAATCAATCATAGAAACACTTCCATTTATAGAAAAAATGGAGGAAGGCTCTTCACCTAAGTACTTTCTACTTGCCAACAACTCCCATAACTCTATTTTAGGCATCTACATGCCTCACACACTAAACTCCCTATTTGTAAATCTTTGGAAACCCATCACAACCCCCAAAGTAGTAAATGGAGGCACATAATACTTATAACTCTTTTAAAGTTGCCTATGAACTCCTCTTACTTCATATAACAAATGTCCAATCTCCTATCAAAATCTGACTAGAGATCATGATCTGCTGGTGAGATGTACTTGGCGTCAAATTGCGATCATGTATGTTGCAAATTCCTACTTCATCAAATTCAACCACATAGCTTAAAATTTTGAGATCCATGTGAGAGAATCCATGCAATAGTTGTTCTGCTACCAGTTCTTGCATACTCAATTAGGCTTCTTGCAACAAGTAAATCTTCAAATCTGAATGAGGATCATCGATGTAGCTTGTCATGGGAGAATGAGTGGTTCAGATTAGTCTAGGCAAGTCAAAATATCCATCGCAATGCTAAAAGAAACCATTGGCCAATGAAAATTTTCTAGCTCAACATCTATCTTCCATGTTGATGATCAAAATGTCCATGTGTCCCTTCATCATAGAAGCGTAGGCCATGAAGGGACCCACACCACAACACTCGCACTGATGTTCCAAGCTCTTAACTTAGCTTGCATGGACCTGACAGTGAAAGGAAGCAAGATATGTGGAAATGCTTCCTACACCAAACTAATAAGGGGAATAGTATGCAAATTTTTAGATCCTTACAATTATAGATATGTGAAACATATATCAGAGAGATTAAACAACATACAAGAAGTAGAATGCAAGAGACACAAGATATACATGGGGAAAACCCTTATGGGTGAAAAACCCCACACTCTAAAACTTGCACAATGTATTATCAAATCTAATGGTGATTACAATACACTTGCAATGCAAGTTCTTTTAGAAGTCTTCAAGATGTTAGTTCTAGAGCAATTTTGGCAACATAATAGTACTTGTAAATCAACCATGCAACTCCTAGTCCAAGCACCTGCATTTATAGAGTTTACAAGGCCAACATGGGAAGCTTCTAGAGGTAGGTGTCCAAATTGGCCTCATGGTCAAAATCCAATGCCTTGGGACACTTGTACAACATACAAGCAACCTCCATTCAACTATCATAACATGCAAGTTTGACTTTCCCAATGTGGAGCACTCCAACCAAGAATAGGCTATGACAGATGCTCTTACACATCTTACAGTGGTCATAGAATCTGTCAAACATAACAACATTTACTTTTGTAAGAGAATTCATCATATTGGACTAATAATATCATATTCCTCTTACAACATGTCATAGTCAAAATTGGGTACTCAAAGATGCCTTCCTAACATGCAAAGATACTCTCCAACACTTGTCTTCACTTGTCATAGGAATCTCTAATTCTATCTCCTACATGTCATAGATTTTGTCATATGTAATAACTCCTTCCACATACCTCAAGATGTCGACACATGGCATATTAATGCCACCTCAAATGGGATGCCAACATCCTCATATGTTGACTTGACCATTCGAGTCATATTACAAGTAGGATGACATGTCACCATGCCACCTCACACTAAATGACAAAACAAGATGTGCAAGAATAAATACAATATAGGCCAATAAATAAATATACAAACAAATATCAAATGCTAGGAATTTGCAAAGGTTGAGACACCTTAATTCCCAATAGACAGGACCTACACCTCCATGTGGCGTCCTATCGCAACAGTGCAAAGCATATTCCTTAGCATCATTCTACAGCATGCTCATGTGATGAGTATACCTTTGAACACTTGATTAAGAAGACTTGGTCACACGGCTTGAGATGAACGGCCAGCACATCAACACAACTTTGATAGATCCAACAAATTTGGAGCTTGTGATGCCATGATAGTCATTGATCTACCCTTAATTGTCTAGAATTTAGACTTAGGAAGTATTACAAGGACTGGCGGAGCTAGTTACTAGGCCCAAGGGGCTAGTAGAACATGACACTTAAGGGCTTAAGTTGTGACTTAAAAGATCAGGGACTAGGACTAGCAAGTCAACGCAAAAACATAACAATAAAACACAGGCTTAGGGTTTAGGGCTCAAGACTTAGGCTTTTGATTCTAAGGCATGAAAGTTATTCTGTAAAGCATTCTAAAAACCTCAAAATCTAAGTAAAACTAGGGATTTTTACCATGGATCCAAAAACTTCAACACAGACCATCAGTGGTTCTAGTTGGGGATGCACATTTCAGAGGAATGTGGTAAGAAAATGGAAAACTCTGAGATGTAGACTAGACCAAACAAATGGAACAAAAGGAGAAACACTTCATTATGGGTTAACAATAGCCATAACTATACAACACAACACAGGGAAAAGAAAACCCTAACTAATGAGCATGGAAGAAGACATGAGCATAAGTTCATGAGAAAAAGTGCTTCAAGAATTGTCCATGTAAAGGAAATTCTTGATATTCTTAAAAAAAAATCCTCAGGAAATAGGAATTCTCTCCATGGCTACTAAGGTCTGAGCCACATGGAATACTAAGGTCTGAGCCACATGGAATCAAACTTTCCATGTTTCCCATTAGCTTGTGCTCTTGCATTCCAGACTAATACCACATCACCACACTCAAATTCCTTGCCCTTAGCCTTCTTATCAAATAGATATTTCACTTGCTTTTGTTTCTTGATATTCATCATTTGTGTTTTTCTCCTTGTCTCATCTAATTCCACCAGCTAGCTTATTCTGCACATAATGGCATCTTCAAGCTCTTCAGAATTTTCCTAAATAAACTTGTACACGGGTTTAATAGATTATTGACAAGCATATTTACAGTCATGCCATACACAAGCTCATATGGTGATCTCCCTGTAGACTTCTTTATAGTTACCCTATCCACCCACAAAGCTAATTTCAGTTTTGAGTCCCAAGCCTTTTTTATCTTTCCTAACATCCTCTTAACAATCTTCATCGAGATTTTGTTACTCAATTTTGCCTGACCATTTCCTTGTGGGTGGTATGGTGAAGAGTGTAATAAATTGATCCCATATTCAGTATAGAGGTCCATTAGCTCAATTGACCTAAAGCACATGACATTGTCTGTAATCAACTTGTTCGAAACCCCAAATCTTGAGATAATATGGTCCATGAAGAAATCTATGACAATCTTACTAGTAGCCTTCTTAGTAAGTATTGCTTCTATCCATTTAGTTAAATAATCAGTTGCTACTAGAATCTATTTGAAACCCCCACTAGAGTTTTCATATATCTCCCCAATGAAGTCTATCCCCCATTGTTGGAATGTGGCCTCCACAACTTGGGGAATTAATGGTAAAGCTTCGGACCACTTTAATTTACCAGAGAACTTCTAGCATGCTTCACACTCCCTTACCAAGTTGTAAGTATCTGAAAAGAAGGTGGGTCGCCAATATCCTACTCAGAGAATTTTGTAAGTAGTGGTTTTGGCCATGAAATGTCCTCCACAATTCCCACCATGCATATCATCCAGAACTTGCCTTGCTACAGACTCATCCAAGAACTTAAGTAGGATCCCATCCACATTTTTCCAATATAGGTCATTCTCTATGATAGAAAACTTTAATGCATGTAACTTCAATGTTGTCTTCTAATTTTCACTTAGATTCTCTAGACATTTCAGACGTTTTAGATAATATATGATATCCTTATACCAACCTGACTCTTCTAAGTGACACATTTCTATCACACCTATATCAGTTGTACAATTCACCTGAGCTACTTCCAAATTGGACTCTTCCATAAGTCTTTCTAATCCCTAACCTCTAACAAATTTAGTGATTTGAAATTCTATATCAAACTCTTGTATCTTATTAATCCATCTACACCTTCTACCAGTAACCTCCTGTTGCACAAGAATGTCCTTCACTGTTGCATGGAACATATGATGTAATCTTATCTCCCACCAGATAAGGCCTAAAATTTTATACAGCCTTAACCAATGCATATGCATGCTTTTCTGTGGGGTCATACTTCAATTCATCAGCTTGAAGTGATTTACTAAAGAATGAGATAGGATGCTCAAAACCATCACTATTTTTTTGTAGCAATGTTGCTATTATAATGTGAAAGGAAGAAAAAGAAAATAATTGGAACAACTTAGAAAAGTTAGGAGAAGCTAACACAAGGGCTTATTTGATTGCTTCCTTGATATCATGAAAAGATGTTACTGCTTCACATTCCCAAGTCAAACTCTGCCCCTTCTTCAACATCTTGGAGATGGATTTAGTCTTTTCTACAAAATTTAGGACAAATCTTTGGAGGAAGTTTATTTGTCCAAAGAATGATTGAATTCCTTTGGCTATCTTAGGCCAAGGAATCCTTTCAATGGCCACTACTCTCTCAGGATCAATTCTAATTCCATCCTTAGAGACTATGTACCCCAATAGTTTTTCCTCAACTACCCCAAATACACATTTCTTAGGATTTAAAGATATACCATACTCCATACTTCTCATAAATATTTTCTCTAAATGGTTACAATGATCTTCCTCATTTTTAGATAAAATAGTTAAGTCGTCTTGATACACAACCATGATAAAATTTATCAAGTCAAAGAAAGCAACATCCATGGCTCTTTGAAAGGTGGCCCCAACATTTGTCAATCCATAAGACATCCTGATATAAACATAAGTACCCCATGGGGTTGTAAAGTTTGTTTTGTACTATTCTGACTCATTTACCTTGACTTGATTATATCTAGAAAAACCATCCATCATGGACAAAAGTTCACATCCAGACACTCTATAACATGGCCTCCATATTGGACAAAGGGTTGTTGTCCTTTAATGATGACATGTTCAAGTTCTTAAAGTTGACACAAAGCCTAATATCACCATTCTTTTTTCTAACATGAACTAGATTTGACACCCAAGTTGAATGCCTAATTGGTTTAATAATACCACCCTCACTTAGTTTGGCTAATTCTTGTTGCATCTTGGGAGCTATGGTGGGATTTATGGGCCTCTATTTTTGTCTAAAAGGCTTTGCATCAGGTTTTAATGGGATGTCTTGCTGAAATAAATCTTCCCTATATGCCTTGAGGTCATCATAAGACCAAGAAAAAACTCTTTTGTACTTCCTAATCAAAGAGATAAGCTTAGACCTAGTCTTAGGATTTAGTTTCTTACATATGTAGACATTCTTAGGCTGAGCTTCAATTCCTAGATTTATCTCCTCCAAATCGTCTCAGTGTATTGGTACAGGCTTAGTGACTTGGTTATCTGATCCATCAAATACTTGCTCTAGAGCTACCAATCCTTTTAGGATTTTATTTGATTTCAGCTTGATGACTTCGTTACCAAAAATAGTATCCTTCCCATCAACTTTTTCAACAAAACTCTGAAAGTCAATTTCTTGCCCCTGATACTCATCCATAGAATTCATGAATTTGTATAGGTCTTGATCATCATTGAAAACATGCATGTGGAAAATATTGTTAGGAATAGAAGGCCTAGTTAATACCTCAACTTTTGAGATCCCTGTTAATGTCAAGTCCTCTGACTTGATAGCTATATTGGCTAGAAAATCTATCATCACATTTCCATTTCTTTCTATCCAATCAACAAGAAAGGCATCAAAAGCCTCAATTGTGTCCCAAACTACATTTCTATACTATTTAAGCCTTAAACTTTTTGAAGCATATCTGGCTATAATTTGAGAGACCACAACTTCTGACTCTCCTTAAACCTTTAGTTTTTTTATTCCATATTTGATGGCTAACTTCAAACCTAAGAGAAGTGCCTTATATTCAACAACATTATTAGTACATTCAAAATTGAGTTTCGATGATGATCTGTATGTCTTTTTAGAGGGAGAAATGAGAACAATACCAGCCCCAGAGCCTTCTTTAGAATAGACTCCATCAAATTGCATTGACCACAAGCCATCATTTTCAGAAGCATTTTTTATTTCTTCAATCATAGTCTTCTACACTGTATGATCAGTCTTGTTTTCTTTTACTCTAAAATTGTCCATATCAATGCCCATAAAGCATACCAAATCATTTTGATCTTTAAAACCTTCTAAAATTGAGGATGCTCTCCGCTCCCTATCTAGCTTCTAACCTCTTTTCCATCCATAGGGACCATAGCATAAGATGAATCCATTTGAATACTCCCTCCAATAGTGGAAGCCCATTTTCTGGATAGCAACATTCCATATCTAGGAGGTATGTCCACCACTACAATGTTCATCTTATATTCTCTTTGAGGGTAGGCTGCCAATTTGAAACCAATATTTTTCATTACTCCAATAATAGGGATCTCTCTTGAATCCATGGTAAAACACTTCCCATATGTCCTTGTTATTGTCAAGCCTAATTCCTAAACATAATTCCCAAAGGCATAATGTTGGTTGAAGCACCAAAGTCAATCATAAAATTTTTCAAGAGCTTATCCTTTATGAGCGAACTAACATAAAATGGATCAATTTGAGAAGGCCATTTTTGGACAGTTGTTCCCAAGTATACCTATGGTGTTTTGGGACCCATCTTTTGTCAATTTGTGTTGTTGTATCTCTCTCATCCTAAGCCTCTAGTTGGTTTGGCATTGCATCATCAATGATAGCCAAAGCTTTGTCTTTGTGTTCTGGTATCCTCATCATTTCTAACAAGGGAATGGTCTCCCTAATCTGATTGAGGATATGTGCCATATCTAGAGGGATATGCTTCAACAGAGGAGTCTCATGGATAGTTCCCTAATGTGCGGGATGAAACTAAGGGGTATCTTTCTTTTCTTTCCTCAAACAAACTCTTCTCTTCCCTTTTTGTTGATACTATTGTCCCCTTTTGTTTCTTTGGCTTTCTGATGTGGGTTTTGATGTGGATTATTTCTCACCAACACTTCTTTAGGCCTACCTTGAATACCTACACCTTTCTTGGAATTGGAGACACTTTGATTCTCTTTAACAAAGATACTACCAGCTCTTCTTGTAGTGTTTTCCTCTGCTTGAGTCTTTGTACTTCTCAAATTGTAGTTTCTTTTAACCTGAGCAATCTTGGCAATAGCCAATGCTATAATCTCCTCATAGGTAGGTCTTTTTAATCTAACTATAGGATTTATTAACTCTAACTAGAAAACATGGTGATCATCCTCATCATCATCACTAAAAATTTGCTGCTCAAGACAATCTTTAAGATGCCTTCCCTCTTCAGAATCTTTATCCAACACATCTTCCTCATCAGATGTGTCATCATCTTGAAAAGCGTAATTCTAGTTGGACAGTATAAACTTAGATGCAGATTTGCAAAAATCTTAGAAGCACAGAACTGTTTATCAATAGTGCAATTTTGTAGCTTAATGTTGAATAGGTAAGGATCAAATGCGCAAAACTACAGCTTAGAAGCAGTTTTCTGTAGGTCAATAGAAAAATGCTATGGATTAGAAGTGGGTTACTATTACTCAAAAGTGAAATTATGTGACTAGTTGTTTGGATAGATAGTTCTGGGAAAATCTTTGGCAAGAGATACAAACAAAAAGACACAATGGTTGTTGACTCTTAACAGAATTGGGTATGAAAGGCTATTAACCCTCATTAATAAAAAATGTTGTATACAGGTATATCACATAAATAAACACCAAACACTCCTGTACAATCATAATATTATTCAATCAAGGAGTGTCAAATCTTGTGGACTCACCAGGTGTGACTTCAGTCCCCACTAAATAGATAATGGTGATGTCAATCCCCTTAATACCACTTACCATGTTATGGATAGATAAGGAATGCAAGGTCATGTACCACCTTACACCCCTTACCTTGGAGACAAATGTCTTACCCAAAGCAGACTCTATCTCAAAAAATGGAGGTACATTGTGAGCACATCTCCCCCTACTGTAGTTATGCACCATAAGATAGGAAAACTGAAGGTCTTAGCTAGGATTAACAAGGTGACTAAGGAGTCCTCAATATACACTAGGTATGGTTGGGCATAAGTCTATGAATATGATTCCAAGAAACGTGCCACAAACATCACCAAACCAAGTCTCGATGGACCAAGGGTCTTGAGAATCAATTTGGACCAGTTGTGTTCACCATTGAGATACAACTTTCACTCTCCCCACTTTGTAGATCAATGCTTTAGGATTTAACTATGTGCGTTTTTTTTCCTCAACATTTCAGATCATACTCCATGATCTATCATCAGGAGAATATAGAGGAAGAGAAGAGAAATAGTAAGGTAATTTGTAGACCAAGGAGGCTAAATAGAGGGAGTGGCACGGGAACTAATAGACTACAAGGAGGAAAAATAAAAAAGTATACCCTACCCATATAGATAAACAACCAAGCATAGCCTAAACCTAAAACACAAAGTTATGAAAGCAAAAGAGAAAGAATCAAGAAACAAATGAATAAAACTAAAAATGAGATATAATATATGAAATAGAATAATAAGGGAGATAACAATGCAAAGAAGAAAGAAGCAACAAGGAAAAATAACCATGGAGATAAAAGCAAATGAAACAAAATTACATGAAAGGACAAATTTACAAAAAGAACCTATATATATACATATAAGAACATATGAGCATATGAATATATGTATAAATATATAAATGTATCTATATATATATATATATATATATATATATATACATAAAAGAACATGTATGCATAGGAATAAATATATCTAAGTATATATAAATATATACATCTAAGAACATTTAAACATACAAATAAATATATATATAAAATATAAATATATCTAGATATATATAGACATACCTAAAAGAACATGTATGCCTATATATATATATATATAACAAACAAAACAAAAATAAGGGAAAAGGCCCCAAATTACAAAACACCATAAACATGTCTACACGAACATAAATACATGCAAATAAAGGAGAGAAATAAATGAAAGATATAAGCAAACCATTGTAAAAGAATAGAAACAAATAATGGTTAAAAATAGAAGAACAAAAAATACTAAGCAGGTGAAAGCAAAAAGGAAAACCATATACAAACAACCATACATCCAAATACATGCAAACACAAAAAATACAAGAACAAAGAACAAAACTTATTTTTCCTATTTCAAACTTATTTTGATTTCTTTTTTGTTTTAGTATTTATCCCATTTAGTTTTGCATATATATATACATATACGATCTATGTGTGTAGGTGTTTGTTTCTTATAAAAAAAAATTTGCACGTATGTTTTGTTCTTAGTGTTCTTAATTTCAGTATATGTTTGTATGTTTACGCACTGAATAATCTTTCTTGGTATTTGTTCTTTTGTGTATTGTTTTGTTCTTTGTTCTTGTATTTTTTGGGTTTGCATGTATTTGGATGTATGGTTGTTTGTATTTAGTTTTCCTTTTTACTTTCACTTTTTTAGTATTTTTTAGTTCTTCTATTTTTAACCTATATTTGTTTCTATTCTTTTACAATGGTTTTCTTATATCTTTCATTTACTTCTCTCCTTTATTTGCATGTATTTATGTTTATGTAGACATATTTATGGCTTGGTTTGCAATTTGGGGCCTTTCCCCTTATTTTTTTTTTGTTATATATATATATGGGTAAGTGCAAGAAGATGGGGGGCTAGAAAGGGGTCTTAAGTGGCCACTTTTTTTCTAAAATCAGGAAATGTTGGCCTTGGATAAGAAATTGAGCATAGTTACACTCAAAATTTGGAGATGCAACCAAAACAATGTTCATAGTGCTCCTAGTCTACTTTCTAAACTACTATTATTTTTTGAAAATGGTATAGATTAAGGGGTTCAAAAGAGAGAACCACAGAAATTGGTGTTGTTTCTGTCAAAAAAACATAACATAGCATGTTTTGTGGCTCCCTCAAAAGATAAACTTTTTTTGGTATTTTTAAAATCACTTTGGTGAGAAATTAGCTAACAGCATGTAGTTTATGCCCAATTTTTTTGATAATTTTTTGATGAATATTTAATTTTTTTACTGATTTTCAAAGTAGACACATCCTAAAAAATAGAATTTTGGTCGTGCTACCCCTATAAATTTTGAAAACGAATTGAAAATCATTTTTTCTTTTTTTTAATATGTGTAGAATGGAGTCTAGTTTCTAAATATATAATTATTTTGGAATTTCAATGAATGGTTAATTTGCAATGAAAAAAATACCAAACAGTGGTTTTTGTCCAAAACCAGACAGACAAACAAAAGAAATTAAAGATGAAAGGCTTAACATTGTCAAAATGTGAAAAAAAATTACATCGTTAAATAGCTAAGAGAAAGCCTAACATTACCCAGGTGTTTGATTTGTTTGAGCTTGAAACACATGCAAATTAGAGGGTTAGCACGAAAAAAATTATGTGAAATCTTGTAGAATTTGTAAAACCACATATGTGGATGTTGAAAAGGCACTCCAAGCCTTTAGTTTGGAAATCCAAAGCAAATCCCAAGCTCAAGGCTTGGGATTCCCAAAGCACAATATAACACAAGTGCATTATAATGCAAGCATGTTATAATGCGAGTGCGTTATAATGCGAGTGCGTTATAATGCGAGCACGTTATAATACGAGCGTGTTATAATGCGAGCACATTATGTTGTGCTTTTTTTACTTTTTTGCATGTTTTCTGGTGTTTTCCCAGTTCGACACAATGCGAGCGCGTTATAACACACTCGCGTTATGTCTTCCTTTGAATGAGATATGTTCAAATTTTATAAGTGTGTTTCATGGATGTTTATATCTATTCTTGTAGGTATGTATGCATGTACATGTATGCATGCTTGTATGTATGCATCTTTGTATGTATGTTTGTATGTATGCATATATGTATGTATGTATGTATGTATGTAAGTGTTTTGGGTTTAGTGTATATAAGGACCTAAGCCTATATAGTTTTGAGGGTTGAGGGTTGAGGGTTGAGGGTTGAGGGATTAGGGCTTAAGTAATAGGTAGAGGGTAGAGGGTGGAGGGTTATAGTTGAGGGTTAATATTCAGGTTGTTGAGTGTATAAGATTAAGTGTGTAAGGCACGAGGATTAGGGTTTAGGGTTTATGATATGGATTGAGGGTATATAAGGCATAGGGTGACTTGGGTTGAGATCATGTATGGTTTAGGTTTAATTTAATTATAGGGTTGATGCACAATATTTGAGGTTTAGGATATAAGGGTGAGGTTATATGGTCTAGCGATGAGGGTTTGAGGGTGTAGGCATCAGGTTTAAGGTATAGGGTTGATGATTGAGGGATTAGGGCTTAAGTATATTGTTGAGGGTTTAGGGATAGGTTTTAGGGTTTAAGGTTTAAGGGTTAAGGGTTGAGGGATAGGGTTTAAGGTTTAGGGGTAAGGGATTAGGGTTTAAGGTATAGTGTCTTGGGTTGAGGGTTTAGGAATAGGGATAGCATTTAGGGTTTAGGGATGAGGGATTAGGGTTGAGGGTTGAGGGTTGAGGGATTAAGGTTTAAGGTATAACTTACTGAGGGTTGAATGTTTAAGGATACGGTTTAGGGTTTAGGGTTGAGGGATTAGGGTTTAAGGAGTAGTGTTGAGGGTTGAGGGTATAGGGATAGGGTTTAGGGTTGAGGGATTATGGTTTAGGCTTTAAGGAATATTGTTGAGGGTTGAGGGTTTAGGATTAGGGTTTAATATTGAAAGTTGAGGGTTGAGGGTTGAGGGTTGAGGGATAGGGTTGATGGTCAAGTGATTAGGGTTAAAGTAGAGTGTTGAGGGTAGAGGGATTAGGGATAGGGTTTAGGGTTGAAGGCTTAACGATTAAGGGTTGAGGCTTTAGGGCTCAGGGTTAAGGGATCGAGGTTTAAGATATAGTGTTGAGTGTCAAGGGTTTATGGATAGGTTTTAAGGTTTAAGTTTTAAGGGTTAACAGTTGAGGGATAGGGTTTAGGGTTTAGTGATAAGGGATTAGGGTTTAAGGTATAGTGTCGAGGGTTGAGGGTTTAGGAATAGGGATAGCATTCAGGGTTTATGGATGAGGGATTAGAGTTGAGGGTTGAGGGTTGAGGGATTAGAGTTTAAGGTATAGTGTCGAGGGTTAAGGGTTTAGTGATAGGGTTTAGGGTTGAGGGATTAGGTTTTAGGGTTGATGGATTAGGGTTTAAGGTATAGTGTTGAGGGTTGAGGGTTTAGGGATAGGGTTTAGGGTTTAGGGATAGGGTTTAGGGTTGACGGATTAGGGTTTAGGGTTGACAGATTAGTATTTAATGTCAAGGTTAGGGTTAGAGTGTTGAGGGTAGAGGGATTAGGGATAGGGTTTAGGGTTGAAGGTTTAAGGATTGAGGGTTGAGGCTTTAGAGATGAGGGTTTAAGGCTTAAGATATAGTGTTGAGTGTTAAGGGTGTAGGGATAGCATTTAAGTTTTAAGGGTTAAGGGTTGAGGGATAGGGATTAGGGTTTAAGGTATAGTGTTGATTGTTGATGGTTTAGGGATAGGGTTTAGGTTTGAGGGATTAGGGTTTAGGGTTGATGAATTAGGGTTTAATGTTGAGAGTTGAGGGTTGAGGGTTGAGGGTTGAGGGATAGGGTTGATGGTCAAGGGATTAGGGTTAAAGTAGAGTGTCGAGGGTAGAGGGATCAGGGATAGGGTTTATCGAGGGTAGAGGGATCAGGGATAGGGTTTATTGAGGGTAGAGGTTTAAGGATTTAAGGTTGAGGCTTTAGGGATGAGGGTTCAGGGATTAGGGTTTAAGATATAGTGTCGAGTGTTGAGGGTGTAGGGATAGGTTTTAGGGTTTAATTTTTAAGCATTAAGGGTTGAGGGATAGTATCAATCCTGTTGAGGGTTTAGGAATAGGGATAGTGTTTAGGGTTTAGGAATGAGGGATTAGGTTTGAGGGTTGATAGATTAGGGTTGAGGGTTGATGGATTAGAGATTAGGGATAGGGTTTAGGGTTTAGGGTTGAGGGATTAGGGTTTAAGGCATAGTGTTGAGGGTTTAGGGATATGGTTTAGGGTTGAGGGATTAGAGTTAAGGGTTGAGGGATTAGGTTTTGACGTTGAGGGTTGAGGGTTGAGGTTTTAGGGTTGAGGGTTTAGGGACATGGTTGAGGGTCGAGGGATTAGAGTTAAGGGTTGAGGGATTAGGGTTTGACATTGAGGGTTGAGGTTTGAGGTTTGAGGGTTGAGGGTTTAGGGATAGGGTTGAGGGTCAAGGGATTAGGGTTAAACTAGAGTGTCAAGGGTATAAGGATTAGGGATAGGGTTAGATGGTTTAGGGATAAGGGATTAGGGTTTAAGGTATAGTATCGACCCCATTGAGGGTTTAGGAATAGGGATAGTGTTTAGGGTTTAGGGATGAGCGATTAGGGTTGAGGGTTGATGGATTAGGGTTGAGGGCCAAAGGATTAGGGCTTAGGGATGGGATTTAGGGTTTAGGGTTGAGGGATTAGGGTTTAAGGTATAGTGTTGAGGGTTTAGGGATAGGGTTTAGGGTTGAGGGATTAGAGTTAAGGGATGAGGGATTAGGGTTTGACGCTGAGGGTTAAGGGTTGAGGGTTTAGGGATAGGGTTGAGGGTCGAGGGATTAGAGTTAAGGGTTGAGGGATTAGGGTTTGACATTGAGGGTTGAGTGTTGATGTTTGAGGGTTGAGGGTTGAGGGTCAAGGGATTAGGGTTAAAGTAGAGTTTTGAGGGTATAAGGATTAGGGATAGGGTTGGAGGGTTTAGGGATTAGGGATTAGGGTTTAAGGTATAGTATTGAGCCCGTTGAGGGTTTAGGAATAGGGATAGCATTTAGGGTTTAGGGATGAGGTATTAGAGTTGAGGGTTGAGGGATTAAGGTTGAGGGTTGAGGGATTAGGTTTTAGGGATAAGGTTTAGGGTTTAGGGTTGAGGGATTAGGGTTTAAGGTATAATCTTAAGGGTTTAGGGATAGGGTTTAGGGTTGAGGGATTAGAGTGAAGGGTTGAGGCATTAGGATTTGACTTTAAGGGTTGAGGTTTTAGGGTTTAGGGTTTAGGGGATAGGGTTGAGGTTCAAGGGATTAGAGTTAAGGGTTCAGGGATTAGGGTTTGATGTTGAGGGTTGAGTGTTGAGGCTTGAGAGTTGAGGGTTTAGGGATAGGGTTGAGGGTCAAGGGATTAGGGTTAAAGTAGAGTGTCAAGGTTATAAGGATTAGGGATAGGGTTGGAGGGTTTAGGGATAAGGGATTAGGGTTTAAGGTATAGTATCGATCCCGTTGAGGGTTTAGGGATGAGGGATTAGAGTTGAGAGTTGACGGATTAGGGTTTAGGGATAAGGTTTAGGGTTTAGAGTTGAGGGATTAGGATTTAACGTATAGTGTTGAGGGTTTAGGGTTGAGGGATTAGAGTGAAGGGATGAGGGATTAGGATTTGACGTTGAGGGTTAAGGGTTGAGGTTTTAGGGTTTAGGGTTTAGGGATAGGGTTGACGATCGAGGGATTAGAGTTAAAGGTTAAGGGATTAGGGTTTGACATTAAGGGTTGAGGTTCAAGGGTTGAGGGTTTAGGGATAGGGTTGAGGGTTGAGGGATTAGGTTTGAAGTAGAGTGTGGAGGGTATAAGGATTAGGGATAGGGTTGGAGGGTTTAAGGATAAGGGATTAGGGTTTAAGGTATAGTATCAAGCCCGTTGAGGGTTTAGGAATAGGGATAGCTAGCTTTAGGGTTTAGGATTAAGTGAGATGTAGATGGCTAAGGATGGATGGAGAGGTAGACAAGGAGTGACTGAGAGACATAGAGAGGGGAGAGGTAGAGAGGTGAGGGGGAGAGATAAGTGAGATATAGAATATGAGCTAATGGAACTAGAGGTGAGATGATGTAAAGGTGCTATCAAAGGTGAGATAGGCACAAATATTTATGGATCAATCTATAGCAGGAAAAAATGTGAGCGCGTTATAACACGCTCACATTTTGTCCTTCTATAGAATTGGTAAAAAAGTGTTGACCCTCGTGCTCCATGCCCACATGCTCTGTTTTCATGCTGATTATGTGCGTGTTCCAACAAAAAAAAGAAGTGCTTTCATGCTATTGGGAAGTTCACATGTACTTCCCACACATTCTACCACCTTTACATGATCTTTCCACCACCTTTTCTGCTTTGCCAACTTGAGAAGGAGGAAATAACATAGTTTTCACACCAAATTTGACATATATCTATTCAAATTTCAATTTTTGTAGTGTTGTAATGTTAATTGTGATTCAATTTTAGGAATTTAACATTATAGATTAGTTAATAGTATTGTTGTTACTAATTATATTTGAGTGTTATTCAATTTAACATTGAAAAGGAACCAAGTGGTGAAAAACTCAAATTGTTGAGGAGTTTGATGCAAGAAGAAAAAAACAATACATAATTGGGTACTCTCTCCATTTGAATCTCCATTTTTTAGGTATGTTAAGTCTTTACATACATGTTCTTTACATTTTCCTTAATTCTATTTGAATTACTTTATCATGCTTTATCATACATGTTTAAAATAGACACATTCCCAATCAAGAAAATAGCCTACAATCTCACATGATGCCATGTATATTTTCTACACTTGGGCTCTTTAATAATAATGTGTAATAAATAGACCTTAACATACCATGATGTCAAACTATACACGAATAAATCCTTACAACATAATAAAAATACAATCCCACTATTATCTTGTCATATTAACAAGTTAAAATACAAATGAATAGGTGCCAAGATCATACAAGTATGCACATGACATGATGATTTGTATGCACATATCTTGGGCTAGGACATTCCTTATGCACCTATTCATGATGATTTGTACATGCACATGACACAACAATATTTTAAAATTTTGTAATTGTCCTTTGTTAGCACATGATGGTGGTTACCTTGATCGACTATGTACCATTCAATACCCTAAATTACAGAAATTAGTCTAATGATTTTTATGACAATCCTAGGTATGTGATGCAGAGCTAGGGTTCAACTCAATCCAAAGGGATCATACCAATAGTTTCTTCAAATTTCATAACCTTTCCTCTCAAGCAATCTCCCTATACAAAGGTACAAAGAGGGTCTTCAATACTTCAAAACCTAACAAGGCTACTAGAGGTCTTCTTACCTCTCAGGAACTTAGACACAACCATTCTAAACCCTTACTCAAGTCGACACTCTTCAATTGTTGTCTATTCCTTCACAAGCCACCCAAATCCTGGTATCCCTAGTACCAACAAAACACCTTCTCAATTCCAAATCCTAGTAGCCCTAGTAACAACAAACATGTCAAATTAGGTCTGCCTCAACCTTTTCAAGCATGAAGTCCCATGTACTCTTCACTTGTAGCCTCAATAGGTGACTCTCCTTTGACCTTATCCTCATCTAGGACTAAAGTGAACTTTGTACCATAATGCTTTGTATGGCTGCAATAACATTGTGCAATAATACTTTGTATGGCTGCAATAATTTGCTTTGTATGCTTTGTACCTATTTTGGTTGAGTGATATTTACTCTTTTACATGATGATTGTATGTAAATTTACTATGAAGGGTTGAATGACATATATTTAGTTATTTGTATGGATTCATTTCTTAGGAACTAATATTGGTCTCTTTATCATGCTATAGACAAAGTCTTTGTCATGCTGAGGAAATGATCAAGAATTAAACCAACACAGGAAGAGATAGAAGCTAAGAATGTAAAGAAATTAGTGGCTATGAGGGAACTTCATGAGAAGAGGAAATTGGATACTATAAATGAAGACATGCCAATTGAAGAGGAACCACAACCATCACAAAGAGATATGGTATTGGCAGCACAAGGAGAATGAATGCAAAAACTTCATGCTATGAGAGATTTGAATACCATAGTTGGAGACACGTCCTCTACCACAAGTCAACATGTAGGGACACCATCTACCACATCTCAAGTTGAGAGTACATCATCACTCACATGTGATGAAGGAAGTACGCCATCATTCCCACCTCAACCTCAAGGTGTGTCATCTATTTCATCTTCATTTGAAGGTATGCCATCTAGCCCATCTCATTTAAATATTGATGAAATTCCTAATGTTGAGATGAATTTACCTAACTTAACACCACCTACAATTTTTCATAGAAAGCCAAAGTATTTGATTGATATTGATGAGAATATTTTGCAGTCAATGGAAGGTAAGATTTTAAAATGCACTTGTAAAAGATATGCTCATAAGATTTGGAGATTGTTCTTTGAAAAGTTAAATGAGACTGCAAGATGTCAACTATTCATTGAAATGATGTGAAGTATAAAGTATAGGTCCATCATGAAGATTCTTGGGTTGAGAACATCAGAGGCTTCAAGTGAAAAATCTATTGTTAAGAATCTAATGAGTGCATATGAGAGTGTGGGTAACACCTCACGCACAAAAGATAGTAGTGCAACGCGACATGTGATTACATCGACTATAGTAAGTAGTCAAATGAGGAAAGCTCGTCTCATTAGAAAGATGAGTCAAGAATTGAGAATTAATAGGAAAACTTCATCAAGAGCCATTGGAAGATGCCAAAGAATTGAGGACACTAATGCCAATGAATTATGGGCATTCTCAGGGAGACTACCATGAAAAGATAAACCAATTGTTGAAGCATTGAGATTAGTAATTGAAGACTTTTGGAAGAATTACACAAGGGTATCTCTGAATCAAAGGGATGTGGTAAGAAGGAGAATTGGTAGTCGGAACCATGAGCCACATCCAAAGCATTTTTGGATGAGACTCAAACACAGTTTGATGGTAAATTTCTAGAGAAGTATCCTCAAATTAAAATTTGTCAAAGATATTTTAAAATTCTAAAACCTTTCTATGTCAAGATAAATCACACATGCACTACTTGTTGTTGTAGATTGCATATTGAATTTTCTAACCATTTTGATGTTTATAGGTCTATATGTTTAGATTTGCATACTAACAATGTTTTGTAGGGTTGTGCCATACGTGCCCCACCAACATCTTCAAGAGACTTCATATCAAGAATTTTATGTGAAAGAGAGGAAGGTCAAATATTCTACAAGAAATTATGCTTGGATGGCACATGTCATCGTTGCAGTGGCTTGCAACGTTTTCTAATATGTGATCATATGGAAAGAACACATGCGGTTGGAAATGAACTAGTAGAGTTTGGCAAGTATAAAACAATGGCATACAATACAAAAGATAGTAAAGAAGCAAAGAGGTGTGAATTGGTTATTGAAAAGATTCTAATGTATCAGTTTATGCCTATATTTCGTGATAGCATAGTGTATGAGTATGCAAGACATGCCCATAAAGCTCGATGGTTGGACTTGCAATTTAAGTTATGCAAGGGCACATTTCTGGTTGGTAGCATTGTTTCATTCATTGACTTTGTAGAGAACTACAGTCTATAGCCATATCATGAGGTGCTATCACAATATTACAACTCCACATAGGTTTCTGTATTTGTGCACATCACATTCATTCATGCGAATGATAGTATAGAGGATGACAGAAAGATCATAAGGGAGTATAATTTCTATATCATTGATAATCGCATGCATTCTACAGAGTTCATGCAAGGTTGCTTTCAGGTGTTCTACAAAGATTTGGCTAGAAGGGGCATATCGTTCAGTCGGCATATCATATGGTCAGATAACTGTGCGTCACAATTCAAGAACTCACAGAATTTCTATTGGCTGAGTAGGAGGCATAATTTTACAGGTATTTAGCATATGTGGAACTTTTGTGAGGCCGGGCATGGAAAGGGGGAGCATGATGGTGCAGGAGCATGTATCAAAAGAGCCATAGTACGAGAAGAGTTAAAGTATAAAGACAATGCAAAGTTGACAGATGCAAAATTAATCGTCAAGTGGTGTAATTCTTCTATGGGTCTAGGTGATGAAGGTAAGTCTTCAGTTCATAGATTTTTTTGGTTGATAGATGATACTAACATTGCACCATATGAGGATTGTTCTACATTGACATGATCAAGTGAGATGCACTCTTTCATAAGCTCAATTGCAGGTTCATGGAGTATCCATATGGAAAAGATTTCATGCTTTTGTTCTTCCTATATAATTCAAGCTTAGGATGAGTGTGAGTCAAAGGAGTGGGTTGATGAATAGAAGTTAAGTTATCTTACCCACTTGACACGTATCGACCCCCAATGAAACTAGAACTAACACAGATGGAATCATCAGTTGACTTTGACCACATATCAGATCTATTTCAACCAGGTAATATATCTATTTGCATAGTTTTTGAAATTCCTAATGTCATCTTACTTTGTAATGTTTTTGTAATGTTGACTAATTTCATCTAATTTGTTACACATATCAATGTAGGGCATGTATATGCAGTTATTGCAGATGAAGATAATGAAGAGGGAATAAATTATTACTTATGTTGTTGTGTTAAGGCTAAAAAGAAATTGGAGGCCCCAGTTATAGATGGAGAAATCATAGAATACCCTACAGGCTCAATGGTTATTACTAGAACATGGCTTACAAGGTACCCACATAAGAGTGTTAATGTTTGGTTGTTTCAGGACATTGACACGCATCAGAAGATTCTTCATTACTCGAACCTTGTCATGGCATCCAATGTATATTTGATATAGTATCGAGGTAGACCTTTGAACAAGACCTTGTGGAAGGTGCGTGAGTCTAACCATGAAGCAATACTTGACACAATAAAGAGTAGAGAAGACTCAGATGGTTCATTGGATTAATTTGTAAGTATTCACATTGATTTTGTAAAGTCATGTTACATTGAGTTGTAAGTATGCACATTAATTTGTAAGGTTTGTCTTTATTTATTTGCTACTATATTTTTACACATATACACATTTTTACATCATCATGTTATGTTTCATGGGGTTAGACCTAAGTGATGGATGAAGTTGATCCTGAGAATAATGTATAAAATGTAGGTAATGTATAAAATATAGGTGTCTCTAGGTGTCTTGGTTTCTAACTAGATAATAGGTGTCTCTAATTATGTCTTAGGTATATATGATATGTCAACTAGGTAGATAGAGACTAGAAAAAGGGTATTTAATCTAATCTAGGTGTCTAAGGTAGATACTATATATCAAAGACCTGTCTAGAGACTAGAATAAGGTATAATCTAGAATAATCTATGTATCTTCTAGGTAGGTGTCCTAGTTAGGTACTGTATGTCAACTAGGTCTACCATAATAGGTGTCTTAGGTAGAACTATAATCTAGGTGTCTAGTTGACTTAGGTCTAGACTACGATAAGGTATAAAGACTAGGTGTCTTAGGTCTACTATGTCTATAAAATCTAGATGTACATACTATACAATAGGTGTCTTAGGTATCCTACATTTACTAGACTACATGTGTCTTAGGTCTTAGGTGAGGCCACATGAGCTTCCACCTTCACGTTGTTGGCCTTGTCATTATAGAATATTTATATTTCGTGAAGCTAAGGGAAGCTCTTTTTCTTAATAGGAAAACTTTATCGACTTCAATTGTACTAATGGTGCAGAGGCACCCAAGTTGTCATGCCTCCAAGCGGGGTCAAAAAATAAAATTTTGTTTTGATTGAGTCAGTTGTATGTAATAAGGTCTTCTAAGACCATTTCATTTGTTTTTAAGTCACTTTGAGGCATTTTGGGTTAGTTTGAGTCTATAAGTCCTATTGCAAAAAAGTGTCAATGTTGTCAAGTTGCACAAAGCAACTTTTTCATTTTTGGTGTCCTGCTCTTGATGCGACAAAAATGATAGTTCTAACATGTCCGTATGGGTACATTTAGGCCAGGCATGGTTCTATTTTTTACCCAAACATGTCGAAATAGTCTGACCTACATTGTACCGATGATATCCCTGAAGAGTCCAAAGTGCAAAAAGGTAGCAATCTTTGATGAGATGTTACTCGAAAACCATATCACTTAGAAACATTCCGTCCAAGGTAATGTAATCACATAGAGTCCCTCTACAATAACCTCTCTCAAGTTTTTATATCTCTGAGGCGTTTGCCTGTGGTGAAAACTTTTCTGCTACCCCAAAAATTGTCAAAAGGAGGTAGTGTAAAGTTACAAACGGGTGTAACTTTCATCTTGTTCTTGATGCGACCAAAATAATTGTTCCAACGCATCTGGATGGGTACATTTACGCTAGGCATGGTCTTTTCTTCACCCAAACATGTTGAAACAGTCCGAGCTACATTATATCGATGATATCTCTGAAGAGTCCAAAGTGCAAAAAGGTAGCAATCTTTGACGAGATGTTACTCAAAAATTGTATCCCTTAGAAACATTATGTCTGAGGTAATGCGATCATGTAGGGTTCCTCTATAATAACCCCTCTCAATTTTTTATATCTCTAAGGCATTTGCCTATGTGAAAGGTTTTCTGCTGCCCCAAAAATCATCAGGAGGCAATGTAAAGTTGCAAAGGGGTGTAACTTTCATCCTTCTCCTGATGTGACTAAAATAACTATTCTAATGCATTTGGATGGGTAGATTTACACTAGGCATGGTCCTATTTTTCACCCAAATATGTCAAAACAGTCCTAGCTACATTGTACCGATGATATCCCTGAAGAGTCCAAAGTGTAAAAAGGAAGCAATCTTTGACAAGATGTTACTCAAAAAATGTGTCACTTAGAAACATTCTATCTAAGACAACACGATCATGTAGGGTTCCTCTACAATAACCTCTCTCAGTTTTTTATATCTTTGAGGTGTTTGCCCATGGTGAAAGGTTTTATGCTACCCCAAAAATCGTTAGAAGGAGGTAGTGTAAAGTTGCAAAGGGGTGTAACTTTCATCCTACTTCTAATGTGACCAAACTAACTATTCCAACATGTCTAGATGGGTACATTTACACTAGGCATGGTCCTGTTTTTCACCCAAACATGCTGAAACAGTCTGAGCTACATTGTACCGACGATATCCCTGAAGAGTCTAAACTGCAAAAATGAAGCAATCTTTGATGAGATGTTACTCAAAAATCATGTCACTTAGAAACATTTTGTCTAAGGAAATGTGGTCACGTAGAGTCCCTCTACAATAACCTCTTTCAATTTTTTATATCTCTTAGGCATTTGCCCGTGGTGAAAGGTTTTCTACTGCCCAAAAAATTATCAGAAGGAGGCAGTGTAAAGTTGCAAAGGGGTGTAACTTTTGTCATGCTCCTGATGTGACCAAATTGACTATTCTAACATGTTTGGATGGGTACATTTACACTAGGTATGGTCTTATTTTTCACTCAAACATGTCGAAACAGTCCAAGCTACATTGTACCGATGATATCCCTAAAGAGTCCAAAGTGCAAAAAGGTAGCAATCTTTGATGAGATGTTACTCAAAAATTGTGTCACTTAGAACATTATGTCTGAGGAAACACGATCATGTAGAGTCCCTCTATAATAACCTCTCTCAGTTTTTATATCTCTAAGGCATTTTCCCGTGGTGAAAGGTTTTCTGCTGCCCCAAAAATTGTCAAAAGGAGGCAGTGTAAAGTTGCAAAGGGGTGTAACTTTCATCCTGCTCCTGATGCAACCAAATTGATAGCTCCAATGTGTTGGGATGGGTACATTTAGGCTAGGCATGGTCCTATCTTGCACCCAAATATGCCGAAACAGTCCAAGCTACATTGTACCGGTGATATCCCTAAAGAGTCCAAAGTGCAAAAATGCAACAATCTTTGATGAGTTGTTACTCAGAAACCATGTCACTTATATCTCTCATTTTTTTATATCTCTGAGGCATTTGCCCATGGTGAAAGGTTTTCTTCTGCCCCAAAAATCGTCAGAAGGAGGCAGTGTAAAGTTGGAAAGGGGTGTAGCTTTGTTGTTCTTCTCCTCGTGTGGCTAAACTGACAGTTCCAACATGTTTGGATGGGTACATTTAGGCTAGGCATGGTCCTATTTTGAACCCAAACATGCTGAAATAGTTCGTGCTAATTGTACTAGTGATATCCTTGAAGAGTCCAAAGTGTAAAAAGGTAGCAATATTTGATGAGCTGTTATTCAGAAACTATCACTTAGATACATTATGTCTGAGGTAAAGTGATCATGTAAGGTCCCTCTACAATAACCTCACTCAATTTTTTATATCTCTAAGGCATTTGCCCATGGTGAAAGGTTTTCTGCTGCCCTAAAAATCATCAGAAGGAGGCAGTGTAAAGTTGCAAAGGGGTGTAACTTTTTTTCTTCTCCTCGTGTGGCCAAACTGATAGTTCCAACATGTCTAGATGCATACGTTTAGGCTAGGCATGGTCCTATTTTTCACCCAAACATGCTAAAACAGTCTGAGCTACATTGTACCGGTGATATCCTTGAAGAGTCCAAAGTGCAAAAAGGCAGCAATCTTTGACGAGTTGTTACTCAGAAACTGTGTCACTTAGATACATTCTGTCTAAGGCAACGTGATCATGTAAGGTCCCTCTACAATAACCTCTCTCAATTTTTTATATCTCTGAGGCGTTTACCCATGGTGAAAGTTTTTCTGCTGCCCCAAAAATCATCAAAAGGAGGCAGTGTAAAGTTGCAAAGGGGTGTAACTTTTGTTCTTCTCCTTGTGTGGCCAAATTGACAATTCCAACGCATCTAGATGGGTATATTTAGGCTAGGCATGGTCCTATTTCACACCCAAACATGTCGAAATAGTCTAAGCTACAAACACTAACTAGTCTTCAATCTTCAAACACTACAAATACCATGATATCCTGCATAAAGCTATCTTTTAGCCTTTTATAAAGGCATGCCCATCAAATTCAATTGTATAGAGATGATTGTTTGTATTCTAAATTCCTTTTAAATACTGACCTTCCAATCCTTTTTCCTGCCCTCATATCAATTAAATATGACCGATTATGATATGGCGTTCGAGCTTATGAGAGTTTACCAGAGACATCGGTTGAGTTAGGTTTAAAGGCCGGTGAACTAATGACTTAAAGACCCTTTAGTAGGTTGATTTAAGTGATAGTAACTTCTGATTATAAGTCAATATTCAATTAAAACAAAAGTGCACTTTACACACGACAGGCAATTGAGGGTTTTAAAATCTTAAGAAAAGTAGATTCTTTTTAGGGTTTAATGCCCAATATGCAAACCCTAACTATCAATAAGATTATGATTATGAAATCTTGTGTCTTCTCTAACTTCGTATTGCATGAACAAAACCACATCCACCATGAATATGAACCTTGCATCATATCAACCTTTCAAGATAGACCTTATCATGAAAACCATATTCACAACAAAACCTTGCATGAACAAAACCACATCCACCATGAACATGAACCTTGCATCATATGAACCATTTTTGTCTTGTGCAACATCAACATGAATTGAGAAACCTTATCATGAAAACCATATTCACAACATCATGCACCTCATGACCATCACCTACCTTGAATCACTATATCACCTTATCAACATCATAGCATCAACCTTGACATCAATGACAAACAACCTTGACCCTTTGACTTCAATGACAACCTTGAACCTTGATTGTTGATGACTTATGGAAGCATATAGCCCCAATGTTATGTTGCATACTAAAATTAGGTAAGACTCAATGTAATCTCATAACCTCGCCTTATATGCAAGAGGAATTACATTTAATAACCATAATGGTCATCAGGTGCTCATAAGCATATGATTTTAACTATCTTATTCAAAACAACAAACATACTCTTTGCATACCAATATGGTATAATAAAAAGAAATTAAGAAATATTTTCAATTGACCAACTCATTAAGAATATGGATCAGCATACTCATTTGAATATTTTCCATTGAGCAACTCATAAATAATATGAATATTTTCTGTTCAACATGATTATTCATTTTTATTTTAAATACAACTTTTATCTTTTAGTTCCAAAATGAGGTTTAGGTGATACTTGAATAACAATAGCTAGCTTATTGGAACAACAAACATCCTATGTAATACAGTTGGACTTTAAATATTTAAAGTAGCCATCTACAAATATCCATTCAAATGTGGATTTATAATGCAAGTATGGACACCATCAATAAAAAAGATTTGTATTAACCAAATATCCATGTAGGCATACATCAATATTTGTCGATATAAGTATAACATATATACAAAATAGCCATATAGGCATACAATGTCAACTATATGCAATACAAAATATATGTCCACAAATGCCATATAGGCATATGTCCCCTCTGGCTGGTGAAGAGAATAGATCACGAGAAGACTTTGATCTTCTAGGGGATGGAGACACGTATGTGGGTGGTTACTACGAACCTGAGGGTTGCTCCTCCTATTTAGTTCTTCCTGCATCTATAGTTGTTACAATAAAAAGTATAGACATTAATATATAGAAATTACATGCTATAAAAAATGAAACATTTAACAAAATAATCACTTACCGCTACCATATAATTTGTCTCACTTGCCTTAGCAGCAGAATTAGGCTGTGGTGATGTCATGTCCTATAGAAACCATCTGGATAGAAATTAAACTTTAAATCAATAATCTTTTTATTTTTCAAAAATAAACAACTATAACAATGAATGTAAATTAAAATTTACTAATCTGCCTCATACCCCTGTCAATGGCATGGAGCTATAAATCATAGAGGTCACACCATGCTCCATTGCCCTATGAATGTTGGGAGGTGTCTCCACAGCCTGCATCATCTGGAAATAAAACAACATTATTCAATTATGAAAACTATAATAGTGATGCAAATCATGGCTCCTAACATACACACACGTTCACCTAAACATGGAAGTACACACAATAAAGAACACAAGTCACATACAAAAATCTAGTAAGTACAATTCATTCATTAAACTATTTATTTTATTATCTCCGTGAAGCTTTGAAGTCCACCACCACTGGCAGGTGTTACTGTGAAATCTCTAATATTAACCTATTCAACATCCAAAATCAGATATTAGAATACCATTCATATAACGATGCTATTCACATGTAATATTTATAATTGTTTACTAGTTACATACCTCGACAGTAGATGATGTACTATAATATGTAGGTGGAGAACCACTGAAAAACTACATCAATGCTATGACCCTAAAATTTCATTAAAATCATCAAACTAAATTAGTTAATCTTGTATTTCAAAAATGAAATTTAATAAATTAAATTCAATGAACTTACTAAGATTTACCTGAGTATCAAGCCCAAAAGTCTCACTCAAGAAGGCATCTATCATCACCATCTTCTCAGCTGCAGATGTAGCCTGCACACCTAAATCATGACTATCCGTGGGGTCATAACCACATGTTGACCTACAAGTCTGACAAGTATGGGGTGGAACTATACTCAAACTCTCCCTTAGCCCACGTTGTGCTATAGGACTAGCATGCTGTAAGATGCTCTGGGTCAAGGCACTAATGGACTGAAGTGCCTCGACCTCAACACTCTCCTTCACAACGGAAGGGATAGAAACATGCTCATAGGCTGGTCAGGTGAGTGCTCATCTCACTGGCCAGTGTGGGTCAACACATGCCCCTAGTCTATCTTGTGCTGACCCCCTACCTCTACCCTAGAACTCCCACATATCAAAATAATTTGGCACTTTATTTTTGACAAATTCGCAATGGAGTTTCCTCAAAAAGTATTGCGGGACCTTATTATTGTTGCATGGAGGATGATCAAAAACCATCCACCACCTCTGTGCAAAATTGTCTCTTATCGCTTAGTTGTTACACCAATGGATAGGGAACATCTTGCATGTAATGAGTAGAGATTCATTTGTTCGTGGGTTTGTGAAAATAGAACACAAGTCAAGTTTTGTAATTTGTTCCTTTTTCACTTGTTCATATGATAATTTTTCAGCATAATACTCTCTAAATTCTCTCCTCTTTTCTGTCCAACTAGTGATTTGCTTGCTTATTGAATCTACATTTGATAACATAGATTCAAGGGATTGAGCAAGCGTGGATCTATGCAAGGTTGAAGTTGTAGGTTCTTTCAACCTTGCAATTATGTCCTCAATTTGTTTCTTATTATTTTCAATTTGACCCATTAGATTTTCTTGTGTTCCAGGGGCATATTCAGGAATAAATGGTGTTTGTGGTTGGGGTTCTTCTTCAGCAGGTATTTGTTGTTCATTTGCTGGAGGATTTTGTGGATTTTCAGGAGGAGGAGGAGGTGCATTATCAACTCCTTTAAATTTAAGAAATTTACATCAGAAACTATTTTAACCTACCTATTTAGCAACAAATTCACACAAGAAAGCAAATAAAACTTACTTCTTCGATTTCCCTAACGTCGTGGCGACATTTTGATGATGAATTAGTGAGAAATAGTTGATGATTGGACCTCAAATAATGCGAGCGTGCTCCTTTCATTTTTCAAGCCGTGGGTTTCTTGCAATTTACTGTGAAATAATGAAATAGAACGTTGCTTTTTTTATATATAAAGCAGCACATAACACACTCGCGTTATAATGTGAGCGAGTTATGGCTTGGTGTAGGCTCAGCAACACCAAGCCATAACACGAGCATGTTATTACTATTTTTTTATTGTTAAAGTTGGCCACTTTTTGGCCCCCCAACTTTTTGCACCCACCCATATTCATAGGCACACATGTTCTTGTAGGTATATATATATATATATATATATATATATATATATATATATATATATATATATATATATATATATATATTTATATTTATATTTATATTTATTTGTATGTTTAAATGTTCTTGGATGTATATATTTATATATACTTAGATATATTTATTCGTATGCATACATGTTCTTTTATATGTGTGTGTGTGTGTGTGTGTGTGTGTGTGTGTGTGTTCTTGTATGTATATATAGGTTCTTTTTGTAAATTTCTTCTTTCATGTAATTTTGATTCATTTGTTTTTATCTCCCTAGTTATTTTTCCTTGTTGCTTCTTTCTTCTTTGCATTGTTATCTTGCTTATTATTCCATTTCATATATTATATCTCATTTTTAGTTTTTATTCATTTGTTTCCTGATTCTTTCTCTTTTGCTTTCTTAACTTTGTGTTTTAGGTTTAGGTGGGTATGTGCTTGGCTGTCTATTTATATGTGTAGAGTATACTTTTTTTATTTTTCCTCCTTGTAGTCTATTGGTTCCTATGCCACTCCCTCCTCTATTTAGCCTCCTTGGTCTAAAAATTACATTACTATTTCTCTTCTCTTGCTCTATATTCTCCTAATGATGGATCATGGAGTATGATCCAAAATGTTCAGGAAAAAACACACACAATTAAATCCTAAAGCATTGATCTACAATCATTATGGACTGTAGAAATTTGATGTATGTCTCCCCACTTTGTATACCCTACCAGAATACATGGTTGAGGTCATCCTTAAGGGTGATGAAATCCCTTAATAGCCCTCCTAGAGAGGATACCAAGTGCTTTTGATTCTCAAGATCACCTTTTGACATGAGAGAAGAGCATATGCATTGATCTTGGGTCCTCGAGAATGAAAGTAAATAAAGCAAGTAAAAGAACTAAATAATGCTTTTGATCTCCAAGATCACCTTGCAGTGTTAGGAGAGAGCATACGTACTAAGGAATTCAAGACATGGCAAACAAGATTCATTCCATTATAAAATCAAAATGTGCAACTAAATTAGTGATAAAACAAATCTTCAAAGATATGTCCTACACTAGATATTATTAGTAGTATATTTCAGCTCTTTGATCAGCGATAAAACAAGTTGCACAAATCAAGTTATCTTCCAAAACCAATTGTTAGACCTAAAAATTAGGAATTCCAGAATTAGAAGCACAAAGATAGTAATCAAAAGCACAACAATTTTAATCATAAGAGAACTAAAATTTATCAAATGTGCATAGAAATTGATCGAATGCAATATAAAGGATAATTAGATGCATATGCTATAAATGTCAAAAGTGTAGCTCTGTCAATCAGATGCAACACTCTACTTATCGAATATTCAACTCTATCCATACCTGTAAAATAGTAAACAGAATTGAATTAGATGCGAGTTTATGTTAATCAAAAGTGAATTGTTGTCTATCAGATGCACTAGGGGCTTGATCAAAAGCACTAATTTGTTAGATCTTCTCAATTAGAGGACAAAAAGCTAGAGTAGGGATGATTAATCATGTCAATAACAATGAGGTATGCTTGCAAATAAATTATCTTATGAAACAAAACTGATAACAGTGTTTGCAAATAAATTAGCTTGCAAACAAAGGATGATAAAAGTAAGCACTCAGTAGCCCTACAAAAAGTTAGAAAGTAATATTAGAGGTTAGAGATCAAAAGCACCTAGGTTTTAATCAATAGTGCCACTCTATAGATCAGAAGCACTAAATTGTCTGTCAAAAGTGCTAATTTGTTCTCCAAAAGCACTAATATACTCTTCAAAAGCATCATTTTGTTTGTCAGAAGCACAATTTTGTACTTGTACGCTCAAAAATCATGAATTCTCAAGCATAAGTTGTTAAAATCAGAGAAGTGGGTCCCACCGGGCATTCCACAATGTATATGAGGAAATTGGAATGTAAAACAAATACATAAAAGACTCTATTCCAAACCTACATAACCTTCAAATAATTATCACAAGCTAGTAACAATAAAATCAACGTAAAACAACAAAGATTACCACGAGTGATTTGTATAATTTGGTATAATATGTTGGTTTCTCTATTACTTGCATAACCTTGGATAGCAAAAAGTATGGATGAATGCTCAAAGTGTGATATCGCTTCTCAAAGCTCAAAGATCATGGAGGGTTTGTGAATGAGAGGATGGGCATATTTATAGCTTTCACAAGACTTCGATCAATGGTTGAGATAATTTGAGAAGACATGATAAATGTGCACTTGACATGCGTACATGCAAAAAGCTTTTTTTAAAGAGTTAATTGCTTTCTTGGGATAAAAATAGTGATTTGATTTTCATAATACAAAATTGATTTTCTATTAAATGAGTTGATTGATAAGATAAAGTTTTGAAAGCCAATTAGACTCAATGCATGATTTTCTTTTTGACATGCAATGAATAAAATTAAATAATAAATTATTTAATTTATGTACATGAGAACATTTTTAGAAGAAAAAGATATTATTAGAAGATGAGAAGATAATTTGAAATTAAATAAATAAATTTATTTAATTTACTCTGCATGATGGAAGAAAATAGGAAAAATAAATAAAATATTTGATTTTATTTATTTATGAGATAAGGTCAACTAATTAGAATAATTTATTTAATTTGAGAGGAATAATTAGCTAATTAAATAATTAAAATTATTTAATTATTTGTGGATAAGAGGAATAAAGTTGATGAATTATTTAAATATTAAATACTAGATTTATTTAATTAATGTGAAATAGAAGAATAAAATTAGAGAGAAAGATTGATTTTAATTAAATAATTAGAAATTATTTAATTATTGTTGGAAGGGGGAATAAATTGATGAGAAGGTGAATTTAATTAAAGAATTAGGAATTATTTAATTAAATTTTGAATTAGAAGAATTAATGAGGAAATGATGCATATGATAGGATGATAATGCGTTAGTCATTTTTTGGTGTCTACAATTTCTTTTCATTGTATTTATTTTTATTTCTACACTATATATTTTTGAGCAACAAGATTGACAAAATTATATCCCTTTCAACTAGTATATGGACTAGATGCCACCTTACCTATACAATATATGGTCCCAAATTTAATATTGACAAGTACATTGAGATTGAGTAAGGATGAATCCATTAAGGAGAGACTAGTGGAACTAGAAAAACTTGATGAGAAGAGGTTGATGACTACATGTAATTAGATACATGAAAAAAGGCATAAGAAGGCCACTAACATAAAGCCTTCCAAGCTATTGTCACAATCCTACTATATGACAGTAGATTAAAAAAACTTGGAAAATTAAATATCTGGTGGTTAGGCTCATATAAAATTGAGAAGACATCATCATCAGGAGTAGTGAAATTGAAAACTTTACAAAATGTCTTAATGGATGGATATGTGAATAAATGTTAAAGAATTACTACATGGGATATTAGGAGCTAGATTGGATCCAAATTGATGATGGTAGGAATAAATGTACTGTTGAAATTAACCCAGACAACTGAGAGGGGGGGTGAATCAGTTGTCTCCAAATTCTTCTTTTAAACTTCTTTCTCTACATTAAAGCATATGATATTAACACAGTAGCAAAACATAATCAACACATTTGACACCAAGATTTTTTACGTGGAAACCCAGTTAAGGGAAAAACCACGGTGGGGCTTAACCCACAAATATTAATACCCTATTAAAAGTATTTTTACAAATGCGAATGCACATGCATTCGGGCTCACTGCCCAGAGCTCACTACTCAAATGGAGGCTCACTGCCTATGGAAATATTACAAGAGAATGACAGAGATTTGAATTAATTAATAGCATCTATCCCTGCAAGAATTTAGTTCTGGTTAAGTCTAAAAATTGATCTTACACATTTCATCTTTACTCTGCTCTTCTTACTGTTTTGCCTTCATTTGCACTTTGGATTTCTTCTCTTCTCACATACGCCTTATTCACATACACCACACACACTGAATCATCCAACTTCATTGGCTATATATATCCGCAACATGATCTACAATCATTCTATCAGTCAACTTCAACAACACTTAGAACTTTTATGAATGCTCTGCTCTGTCGACTAGATCTATGCATAACTTAAGTTGCGGACCAAAACTTGCTCTTGAAAATCATTACTCATGTTGGCCACCATCATTGATCATCACTATTTGTCCAACAAACAACTTCCATACATCCAGAATCAAGATCTTCTGTAAGGTCAGCTTGTTCTTCTTCTGTCTATTCTGACAAACTGGAACTTGGTACTTAGAGGCTAATGTCTTTTGAATCCTTCATCACCAAAGGACAAAAATCTAGATTTAGACTATCTTGACAATGCATATGACTCCCCTAGATCTATAGCTAATCATGACTTCCCACCGGAGAGATCTAGACCAAAATATTGGACCATGTTACTGCTCTGTTCCTAGCTATCCAAACTTAGACAAATTCTGAATCTAACTTCCAGTATGAACAAATTATGTTATGCGGATGATTGGGATGATCTTAGTTGCCATCAATGACTATACTTATCATGCCTAGTAGTGTCTCTTGCCAACAATCTCCCCCTTTGGCATTGATGGCAACACTTAGTGAAAAATGACTAAGTGTTGGAATAGCTCCCCCTTAGCTTGTGCTCCATACTATTGTTTGCACTGCTTTCTGATACTCTCCCTTAGTTGGATTCCTCATTTTTCACTGATTCTCACTCCCCCTTTAACATCAATGGCAAAGGGTGGGGTCCACGAGCCAAAATTTTTAAAAATTTGTATATAGGACCACATATGTACAAATAATCATTAATTTCTATTCACATGAACTTGAGAATATCTGCAAAACTATTTTTCAATTGAGAAACTTTAGAGGCCCAAGTTCCCTTTATTCCATCCAAAATTGAGATGTGTCCACTTAGCAAAAATGCATATGCTTCTGCCTTTGTCAGATCTGAAGGATTACTTGTTTGAAGTACAGTCTTAGCTTTTGATAAGGCATTAAACATGGTTTCTAACTTGGGGGTAATCAATTCCCAGAGCTCACACATTCTCTTCATAATGTTACTTTTTTCTTTACCGAGCCTCTTTATCTCATCTGTCAAGCTAATTACTTGACATTCCTAACTTATAGGTGAAATTGTTAGAGGATCAAAAATTTGAGAAAGATTTGACAATTTATGTTCTTGTTCCTTTATCTTCTTCTCAATATCCTCACCAATTTTAGGCCATGATAGACAGAATTTGTACATATCTCTTCCATCAATTAAAGAATTCTAAATACTCCTTAAACTAATGTCAAGTGTCATCCTATCATTTCCTATTAGTTTATGTACTTCACTAAATTTCTTATCTAGAAATTCTTTCCAGACCTTTGCCTCTGTAGATTTTTCAAAGGATTCAAAATGAGTATTTATAGAACTTACCAGATTTTTCAGATGTCTAGAGGGAGAAATAGATGGACTCTTCTAGTAGGAAGGCATTAATTTCTCCAAAATCCTGGTTGTAAGCCCCAGTAGCTCATTATCCTCCATATGGGACTTTAACAATTTTTTTCTAGCCTTTACTTGGGTGAAAGATGCTATTTTGATCAATTAAATGGGAGAGAGGGCATCTGGATTGGTTAGACTTTGGAGTAGTTCAGGTTCATCAAGCTCAATCATCTCCTTTTCAAGAAGACTTTTCACTGCATCTGCAATGTCTCTTGCAACATTTTCTAAATCATTCATTTGGTCATCAAAATTTTTAACATCTATTTTATGTGCTTCAACATTTGCACCATCTTAGATTTTGCTTTGTCTTCTTGGTTTTCTTCCTTCTCTTCCTCTGCTTTATCACTTCTTGTATCACTTGCAAGTGAAATATTTTCTCTGTCTTCACTACTCATTGCCTAATCCGGAGGGCTCTGTGTAGTAGCAATATTCTCTTCTTTTCCAAAATGATCAGGTGGAGGAGTTACTCCTGCATCAACTATTTTGTCTATCATATTTATGTCCTCTTGATTGACTTGTTCCTCTTCCTGGACTTCTCCAATAATCAAATTTAATGAATCAAATCCAACCTTAGTCTCTTCATAAGTTAACTCTGGAGGATCTAAATTAACACCTTGGTCATCAATTCTTTTGTTAATCTGTTCTTCTAGAGCTTCATGTTCTGGAATTGGAGAATTGATTTCTTCTACTTGTTTCTCTAAAATAATATAATATTTATCTTTGTCTAAAGCCTTTCTCAGAATTTCTTCTGTTTCTTTTACAATTTCCTCAGTTTCACCAAGCATAAGTTTGTTCATCTGGATTTTGCTTCTAAATTTATCTTTAACTTCTCTGAGGACTTTGTCTGCTTCTCTTCTAGTCATCATAGGGCACAAAGTGGAGAGAATATACTCTCTGAGTTCCATTTCTTTACCCTTAGCTGCTTCTTTCCTCATTTCTAGTACTTTCCTTAAGCTTTTAGGAAGTTCTTGTAGAATTTCCAACAGGGCTCTATTGAATTTATTTAAATATATGATAATGGCATCTTCCAAAAATTTCTTATTTACTTGATCAAGATTATCATAGTAAACTCTGATAGGCTTTAAATTTCTATGAACAATGATTGTTTTTACAATTTCATCAATAGACATAGCAACCTTACCAATTGCTTGCTTTAAACTAGCTTTATTGCTTCCAGAAGGTTGGTCTTCAAAAGTCTTTGAAGTTCTATCTTTCTTGAATCTTATTTATTTTACTTCATCAGTTTCTATCTCCTCATCATCTTTTGTGCTTTTGTGGATTCTTGTGGCCTTGGTTTTCTTCCCTTTTCCTCCTTCATCGGATGGAGTGGCTTCCAGTTTCTTGGTAGAAGTGGGCTTAGGTTTCTCAGTGAGATTTGCAGAACTCCTTGTCTTCCTTAAGGAGCTTGGAGGGACTTTCAGAGCGACTACTGGCTCACTTTCTACTTTTTCATCTATAGTCTACTCAGTGCTTTTCTTCATCTTTTCAATTCTTTCTTTGTTCTGCTTTACTGCCTCCTTAGTTAGGCCAATGCTCTTAGCATACCTTTCAACTTGTCTCTGCACTTTACTCTTGGTTTCCAGCTGACTAAGCTCCACATGTAATTTTAGACTTAGTTCCTTGTAGGTTCCAAACCTTTCCATAGAGGTATCTTTAGGTGTGCTGAGAAGATGCTGAGCATACGTATCTAAAACTCTTCCATCCACTTCATAACCCATAGACATTATCCAAACTATCCTTGGTTCTATAGCTTCCATCAAGCACTGATCTGTGTCAACCATGAAACATATGTCGTTTTCATACTTCTCCACAATTGATTTAGGGATTCTCTCCCTTGCTTTCATTAAACTCTGGAAGTTTTTGAAGTGGCCCCAAATGGTAGTCTTTTGGGCTTGGGAGTCACCAAGGCTGAGAAGGTGATCTCTTATTTGCCATGCTACTGGTCTGACAGTTGTCTAATGCACACCTTGAATTCTAGGTACTTCATTCATAAAATAGAAGAACAAGCATATAATCAAGGAACCATATTTGAAGGTATTTTTCCTATCTTTCTTTATTTTGCTCAAATTCTCAATCAATTGATTTTGTAGCAACTTGCAAAGATCATAATCAACATTTTCTTTTACCATTTGATAGGCTGCATATATTGCAGTTTTGTAGATAGAATTTTCCCTGCTGGAATAGTAAATCTTGTACCTAATCACCATGGAAGCAAATTTGACATTAGGTTCTATGATATCATTGATGGTGATTGCCCTTTTGTCAAACTTGGCACAGGTAGCTTCAGTCACTGTCTAGTTTTTCATGCCTTTCAGCATGAGTAATCTGCTAGAGGAATTTAACCCAGTTACATTCTTGATAATATCCTTTGTAATCTTAAATGGTTTCAATAGCCACATGAACTCATTGTTTATTCAACTCAATACATACTAAACCCATTCATTTTCATCAATTATCAGAAACCTAATGACTTGTAGAAAGTGTTTTCTTTCAAGGGCTTTGTATTCTAGTTTCAATTTATGGCTATCATCAGTTAAGTAGTTGTTGAGCAAATCCAAGAGTTTTAGGTTTCCAAATTCATCCATGTTATAGTGGATGTATGCCCTAATATCTTCAACATGTAAAACCCCATATGGGACACCCGAAAAGGCACCTAGTGGATCTACTTCAACAAATTTATAGGGATGCTTCTTGAATTTAGGATGGGGCCTCTTAGTGACATCAACAAGTAAAGGTGTAGCCCTTTGCAGACTTCAAGAATTCAAGAAGTTTCACAGAAAACAAAAATACCTTGTTCCACAGATTAGAGTTTTTCTTGGAGACCCTCTTTGTGCTTCAATTCTTGGGAATTCTCAGCTCTGAACTCGTTCACTTCTCCTCTTATTTCTTTCTTTTGATGCAAAGTGATCTAAATGAGTAATGAATGATCTTTTTATGTTCCACAACACCTAATTTGTCTTTGTAATAAATTCTCTACCCTAATACATCCAGTTACTATGTTTGTTGAACAGTTTCTCATAAATTACTCCATAATTTGCCATATCCACCTCTTTTCTTCCAGAAATCCTTTCAACTATTCTGAATTAATTCAAGGTACCTCTCCTTATTGTGCCAGATCTAGGTACTCACCTACTAGCTAGGGGAATTTGATTTTCAATGTTGCTCCCCCTAAGCCAAGGCTCTTAAATCAATTTCTGGAGGAATTTTTAGCACTAGACTTTGGTGCGGATCTGTTACTATCATTCATAATTGTTTTCTTGACCCATATCTTGTTTATTTCATTCTAAGTCTTATTTGCATCAATTTTTTCTTTACCTTTGTCTTGTCTCTGCTCATCTAGTTTTCTATTTACCGGACCTCTTCTTCTATTGTTCCTATTTCTGCAGAATCTTGCAATATGACCATATTTATTGCAATTAAAGCACACAACATTTCCTTTCTTATAAACTTGATTTCCTCTTGATCTACACTGATTAGCCATGTGTCCAAATCCATTGCAAGCAAAGAAGTAGCCATTGAAAGAACTATCATTAGAGTTATTCATTATCATACTTCTACATTCATTAAATTTATGACCATGCCTCTTGTATTTGAAGCATTGACCGGAGAAGGATGGACCATTTTGATTTGCTCTTCTTCTGCACTGAGTAGCTCTATGACCAAATTTATTGCAATTGAAACAATTTCCATTGAATGATGGATATCTTTGAGCATTAGGTTGTCTTACCAGAGTTTTTCTAATTTTGTTTCTTCTATTCCTTGGCTGAAAATTTTTTTGTCTGGATCCAGAGCTTTCACCTATCTCATATCCAAGACCATGCTTGTCATCATCCTTTTTCTATCCTTAGAGTAGTGCTTCTAGTTTTGTTGAGCTTATCTTGAACTTCTCCTTATATTCATTTGCAACTTCTAGGTCATGTCTGAGAATGACAGTTTGCCTTTCAAGTTCTCTCTCATTGTCTCTACTTTCTTGTAGATCAGATTCTAGATGTCTAATTATTCTATCCAATTTGCCATATTCTTCAGTTCTTTCTCTTAGTTTTTGATTTAGATCTTCTTCAATTTTCTTCCTATCTTCACTTTCTTTGGTTTGCCTCATTACCTTGGATTCCATTTCAATTTTCAGAATAGCAACTTCTTTTGACAGCTTCTCACATTTCTTTGTCTTTTCTTCCAAAACTTCATTCATGTCATTTTCTTCAGGTAAACTAGATAGCTACAGAAGTAGCTCCCTTTTCATTTGTAGAGATTTCTTTAATTTATCTTTTAACATTTCAATGATATCATCAGCATCTTTGAGTTCACCTCTCAAATTGCTAATTTTTTCTTTAGACTAAACAAGCTCTTCCAAGGCGACTTGAAGTTGATCTTTGAGTGAACCCATTTGATACTTCTTCCAAGATCTTTTCCTCAAGCTATTAGGCTTTTCAAAGGAACCTTGCTCTGATACCAATTGTTGGAATTAACCCAGACAACTAAGAGGGGGGGTGAATTAGTTGTCTCCAAATTCTTCTTTTAAACTTCTTTCTCTACATTAAAGCATATGATATTAACACAGCAACAAAAACATAATCAACACATTTGACACCAAGATTTTTGATGTGGAAACTTGGTTAAGGGAAAAACCACAGTGGGGGTTAACCCACAAATATTAATACCCTGTTAAAAGTATTTTTACAAATGGGAATGCACATGCATTCGGGCTTACTGCCCAGAGCTCACTACTCAAATGGAGGCTCACTACCTATGGAAATATTACAAGAGAATGACAGAGATTTGAACTGATTAATAGAATCTACCCATGCAAGAATTTATGTTCTAGTTAAGTCCAAAAACTAATCTTACATATTTCATCTTAACTCTGCTCTTCTTACTGTTATGCCTTCATTTGCACTTTGGATTTCTGCTCTTCTCACATACGCCTTATTCACATACACCACACACACTGAATCATCCAATTTCATCGGCTATATATATCTGCAACATGATCTACAATCATTCTATCAGTCAGTGTCAATAAGACTTAGAACTTTTATGAATGCTCTACACTGTTGGCTAGATCTATGCATAACTTAAGGTGCGGACCAAAACTTTCTCTTAAAAAATCATTACTTATGTTGGCCACTATCACTGATCATTGCTATTTGTCCAACAAACAACTTCCATACATCTGGAATCAAGATCTTCTGCAAGGTTGGCCTGTTCTTCTTCTGTCTGTTCTGACAAACTAGAACCTGGTACTCAGAGGCTAATGTCTTTTGAATCCTTCATCACCAGAAGACAAAAATCTAGAGTTAGATGGTCTTGACAATGCATATGACTCCCCTAGATCCACATCTAATCATGACTTCCCACCGAAGAGATCCAGACCAAAATATCAAACCCTGTTACTACTCTGTTCCTAGCTGTCCAGACTTAGACAAATTTTGAATCTGACTTCCGGTATGAACAAATTATGTTATGCGGATGATTGGGATGATCTTAGTTTCCATCAATGACAACACTTATCATGCCTAGTAGTGTCTCTTGCCAACAATTACCTTGTATTATATGTATCATACTTGTATCATAGCATGTATAACACTTAGGTTTTAGTTTCATATCCTAACAGCTAACTAACTATCAAATCACATACATAACACAAAGACTATTGGGAGGTAAAGGAGTAGTTAAGATCGATTAATTTGAAAATTACTATTGCAAGCTTATATATAGACATGCAATGACCAAAATAAATTTTACCCAAAATTCTAAATGTCTACACAAACTAAGTTGAAGTTATAGACTAAAGTGTAGAGGTGAGAAGTGTCTAAAAGTTGAGGTGTGTAGAGTAATAGACTATAAGGGAAAATAATAGATTGAGGGAAAATAATAGATTGAGGAGAGTCATGTTGAGCTAAAACTATATTTTCACAAAGAAAACCTAAGATTAAAGACCTTGATAAGGAGAACCATATCAAGTTGTAGTTAAGAATTTTTAAAAGGGAAGCTAGGGTTAAGCTATAGAGAATAGGGGAAATATTTGAGTTAAAACAAAATTAGCTTCTCCAACACTCGTAGAAGTAAATGACAACTTGTGCCCCAAGTACAATAAATTCCCATGGAAATCATTGTAGGTGGATATAGCAATGATGACTTCTCAAATGTCCTTATCAATGTACCCTATGTGGAGGATATCCATAAGTACATCCATACAACCTTAACAAAAATAGATGATAAATTTGAAGAAGTAAGACTACCTCTCATAAGGGTGGACAAGGACATAAGGGTACAAGAGAATCTCTACTAATACAAGTGGGTAGAGGGCTAAAATTGGATACATGGGAAGAATTCCCAAATTTCTATGAAGACCACACTTGTGTGAGGTTAATTATGAGTTAGATTGACTCCAAATTAACCTACCTTGACCGACCATATCAAATTATGAAGAAAGTCATAAAAATAGTCACAAGGTTATGTGATAGAGGAGAACTTCCCCACCTAAAGAAATTTAAAAATGAGCAAGTATGGAGTTAATTTCCACAAAATTTGATGGGAGATATCTAGTAGTGAAAGAAATCTCAAACCCTACGATGTGGTTCACCATGTACAAAGTCTATTATACAAACAAGGAAAATATAGCTATTGGATCTGCAATCCTCACCACATATATGGCATGGTGGTGAATGGGAAGGAGTTTGACCTCTATGAGACATTGTAAGAATATCTACTAGAGAATCTAGACAAAGCAAAATGAAGTTAGTACACTGTTAGGTATGGTTCCCTCGTCCTATTCCTTGCATTATATTTTATGAGAAAGTTACCAAGCATCCTAGGTTATATGGTCCAATGAGAAATAGTACGTGTCTAGATCAATGCACACATAGGAAGTTTCCAAAAATTGGAAAAGTATAGGGAAACATATTAGGGAATTTTTAAAAACTTTCAAAAATAAATGCAAGCCAAGGATATGATTTCCTATTAAGTAGTAATAAATTATCAAAACAAAATCACCTTCATAGTACATATGGACTTTGTATATATGGAGGTAGTTTAGCCTAGAATGTTTTGGGTATCGCAATTACCCTATGAAGTTTCATACCAACTAAAAGAAGACAATTCCAAAGCATTAATAGCCTCACCTGAGAATCCTAAGGCTAAGAGGTTCAATTCCTATGTCAAATACATAGATAAAAAGATCAAGAGAGAAACACAGGAAAAATTACAAAAGAATGAGGGAGAGTTATTTGCAAAATCTAGGATACATATACATCTAGAACCACCAATAGTTACCAAAAATTTAGATTCACCGCCAGTAGTGGAGAAGAAAGGAAAAGAAACTTGTGGTGGTTAGACTAGTTAAAAATAGGGTCCCACCATTTGAAATAAGGGATTTGAAGACTCGTCAGACCCTTGGAGATGTATAGATAGAAAGTAAATCACCACAATATGGGGCAAGGAGGAAATTACATACCACACCTCCACAAAAGGAGAAACAAGGGGAAGAAAAGTCCAAATAACCTACAAGAGCTTCAACAAAATCCCTATTGTAGATGAGTGTAGAGAAAACGAAGAGAGAAGCTAGGCCCTTGTAAGGAAATAAAAGATAAAAAATAAAAAGGAAAAAGGAAAAAAATTACAGGTAGTTGAGGAGGAGGAAGAAGAGGAAGAAATCCAAGTCAAGCCAATTAAAACGTAAAACTAGATATACCACAAAGGGTGACCAAGAGTCAATAAATCAAAGAGAAAGAAGAAAAAGTACTACTCCAACCATAGGAATTGTATTATGGGATGTTCAAACATGGACAACCATTGGAAATAACTCACATGTATCAAACAACATCTATATAAAATAAGGAAGCCATTCTCACGACAAGTTCAGACTACCTCTCTTCAAGCCCTTATTCCACAATGCAAAAAACGAAGGGATTCCTTGCATAATAAGTGAAACAAATACAATAGAAAAGAGAGGAGGCATTTAACATAGAAATCCAAATCAAGCATGAGGCAATGGAAGAAGTGGAGAAGGAACTTTAGTTATCTCCAAAAATAAGGGCACAAGTCCAATCTCTCTAGGATGCATAACTTAGATCAAAATATAGAGTGCATACATTGTCATCCCAAGTGGAGGAAACTATGGACAAATTGAGGACTAAATCCCTCATTGTTGTAAAAAAATCATACAACACTTTGGTTAAATCTAAATAGGTACAAGCCCCCTCTACCTCTACCCCTGATACAACAAATCCAAGCATAACAATAATAGAAGAACAAAATGAGAAAGAAAGGATGATAGAGGAAACTAGATTCAAGAGGTTCAAAAGGAAGTAGAAACAATAGTGGAATAATTAGAAACAAGTCCCACTATGACACAAGGTACCATAGAGCAAAAGGAAGAAAAATAGATGTTATGGAATAGGAGAAAGTACAAATGGGCCATATAGAGGAAACAAGTACAATGGGTGAGAAAGAAGAAATAAATGAACAAGAGAAACATGTAAAAAAAAACTCCATAGATCCCACCACAAGATAGTGGGCTTGATAAAGGTGAAGAGGAACAAATTGAGAATCCACAACAAGAGATACCACAAGAGGATGTTGGGTTTGACTACAGTTGAAAAGAGGAACAAAAATATAACAAGTGAAAAATCATTACAAAAAAAGTCATCTAGAGAGAAAACACCCATAGGGAAAGTGGTTATCATCCCTCTTTCATCTCAAATTTTGATCCCATGTATAAGAACAAAGAGTTCATTGTTAAGTAGAAGTAGTTACAACTAATAGTCACCTTGGCACCAACTTTCCTCATGTCCACACCTCTAGGACCACAATTGGACTTCTCCCAAATTTCTCTACTTCAATAGATGAAGATGGGAGACATACTACAAAGCAATGCAAGGAGTGCCTACTAACCTAGTACATGGCTACCACCGAGACAATAAAGAATATATAGCAACAAAAATCCAAACACAATTGTTGCAACTCATAGTGGATACTTCTTTACTACTAGAATGACAATTGGGAGTAGTAATTATTGGGATACTTACACAACTAAGTATTTTGGATGAGAAGAAAGAAAAATTTATGGAGAAAATATTAGTATAATATGAGAATAGGTAGTTGTAATCCATTAGAGAAAAATATGCAGCAACTCAAGATAGAGTTGAACAAAGAAATCAACATCAACACTCTCAATACTATTTGAGTTGGCCTACCTCCACAAAATCTCTAAATAATTAGATTGATAACCTAGAGGTACAAATACAGTAGGCATCTAACTCATATGGCCATGAATGATTTGGATAGATCTATGAGGGTGCAAATTGAAAATCTAAACACCAAATCTACCACTTGTATGAACAAAGGAATAGTATCATATGGTGCTAATGAAACAACTAAGGGAAGTGGTTGTTTGTGTGAATGGGGGTGTTTCCTATTTGGTTTCCTCCTTTGTAGTGTGAACAAGGCACATTATCTAACTAGTCATTAGTTAGAACCTATTCACACATGTTCACATGTTAAGTCTAGTTAGGTAGTCAGGACTTTTAATATTTGTGGCACACTTTAAATGTTTGTCTCATGTCATAGGATTAAGACACTTGTTAGTATCCTGGTTAGTCCTACCTCTCAAACATTCCTCTATTTAGGCAAAGTATCTCATTGTATATTTCAATTGTATCAAGTCAAGATTTGCATCTTGTATATTTTATGCATCATTATTCTTGGAAATATAAAGCATTGTTATTTCTATTCTCTCTTGTTGTGGAAGGTTGTTTTGGTTGCAGGTGATCCTAGGCTTCTTTGAGTCCATTGATTACTCTTATAGTGGTAAGCTTATGGCTAGCTCTAATGACAGGTCTCCTAGTAGATGCACAAAAACTAGTAGGGTCTATTGAGATTCCTTCTTCTATTACTAGTGGATAAATTTTGTTGATTAATACTAATGTGAATGTCCACCTCTTGCAACATGGAATTCTCTAATGGACTAACACTTATAACCACTTACAAAGCATCTACAAGAATATTATACCATAAGGAATATTTTTATCTAAATTTTTAGCATTTTTTTTCTTTTTTCATAGCAATACAAAATTTGGATAAATTTTGACAAGTAATAGATTTAGACTTTTTTTGAGTGCTAGAAGATGGAGCTGGCATGTCTTGAGGAAAATACATGGGTTAAGCTACGAGATGGTGTTGGTAGGAAAGAGTCGCACCACTCCCAATAGGTTTAAAGACTGAAAAGGTAGCCTAGTGGAGACCAATGGTGAAAAACCACAAGGGCACCAAAGGCTAGGAACAAGATAACACATCCCCAAATAGGATAGAACTAGTGAGAATTACTACAAGCCAATATAGTAATAGTGTGTCACCTATAGACAACTTGCGGAAACACTAGAGAGGCACAACTATGAAGAAACATGGAGAGGGACAAACCCCTATATCTACCGCACATAAAGAGGAGTAAGAAACATAAGTTAAAGCATGATGTAGATGAGGATATTGATGTAGAAAGTAATATATAAAACTATAATAGATATTTTAAGAGAGAAAGAGAGAGATCATTGTATGAAAGACAAAGAATGTACTAAGAGATCAATGAACGATATATGGCTATATTACATTATTATATGGTGAATATATGAAGCTTGTTGGGATTTGATATATGTATGAATGTTGTATGAATCTATATTTATTTTACTTTGCATTGTGGTGTAATCCACTACATTGTTATGTAATCCACCTTGCAAGTTTAATCTCTTCCTTATCCATCACACTAGGGTAAGCTATAAACAACATAGAAAAATCTCATATCTTCAGTTTGTGATTTCTTGTCAACACAAACTAAGCTACTTCATGATGCTTATCTAATCACCTTTACAAATTTTTGGACCATATAGGTGTTGAATTTTATTGATTCTATCATTATGCCATTTGTCATGAGAATTTATCGCAAAATTACTTGTGGACTATAAAAATGAACCTTGACATAAACAAACACAATTTTACACATTCCTTCACAATCACATCACTACATTTTTACGCTTACATGATTATCTATTAGCATGATCACCTACTCTTGATTATCACATTTTGTTTATCAAACCAATCAAGGCTATCTTCTCCCCATCTTACTTCATTATCTAGGTGATTATATATTGTTTATGATCCACGTTCATTGCACCTTATTGCACTATCTTGCCTATGTGGGGGTAATCATTTTGACATGCACTATCATGATCATACTTTACATTGTTGTGCTCTAAGAACTAATCATGTTGTAAGAGACACATTACCACATTGAGGTGCATCATGCATTGTGCCTTCCCAGTCACATTGTGTGCTTACATGACCTAACTATATTTTAAGTCACACTAGAGACACCATAACCTTCCATGTACTATTTACTAAATGTTATGCCATGTATCAAGATCTGTACTACTATTAGGTACCTATTGTCTTACATTGATCATTATGTATTTGTGTTGTTGCTGTTGCATTAGGGGCATTTACCATTTTCTAATGTTTTGTGTGCTTACATGGGATGTTTTGGCCACTGAAGGTTGCGTCACAATTCTTCCTTTGCCCATGCTAGGGGCAACCATATTCCTCGACATATCTCCATCCCATGTGCTTGTCATGCCTATCTTTTGAGATGCTTTATTTGTATGTTACACAATGCACTTATTCACAATCATTACATGATTTATATGCTTACATGCTTAGCATATATTTACATTTCATGTAATTTTTCCCCTCTCCCATTCCGTGTATCTAATGGATGGAACCAATTGAAGTGGGGCATATTTGTTGCTAACAATAATATGTTGAGATTGTAGAAATTTACAAATACCTACACAAAGACTTGTCACCCTGACTAAACAGATCATTACCACATGATATGCGAATGCCCAATACACCATGTCCTCACATGACTACCAAGCCAAGTGGAGCATTACCACTGACCATACAAGTAGAATTTTTCTAATCCTACTTTCTTTCCTCTTTCTTTCATTATCAATGAAAAAAAATTTAGCTTGCAATTTTTTTTATTCTTACATGTGTGATGAAAGCTACTCATGGAATAGTTTAGTATGTTTTCTAGGTTCCCACATTGGAGCATGCATGTTTAAGGATAGACTTGCATAATGACATTCCATATGGTCCATTACTTATATAGACCCAAATATCCATTTATGTATGATTATTTGCTTTACATGTATGTTTGTGAGTGCTAAATACTTTGAGATGCATGATTTTTCTAGGATTCACGTACATCTCAAAGTGGGTGCAAAATGTAATGGTGAAATGTAGATACCCATGCCAATTCCCATTTAGTTTTGTCCCCATTTTGAGAAAGTGAATTAATACAATTACATAATGTCAAACGACTCAATCTTGTGTGAAGTTGGGCTCATTCCCCCATAAAATTACTTATCCCATTTACACACATTCCTAGACATTTATCCCCCACTCTATCCATATACACATGTAATCTAATAGATTCACCTTGATTATCCATGCATTATGCCTATCCATGCACTTAGTCCTAGATATTCCATTATCACATTGATTCTAGCATCTTTTAGTCCTAAGTCAGTCTTGTAGGTGTGGGAGCAATCTCGCATCCATACATCTAACCCCTAAAACTTCAAAATTCAAATTTAAATTTTGGTTAACTTCCACCCATTCCTTTCCCACCAAGAAATGACTAAGCACATGTTTGTGCAACTTATTGTTGTGTCCCTGTATTTAAAGGCTTTCATTTCACATCTCATCTCATTTGATCATTTTTGAGCTTCATATTCAAGTTTCATTTGATTAATCATTTGCAAAAGCATGTCAAGAACACTTCCAAATTGGTGTACTAAAATAAATTACAATGTGCTTAATCATCCTAGAATCATCTACGTACTTGAAGATTGCTATCCTCAATTAATTGTATGACCCTAAAGCATGTCTTTTTCGAGGGTTGACATAGCAGAATGTGTACCCTAGTGATTTGATAGCCCTCTAAAGGTATTCTTAAATATCACGAGTCTCCATTGTAGAGAAAACAACAAACCAGGAGAATCATGAAGTAAGAATATACATTCAGCCTAATTAGTTATGTGGGCTATAAGACATATCTATGCTTGAAAAATTGACTCATATTTGCATATTCAATCTGTCACAACAGTGACCAACTATTCTAATATGGAGGCAAAATACAGATAGAGATGCCATTTTTAGTTCCAATGAAGATAAATTTCAACATCTACAATAAATTAATACATCATCATTTGTACTAAAGCTAAGTACCTTAACCCTCATTTATTTTTTACAATAAATCTTTAATATTTTGATATTCTAGTATCTATGCCACTACATAACCTTGTAAAGTTTTAACTTGCGAATGGAGCTGCAAGAGATTAGAAGAAGTCCTTGCCCTTGCCCATTAGATGGAAGTGCATAGTGTGTGTAGTCCCAAGACACTTTAAAAGATAACATTACCTTACATATGCTTCCATTTCAAACATGTGAGCACTTAAGCATTTGTGAAGTTATCCGTGTATTCAACCGTATTAGATTTTAGGTGTATGGTTGTACATGCAGCGCGATGGGTTGTGAATTTGAGACGGAAGAAAGTTGACATTGTTAGCGTAAATTCTTAATTTAATATTTGAAGTCTTCATTACAAATGTTTAAACTATATTTAATTAACTTTTGTCATTTAGTTTCGTGCATTTTTTCTTATTCAGTGTTTCGTTTGTTCACGGTTATCCTCACGTGTTTGAATCATTCACTTTTCTTTCTTCGGTGGTCATTGTTTGTGACTTTCAAAACAACTTAGGTAAAATAATATATTGGGTATCAATCTATTTAAAACTTCGCAACAGAATTTAAAGCATAATAAAGCATAACAACTAGAAGAACATAATTTTAGAAGGTTAAAAAAGTGGTTGGTAGGTATTTATGATTTTAAAAAAATATGTTTGTAAAAGTATATAGTAATAGAGATATAAAATACTTATAAATTATGTGGTGTTGCATTAGCAATAGTAGTAGAGGATTTTTAGTTTTTAGAATTATCTATTTGGTATGTTTATTTGGTATATTTGGATTCACCTATCCATTCTGAAATTCCAATTGATCATGCACATTATGGGGACCAAAACACCCTAGTCTTCAGTGGCAAATTTAACACTAGTAATGGACTCATAGGTAACGGTGAGCTCTTGACCACAACCTGCATAGAGTTGAACACCTTCCCATGAGGGGAAGTGGACCACCCACAATGTTACCAATACTCTTCCAACATTGCTTTCCATAAGGAGAGCCTTCCTTGATGGTATCCTTGCGAAGAATTTTCTAGGCCTCATCTCCTTCAATAGCTCTTATGACCCACTTAGCACAAAGTGCTTGACTATATACCTATGAATGTCATGATAACTCCTATGCCACCCTTGTCCTATGGCAAATAATAGATTTCCCAAGTGACTCGATGGAAGCCACTAGATTATTGAGCATTGGCCCACAAGAAGTCTTTAATAATCTTTGTAAGTTGGTCATAGGTGTGATCTATGAAGTCAAAATGAAAGCCAAAAATACAAATCAAATGCAAAAACAAATGATATACCTTCACATGTGACCCACAAATCCAAGATAGGGTGGAAAGAGTTACACTCAAACTCTTTAGATTTACCCAAGTAGATGGAGAATGGAATGTGGATTTGCTCAGTGCATTCAACACAATAGGATGAGAGATAGTGGATTTAGATAGAGATTGAGATGGAGATGAGGATGAGAGATAGAGAAAATAGAAATTTTGGCATAGTTTTGATGCAAAAAGAAGTTGTTGTGAATAGCTTGGGTGATGGTCTTATTTATAGATTTTTGGAAAAAGGATGGAGGGTGAGGATTAAAAGTTGAGATCAAGGGCTAGGAATGATTGAGAGTTAGGGTTTGGATTGGATTCGTAGCCTTGTGACAAATGTCACAAGGAGAGTGGGTGAAAGAGATCAATGGTTGAGATTTGGTCAATGGATATGGAGGGCTCTCATTATTTGTGAATTTTAAATTCACATAGGGAAAGGTGTTGATAAAAATGAATTAAAAATTTATTTTTGAGAAGAGTGGATATGACAAGTGAATTAAAAATTCAACTCATGGGGGAGTGTGAATTAAAATTTTATTTTTATGTGGAGGTGTGAAGGTTGAAAGACATATGTACACTTACATGTGTAAGAGGGTGATAAATGAGTTGTAAGGAGGATTTGACCCTTTGAATAAAAAAATAATTTTTATTCAAAGGTGTGTGGGAGGATGGGCTAAGCAAGGTTAATTAAGTGTTTAGCTTAATTAATTTAGCTATAGAGGATAGGTAGACTAGGGTAGTTAATTAAATAATTGATATTTAATTAACTAGGATAGAGATAGGTTGATTAATAGGCTAGATTAATTAAATAAGTATGATTTATCTAATTAACAAGGATTAACGAGATGGACAAATTAACTAAATAAATATTGAGAATATGTATTTAATCAATCAGGATATAGTTATATGGTATAGTGATAAATTAAATGAATTAATTGATCACAAAGGATGGATAAATGGCTAAGGGTAAATGATGAGGAATAAATTAATTAAATAAAATAAATTTATTTAATTAATAGGAGGGATAGTAGGGATACGGGAAATGGGTTTGTGGAGTAAGTTATTTTTAGGTGTCTACATTTGCCCCTCTTTGAAATGGTATTGCAGCTAAGTAACATTATTTCAATGAAGTTCAAATATAGAGTTGGATTGGATAGAGAAAGGTTTTGGCTTAGAAGAATAGGGGAAGGTTTAGGGATAATTGGTAAGGGGGATGCCCCCTCGAGAGGGCATGCGGGTTGTGAGAACACGGGTGTGCTCTTGAAATGGATGGAATAGATTGGTAGAAGTGGTTGGAGGATAAGGGGTGAGATGAAAGATTAATGATGTTGGGTAGATGATTAGATGATGGAAGAATTGAAAAATAGATGATTATTGTGTTGAAAATGATTTAGAGCAATCCTAGGTTTGATATAGCAAAGTGGATATTTTCACCAAGGTATAGAAGACCAGGATGGTGATGTTTATCCACTATTTGCATGGACTAGACATGCAGACAAAGGGATGATCCCATGTAGGCCCAAGATACTACAACCTTGTCTAGACAAGGGAAGGGGACTCACAACATAAGCCTTTAGTACACAAAAGGTATGATGAACCTTAGATGCATAAGGAGATCAATATGCTAGAACCAACCCTACGATCCACAAGATATGAATGCTAGCTTGGAGTAATGAGACCAACCCACAAGCACAACATACAAAGCAAGGCTATGCCCCATTCGAGATGTTTTCGCCACATACCATGATATAGTGAGATCAAGGTAGCTTTGATGTGATTTTCAAATAGGACAAAAGATAAAAATCAAAAACCAAAAGACCAAAGAAGCAAACAAATAGCCATTGTATCTCTGGCCAAGATGGATGATGATTTGATAGATTCTACCTATTGTAGGAACGATATATCCTAAGTCGAGAATCGATGGTTGATGTTGTTGGATTGGTGCAAGATATCATGGTGACAAATTGTAGTTGATGTTGATTTGATAGTTGATGATTTTTGTTAAGGGATGATGCTTTGATAGGTAATGCAATGCTTGGGATATTGCATTTGGATCTAGTGTAATCTAAGAGGGTAGGGACCATCCAAGCGGGTTGGATGGGTGCATCTTATGTATCTAAGTACTAGAAACTTCCTTCGTATTCCAGACTACCTACATACCCTATATCCAGTGGATCAAGGCACATTAAGATGCAGGTGGTGATGATATGTAGTTCTGATTTGTGATGATGATGTGAGATGATTGAGGATAGATGTGATGATGGTGGAAGATGATGTGTTGGATGATTTGGGTGCTTGTGACGATAATTATTTTGGGATTTTTGTAATATTTTTATTTTTTTGGTGTTTTTGGATTTTCTACTTTTTTAATTTTTTTAATTTTCATGATTTTGGAAAGGGAATGGTTTATTATGAGATGGTTGCCTTGGATTTCATTTGGATAACCTTTATGCTAGATACCAATGATAAGGGAACACTAAGTCTAGAGGTGAAGATGATGGGGATGTATAGGGGGATTGGCGATGAAAGATGATGGATAGCTGATTCATGATAGATGAATGGACAAGAGATAGGGATGCATGTTAGATTGATGGAAGATAGGGATGAGGGATAGGATAGGTATGCATGATATATGGATGGGGGGTTTTAGGATTTTCTCCAAGGGCTAGGTTGCAAGGAATCATATACCCCAATGCTTAGAATTTTGCATGATGGGTTCATGTTTGAATGGATGGACTTTGTAGTAGATGGATGGAGGATATACTTAGAAAGGGAGTATGCCGAGAGGTCTCCAAAGCATGTTGTTGATATTTTGCCCCTTGTATTTATCAAGATCTAAGGTGGGAGATGGTAAAAGTAAGATATAATGGATAGGATGGATGTGAAATGATAGGATAAATAGGGGATAGTGGATAGGAATATGATAGGATAAGGATACATGGATAGGATATGCAAAAGGATGTTATGGATGTGGATGATTAGACGGTTTTGCCCCCAAGTGTAGGGATACAAAATGGATGAAGAAGGGATTATGCATGATCCCCACAAGATTTTTTCATCATGGTACTTGCCCAAGGTGCCACAAGGAGTGGTTTTCACCATTAGACAAATTTTTTTCTCTTTACTATTTTTTTTATTTTTTGATTTTTTTGCATTTTTGACTTTTTTTGATGGAATGGGGACTCTAGCATCTGTTTCCATAGCAAGGAGAAGATGGTACCATGTTGGATAGTGGTAACGTAGATGGAGATAGCATTATGTGCATAGATGTTGGTATATAGGAGGAGGTGGAATGGATGGTTGATAGTGGATTATGCAAAAGCATGGACCATAGGGATGTGATGGGGGAGATATGTAGGATAGTGGATGAAAGATGGAGAGATGGAGGTATGTGGGAATGTCATGTGGTGGAGGGGAACCAAGACCAATGGTTGCACACACCATGATGTATTTGTTGGCACTTAAGGTGTCTCAACCTTTGCAAATTCCTAATGTTGTATTTATTTATCCCATGTTGAGTTAGCATAGTCAGCACCTTGTGTATATGCAGCAAGGTAAATTTTGGTGACTTTGGCAACCATGGTTTCCCCCTTGAATAATTAACAGGGGTTTGGGGGCAGCGCCCCCAAGACAGGGCCAAGGGGCGTGGCCCCTTGTGGGGTCCAGAGGTAGCAGCCCTGGCGTGCTCCCTGTCGCGGTATAGAGCAGGGTCTAGGGGCAGCGCCCTCGTGGGAGCTCAAGGGCAATGCCCCCGAAACTTCAAACAATTTTTTAATTAATGACAAGTGTCAGTGAGTATCTTTACACGAGAGAAAGGCATCTTTGGGCGGTCAAGGGAGGTTATGACATGTAAGAGGAATATGATATTTTTAGTCAGTGTATGACGGATTCTCTGACAGCTGTAAGATGCGTAAGAGCATCTATTGTAACCTATCTTGGGACTAGGTGCCCACTTCAGGATGGGATGTTGGACAAGTGTCCTTAGGTGTGGGTTTTGGGGCATGAGTCCAAGATGGATGCCCATCTCTAGAAGGTTCCATATTTGCCTTGTAAACTCTATATAAACAGGTGCTTGGATGGGAGATAGACAACTTTTGTACAACTACTGTTATGCTACCAGAATATCTCCAAATTCAACATGTGAAGACTCTTGAAAGAGCATTAGCTCTGAAACTATATTGTAATCTGTTATTGTTTACTGTAATACATTTGAGCTGTGTTTTGGAGTGTGGGGTTTTTCACCTGTAAGGGTTTTCCCCACGTATATCTTGTCTCTCTCTTTTCTGTCTTCTTTCTAGTTCTTGTGTTTTGTTGTAATATCTTATGTTAATGGTTTAACATTGCTATAATAGTTAGGATAAAGTTGAATTTGCATAGCACTCTCCTCATTAGATTAGTGTAGGAAGCGTTTTCTGCAGACCTAGCTTTCTTTCAATTGGTATCAAAGCTTGATCACCTTTGGTCCTAGTTGTAGGGTAGGGGTTTTTTGAGCTAATCTTAGGTTGAGTGGGAGTCTATGCAGAGCATTCTGTATCTTATTGTAGCAAGGATATGGCAAACACATCAGGAAGGTTTGAAGTAGAGAAGTTCAACGACAATAATTTTGAACTATGGAAGCTCAAGATGGAAGACATGTTAGTTGACCGAGACCTTTGGGAAAGTGTGAACGGAACTAAACTAGCTACAATGTCACAAGCTGACTGGGATCTCAAGGATCGGAAGGCTAAGGGTCTCATAAGACTTAGTCTTGCTGATTCTGTGTTGTTAAATGTCCATGAGGAGACTACTGCACCACTCCTTTGGAAGAAGTTGGGGGATGTGTATCAAGCCAAATCCCTTGTCAATAAACTTTTCGTGAGAAATAAGTTGTATTCTCTTCAAATGGAGGATGGAGGATCCGTGGCTGAGCATATGAATGCCTTTAACATGCTGGTTGCACAATTGACATCTATCAGTGTAAAGATGGAGGAGGAGGATTGGTGTATGACCCTGCTTTGTTCTCTGCCGGACTCATGGGATCATCTTGTCATGGCAATCGGAAGCACCACATCCACATTAAAAATGGAAGAGGTGGTTTCTTCGCTGTTATCTAAAGAGATGCGGAGAAAGTCTTTTGAGGCAGCCAAAGAAGCCCTTGTAGTTCATGGAAGACCCAAGGAGAAAGGGAAGAAGAAGGACAAGAAAGCTGAGAAGGGTAGATCCAAATCTTGTGGGAGATCCAAATCTCCTAGAAAGTCCAAGGCTCTTTGTTAAAACTATGGCAAGACCGGGTATTTCTGAAAGGAATGCAAAGAGGAGAAGAAGAAAAAGAAGAAAGCTCCTGATTCAGATTCTAACAAATCACAAGATGACGGTGATGCCTTCATCGCAGCCCTAGCAACCCATGCATCTGATGATGTGTGGCTAATCGACTCTAGTGCATCATTCCACATGACCTCGCATCGAGACTGGTTCACTAAGTATGAGGAGTTTGATGGTGGAAAGGTGTATCTAGGTGATGACTCTCATCTGAAGATCGTTATTTATGGAAGAGTCTCTATCCGATTCCCTGATGGTCAAGTGAAGGGGATTTCTGGGATCATGCACATCCCAGGCTTAGCATGGAACCTACTTTCTGTAAGTAGTTTGAATGATGCAGGTGTGTAGGTTGTCTTTTCGAAAGAAGGATGCAAGATGACTAGAGGATCTATGGTGCTTGCTAAGGGTACTCAGAGAGGTACTTTGTTTCAGCTAGAAGCATGCATTGCACAATGCAACAGTTCTTCTAACTCAAGGAAGAGGGAAGCAGTCACTTCATCCCCACCATCTAAACAAGCAGTGAAGAAATCTGTTGTTTCTAATCTTGATGGTTGTAATTGTGCATTGGAAGTTAAACTTCCTGCAGAAAAGACAATGTTATGGCATAAGAGATTTGGCCACATTGGTGAGAAGAGTCTGTGTACCCTAAAAAATAAGAACCTCATTGAGGGCTTAGATGATTGTAATCTTGAGTTCAACTTTTGTGAACATTGCATTTATGGAAAACAAAACCGTGTTCAGTTTTACTTGAGTTCTCATAAGTCTTCTGGTGTGTTGGACCTCATTCATTCTGATGTGTTTGGTCCTTTTAATGTTCCTTCATTATCAAAATCTATATACTTTGTATCTTTTATAGATGATTACAGTAGAAGGACATGGATTTATTTTCTCAGAAGAAAATATGAAGTCTATAGCAAGTTTAAGGAGTTTAGAGCCTTTGATGAAAATCAGACTAGTAAAAAGATTAAATGTTTGAGAACTGACAATGGTGGTGAGTTCTATTCTACAAAATTCGATAAGTATTGCAAGGAACTTGGGATTGAAAGACATAAGACAACTCCATACACACCGTAGCAGAATGGAGTTGCAGAGAGGATGAACAAGACACTGATGGAGAAGGCTAGGAGTATGCTTAGTGGAGCTAGTCTAGAACAAAAGTTTTGGGTTGAAGCTATTACCACTGCTTGCTATCTAGTAAACAGATCTCCTACATTAGCTCTTGTTGGAAAGACACCCATGGAGGTGTGGTCTGGTAGAAAGCCTTCAGTAAGGCATCTTCATGTTTTTGGTTGTGAGGCATATGCACATGTGCCTAAGGAGAAGCGGACAAAGTTGGAGAACAAAGTTGTTAAGTGTATCTTCATCGGCTATTCTATTGGTGTGAAAGGATACAAGCTTTGGGATCCCGTGGCTGAAAAAGTGTTGTATAGCAGAAGTGTCATCTTCAGAGAGCTTACACCTTCTTCCACTGTTTTGTAGCCAGAAGAAAAAGAAAAGAAAGAGGATGTTGTTCAGTTTCCTCTCACCCCTGAGAAGGCTGAACAGAAAGACAATGTTGGACCTGATGATGAGGAGAGCTCTAGCAGCTCTAAAAGCTTAGAAGAAGAAGCTGAACCTCAACCTCAACTCTTGAGGAGGTCTACATGGATAAGGAAGCAACCTGAAAGGTTTGGTTTTACATTGCTTGATTCTAGTTGTGCTTATGCTTTGCTCACTAACAGTGATGAACCTAGAACTATATCAGAGGCTTTGGATATAAAGGATGTAGGTTCCTGGAAGGAGGCCATGGAGGAAGAAATGACTTCTTTGGAAAAGAATCAAACTTGGGACTTGGTGCCTTTGCCTCCTGGATGGAAACCCGTTGGATGTAAATGGGTGTTCAAGAAGAAGCTTGGTGCAGATGGCAGTATTGAAAAGTATAAGGCCAGATTGGTTGCGAAGGGGTATTCACAAGTGGAGGGTATAGATTATGGTGAGATCTTCTCTTCTATTGCAAAGCTGACATCCATTCGATTCTTGTTGTCTCTCACAACAGCTTATGACTTGGAGGTAGAACAAATGGATGTGAAGACAACTTTCCTTCACGGTGACTTGGAGGAGGAAACCTACATGTCACAGCTAGAGCATTACATGGTAAAAGGTAAAGAAAATTTGGTTTACAAACTTAAGAATTCTTTGTATGGTTTGAAGCAATCCCCTAGGAGATGGTATTTGAAGTTTAATGCCTTTGTGTTGTCAATTGGATTTGTGAGATCAAAATTGGATCACCGTGTTTATTATAAGTTTGATGGTGATCGTATTCTCATTGTTGCACTGTATGTTGATGATATGTTGCTCATTGGGAAGGGTAAGAATATGATTTCTGATTTTAAATCTTAGTTGTCAACACAGTTTGAAATGAAAGACTTAGGGGCTGCTAGGTACATTCTAGGAATGGAAATCAGAAGAGACAGAACCAACAGAAAACTTTGGTTAAGTCACAGTATGTTAAGACCGTGTTGGACAGATTCATCATGGGAGATTGTAGACCATTGTGTGTTCCTGTTTCCTTGGGGACAAAGTTGTCTGTTGAGGATTGTCCAAAATCTCCTAGTGAGGTGGAGGACATGAGCAGAGTACCTTATGCTAGTGTTGTTGGCAGTTTGATGTATGCTATGGTCTGCACAAGACCAGACATTACCCAAGCAATGGGAGTCCTTAGTCGATTTATGGCTAATCCTGGACAAGTTCATTGGGATGCAGTTAAGTGAGTGTTTAGATATCTGAGGGGTACTTCTGAGTATTCCATTTGTTATCATGGTAATGTTTCAGGACCTCCGCATTCTATTGATATTCATGGATTTGTGGATTCAGATTGGACAGGTGACATTGGCAGTAGGAGATCCACCAGTGCTTATGTTTTTACATTGTTTGGTGGTGCCATTAGTTGGATGAGTAAGCGACAACCTGTTGTTGCTTTGTCCATGACAGAAGCTAAGTATATGGCAACAACTCATGCTTGTAAGGAAGCCATTTGGCTTAAGAGATTGTGTTCTGATATTGGTGTTGATGCAGGTCAGATCACGATCAGTTGTGACAGTCAGAGTGTAATTTGCCTTGCAAAGAATCTAACTTTCCATGCTAGAACAAAGCACATTGATGTTTAGTTTCACTTCATGTGAGACATGGTTGAGGATGGAAAGGTAAATTTGGAGAAGGTAGATACTTTGAAGAATGTTGCAGATGCATTAACTAAACCAGTGGGCACAGAGAAGTTCAGATGGTGTTTGGAGTCTATGGGCCTCTTGTCCCCTAGTAGTTAAATCTTGTCATTGCTTTTGACCCTTGTAATGTGTTCGACAAGTGGGAGAATGTTGGGAATTAAGGTGTCTCAACCTTTGCAAATTCCTAATGTTGTATTTATTTATCCCATGTTGAGTTGGCATAGTCAGCACCTTGTGTATATGCAACAGGGTAAATTTTGGTGACTTTGGCAGTCACGGTTTCCCCCTTGAATAATTAACGAGGGTTTGGGGGTAGTGCCCCCAAGACAGGGTCAAGGGGCGTAGCCCCTTGCGGGGTCCAGGGCAGCACCCCTGGCATGCTCCCTGTCACAGTACAGGGCGGGGTCCAAGGGCAGTGCCCTCGTGGGGGCTCGAGGGAAACGCCCCTGAAACCTCAAATAATTTCTTAATTAATGACAAGTGTCAGTGAGTATCTTTGCATGAGAGAAAGGCATCTTTGGGCGGTCAAGGGAGGTTATGACATGTAAGAGGAATATGATATTTTTAGTCAGTGTATGACAGATTCTCTGACAGCTGTAAGGTGCGTAAGAGCACCTGTCGTAACCTATCTTGGGACTAGGCGCCCACTTCGGGATGGGATGTTGGACAAGTGTTCTTAGGCGTGGGTTTTGGGGCATGAGTCCAAGATGGACACCCATCTCTAGAAGGTTCCATATTTGCCTTGTAAACTCTATATAAACAGGTGCTTGGATGGGAGATAGATAACTTTTGTACAAGTACTGTTATGCTACCAGAATATCTCCAGATTCGACATTTGAAGACTCCTGAAAGAGCATTGGCTCTGAAACTATATTGTAATATGTTATTGTTTACTGTAATACATTTGAGCTATGTTTTGGAGTGTGGGGTTTTTCACATGTAAGGGTTTTCCCCACGTATATCTTGTCTCTCTCTTTTCTGTCTTCTTTCTGGTTCTTGTGTTTTGTTGTAATATCTCATGTTAATGGTTTAACATTGCTATAATAGTTAGGATAAAGTTGAATTTGCATAGCACTCTCCTCATTAGATTAGTGTAGGAAGCGTTTTCCGCACACCTAGCTTTCTTTCAGTATTTGGAAGCTTGTATTTTGGATGTGGAGTTGGGAGTAATGGGGATCGGGATAGGGGATTTTTAGATGGTTGATTTGGGGGTTTAGGGACCCAAATGGACTTAGAAATTATGGGATTTTTAGATGGGGAGCGGGATGTTTGAGATTTTGCAGTAGATTGGTAGGTGGATGCCTCATTAGAGTTTGGTGCTTTAGGGACCCACACCATTTTTGTTTTTGTTTTTTCTTTTTATGGTGTGGGCTTTGATAGCCTTTTGGATTTTTGATTTTGCTTGGAAGGGATAACATCTTTAGGCTTTTGTGCTTTATGAGTTTACGCATTCAAATTTTGATTTTTGAATCCCATGGGTTTGGGGGAAACTTCATATTTGAATGATGTGTGCTTGTGTTGGTCTTGATTGGGAATTTTAGGGGATTTATGGGTGGAGGGGTTAAAGGTGGATTTATGGATAAATGTATGAGGCGATTTGAGGATGGGGATATTATGAGTTGGGAGGATAGGATAATGCGAGGATTTGTGGATAGGGATGTTTGGCATTGGTAGGATAGGAGGTAAAGTTGATTTTATAGGGATATTAGGAGTTGGGAGTAGTGGAGGTAAATTTGATGGGGGAAGATGGATGATCACATGATTTTGCAAATGATATGATGATGGAGGGGGAATGGCAACATATGATTTGGAGGTGTGATGAGGTGCACTGGATTGGGAATTGGATGAATGGATTTTGGAGGATGCATGGGTACTACCATCATGTTTATTTTATTTTCCTTGGGATGTATAGCCAAGGCCATGCGAGGATGGATGGAATGTGGTGTGGATGGGCTCAAAAATGCCTTTTTCATGAAGGCCTAAGCCGTTGCCTTGATAGTTCATGTGTTGGAGTATGCAACATGCAATGGAATGTTTAGTGCTTTGGAAACAAGACGCGAGTCCATTATTTGTTGGAAGAGGATAGTTGGTGGATCGAAGTTGTTCACCTCATACGAAGGAGTCACTGTGGATGAAGGTGCTTTGTCCAAGTGAATAGGATGATGGATTTGGGATGGGATTGGTAGATGGTGTGGGAGGATCAAAAGGGGTTGTTTGGTAGAAGTGATAGGGTTGATGTGGATAGGGTGATCATTAGATGGGACAGGATTAGAGCTGGGATTAGATGGGATGGTTAGATCTTAATTAGGATAGGGGTTGATGTTTCAACATGCTTTGGATTTGACTCTTGACATAGCTCATGTGTTTGGGTAGATGTGGAAGTGATTTGGTTAAATGTGTTGGGTGCTTGGATGGATGTGACAGGTACTTGACGTATGGGTTTTTGAACATGGTTGCATGATGTTTCTTGACTTATGATAGGAGATTGTTCAAGAGGTTTGGTGGGTGTTGGATTGCATGTGGGTGTTTGATTCCTTGCTAATAGCCAATGGATGGCATCCTTCATGAGTGTATGGGTTGAACAACAATATAATGGATGGATAGTAAGGGTGGATGGTGTAGGATTAGGATTAGGATTGGATACTTGGGTGATGGGATTAGGTAGTGATGGTTCATGGATAGGTTCAAGGATAAGTGTTGGACTAGATGGTGATGTTGGAAGGGTGGGGGATTTGGGGGATTCTATAGCTTTGGTTTCATTTTTTGATGTTCTTTGGAGGAAATCCCACAAGGATTCTTTGGATGTCGTGGGCTTAGGATTTGAAAGATTTCATGGTGGATTAGATGGTATATGAATGATAGGGATTGATGGATTAAGGGTGACAGAGTTGGAGAGATATTGTGATGGCAGGATTGGAGGATGGGGATTGGGGGATGGGGGATTCACAGGGGGAAATGGTTGTTGATATAAGCTTTAGATTTCAAATATAAGGTGTGATAGATTGGTGTTCCCTTGATCAAAGTTAGTGTGACAAAGGTTAGTGGATGGATAAGTTGGAGGTATTGATTGGTTAGATAGGTATGATGGTATGGATGTATAAGGGGATGAAGATTGATATGATGTTAGCGGGGATGAAAGATAGGGTGTTTGTTGATATGATGGAGGTTGGTATGAGGTTGATGATGTGGATATGTAAGATGTAGGTTGTTATGATGAAGGTTGATATGATGTGGATGGGGAAAAAAATGTAGGGTTTTTTGTTGATATGATGGAGGTTGGGTAGGGGATTAGGATTCTCCAATGATGAGGTGTGCTAAGGGTATATCTCTAATGTCATTTTTGCATTTTTCCTTAGCATTAGGATCCATGTTCTCATAAATTTTTCTAAGTCTTTGTAATTGTTGCATTGCTACATAAGGATCCATATTGTTGGAGAGGTATGGGATGAAATGGACTATTACGATGTTGGGGATCAAAATTTAAGACCTTAGGATGATTCTCTATACTTAAGGTGGACTAATGACACTTAAGTAATAGAGTTGATTTGGGTTGATTGGATTGGATGATCAATTAAGGTCTTTATTTTTGGTTGGGTTGATTTGGATTTGGAGTTTGATAATGATGTTGGGGGATATGGATAATGATTGGGATCGATGTTGATTTTGGATTGGATTTGGACTATGGTTTGGAAGATTATGAATTGATGTTGGTTGGGTTTTGGATTTGATTTGGATGAGATTGGTCAAGTGGATGAGGGAAATTGGATTTAAAATGATGGTGATGAATTAGATTAAGGATGATGAGGGTGATTGAGATAAGATTGAATTGAATGGTTTGGATGATGATATGGATAAGATAGGTGGTTAGGATGATTAGGATAGATGGGTGATTAGATTAAGATGAAGTGGATAAGAATGATTAGGATGATGAAGATAGATTATGACTAGAGAGGAAGTGGATTATAATGAATTTTTATTAAGCTCAGATAAAGGGATTGGATAAGCTCAATTGATGGAATTCTTGGCAAGCATGCAAACACTTCACACAAGAGAATACAATGGCCAAAGGTTTGATTTATAAAAATGTGATAATCAAGCTTGTACAACCTAAGAAAGCAAGGACAATACTTGTGGAACAATTAGAGGGATTTGGGCCACTAAAACAAAGGTTCATAGTGGGAGAACATCTGGGGGATCGGCACCTTATGAGCATCTGATATACCACTTAAGGTTTTGACTAGCTCCACTAGGGGTTTCATATACACAAGGTACTACTCCCTTTCAAGCTAGCATCAAATGGTAAGCACTAATACCGATTTGGACTTGGATGTCGCCTTATCCTTTTTTGTATAGCGGACCAGATGAAAGTACCACTTGGGGTCACCAATGAGTTCTCTGAATGGATGTGTCTCAAGGGCAGGCCCACATCTTAAAAAGAAAAATAGAATAGAACCATATCTCTTCACCCAATATCCCTTTGTAGGCAAGGGGAGAGGATACTTTGATTCTACCCTATGGGATAACACACAGGTGCAAGTGCACAAGACATGGAAAACAAAAGCTAATGTTTGTTTTAAGCCCAAATTGAGAATGTGCCTAAGGTCATTTGTTGCAAGAAATGATTAATTTAGTTGCACCAAAGTCAAATGTTGTCTATGCTAAGGCACACAAAGATTCTTTTTAGGTGCACCAAGATAAAGTGTTTGATTGTAGATTGTTTTACAAGCAAGATTGATTTTATGCACCAAATTTAAGTGTTTTCTAAGCTAAGCACACAAAAGTTATTTTTAGTGCACCAAAAGAAGATGTGTATAATCTACTAAATCCCTGCAAAAGATGTTAGTAGTTTGTAGATGATGGTCTTGGATGATCTGAAATACACTATAGAATAGAGACCCAACCCTACACAGATCCCTAAGCTAGTATAGAAAATAGTGCCAATCCAGAGGCAAGATAGCACTTATACAGAAAATAGCACCAATCCAGAGGCAAGATAATGCTAATACACAAGATAGCACCAATATACAAGATAGTGTCAATATACAAGATAGCACCAATATATAAGATAGTGCCAATATAGAGGTAAGATAGCACCAATATACAAGATAGCGTCAATATATAAGATAGCGTCAATACAGAGGCAAGATAGTGCCAATATACAAGATAGCGCTAAACCATGTTTTTGCTTTAGTTTAACTTCTGCAATGAGAAAGATAGCACCGAATTGGGTGAGTTTAGCACCAAAATGATGCAGTGATGGTCAAGGGTTTGATTTTAGAAAAAAATTGACATAGTCTCCCCCTGTCCCTGCATAAAATTTTGCAAAAACTGAGAGCAAAAGACACAAAAGATTCTGAAAAGGTGAAAAACACAAAATATGTGAGTCCAAATGATCAAGCAAAAGGCCGCGTGAAAAAGGCGCTAATACAATCAAAAAATGGCATTGAAATGTTGGTAAAATGGTGCTACTATGCAGGAAGATAGCACTAATCTACAAAAAACACGTCTAAACAACAAAAAAAACTCATAAGATTGTTAGATTGAGACCTTGTGGGTCCCACCGGGTGTGCCAATGTGATTTACAAAGTTAAAATGAAAGCCAAAAATATAAATCAAATGCAAAAACAAATGATATACCTTCACATGTGACCCACAAATCCAAGATAGAGTGGAAGGAGTTGCACCCAAACTCAGATTTACCCAAGTAGATGAAGAATGGAATGTGGATTTGCTCAATGCATTTAACACAATAGGATGAGAGATAATGGATTTAGATATAGATTGAGATGGAGATGAGGATGAGAGATGGAGAAGATATAAATTTTGGCATAGTTTTGATGCAAGAAGTTGTTGTGAATGGCTTGGGTGATGGTCTTATTTATAGATTTTTGGAAAAGGGATGGAGGGTGAGGATTAAAAGTTGATATCAAGGGCTAGGAATTATTGATAGTTAGGGTTTTGATTGGATTCATAGCCTTGTGACAAATGTCACAAGGAGAGTGGGTGAGAGAGGTCAATGGTTGAGATTTGGTCAATGGATTTGGAGGGCTCTCATTATTTGTGAATTTTAAATTCACATGGGGAAAGGTGTTGAGGATAAAAATGAATTAAAAATTCATTTTTGGGAAGAGTGGATATGACAATTGAACCAAAAATTCAACTCATGGGGGAGTGTGAATTAAAAATTCACTTTTATGTGGAGGTGTGAGGGTTGAAGGACACATGTACACTTACATGTGTAAGAGGGTGATAAATGAGTTGTAAGGAAGATTTGACCCTTTGAATAAAAAATTGATTTTTATTCAAAGGTGTGTGGGAGGATGGACTAAGCAAGGTTAATTAAGTGTTTAGCTTAATTAATGTAGGTCTAGAGGATAGGTAGACTAGGGTAGCTAAGTAAATAATTGATATTTAATTAACTAGCATATGGATAGGTTGATTAATAGGCTACATTAATTAGATAAGCATGATTTATCTAATTAACAAGGATTAGGGAGATGGACAAATTAACTAAATAAATATTGAGAATGTTTATTTAATTAATGAGGATATAGTTATAAGGTATAGTGATAAATTAAATAAATTAATTGATCACAAATGATGGATAAATGGCTAAGGGTAAATGATGAGGAATAAATTAATTAAATAAAATGAATTTATTTAATTAATAGGAGGGATAGTAGAGATACGGGAAATGGGTTTGTGGAGCAAGTCATTTTTAGGTGTCTACAATAGGTATCTTTAGATAGGGCCAAATATGAAGAATAATACATGAGTGGTTGCTAGCACTTTGGTACAAATTTGAAATTTACCATCCAAAGAGGGATGCTTAGAAATCCAAAAGGATATTTTCTTCTCATCCCTTTAAATAACATATTGCTAAAGAACAACAAGAGATATTTCAAACATAAAGGGAATGCCTAGAAATTTAATCATCTCGCCTTTATCAATCCATTTCCAATGGAAATCCTTTAATCAAGGTGGTAAAGGAAATAAATTCTATTGTAACATTAATTTTTGTGCCATTACAAGTTAGAACTAGAGGCCAAGAAAAAAAGTATTAAGGCAAGCCAAGGCTTCACTAAAAGACTCTTGGTGCTCCACTAGAGTTAAAAAGGTGTCAATAGCAAAATTTGCATTTATTAACTACTAGGTGAAAGAGGAGAGAGAAATAACCTTGACTAGACGAAGCAAAGCTTTATGTACAAGCAAATAATCAAAATCTTTAGTTGAAAGAAAATTCAAGGCTGGAGGAACAAACACCCTTGTCAATTTGAGCAAAAAATCCTAATGTCTCCAAAACTTGCCTATTAATTGAGAAGCAAGATGAAGCATTGGTAAATAAAGTTTTGATAACTTGAAGAAAAAACTTGCCAAAGCTAAGAGTGTTGAGCATCACCAAAATGAAAGTCCATTCAATGCAATTGTAATCTTTCTTAAAGTTTAGCTTCAAAAAAATGATATGTTTATGAGAAACTTGTGCCCATTACATACCTTCCCAAATTACAATAATATTATCAAGAATATAACAACTTTGAATGAACCTAGTTTTCTCTAGATGGACAATGGAGGGTAGTAATTCATGAATAAATAGGGAAAGTACTTTACTAAGATTTTTGTTAGAATTATTGAGAAAAGTGATAGGCTACCATATATTAATGATCTTTTCATCCCTAGCCTTGGGAATGAATTTGATAATGCCACAATTGATTGGAGTCCTCAAGGAACCCTATTGAAGAGTCTCATGGTAGACCTAGATAAAAACAATCCCATGAAGTGCTAGGTGGATTTAAAAAATCATAAGGACACCAATATAAACCCAAAGCATTGTCATCATCCATGGGAATAAGTGTATTGTGAAGTTCCTCTAACATGAGTTAAGCAGTATAGGTAGAGATAGCTATCTAGCTAAGCTAGTTAGGAACTACAACAAGACATTGTTGAAGCATGGAACAATATTCTTTGGATTCTTCCCAAGCTTGAAACACTAGTTTGGAATGGGTCTAAGAAAGCTTGAGAGATATCTGGTAGAGAACAGAGCCTTCCAGAATTAGATTTAAGATATGAAAGTAGGAAAGCTTGAGATGTGGGGATTTGAATAAGTCTATACAGGCTTTTTCTCCCACATTGAGATAGTACAAGCAAGCTCAAACATGAGTTCCTTTGTCTTTGCAAGCATAGATGTGAATTTGAGTTGTTGATGAAGCTTGGAGGCCCATGTTTACCTTTGAGAATTGAAAGGGTCTCCTTTAGGATCAAAGGACACATGAGCAAATTCTTCAAACATTTCAAACTATGCACACTTGCAGACATGGGCAACATGCTTGCCAAACCAACACAAGAAGGTTGTGGTGTAAGAAATCTCAAAATTCCACCAATCAATATAGCTACCAAAGTAGGGAAGATGTGGCTTCAAATTTTATATTCTAGCAATAAGGTGGATAGTCCTAGGATGAGTCAAATGTGAGGTGTGTAGAAAGAATTGCATGCATGTGATTTTCATTGCCCCAAAAACCCATTAAATCTTAAAAGTGATGGGGTTGTGGTTAGAACATATGATCTCTAGATGTACTATAACAAATCTATCATTGGAAGAAAAGAGTGAAGATGTGTTTTTTTAATATAGAAAATTATCTTTAAGTGTTTGAGAACTCTATCATCACTATCTTGCAAGTTGGTCCATGTAAACCAAAGGTCTAATATGGTATGTTGCTTCTAATTCCACCAACCAGGCTATCAACATTTAAAATAACACCATGATTCACATTCTTTGGTGTACCAACACATTGACACCACACCAATGTTATCCTTGCGAGACTCAACCATCATTAAAGTCACCACAGACAAGCCAGTTGGAGAGTGAAAAAATGTTAGCAAACCATTACCAAAACACTATTCTTTCAAGCCCATCATTAGGGGCATAGATATTTACAATCCATGGCATTCCCATTAATGTCAAAGGTCACTCACATGGCACAATAGTTGGGAGATTCCTCAATAGGAGTAATTATGGAGTATAAACTAGGAGCAATTAACATGCATGAACCTCCACATCCATCCTCATACAAGGTGACAAGCTAGATAACTTAAGGCCATATAGACCTCAAGGAAGATTGAAGCTAAAAACTTATATGAACTTTAATTTCTTGTAAGAAAATAATATCAAACAACCCCAACTACTAACAAGCAACTAATACAAAAAACCTACAAGAAGATTTTGTAAAAACCCTAAAATTTTAGAACATAACATTCATATGGAGGGATAATAAATGGAGTGCTTTAAATGAACATTGTCCTCATTTGCTAAAGGTTTAAATTCATTTCTTAACAAAGAACATTAATTTGGTAGAATATAGTTTGAGTGAAATTGAGTGATGTTTGCTACTAAAATCTCCCCTCAACCTATCCTCACTAGAAGCACTACGAGAGCATCTTGAGGGTTAAGAACTCATATGAGAAGAAACATAGTCCCTCATCAAGAATTTATGACTAAAACTTTATATAAATAGTTTAGTGGATGTAGCAGGAGGTTGTGAGAAGCTAGAACTAGATACATGTTGATGGGCCACCATGGGGAGTTAAGATTTGTAGATATACAAAGGATTGGATGGAGGTTCATTGGCATTGGATTTCTTGGGAACCACTAAATTTTTTCCACCTATAGTCAAACAGCTAGATTCCTGGTTTGGTAATGTAGAGGACTTAGTCATCAATCAAGGGGTTGAATTAGGCATAAGTGGCTAGTCCTTGATTTTATGGTCCAAGGCCTAACAACACAAGAAAGTGTATAGTAAATTGATGTATGTAACCTTTTTAAAAAATACAATCCACCCTATTGAATGTTGACAGATTTTTTAAGGTTAGACATGAGGTCCACCTCAACACAAACACAATTTTAGGGCCAAGAGTTGAAATTTTTCTTGGGATCATGAAAAATTAAATGGGCTAATGGATGAATAATTTTTCTAGAAAGGGCCACATAGGGATGGGAAATCTAGAAAGGTAAGCCTGCATAGGTATTTTGAGGGATGCTTGTTTTGAGATTTTAAAGTCTCCAGCCTAATGAGAAATCATGGCTAGCAAGGTGTTTTTCATAAACAACAACTAGACTAATTAAGTAGTGTGATTTTCTACTACAGGTCTTTAAAAGTGAAAGAGAAAATTTCTATTAATAATTTAATCATATTATATACACTTAAGGTCATGATTTGTTCCCTTATCAAAATTAGTCATGCATGTGTAAAAGTGTTTTCAACCATATTGTAATTTTTATGATAAAATCTACTAAAAGATATTCAATAAAACTAAATTATAAATCTATAGTACTCCTAAACTAACAATGGGTTAAAATAAATAGAAAAAGAGAGAGAAGGGCATGAAGAAAAGAAGGTGAAAATGTGTTATAATCTTTCTATAACATTAATCATTGAGTCTTGTAAATTCTCAAAAAATAGTTATGAAGTGATTAGCTTTGCACAACTTCCAACAGAATTGCAGCTATCATATAGAGAAATATGTTGGCCATATGTGTTGTCATTGATGTCAACATAGAAGCATACACTAATGTCAACACTATCATAAGAGTAAGAGACTAGTCATGGTTGGATGTTAGGCTCTGAAGAAAGAGAAAATGCATTAGAGGTCCTACTTATAGATGTATATGGTGATGCAAAGAAGACTTGGCCTTCGAAAGCAGGATGAAGACAGTGTGGGTTCTGTGAAGATGTGTCTAGCATGACAATGGAATTCTCTACATTCCTCTATTTTTGAAGCTATGGTCTTGTGGTTCAAGAGTTATGTTAAGCATGATGTAAATATGCTAAATCCTGAGTTTCAAAGTGTTTGCTCTGTCGCAGTGAAAGATTTAAGTGATTGAGTTCCAGTTCAAGCTCTAACAGTGTAATGTGATGTTGAAAGGTGAATGGAATGCTCCACATTCCTCCACATTTGTAGATATGGCTATGTGGTTCTAGATATGTGTTCAGAAGGTGGCAAATGTGTTGTTTCCAAAGTTCCAAACCATTATTCCCTCTGCAGTGAAAGTTATGATTGATAAAGTATGAGGATGTGCTCTGGCAAAATGGAGTAGCATTGAAGACTCACAGGAATGCTCCACATTTCTCCAGAAGTAAATGATTGACCTTGTAGTTTTGATAATATGTTCTTGAATGTGAATTTCATGTTTCTTTCCTATTTCAAGCTTCTTGATGGTTTGCAGCTCAATTTTTCAATTAATAGCATGTTGCAGTGTGTTCCAGATAACAATGTGCTCTTAGAGTTAATGATTGAAGGTGTGTGGCACAATTCTTTGATGTGTGGTGGCAAAGAAGAGTTTGGGGATGTTGTATGAGTCATGTGGACTCATTTGGAAGTGTTTCATGAAGATCTTTCTTATTTCCTGTACCACACAATGTTCTCTAGTTGATATGGTCATTACTCCAAGTTTTTCATGAGCTTACCTTAAAGTTGTCCTATTTTCAAATGAGCAGAGTGTATAGAGGTAATTCTTTGATGTTTGAAGTTGTGAAGGATGTTTTGGACCTGGTTAAGCAAGTGTTGGTGTCTACAAGACTTGATACTTCTGTTGGTGTAATGCATTCTCCTAATTAGACCTATCTTAACTACATGTTTCATATTGTGTATTGTATGGCCGACCTATAAATGTATCTTTCATGTTTAAATCTGGCTGACAAACTATGTAATCAATGTAGTATTATGTATAAATAGTAGATTATTTTGAATGCGGAGGATATGATTGCAAGTAGATGAATAAGGTTCGCAAGCAAATAAAAGTAGAATAATACATTCTTGTGTGTGACTATGGGAGAAAAAGTAGATGTTGTTGATGTTGTCCTGATTCATTTTGAAGACTTATTTACGATAGTGGTTAAGTATAGAGTGTGTGAGGAGACAAAAGTGAAATCATCAAGTGTGAGCTTCAAAGGTAGACTTTAGATAGTTGAAAGATTGTCATACTGTAACCATCTCTGAGTTTGTTCTCAGATTAGGGAGTAGTTGCTTCCTTGGGTTAAAGCCCCTAAAACAAAGTCATTATTTGAGCTTCATATATTGTGAGTTAATCCTCACCGTGGTTTTTCCCTTTAAGGGTTTTCCATGTATATCTGGTGTTATGTGTTGTTGTGCATTATGTTAATCTATCATGTTCATGTTAATATTGTGATGCTTAAGTTCTTATCCACTCTGAATAAGTTAAAATTGTTGAAATTGAAGAGTTGTTAAGATACTGATTCAACCCCCCTCTCAATATCCTAGTTTATCTAACAATTGGTATCAAAGCCAAGTTCCTCTAAAGGAAGCTTAACTGCTTGAGGAAGGTTTGGGATGGCATCAAGAGGATCTAGAAAGATACCCAAGTTTCATGGTACTAATTATGCTTTCTATAAGATGAGGATGGAAGGATACATCAATTCACTAGGGTGCAAAGTATGGGATTCTATCAAGAAAGGCTACATTGTTCCTAAAGATATTCCAACAGATACAGATGAAATCAATAAGTATGATAATAATGCCAAGGCTAAGTTTTCTATCATGAGTGGATTAACTAATTTAGAACTTTCAAAGGTGATAAGTTGTAGCTCAGTTTAAGAAGTTGGGAATAAACTTGAAACTATTTATGAAGGAGATAAGAAAGTGAAGCAAGCCAAGATCCAAATACTCAAGAACAGATTTGAATCCCTAAAGATCTCAAAAGTTGAAAATATTGCAGGTTTCATGCTCCAAGTGAATGAAGTAGTCAATGGTATCAAAGGGCTTGGTGGATGATTAAAAGAAGATGAGATTGTGAAAAGGGTTTTGAGATCTCTTCCCAAATCTTATAGTTCTAAAATATATGCTATTGAGGAGACTGTTGATCTTGATACATACTCCTTAGACTAAATATTTGGGACCCTTACTGCTTTTGAAATGAGGGAATTTGATAGTGATGTTCTAAAGAAGGAAGCTACTTTCAAAGTCAATAAAAAGGCAAAAGAAGAAATTGGTAATGAAGATGAAAGCCCTGATGATGTTGAAGAAAATTTTGTAAGAACCCTGAAGACAAGATTTGGAAAATACAAAGGTAAGTTACCCTTCAAATGTTTCAATTGTGGAAAGTTTGGACATTTTGCTTCCAAATGTCATCTCAAAGAATCTAGAAGTAACAAAAATAGTAAATTAAAAAGAAGTCTATTTTCTATAGAGGAAATTTGTTCTTTAGAAGATGAGGATCATGATAATTCAAATGATGAAACACTCTTCTTGGCCATGAGTGTTGATGACAAAAAGAATGAGGTTGGAAAATTGGATACCTTGCAAACAATTCAAAACAATGAAAAATCAATGGTTGTATGGATTGCCTTTCATGCAAAAGAAGAAACCAAAGCTTGGGTCATTGATAGTGGTTGTTCAAATCATAGACAAAGAGAAGTTCATTAGCCTTAAGAAGTGAGATGGTGGAGTTGTCAAGTTTGGAGGAGATGAGTTAGCACAAATTTGTGGAAAAGGTGTCATATCTATTGATGGAAAGAACATGACTAAAGATGTTCTCTATGTCAAAGGATTACAGTACAATCTTCTTTGTGTCAGTCAAATGTGTAGGAAAGGCTACAATCTTACTTTTCATGCTAATAGTTGTGAAATCAGGAAGGCAGAATCTGGAAAGCTTGTTGCAGAAGGTATTAAGACGTGTGGTGATATCTATCACTTGAAAGAAGCAAATGGAAGAACATGTTTGTTGACTCAATCTAGTGAGTGTTGGTTGTGGCACAAAAGAATGGGACACAACTTTGATAACATGGTAAGAATCAGCTCTACTCATGTAGTGAGAGATATACCTAAGATAATCAAGCCTGCAAACTCTGTGTGCAAGGAATGTCAGATGGGAAAGAAGACAAAGACAAGTTTTAAAAGCAAGGAGTACTCTTCTTCAAAGCCATTGGAGCTGATTCACACAGACCTATGTAGACCTACAAGAGTAAAAAGTCAATAAGGTGAAAGGTAATTTATGTTGCTCATCGATGATTATTCTAGAATGACTTGGGTTACTTTCTTAAGAGAAAAATATGATGCTCTTGACAAGTTTAAAATTTTCAAAGCATTGGTTGAAAATGAAATGGATGCTAAGATCAAATGCTTGACTTCTAATAGAGGAGGTGAGTTTACTTCAAATGAATTTGAAAAATTTTGTGAAGAACATGGAATTAGGAGGCACTTGTCTACTTCTAGAACCCCTCAACAAAATAAGGTAGTGGAAAGGAAGAATAGGACTATGCAAGAAATGTCTAGGGCAATGTTAACAGATACACTCTGCCTACTGGGTGGGTGCAAAAAGATGGGGGGCCAAAAAGTGGCCAAAATTCTTAAAACTTTTTAAAAAGACATAACGCAAGTGCGTTGTAACGTTCTCGCGTTATGGCTTGGTGTTGCCAAGCCTTTGGCTCGGCAACACAAAACCATAACGCGCTTGTGCTATAACGTGAGCACGTTATTGTTTTCTTTGCATTTTTTTCTTTTTTGCAAAAGGTTTGCCCAATGTTTGTCAAGTTTGAGGTTGTTTATTGAATGTTTTATGTTCAAGTTTGTTAAGAATGTTTGATGTATGTATGTTTGTATATATATTTGTATTTATGTATGTATGTATGTATGCCACATTGTATGTATGCTTGTATGTATGTATGTATGCCTATATGTATGAATGTATATATGCATGCTTGTATGTATGTATGTATGTATGTATGTATGTATGTATGTATGTATGCTTGTATGTATGTCTTAATGGTTGTATGTATGTATATATGGTTGTATGTATGTATGTATGTATGCATGCTTGTATGTATGTATGTATGAATGCTTGCATGTATGTATGTATGTATGTATGCTTGTATGTATGTATATATGTAAGGGTTTTGGGTTAAGGGTATATAAGGACCTAAGCCCATATAGTTTTTAGGGTTGAGGGTTGAGGTTTTTGGGTTTAGGGTTTAAGGTATAGGGTTGAGAGTTGAGGGATTAGGGATTAAGTAATAGGTAGAGGGTAGAGGGTAGAGAATAGAGGGTTGAGGGTTGAGGGTTGAGGGTTATAGTTGAGGGATAATATTCAGTTTGTTGAGTGTATAAGATTAAGTGTGTAAGGTATGGGGATTAGGGTCTATGATATGGATTGATGGTATAAGGGTGAGGTTATAGGGTATAGGGATGAGGGTTTGTGGGTGTAGGTTTCAGGGTTTAAAGAATAGGGTTGAGGATTGATGGATTAGGGCTTAAGCATATGGTTGAGGGTATAGGGTAGAGGGTTGAGAGTTTACAATTCAGGGATAATGTTCAAGGTTGAGTGTCTAAGATATAGGGTATAGGGTTTAAGGTTGAGGGTATAAGGCATATGGATGAGGGTTGAGGGTTTAGGGCATAACTATAGGGTTGAGGGTATATGGTATAGGGTAGAGGTTTGAAGGTTGAGGGATAATGTTCAAGGTTGAGTGTCCAAGGTTAAGTGTATAGGATATAGAGTTTAAGGGTTTAAGGTTTAAGAGTATCTAGGGGTTGAGAGTTTATGGTTTAAGGGTTTAATGTTTGATGGATTAAGGGTTTAAGGGTTGAGGGTTTAAGGGTTAAAGGATTAGGGTTTAAGGCATAGTGTCAAGGGTAGAGTGTTTAGGGATAGGGTTTAGGGTTGAAGGTTTAAAGGATGAGGGTTGAGGCTTTAGAGATGAGGGTTAAGGGATTAGGGTTTAAGGTATAGTGTCGAGGGTAGAGGGTTTAGGGATAAGGTTTAGGGTTTAAGGTTTAAGGGTTGAGGGATCAGGGTTTAGGGTTGAAAGATTAAGGTTTAAGGCATAGTGTCAAGGGTTAAACACTAATCTCTCAACCCTTGACACTGTACCTTAAACCCTAAACCCTCAACCCTCAACCCTCAACCCTAAACCCTAAACCCTAAACCCTATCACTTAACCCTAAACCCTAAACCCTATCCCTAAATCCTCAACCCTAAACCCTTAAACCTTAAATCCTAAACCCTATCCCTAAACTCTCAACCCTTAAACCTTAAACCCTAAACCCTATCCCTAAACTCTCTACCCTTGACACTATACCTTAAACCCTAATTCCTTAACCCTGAACCCTAAACACTAAACCCTATCCCTAAAGCCTCAATCCTCAACCCTTAAACCTTAAACCCTAAACCCTATTCGTAAATCCTCTACCCTCAACACTATACCTTAAACCCTAATCCCTTAACCCTCAACCCTTAAACCTTCAACCCTAAACCCTCTACCCTCAACACTATGCGTTAAACCCTAATCCCTCAACCCTTAAACCCTTAATCCCTTAAACCTTAAACCCTTAAACCCTAAACTCTTAACCCCTAGATACACTTAAACCCTTAAACCTTAAACCCTAATCCCTAAACCCTAAACCCTAAACCCTAATCCCTTAACCCTCAACCCTAATTTTGATTTTCTTCCATTGCTTCAACATCATTGTTATTTTCCCCATCAGAAACCAATTCATTTAGCAACTTGTTTCCCATTGGTTGACTTGAACTACATACTCTATTAGAAGAAGGGCATCTTTTATTTGTATCAATGTTGGTATTCATAAGCTAGAGCTCGCATTGATATTTTTCACACACCATGTTCTTTGAAATATCTTAACCTTAAAATATGACTTGGATATGTACTTGAACACAACAAAATCTCCAATCTCCAACCCATGATGATTCACAAAATTTTCCCAACCCTTCCTAAATTCTAGTTTATTTATTGTATACCATCAACCCTAATCCCTCAACCCTAATCCCTCATCCCTAAACCCTAAACGCTATCCCTATTCCTAAACTCTCAACTCTCAACATTAAACCCTAATCTATTAACCCTAAATCCTAATCCCTCAACCCTAAACCCTCAACCCTCAACACTATACCTTAAACCATAATCCCTCAACCCTAAACCCTAAACCCAACAAAATTGCTTTGCCTTATGTGGTTGTTAAACCCATCATTTTTGACACTCTTCTCTTAAAGATATCTGATTTGTAAGAATATGTCAGAAAAATGGCTATGAACTTTTTTGGTAATTTTAGAAATTAGTTTTAAAGTATTTTTCTTCATTCCCTTTTTAATTATGCATGTCTACAGTAAATCATAATTTAAGTTTTCTGTAATGTCTTAGTAATGTTAAATGGCATGTTTTTCTGGCCCATTTGGGGTTCATTATGCCAATAGGTATACACACTATGAGAAAAGCTTTGCGTATGGTACATTCATAATGAGTAATTAACAGTTGAAATCAGAAGGATGATCATTATGAGAAAAGATTTGCATTGGGGTACATCCACAGTGGGCAATGAATGGTTGCAATCAAAACCCCTGGTCAACATTAAGTGAACATTTTTTATTAAGATTTTTGTAAAAGATCAGCATACTCTCTCCACCTATTTGCTTGAATTTAAATCGAGGCCATAAAAATGTGCACACATCTACTCCCAATGTATAACTTGGGTGTAATTAAAACCATCAACTAGATAAAATAAACAACTTTGGCCATAAAAATCAATCAGTCTTTTAAAAATAGATATATTAGTAACTATACATTTTAGATATCAGTAACTATACATTTTAGTATTGTTTATTTCTTGATTTTCTATTTTTAATTAACTAATTTTTGTTTTTTTTAGACAAAATATTACAATCCTCATGAATATCTTTTCTTGTATATAATTTTCTCCTTTTATCTTTGGCCTGTCTTTTCCCTCCTAGAAGTTCTTTCAAAAGGATCCTTATTTTATCTTTTGATCTATATGAACTCTAAACATAAATCTATGTTTCTTGCTGTCCACCTGCTCAAAGATGCAAACGTCTCCTTGATATTATTATGGCATACAAAATATGCCCACCCCGCACTTAGGGCAGGTATATTGTTATGAAACAGGCAAATAATCTCCCATTGTTTACTGGCTCTATCCACAAGAACTACTAAACTTTTTTCTCTTGGTAATTGTAGAGGACATTCATCTATTTTTGGCAACTCCTGTATTCCCAAACCATTACAAAAACTAAATTATTTTAACCCAATAAATAGTTGATTGCATTGATTTAATACTCTACTATTAAAGCTTAGCATTCACACAAATACAAATGTTCATATTATAGAATACTGCATTATATTAGACTATTAGAGATCCCTTAGAAAAATCTAATAATAAAACTGCTTTGCCTTATGTTAGCTTACAATTATTTACCCATTTTTTTTGACACTCTTCTCTTAATAAAGTAAGAGTAATAAGAATAGAAGGCAAAGAATTTGATCTTACTAGTGTGCATGTCGTTTACATTCCGTGACTTCATTTTCACTGAATAAAAAGGTAAATATCTGATTTGAAAGGTGGGACAAAGTTCATTGTCATGTCCTTTTCTAGATGATAGGGTCCATAATGTCTAGGGTTCTTCAAAGAAAGGCCTATAACATAATTAATTTTTTGTTATACCAATCCTCCAGGTAAAGCTACAATTCAAATGCCTACTTTGAAAGTTGAAATAAATTAAATTAGACTTACAATTTTGATTTTCTTCCATTGCTTCAACAACATCATTATTTTCTTCATTAGAAGCCAATTCAATCAACAACTTGTTTCCCATTCGCTGACTTGAACTGCATCCTCTATTAGAAGAAGGGCATTTTGTGTCTATATCAATGTTGGTATTCATAAGTTGAAGAGCATTGATATTTTTTACACATCCTATTCTTTGAAATATCTTAACCTTAAAATATGACTTGGATATGTACTTGAACACAACGAAATCTCCAATCTCCAGCCAATGATGATTCACAAAATTTTCCCAACCTTGCCTAAATTCTAGTTTATTTATGGTACCCCCTAATTGTACATCCCACTCCTGCCCACCTGGGCCTTGCAACACCGTATGTTCGTTTGTGTTGTCTATAAACTATGAAACAAATGTAGGAGGAATGCACTGCCATAAACACATTACACAATTAGATTTTACAAGTTCTTAACATTGTAAAGGAAATAAAGGAATGAAAAATAATGTATAGAGTTACCATTTTTTCTATAAATCCTCCAAGCATAGCTTTGAAGAAGGAGGCATGCCCATTAAACCAATTTAATCAGCAACTTGCTGCCCATTGGTTGACTTGAACTGCATCCTTTGTTAGAAGAAAGGCATCTTTTATCTATATCAATGTTGGTATTCATACGCTGAAGAGCATTGATGTTTTTCACACACCCTATTCTTTGAAATATCTTAACCTTAAAATATGACTTGGATATGTACTTGAACATGTAACAAAATCTTGAATCTCTAGCCCATTATGAGTTGACTTGAACTGCATCCTCTGTTAGAAGAAGGGCATCTTTTATTTGTATCAATGTTGGTATTCATAAGCTGAAGAGCATTGATGTTTTTCACACACCCTGTTCTTTGAAATATCTTAACCTTAAAATATGACTTGGATATGTACTTGAACATGTAACAAAATCTCCAATCTCTAGCCCATGATGAATTGACTTGAACTGCATCCTCTGTTAGAAGAAGGGTATCTTTTATCTGTATCAATTCTAGTATTCATAAGCTTAAGAGAATTGATGTTTTTGACACACCTTGTTCTTTGAAATATCTTAACCTTAAAATATGACTTGGATATGTACTTGAACATGTAACAAAATCTTGAATCTCTAGCCCATGATGAGTTGACTTGAATTGCATCCTCTGTTAGAAGGGCATCTTTTATTTGTATCAATGTTGGTATTCATAAGCTGAAGAACATTGATGTTTTTCACACACCATGTTCTTTGAAATATCTTAACATTAAAATATTACTTAGATATGTAATTGAACATGTAACAAAATCTCCAATCTCTAGCCCATGATGAGTTGGCTTTAACTGCATCCTCTGTTAGAAGAAGGGCATCTTTTATTTGTATCAATGTTGGTATTCATAAGCTAAAGAGCATTCATGTTTTTCACACACCCTATTCTTTGAAATATCTTAACCTTAAAATATGACTTAGATATGTACTTGAACACAACAAAACCTCCAATCTCTAGCCCATGCTGATTCACAAAATTTTCCCAACCCTGCCTAAATTCCAGTTTATTTATGGTACCCCCTAATTGCACATCCCACTCCTGCCCACCTAGGCCTTGCAAGACCATATGTTCATCTGTGTTGTCTATAAACTATGAAACAAATGTAGGAGGAATGCACTACCATAAACACATTACATAATTAGATTTTACAAGTTCCTAATAGTGTACAGGAAATAAAAGAATGAAAAATAATGTATAGAGTTACCAATTTTTGTGTAAAGTCTCCAAGCATAAATTTGAAGAAGGAGGCATGCCCATTAAACCAATTAAATTAGCAACTTGTTACCCATTGGTTGACTTGAACTACATCCTCTATTAGAAGGACATCTTTTATTTGTATTAATGTTGGTATTCATAAGCTGAACAACATTGATGTTTTTCACACACCCTATTCTTTGAAATATCTTAACCTTAAAATATGACTTGGATATGTACTTGAATACAACAAAATCTCCAATCTCCAACACATGATGATTCACAAAATTTTCTCAACCCTGCCTAAATTTTAGTTTATTTATGGTACCCCCTAATTGCACATCCCACTCCTGCCCACCTGGGCCTTGCAACACCATATGTTTGTCTATGTTGTCTATAAACTATGAAACAAATGCAGGAGGAATGTGTTGCCATAAACACATTACACAATTAGATTTTACAAGTTCTTAATAGTGTACAGGAAATAAAAGAATGAAAAATAATGTATAAAGTTACCATTTTTTGTGTAAAGTCTCCAAGCATAACTTTGAAGGAGGCATGCCCATTAAACCAACTCATTCAACAACTTACTGCCAATCGGTTGACTTGAACTGCATCCTCTGTTAGAAGAAGGGCATCTTTTATTTGTATCAATGTTGGTATTCATAAGACAAAGAGCATTGATGTTTTTCACACACCCTGTTCTTTGAAATATCTTAACCTTAAATTATGACTTGGATATGTACTTGAACACAACAAAATCTCCAATCTCCAGCCCATGATGATTCACAAAATTTTCCCAACCCTACCTAAATTCCAGTTTATTTATGGTACCCCTTAATTGTACATCCCTAAACCCTAAACCCTAATCCCTAAACCATAAACCCTAATCCCTAATTATAATTTATGATACCCTAATCTCTAAACCCTAAACCCTAATCCCTTATCCCTAAACAATAAACCCTATCCCTAAATCTTCAACCCTCAACACTTAAACCTTAAATCCTAAATCCTATCCCTAAACCCTCAACCCTCAACACTATACCTTAAACCCTAATCCCTCAACCCTAAACCCTATCCCTAATCCATCTACCCTCAACACTCTACCTTAACTCTAATCCCTCGACCCTCAACCCTAAACGCTATCCCTAAAGCCTCAACCCTAAACCTTAATCCCTCAAGATCCTAAACTCTAATCCCTTATCCCTAAACTCTAATCCTATCCCTAAACCCTCAACCCTCAACCCTCAACCCTCAACCCTCAACCCTCAACCTTAAACCTTAATCCCTCAACCCTAAACTCTAATCCCTCTTGACCTTAAACCCTCAACCCTTATCCACCCCTCTCCTCCCCTATCTACTTCACCCCCATCTCTACCCTCCTCTACCCTTGACACTATGCATACATACATACATTATTAATAATCTTGAACATTAAAAATCTAAGGGGGTCATAATGCGGGCACGTTATAACATGCTCACGTTATGTCAAACATGACAAACATTGAGCAAACTTTTATGAAAAAGGAAAAAATGCAAAACAGAACATAACACGAGCACATTATAGCGCGCTCGTGTTATGTTTTTCTTTGGGAATCCCAAGCCTTAGGCTTGGGATTTGCTTTGGATTTCCAACCCAAAGGCTTGGAGTTCCTTCCCAATGTCTAGAGATATGTTTTTGCATATTCTACAGGATTTCACATAATTTTGTTTGTGCTAACCCTCAGATTTGCATGTGTTTCAAGGTTGAACAAATTAAACACCTGGGTAATGTTAGGCTTTCTCTTAGCTATTTAATGATGTAATTTTTTTCACATTTTGACAATGTTAAACCTTTCATCTTTAATTTCTTTTGTTTGTGTGTCTATTTTTGGGCAAAAACCACTGTTTGGTTTTTTTTCATTGTAAATTAACCATTCATTGAAATTTCAAAAAAATTACATATTTAGAAACTAGACTCCATTCTACACATTTAAAAAAAATGATTTTCAATTAGTTTTCAAAATTTATAGGGGTAGCATGGCCAAAATTCTATTTTTTAGGATGTCTCCACTTTGAAAATTAGTAAAAAATCAAATATTCATAAAAAAATTATCAGAAAAAATTGGGCATAAACTACATGTTGTTAGCTAATTTATCACTGAAGCGATTTTAAAAATACCAAAAAAAAGTTGACCTTTTGAGGGAGCCACAAAACATGCTATGTTATGTTTTTTTGACAGAAACAACATGAATTTATGTGGCTCCCTCTTTTGAACCCCTTAATCTATACCATTTTTAAAAAAAATAGTAGTTTAGAAAGTAGACTCGGGGCACTATGAACATTGTTTTGGTTGCATCTCCAAATTTTGAGTGTAACTATGCTCAATTTCTCATCCAAGGCCAGTATTTCCTGATTTCAAAAAAAATTGGCCACTTAAGACCCCTTGTTGGCCCCCCATCTTTTTTCACTTGCCCTAATGTATACTGGAAGGAAGTAATTCACACTGTTGTCTATCTAACTAACAAAGTGCAATTGAGGGTCAATAGATCTAAGACCCCTTATGAGTTATGGTATGGAAGACCTCCCTCTATCAAATACTTCAGGATCTTTGGCAGTAAATGCTATATCAGAAGAGATGAAGAAGACCTAGGAAAGTTTGATTCAAGATGTGATGAAGGAATCTTTCTTGGTTACTCAACCAGAAGCAAGGCCTATAGATGCTACAACAAAAGGTTGGGAAAGATGATTGAAAGCACAAATGTCAGAGTAGATGAAGACTTGTATCAATTCTCATAGGATTCAAAAGACATCCGATCTGATATCTTCCCTTGCATTGAAGATGTAGAGGAAGTGAAAGAATAAAAGGAACATCTTTTAGCAAACTAGTTCATTGAAGATGAAGAAGTAAAGGAACAAGAACCAGAGCAGTTGGCTAAGACTCCAGCAAAGTATGTTCAAAAGAATCATTTAGTAGAATAGATCATTGGAGATAAGAATAAAGGAGTGCAGATAAGAAGAATCTTTGCCAAGACACATGTGCAAGCAAACTTGTGCTTATTATCAAAAGTGGAGCCTAAGACCTTTGTTGAAGCTAGCAAAGATGATGGATGGATAAAAACAATGGAAGAAGAACTAGATCAAATTAAAAAGAATCAAACATGGGAATTGGTTCCTAGACCAACCAACAAGAACGTCATAGGAACAAAGTGGGTATTCCAGAACAAGCTAAATGAATAAGGTAAAGTGGTAAGGAACAAAACAAGATTAGTGTGCAAAGGATATACTCAAGTGGAAGGCATTGATTTTGAGGAGAATTTTTCTTCGGGTAGCCAGGATGGAGGCAATTAGAATGTTCCTTTCTCTTGATGCTCACAAGAACTTCAAGGTGTATCAGATGGATGTCAAGTCAGCATTTTTGAATGGTGATCTGGAGGAGGAAGCGTACATTGAGCAACTAGATGGTTTCCAGATATCTAAAGATCTAGACATGGTATGCAGACTCAAGAAGGATTTGTATGGACTCAAGCAAGCACCTAGGGCTTGGTATGTAAGATTAGACAAGCACTTACTTCAGCTGGGCTTCAACAAAGGTACTACAGATAGCAATCTTTACATAAAGGAAGAAGGAGACAGGATCTTGATAGTTGCATTTTATGTTGATGACATTATTTTTGGAGGAAATGATGATATGTGTAAGAGGTTCACAGAGGAGATGCAAAAAAAAATTGAAATGTCCATGATTGGTGAAATGTCATTCTTTCTTGGTCTTCAAATTTCCCAGCTAGATGATGGTATCTTTATTTCTCAAGATAAGTATGTTAAAGAATTGTTGAAGAAGTTTGGTATGGAGGATTCAAATCCAGTAAGCACTCCCCATGGTCACTAGATGTCACTTGAGTAAAGATGATGAGTCTCTGGAGGTAGATTAGACTATATATAGGTCTATGATTGGAGCACTATTGTACTTAATTGCTTCCAGACCTGACGTTATGGATGCAATATGTGTAGTTTCCAGATATGAAGCCAATCCTAAGCAAACACATGAGAAAGCAGTGAAAAGGATATTTAGATACTTGAAAGGAACTCCTGACTATGGTCTATGGTATCCAAAAGGTAATGACTTTGATTTGAGTGCATACACTGATGTTGACTGGGTTGGTTGTGTTGATGTTAGAAGAAGCACAAGTGATGCTTCTTTCTTTCTAGAAAGAAGATTAGTTTCATGGCAGAGCAAGAAGCAAGATTTAATGTCCCTATCTACTGCAAAGGCAGAGTATATTGCAGCAACCTCTTGCTGTATAGAAGTATTATGGATGAAGCAAAATCTGAAGGACATCAAGCTAGTGTATGATGAGTCTATCCCTATTTTGTGTGATAATACAAGTGCTATCAATGTCTCCAAGAACCTAGTGATGCATTCAAGAACCAAGCATATAGCAATTAGGTATCATTTTTTGAGAGAGAAGGTTGTGTAGACATCTAAAAATGACCATTTTATTGCATCACTTGCATTTCATCAAATCTGTCAGATCACCTACATTCAATGTTAATTAAATAATCAAGTTATTTAATTAATTTCATCAAATCATCAAATTCTTCCAAATCTCCTATTTTTAACATTAATTGAATAAATTATATTTATTTAATTAATTTCATCAAAATCAACTTTATTCTTCTAAAATTAAATAATTTCAATTATTTAATTAAATCATAATCATCTTTCAAAATTCAAATCCACATTAATTGAATAAATTAATTATTTAATTAATTTATCATTTAAATCCTCTTATCTATAATTAAATAGTTTCTAAATTATTTAATTAAATCATTTATTCTTCCAAATTTAAATAAATCATTCAAATTTATTTAAATTGAATATCTTGTCTAAAAATAAAATATAAATCAAATATTTTATTTATCCTTCAGCATGCAAAATAAATTAAACCAATGTATTTGTTTAATTTATTTAAATCTTCAAATCTATTCCATGTCTTTCATCATGCACAAATAATTAAATAAATTTATTTATTTAATTTACTTTTTTATCTTCCAAATCCTCTAAAAATAAATCTTGTTCATCATGCACACAAAATTAAATAATTTATTATTTAATTTTATTCAAATCATGCAAAAAGTAAATCATAAGTTAGATTAATTGACTTAATCATTATTGTTTTTTATCACCAATTCATAAATTAGAAAAAAACATTTCTATTTTTATGAAACCTAATCATATCTCATGTTTGTTCCATGTCTTTTAGCTAAATCAAGCAATTAACTCAAACAAAAAATATCTTTTTGTGTGACACATGTCAGGTGCACATTCATCATGAATTCTAGATTTATCTCATCCATTGATTCCATTGAATTATCTGGACTATTGATCGATATTTATTGAAACCTATATAAACCCCCTTCATCTCCTTCAAAAATCCTCTTTGATCATTTATTCTCAGGCATCCATACATCGCATCGTTGAGCACCCTTGAGCACTTTGAGCAAAAATACAATCTACATCTGCTTGTTGCAAACATGGTTTCACAATTTGAAGAGCAATCCACATTCGACCAAGATAACAATACAATATAGGTGAAAGGTTTCATTATTTTTGTGTTATTCATTGATTATTTGGTTGTTTGCTTAGATCATTATCTTGATGTTGTAGAGTCTCTTGTTGGTGTTTGCAAATCTCCATAGGAGTCAAAAGTGGTGATATGGGTCTTTCTGCTATTGGATTTTGATAAAGAGGTTTCTCATATTGAGCGTCAAAAGGTTTAGTCATTCTCCCTTGTGAGTTTTATTCAGGTATGGGAGTAGTCACATTTGACATAGTTTGGACAACAGGTATAGTGTCATGGGTTTTGTCTAGCTCTTTAAGATTGGATAGGTCAAAATCTTGGGGTAATTTGGCTCCTTGCTCTACCAATAAGCTAAAGAAATGATCTTGGTTCTCGCTAAGGATTTTGTCAACACGGCTATGGCTCTAGGATCTTGCATGATTTCATCAAGGTCTTGTCTATCTTCTTGAGAGGATTGACCTTCTTCAAAGTGTTTCTCTTTTTGAGATGGGACTTGAACCATGGTATAACTGGGTGTAGCAAAATCGTGAGGCATGCCGATAGTGAATTGAGTTACATCTACCAAAGGGACATTACTTTCTTGAAGATTGGTTGGTTGGTCATGTTGCAGCCTGTTTTGAAAGTTGGTGGGTCTTTCCATTGGTGTTTGGGGAGTACTCTTTTGAGACATGTTGGATTGACTTGGTTGAGGTGTATGAGGAGGCGATTTGCACTTCCTTGGGGCAACTTGTTTAGCTTTCATTGATTGTTGGAGTCTAGTGGTTACCATAGGATGCACTAAGATAGGACAGTTTGTTTGATTTTAGATGTTTGACCCCAAAAGGTGTGATTTTGCTGAGATTGGGCAAGACAGTTAGATAATCAGTTTAATGGACCAAAGGCGCTGACTGTGCTGCAAAGGCATTGGACTGTGTTGCAAAGGCACGAGACTGTGTTGCAAAGGCATGAGACTATTATACCAAAGGTGATTTACTACATTTTACAAGTGTTGGATTATCCTGCCATAGGCAAGTTACTGTGTTTCAGATGCACTTGACTATTCTACCAAAGGTGAGCTACTGTGTTTCAAAGGTGCTGAATTGGTGTCAGTGATGTTTGCAAGGCAAATTTTGATAGATTTAGATTTGATTTTGATTGGATTTGCTTTGACAAGAGAAAACACATCAAACAAAAGGCAAAAAGAATGAACACAATAGATAGTGTATGTTCAAGGCTCACAAAAAAGACCAATGTTTCCATGGGTATTAGACAATTGCAAACAATTTCAAGCACTTTTATCCCTAGAAACAAGCTTTCATTACTATGGTTCAGCCCACAACTTGAAATCTCTGTCAACCAAATGTCATTCCATATAGGTGTCATACATCTGTATCTTTACAAGAGATGATAGGTAGGGATATCTCACCCTCCCCTCAGAAAGCCACAAGTAGGTCACAAGTGCTTATGCTAGCTAAGGGAATACTATCTCTTCTCAAGGGAGGCAATGGTGAGTATCTTGGGGGCAAAACCAGCTATGCCCTTGCACTAAAATTTATCGCAATGTTCGGAGGTGAATCAGGTAGTCACTATCTAGAATGGTTCTTAGTTCCTTTGAGGGACCAACACCTTACGAGCAATGTGACAAGCTACTAAAATCTTTGACCAATCCTACTAAGAGTATCAAACACTTCGCACAATGTGAAATTGCTTTCACAAAGAGCTAGTACACCTCTTTTCAATTTAGCACCACAAGGTAAGGCTAATGCTGGTTAGGACTTGGCTTTCACCTTATCCCTCTTATATAGCGATTCAAAGGAAAAATCCGCTTAGGGTCATCCCTTTTGGATGAAGTGCAATCCAAAAGCAAGCCCTTCTAAAGGAATAACTAAAAAGTAAGATCAAGCATGTCAAACAAAGGTTCAATTGTCCCGTTATAAGAAAAATCAGGTGCAACTAGATTAGGCACACACATGATTATAGTTGTCAATTGTCCCTTATGAAATTGAAGTGTTTTGCATTCATGTCCATTATCCCTTAGAAAATTGAAGTGTTTTTGCATTCATGTCCATTGTCCCTTAAGAAAGCAATATGTTCCTAAGACTTAGATTGCAAAAAAATGATTTGTTCAATTGTCCCTTAAGAAAGCAATATGTTTCTAAGACTTAGGGGTAAAAGCAAGAATCTCGGTCCACATGTAGGGGAAGTCACGTAGGGAAAAAAATTCCCGACAGGAATGGGTACCTATTTTAAAAGAAACAGGCACCTGAACCTAAATGGGTACCCATTTAGTAATAGGTTCCCGAGCCTAAACGGGTACCCGTTTAGCTTTGGGTGCGAGTTACTAAATGGGTACCCATTACTAAACGGGTACCCATTTTCAAAAAAGTATATATTTTTTAAAAATTGCCTTGTGGGCTCATTTTCTTCCACCTCCAGCTGATAGCTACAGTGACAACGACAAGCATAGAACATGTACGCATTGTTGAAGGCCAAACAAGCACAACTCCAAAGCTTTTTTTACCCTGTCACCTCCTCCCGCTACCTCGTCACTATTGAGCTCCTCCAGGTTGGTTGTTTGCTAGTTTTTAACTTATTTTTATGTTTTTTTTTGTGATTGTAGGATTAGAATGAAAATTAGGGTTTCACTTGTTATTAGAGTTTTATGATTTTTTTTGTGATTGTATGTTCCTGTAAACCCTAAAACCATGTTACTGCAAACCATAAAAAACCTAAACTATAAACCCTAAAAAACCAATTTATAAACCCTAAAACCATGTTGCACTGCAAACCCTAAAAACCTAAACTATAGACTCTAAAAAACCAAATTATAAATCCTAAAACCATGTTGTACTGTAAACCCTAAAAACCTAAACTATAAACCCTAAAACCATGTTGTACTGCAAACCCTAGAAACCTAAACTATAAACCCTAGAAAACCAAATTATAAACCCTAAAAGCCTAAACTATAAACCTTAAAAAACCAAATTATAAAGATTTAATTGTGTGAGTATGATTCGAATGCATTTGACTTTTCAATGACTTCTAACATGAATGTAATAGCATTCAAAAGAAGCTTTATGAATTGAATTGTTGTGGTCAAACAAAATTTTATATTGAATTGAATTGAAATTCCAAACAAGCCACTCTTCCATCCTCCTAAAAATGCAAACTACTAATAAAAATATCTTATAATTACTTTACTATATATATCTTCATCATCATTTACTAGTATTCCATTTATGACCTCTACAATTGTTATTGCTTTTGAGGATCCCATAGTTTCATTTGAATCTGATGCCATGCCCATTGGCTACACAGTTCTCCATCTCTTAGATTCTCTCTACTTTAAGCATTCTTTTCCTCCTATTAATTCCATTGCAACCACCATTGTTGAGACATCATCCACACTACACATTGTTCCACCACCACCTGATAGTATGCTTGATAGTCTTGCCCACAATCCACCATTTTCATCCATCTTTACTGCTTGTGTTGACATAGATAGATAGTTTGACAACATCTTTAAATGTTGATTTAGAGCATGATGATCTTATGGCTAATAAAGTCCCACTTGGTTGTGATCCTTAGATGCCTCTTTGTCTACCCTACTTTTGTACATATCTTCTCTCATCCTTATTCTTATGTTTGTGTTTATTGCCCCTTGTTATGTGGATGAGCTATTATACATGCCAACACTTGGGGGACAATGTATGATGTGTTTTTTGGTACTCCTTTTCTTTCCTCTATTTGTTTCTTACCCTGATTCTTCTTTGTACCTATTATCCCTATCCTACCTTAACCATGTTTAAGGAGGATGCAAAGCATAAGGGACCTCTTCATGTTGACCTAAATGTAACACATTTATCCACTTTAGCCCTTGTCATATTGTGTTTTTATCCTATAGTTTTCTTCCCCATGGTTGTGTTGTTCTAGACAATGAGGAGTCTATATTCATAGTACCATTTTATGTATTATTAGGATTGACTCCATCGGGAACCAGAACCCTTTGTTTTCATTTCCCATATATCCTATAGTAGATCATTGCACCTCTCTATTTGCCTCTTTTTTGTACCCCCATCTCCTATCTTAACCATCGCTTATTGTCTATATACATATTTCTAATACATATTATACATTCATTATTTATATCATCTATGCCACAATAAGTCATTTATTCATCTTCTATTTATCTCTATCATCATATCTTATTGTTATGATTGCTATCATAATTCTCTTTATATAGTGTTATTGATCCCCCTATGACTCATACATGTATCTTACTATCATAGATTTCCACATGATATATGTATATTATGACCATCTTCTATTACACTATCAATTCTCATCTCCTTGCTAAGACTCTATCACATGGCCATAGATGTACCTAGTGATGTACCCTTCATTTATGCATTCTAGAAGGAATAGATTTTGTTGATATTGATAAATCCCTTTTGGAAATATATATATCCTACTTGTATTTCCATGTTTTATATTCCATCATATGTCCTACTCAGATCTTCTCATATTTTTCATAGTATATTTTTCTCTTGTCTACCCTCACCTTCTTGCCTATAGCAATTTCATAGACCTAGTCACATTATTCTTGAATTTTGTAACTTTCATTATCCACATTTCTATTATCATTATTCTTACTAGCATTATTTGTATTTATTGCCTTATGCTATGTAGAATTCCATGATTTGTCCATGCTTGTATTTCTCATCCCACTTTTGATTCCTATAGGCTTGTAGGTGGATCTTTCATGTTTTCATTCATCAAGTGTTGTGTTCCAAAGAGTTAGCTTACCATGAGCCACATTGAAAAGAAATACATTCTTCAAAAGTTATTAACTCATCTGCATGCATACCCATCTATCATGTCATTACCAGCCTAGTCTAATCTTTAGTCATGAGCCCTTGCATATTACTCTAGTTGCATGGGGTTAGACCTAGGAGGTTGATGGCCCATGCCCCAAAGTGCAAATTTTTATGTTTCTTATGTGCCTTATTGCTTTGGTAAACCCTACATTGACAAGTTATTGGAAATATTATACACTGGGGTTTCATGTTTGTTTGATTAGGATTTTAGTCCAGGCATTTGTCTTAATGAGATTCAAGTTTTCATGTGTACGTATTTCTCCCACAAAAGCATGTAAATTTGATGTATTTTTAGATTTTGTTTTCTACTAAAAATATAATCCCTCTCTTCTAGAAATATTACTCAAACTAACAAAAGGGGAATAAAATATCTCAGGTAGAGAATATGAAACATTGACAAGGAGAGAACAACTTTGAGCCAAGTCATAGGGTATGGTATCCCCTCTTCTTTTTCAAGATTTGTAGAACCTTGGAGGGTGATCCTTGAGGTCTCTCTAACAGGATAATTAAAAAGAAATGAAGAAATATGAATAAGTTCTTAGAAACCATGAATAAACCTACAAGACCTCACAATAAGATGTACACAAGCATGCATATGCATGTTATAATGAAATTAATGTACACCCTACAAATTTTTTACTATGTTTTTGTGTCCATATCAGTATTAACATATTTGTGTGTGTCTTCTGTCATTTTGGCCCCTTTTTCTTAGCCTAAATAAGCCCTAGCCATCCATGTTCCCCTTTCCTATGTTGTTCCCATGGTCTTACATTTAGAGTTCCTATATGTCCATTTTCATCTAATTTTTATCCCTATTCAATGTCCTTTAATTTCCCTTTAATTTATCCCCCTTTACCCCCTTACAAAACCATTAATATTGTGCTAACCCCATCTTATGTGAAAAATCCACCTTTGTCCTTCCTAAATCTTTCTTTCACAAGATTATCATGGTTGTTCAAATTGTGAAGGTAAAGCAATCACTTAGGAAAATGGTGGTGTGATTGAATGGAAGAGATAGAGGGTTAAACCAAGCATTAGAACTCTTACATCTCATGAAATATCAATCTCATTATTTTAATAGTAGAGTAGTTTTATTCAAGCAGTAAATGCATGACCTTTTAATAAGTTGTTGGCTTCTTTTTGAAGTCCTTTGATTTTCAATGACAATGATAAACTGTGCATGGGAGACATGTGTTTGAGAACATAGATTAAATAAGTGTATAAAAGATATATTTAGGGTTGAGACATCATCATTTGATCATATTATATGATAAACTTGTGCATGTTTAATTTTGAAGTATTACTTGCTCTCTAAATTCATGGATATTTTAAACTTTCATTTATAGATCTATTAGATTAAGTTTAAATTTATAGATATTTGTTTGTAAGTTTTCAATATGTATATATTTGTGAAATTATACATTTGTAAGTTTTTCATATGGATACATATTTGGAAATTTGCAAGAGACATCTAATGGATGACCAGAGTCTAGATGGATTTTTAATAGATGACATTCTTTATGAAAACCCCCCACCCTGTGATCCACCTCAAAGCCCCCTATCCCCTCCACCTCAAAACCCCCCACCCCCTCCACCTCAAAACCCACCACCCCCTCCACTTGATGAGGCCCAATTGCGGCAAAGCATTAATGAAAATATTAATGCAATTGAGGAGAACATTAATTTGATTAATAATCAACCTCACTTGATGCCTCCTCATGTGATTCAGTTTGCATCTTCAATGCAAACCATTATTGATTCTGTTAGGTCTATTGATGCAGACCTAAATAGATTTCACCTTTGGCAGGAGGAGAGGAGGCAATTCTATGTAGATGGTCTTTCATATAAAGACATCCATGATCTCCACATAACAAAACAAACATTAGCCCCATTTTTTTCACCCAAAAACTAATCAACCTATAGCTGTAACAAAAAAAAGAATATCAATTAAGTGGTGTACACATGATGCGATTTCGAGACATTTTTGGGATCGATGGTGGATGGTGTTTGATCACCCACCACATGCTAATTATGAGGTACCGCTATATTTTTTTAGAAAATTATGGGTGGAGTTTCAATTGGGTCAAAAACCCAATTATTTTGATATGAGAGACTTTCAGGGTGTTGGTCATGGCATGCCACAACATAGACCAGGGGCATGAGTTGACCCCAATCAACCCATTCCTCCTACTCCTATGGTTGCTCCTATTTTGCCCACGATTCATGCACCTATTCAGCACCAGGCAGTGTTGTCAACATTAGGAGCATTGAGTAGACTCTCAGGCAATCTCACTGAACAAGTTGCCCACATGGCAGATGAATTCAGTGGTGGAGAGCATCATGGAGGAGTCGATGCATCTCATCATAGAGCCTCAAGCATGTCAGGGGCACATTTTTGTACAAATTGCAATCAACCGTGTTATGGTCCTACTCCTACATCCACATCAGATGTAGCTACAACAGAAGTGGAGTCATACTTGGATCTACTATATTCAGATGATAATCCTACACAGGTACATTGACCACATTTTATTAAATATTTCAAGTGCATAATTTGAATGTATCAAATTTTATATAAATAATTGAATGAATTAATATATAATTGTGAACTATTTGTTGTACAAATCTCAAGTTGCTCTAGGGCCACATCACGATTTGATACATTGAGTTTTGCATCGACAGCTATAGAGATTGGCACACCTTACAGGGTAAACCAATATATCTTAACCCTAAAACCATATGTATCTAATTCTAGTTTAAATTTTCTTCTTGAAACTTATCAATATTATATTTTAAATTAACAAGAGTATAAATAAATAAATAACTATATGTACATGTATGTGAAACACTACTGTTGTAGCGAGGCTCAGGTCATGTGGCAGTTCCCATGTCTAACCAACCACATGGCTCGGGTGTTTCTTTCACTGATCCTCCATCATTAGTTGTTATGCCTGAGTATTCCTTGGTGAGTGTTTTAAAAAATTGTACTAAATTTGTACTAAGTTTCTTTTTTGAGTTTATATAAATTTATATATGCACCCATATATATGTAAGTGCAGGTTGATAGGAGTATGACTATTGGTCAGGTTGCTAGTCAGGGACAATTTCATGAGCCATCCACACATTTTGAGGTCCTAAACTTTACTAAATTTTCTATGTGCAATTTCTAGGTCTTTATATGCTAAATAAATTCTAACTTATTTCAAACTTGCTTTATTTGAAATTCTAGCAATTAGCAGGGCAAATTTTTGGTCAAGAAGATGAAACAACTATACCACCTGGACAAAAAAATGTGGGAGTAGATGAGCATGATTGCACGGTAATTTAAATGAACACTTTAAAGCCTACATTTAAATATTTAATTTCATAATTTTTATAAATTAAATTAAATTTGGATGGTAACCTAATTCTTGTGTTATAAATTTGAATATCCAGGAATTAGCACCTGATGCTTTACGATCACTTGGGCAACAAAATGCGAGAGGAGATGACCAACATCATATGGTAATTTAATCATACATTAAAGTCTAGATTTAAATATTTAATGAGTATTTTATAAATTAAATTAAATCTTCAATCAAATGAAATTCAAAATGAAATTTACATTTCAGAAACACATGTATGTGTCATTTTAAAAAATTTTAAATTTGATTGCAAGTTTCTTTCTCTTGTGTACAGCATGAGGTAGATCCATCTATTTCATGAGGAAGAAAGAGGCCTCTTTCAGATTTGAACTTGAGTGATGATCATACCTGACATAGATATTTATTTCATAGACTGAACTGTATGATGTGCTATTACATGTACTTCTAGATATATTTCAGTATTTCATGAACTATGATTTGTATTTATTTATATGCTGACGATGAGTAGATGTTTTAGTACACATTTCATGGGTCCTACCTATATTTTATAGTATTTCATTGACTTATCTAGATAGATCTACATGTATATATTATTGACTATATGCTTGAACATTTTAGTATGTTAGATAATATGTTAAATATGCTTCATTGTTCACTTCTAGATTATAAATTATTTAATTGAGACATGTTAGAAGATTTCTCTTTACTACATTTTTTAATTTAAGAAGTGATTATGCATTATGGTTCAATAGTTCTTCTTGAAATAGTGAACAATCTATTAAATGCCAAAATTAATTAAACGTTTTCAGTTATATTTATATTCAAAATTCAAAATTCTAATACATCACCTCACAAACCTAAATTAAGTTAACTTACACAGTGGAATAGATAGGTTTGGTGTTACAATTATCTAATAGATAAGTTTTGTGTTACAATTATCTAATAAATAAATTTAGGGCACTTTATAACAACGTAATTTACCTAGGATAAACCTTGCATTTCCCTTCATGTATGTGTTAAAGTAGACTTCATAGTTATAGTAGCAACAATGTTGGACCTAAAGATGGGGTTCATGTAGATGCATGCATAATAAAAAAGTAAGGTCATTCACTCTAATAGTCTAGTGCACACAAGCATACATACTATATAATACAACAATTAATTTGGCAATAAAACAAGATGTGTGTAATCCAATCCAATAGCTAGAGTGATTGTCTTCGAAAGATAAGTGCACCTATATTACAATTTTCTTCAAAAGTTGAAACAACCTACAAAATACAATGGTGTAAGGCTCAACCCACTATGTGAGCAATTCAATACAAAATTTGGACTAATCTTCTTCATAAGGTAACATACCTAGTCCAATTTGCTACATATGGTAAAGTGAATTGCAAAATATGATAAAATGACAAGGATGTTAGACTCGCTTTGATAGTGTCCAAACAAAATCTTCCTTAAAAAAACATTCAAAACATGATTCAAATGAAGCATTCAATTCTTGTAGAGAAACTAACTCTTTAGAAGAAACATGAAGGAAATTCAAATCTTATCCACACAATATAAGCTACAAAAAAATTTATCACAATTTGAAATTATTCAAGAGAGATTTTGTGCATAATTTCTTGTGAGGGTTGTTGTGATCAAAAGTAGCACTTTTAACTAATACATCTTACAAAATTCCACTTTCAATTATGCTTTGATGGATTCTCATATTTACATGTGAATATCTAATGTGTAGATAATTTTTTCCAATTTTTGAATAGATAGTATATACCTTATCAAGGCCCCTTCATTTTTCCTATTTTTGACAATCCATTTTCTGCTCTTTCCAGAACTTCTAGTTTCATGTGTTTAGCTTTATTAGCCTTCTCCAAGTGATCTCTTATTGTATTTATACATTCTCTTGAGATCTTCTCTTTTATACCTTATTGGTTGACAATGTTGGTGCATTAATCGGGCTTATAATGATTACTCAGAATGTTTGTAGTGCTAGGGAATTATTTCATTTTTGAGATTCCTTTTTCTATGTAGATTTTTGTCTTGGTTTGATTGGCCATTCTCTTAGTAGTTATATTGAGTGGGTATTAGGGATTATCTTCAAGTTCTTAATAACATCTTTGATTGGTCATGAAGGCAAGTGGCTATTAGGGATTGTTATGACAATGATATAGGTGTTTGGATGACCACTTATGCATTTTACAGTCCTCTCTTGTTTCATTAGGACAATCCTATAATTGGTTTGGTATCCTCTTATGAATTTCATGAAGGCCACTTGTTGCCATAAATACATATCTATCTAACTAGCATATGACCATTTAGAATGATATAAGATCATCAATCACTGTGAAAACCTCTTGAGTAACATGATTACTTTATTGTTTCATGAGTGTCCTATTTGTTTCATGACTATCCTATTTTTTTTATTATTGTCATATGGATTTTTGCAATGGATTTTAGATGATATAACCTCATTATGACTGATTTTTAGATTTGAATTGCTCTTATGAGAACATCTCAATGATTTATGACATTCCAGATTGGATATAGCAATAATCTTCATGCATGACAATAATCTTCTATTTGCTATGACAATGAGTAACCTTTATGGTAGTTATTTAGTTTGAAATAATGACTATTTACTACCTTACCTATGCATGATAACCCTCATTATTACCTTAGCAGTCGTAAATAACTCTACAACACCAATGACTCAATCCATACCATGATACTTATGACTACACCTAAATAATATGATAGCACAGTCCCATATTTATTAGTGATAGCATTAGACTATTCAATACAATGATTGAAGGATATAGAGGAGGACCATGGCATTCATAGAGGTGATATTAAACCATGTTTCAAATATGAAAACTATCCTAGGACTATTTCCTTTTAACTATCATGACACTACTTTTCAACTTTTGTGCATTTAAATAATATAAAATAAATGCTAAATCAACAAATCTCAAAACATAGCTAAAGTGGGTACAAAAATGATAGGAAAAGTACAAACTATATACTTATTGAACCTCTACACTAATATCATTTGTGGAAATCATAAAATAATATTCATTCCGTGAAAATTAAATACATAGATCATAAAAAGAGTCTAAAAAAAAAGGTCTATTATTAAACATATGAGTATATCTATACAATTAGCTTATAGGTCCATGTTATTAGTTTGACACGACTACAAAACTGATCTACCATTTACATTATGATGAAATCTTGTAGTGGCAATCATTGAAAAATCTACTTGTAGGATACACCTGCAAGAAATAATGAATGTAAATAAGAATGAAAGAATATGTACCAAAAACACAAAATATTAATGCAATATGTAACTAAATAACACAAAAGAGGATGTAAGACGATGGCTTAAGGGGAGTTAAGAGGATGTCTTAAGGGGATACATAATAAGATGGCTTTAGGGGATGTAAAAGAGGATTAATTAAAAGGGGAGCTAGAAGAGGATGTCTTAAGGGGATACAAAAGAGAATAGCTTACTTGGAGAGATGTACATGAGTCAATTTACAAAGTATAAGATAAAACTTGATGTCTTAAGGGGATGTAAGAGGATGGCTTAAGGGGAGCTAAGAGGATGAATTAAGGGGATGTACAAGTGGGTGTCTTTAGAGGATGGATGAGAAATATATATATATATATATATATATATATATATATATATATATATATATATATATATATATATATATATATATATAATTACCTATTTACACTCACTTTTAGTTGAAGACTACAAAATTGATCTCACATACTTGTATAGTGAAAACTTCTATTGACAATCATGCAAATTTGACTACTTGTCTAGGGTACACCTACCTATATTTTATAGTATTTCATTGACTTATCTAGATAGATCTACATGTATATATTATTGACTATATGCTTGAACATTTTAGTATGTTAGATAATATGTTAAATATGCTTCATTGTTCACTTCTAGATTATAAATTATTTAATTGAGACATGTTAGAAGATTTCTCTCTACTACATTTTTTAATTTAAGAAGTGATTATGCATTATGGTTCAATAGTTCTTCTTGAGATAGTGAACAATCTATTAAATGCCAAAATTAATTAAATGTTTTCATTTATATTTATATTCAAAATTCAAAATTCTAATACATCACCTCACAAACCTAAATTAAGTTAATTTACATAGTGGAATAGATAGGTTTGGTGTTACAATTATCTAATAGATAAGTTTGGTGTTACAATTATCTAATAAATAAATTTAGGGCACTTTACAACAAGGTAATTTACCTAGGATAAACCTTGCATTTCCCTTCATGTATGTGTTAAAGTAGACTTCGTAGTTATAGTAGCAACAATGTTGGAACTAAAGATGGGGTTCATGTAGATGCATGCATAATCAAAAAGTAAGGTCATTCACTCTAATAGTCTAGTGTACACAAGCATACATACTATATAATACAACAATTAATTTGGCAATAAAACGAGATGTGTGCAATCCAATGCAATAGCTAAAGTGATTTTCTTCAAAAGATAAGTGCACCTCTATTACAATTTTCTTCAAAAGTTGAAACAACCTACAAAATACAATGGTGTAAGGCTCAACCCACTATGTGAGCAATTCAATACAAAATTTGGACTAATCTTCTTCATAAGGTAACATACCTAGTCCAATTTGCTACATATGGTAAAGTGAATTACAAAATATGATAAAATGACAAGGATGTTAGACTCACTTTGATAGTGTCCAAACAAAATCTTCCTTAAAAAAACATTCAAAACATGATTCAAATGAAGCATTCAATTCTTGTAGAGAAACTAACGGTTTAGAAGAAACATGAAGGAAATTCAAATCTTATCCACACAATATAAGATACAAAAAAATTTATCACAATTTGAAATTATTCAAGAGAGATTTTGTGCATAATTTCTTGTGAGGGTTGTTGTGATCAGAAGTAGCACTTTTAACTAATACATCTTACAAAAATCCACTTTCATTTATGATTTGATGGATTCTCATATTTACATGTGAATATCTAATGTGTAGATAATTTTTTCCAGTTTTTGAATAGATAGTATATACCTTATCAAGGCCCCTTCATTTTTCCTATTTTTGATAATCCATTTTCTGCTCTTTCTAGAACTTCTAGTTTCATGTGTTTAGCTTTATTAGCCTTCTCCAAGTGATCTCTTATTGTATTTATACATTCTCTTGAGATCTTCTCTTTTATACCTTATTGGTTGACAATGTTGGTGCATTAATCGGGCTTATAATGATTACTCGGAATGTTTGTAGTGCTAGGGAATTATTTCATTTTTGAGATTCCTTTTTCTATGTAGATTCTTGTCTTGGTTTGATTGGTCATTCTCTTAGTAGTTCTATTGAGTGGGTATTAGGGATTATCTTCAAGTTCTTAATAACATCTTTGATTGGTCATGAAGGCAAGTGGCTATTAGGGATTATTATGACAATGATATAGATGTTTGGATGACCACTTATGCATTTTACAGTCCTCTCTTGTTTCATTAGGACAATCCTATAATTGGTTTGGTAGCCTCTTGTGAATTTCATGAAGGCCACTTGTTGCCATAAATACATATCTATCTAACTAGCATATGACCATTTAGAATGATATAAGATCATCAATCACTCTGAAAACCTCTTGACTAACATGATTACTTTATTGTTTCATGAGTGTCCTATTTGTTCCATGACTATCCTATTTGTTTTATTATTGTCATATGGATTTTTGCAATGGATTTTAGATGATATAACCTCATTATGACTGATTTTTAGATTTGAATTGCTCTTATGAGAACATCTCAATGATTTATGACATTCTAGATTGGATATGGCAATGATCTTCATGCATGACAATAATCTTCTATTTGCTATGACAATGAGTAACCTTTATGGTAGTCATTTAGTTTGAAATAATGACTATTTACTACCTTACCTATGCATGATAACCCTCATTATTACCTTAGCATTTGTAAATAACTCTACAACACCAATGAATCAATCCATACCATGATACTTATGACTACACCTACGTAATATGATAGCACAGTCCCATATTTATTAGTGATACCATTAGACTATTCAATACAATGACTGAAGGATATAGAGGAGGACCATGGCATTCATAGAGGTGATGTTAAACCATGTTTCAAATATGAAAAGTGTCCTAGGACTATTTCCCTTTAGCTATCATAACACTACTTTTCAACTTTTGTGCATTTAAATAATATAAAATAAATGCTAAATCAACATATCTCAAAACATAGCTAAAGTGGGTACAAAAATGATAGGAAAAGTACAAACTATATCCTAATTGAACCTCTACAGTAATATCATTTGTGGCAATCATAAAATAATATTCAATCCGTGAAAATTAAATACATAGATCATAAAAAGAGTCTAAAAAAAAAGGTCTATTATTAAACATATGAGTATATCTATACAATTAGCTTATAGGTCCATGTTATTAGTTTGACATGACTACAAATTTGATCTACCATTTACATTATGATGAAATCTTGTAGTGGCAATCATGGAAAAATCTACTTGTAGGATACACCTACAAGAAATAATGAATGTAAATAAGAATGAAAGAATATGTACCAAAAACACAAAATATTAATACAATATGTAACTAAATAACACAAAAGAGGATGTAAGATTATGGCTTAAGGGGAGCTAAGAGGATGTCTTAAGGGGATACATAATATGATGGCTTTAGGGGATGTATAAGAGGATTAATTAAAAGGAGAGCTAGAAGAGGATGTCTTAAGGGGATACAAAAGAGGATAGCTTACTTGGAGAGATGTACACGAGTCAATTTACAAAGTATAAGATAAAACTTAATGTCTTAAGGGGATGTAAGAGGATGGCTTAAGGGGAGCTAAGAGGATGAATTAAGGGGATGTACAAGCGGGTGTCTTTAGAGGATGGATGAGAAATATATGAGTATATATATATGTAATTACCTAATTTACGTTCACTTTTAGTTGAAGACTACAAAATTGATCTCACATACTTGTATGGTGAAAACTTCAATTGACAATTATGCAAATTTGACTACTTGTCTAGGGTACACCTACAAAAAGTAATGTTCAAATGTATAGGTAAATTAACTATATATTTACATAAGTCGATACAAAATTTAAGACAAGGGGAATAATATAGAAGGTAAAATGAGAATGAAAGAATTTATATACCAAAAACACAACACATTGATGCATTATGTAACTAGATAACATGTTGAATGTGAAAGCCATAATGTAAGTATATACAATTACCTAATTTGCATTCACTTTAGTTGAAGACTACAAAAATGACCTCACATACTTGTATGGTGAAAAATTCTATTGACAATCATGCAAATTTGACTTGTCTAGGGTACACCTGCAAAAAGTAATGTTCAAATGTACAAGTAAATTAACTATATATTTACATGAGTCAATACAAAATTTAAGACAAGGGAAATAATATAGAAGGTGAAATGAGAATGAAAGAATTTATATACCAAAAACACAACACATTGATGCATTATGTAACTAGATAACATGTTGAATGTGAAATCCATAATGTAAGTATATGTAATTACCTAATTTGCGTTCACTTTTAGTTGAAGACTACAAAATTGACCTCACATACTTGTATGGTGAAAACTTCTATTGACAATAATACAAATTTGACTACTTGTCTAGGGTACACCTACAAAAGTAATGTTCAAATGTACAAGTAAATTAACTATATATTTACACGAGTCAATACAAAATTTAAGACAAGGGGAATAATATAGAAGCTGAAATGAGAATGAAAGAATTTATATACCGAAAAGACAAAACATTGATGCATTACATGTAACTAGATAACATTATAGGATACATTTAAGAGGACAGATTTAGGGGATTTAAGAGTATGGTTTACATACCTGGAAATTTATTTCATTGTACCATCTACATCCTCATTTTTTTGTAATGCATCTATAATTGACTCATGTTCTTCCATCGAAAGTGTCCATAACTGTTTATTAGAAGGTTTGCCTTGATATTTGTCTAGTTTTATACTTGTTGCCACAACCAAATGTGAGTAGTGTATGATCTTCTTATGTGTTTCATAATCTTCAAATGCAGGCAAACCATTCCTTCTTATTAGATTTTTTTGTAGCCAAGTGCCAACAACAACCACAAAACCTGTTGGATACTCCATGTTATCATCATCTACTCTAGGATGTAACAACTTTTGTTTTGTCTCAACACATCGAGCCAACCAATACTTAGTTTTCTCTTCATTGCCCTCAGGACCAACAACAACATACACATGTCCTACAAAAAAATTATGTAATTCAATAAAGTGTGACATGTATCTAAATCATATAAATTTGTGCATGCATACATATATAATTAATTATATATAGATGTACAAAAAAATGACAATAAAAAAATATTGAAAATAAAAGTACCTTCTTGTACAAGGTCTAAAATACGATTATAGTCATCTGATGCAAACATTTGATTATCATCTTCAATTGTTGTTTCAAGTTGATCTTGTGTTTCTGTAGGTGGCAAGGATCTTTGTTTCCATTCTTCAACCTATTTTGTATTTTCACATGCTCCCCAATCACCTATAATACAAAATTGACAAAAACATGCAAGCTCCCTAGTCCATATAGTCCATGTGCTTGCATTTGAAATCTTAAATGAATGCCATTTTGTTTTAGTTATTGTCTCACAATCAAGTCGAGTAGGAATATTCTCTTCTTCTACTAACCAAAAGAATTGTCGAATTGTAGATTTCTCACTTGATCCCGTAGATAATTTTTCATTACACCAATCAACAATTACATGTGCATCTCTAAATTTGGTTGCATCCTCAAATTTTAGTTGCTCTCTAGCAAGAGCTCTTTTCACACATGCTCCAGCTCCATCATGTTCTCCTTTACCATGTCCAGCTTCAAAAAAGCTTCACATATGTTGGATATTGATTTCTTTGTGAGCCTTACATAGCCAATAAAACATTCTTGCATTTTTAAATTGCCCTATACAATTATCTGACCATATGAAATGTTGTGCCATCTGGATTCCTCTTTCTTTTAAACTTTCATAAAATTTTGTGAAACAATATTGTACAAACTCTAAAGAGTGTAACCGGTTATCACTCAAATAGAAATGATACTCCCTCAAAAATTTTCTATTATCTTCCGTATTATCATCTGCATGTTTGTATACAATATGAACAAATATGGCCACTTGCACTAAATTATAATATTGAGATTGAATTTCCTCTTGTGGAGCAAGAGTATAGTTTTCTGCAAAGTCAACCACTGATAGAATAGTTCCAATTGAAAATGTGTTTTTACATGAATGAAATTGTCCATCAAGCCACCAAGAATATTGGGAGTGTTTGACATATTTGGATACAATATTATCCTTAAAATCTTGGATGAATGCATGCACACAAATTTTTTCAGTGACTAACTCATAACGCTTTCCAATTTTTCCATCCTTTAAAGAATATTCAACATTTTTGAATCTTTTCACATCCATTAATTGTTGTCCAAATTCATGTGAAATATTTTCATGCATACATTCTCCTAACAATGAAAAGTTGCCACATCTATTGCATTGTCCAGAAATACATGCTTTTGAATAAAATAAGTATCCAGTAGATGTTTCACAAAACAAACCTGCTGCAAACTCCTTAATTGTTTGAGGTGGCATATTAATACCACATTCCTGCATAATTTCGTCAATATGCAAAGTAGAACGTATATATCGAAAAATATCATAATAATAACAAAATTGCACATGAGTTTTACAACAACAAGAGATTTGTTGTTTATTAATTTTCACATACCAAGGTTTACATTTCTCAAAAGATCTTTGGCTTCGAGTAATATTAAATGGTTCTAACACTAAATCATCTAAGAATTTTTTATATAATTCAATTTGAGTCATGTCTAATAGATGTTTTGGATGAGGATCATGAATTTTAGACCCCACTCGTAATTTTAAAACATCTCTAACATTAGATAATACCCTTGTATTATCATGCCAATATATTTTAATTAAATATTTGATTTCACTATTTAATTTCATGTCATACCTTGGGAGTCTACCACTAAAACTCCAACATTGGTTAACTGGATCTTTTTCAATAGATTCTCTTCTCTTCGCTGCTCTTCTCAAAATTTTAGGATTTATCTTTAGAATTTCACTTGTATTACTTATCATTCTTTTATTAGAAGATGATTTATTGACTAAAGAAGTTGTTATAGCTCTTCATGCTAGATTGCTATCTTTAGATCGACTCTTTTTACCAATAGAATCAATAACATTAGCAACACTCGATAAAACTTGTTTGATTGATTCATCTTTTTTTTCAAGTTTTACAAAGATGCCTAACTTTTTCATTACTTTTCACAATTTCCACATCTTCATCAATTGCATCATAAGTTGACATTGAAATCCAAGACTTTTTCTATAATTTTTTTTTATATAATCTATTTGCATGAGTTCTCATTTGCCTCCAAGAAATCTTACCAGGAAGATTATCTAAGACATTTCTTTCAATCTCAAATAAAACATTTTCATTTTCACTCCTAAAAGGGATATCATTCTCATTCATATCATCAATAGGTGGGTTTGAAGACATACCTGGATTTGTTTCTATAGTCCTGTTTTCCATATCATTGAAAGCTAGCTCCGAAGACACACCTGGATTTGTTTCTATAGTCATGTTTTCTATATCATTGAAAGTTGGCTCCAAAGACACACCTGGATTTGTTTCATATCATTGAAAGTTGGCTCTGAAGACATACCTAGATTTGTTTGTATAGTCACATTTTCCATATTTTCAAAAGTTGGGTTTGAAGACATACATGCATTTGTTTCTATAGACACATTTTCTTCCAAATTCACCATTTCCACATTTGCATCATCTACATTCATCCCATCATTTATAGTCTCTAGAATGTCTTTCTCTTCAATACTCATGGAACTAGATGCTTCAATATTCTTCATTTCTTGAATCCTTGCTCTTCTATCTCTTTGCCTTTTTGCTTCCTTCTCTCTATTTGCTTCAATTTCTTAAGGTGTCATTACCCTCCTTTGTTTTTTTCTTTGACATTGATTTGATCCCATGATTACCAAACCCTCTTGAAAAAATAACAATCCATACTTAATCCAATTTCATAATTGATATACTTACTTGAAATTTTGAAGTAGAATTAGATGTAGATCCTTTGTTCCATAGATTTTGAAGTAAAAGGTAGATGTAAAAACAAAAACCTTCTTTCTTTATTCCTCTTGAAAATAGCTCATGCACTTGATTTTACTTCAGAATTGTTCATATGATTGACTCCTTTCAAAATCTGAATAGAATATGACCTATCAAGAGATTCCACAAAACAACTGTAAGTAAAAAAATGCACAAATTGTCGATGTCACGCCGTATTGATCAGAGTTGCAAGTTGCAAGGATACAGTAATAGTATGTTTTCCCCTAATATGGGAAATAACAGGTATAATAGAAATAGGTACCCATTATAAAATGGGTACCTGTTCTTAAAAACATAACGGGTATCCGTTATGTAACACGTACTCGTTTTATAACGGGTACCCGTTCTTTGAAATTTGAAATCACCAACCACCTTTTCCCTTCCCTTTGCTTGGGTTTTAGGCTCGAGATAGCCATGGTTGGCTGACTTTGAGCCTTGGACCTACAAGTTTTTTCTAAGTATAGAACAAGAAGAAACACTGAGTTTACCTATATGGCTGAGGACCTTTTTTTCTAAATTTTTTACGAAATGAAAACCCATTACAGATGACATTGTCTAGTTTTTAAATATGTAATTTTTTTTGTTATTGGACATGTTCTTCTATTTATTATTTAATTTATGAGCAAACTGGTCCAAAAACTTGAAATGACAGTTGTTTGTATTTTTTTAATAAATTTTAATTTTTAAATTAAAAAAAAATTATGTCATCAATCTACACATCATTCTTTACATAATGAAAAAAAAAATTATTTTTTTTTACTCAAATTATGTTGGTCATACACGAGGGGTTTTCAAAAGTAGCAATTAGGCCTAATAAAAAATTAATTAAAAAAATTATAAAAAAATATCCTCATCAAACTTCAATGTACTACACATCTTTTCCCAAAAGGATTTTGAAAAATAATTTTATTTAGGTCAAATTATGTTGGCCATACACGTGCATGGTATGGTTAAAAAAAAGTGACTTTTAAATAATAGTTTTTAGAAATGCCTATTGAAAATCAATTTGTATCATCTGGGTATTGAAAAAAAAATACATAGTTGGAAACTAGACTCTGAATACTACATTTTATATTTAGTGACTTTTTTAAAGATTCCATCTCTAAGTGCTTCAAATTTTAAGGTCAAATGTGACAAATTCTAAAAATTAGGGAAAACACTTCCACTTTTTGGCCAAAAAGTGGACCCAACTTCTTGCACTGACCCTTAGTGCGATAGATTTGGCAATTTCTTCAAAGATTGTCCTGCATGAACATATTAGAAAACCCCATTTGCTCTATTTGAGTGATAAGAAGCTGCAAAAAGTTGATTAGTTCCACACAAACTCAATAGTTAGCAAAAACCAAACAATTGACCAGAAGTGCTTTACTGTAATACCAAAGGCGACTTACCATTCTACCAAAAGTGCTTGACTGTGCTATTGAAGGTGTGTTGTTTTTTACCAAAGGCACTAGACTGTGATACTAAGGTGCATTACTGTGCTACTAGAGCGTGGCACTATCCCAGATTTGAAAAACTCAGTATTTTGTCAAAAATCTAGACTTTAAAGATTATTTCATGATTCTAATATGCTCTGGAATGATTGATAAAGCTGAGATCACAATGGCAATGATGAAAATATCATATATTAGACCCTGTAAATCAAAAAAAACCAATTAAAAACCCTGAGCAGCCTAAGGCGCTATACTGCTCTGCCAAAAGCGCTAGACTGCAAACTAGAGGTGCAGGACTGTGTCTCCAAAGGCACTTTGATATCATCTGAAGGTGCTTTGTTATGGTACCAAAGGTACTTTACTGTGATACAGAGGCAATTTGCTCTGTTCCTCTGCATTGTTCAGTACTGTACTTCAAAAAATCAAATTTTCTAAAGGAAACAAGCGATTAGTGGGTCCCACCAGGCATGCCAGAATGTGTATAGGGATTTAATCAAGATCGAATGATAATCAAAATAAGGCAATAATCAACAATTCAATCCTATAACATCAAGATAACAATCTAAGCAAACAACCAAATAATCAATAAATAATGCAAAAATAATGAAAGCTTTCACCTAGATTGTATTGTTATCTTGGTCGAATGTGAATTGCTCTTCAAATTGCAAAACCATGTTTGCAACAAGTGGATGTAGATTGTGTTTGTGCTCAAAGTGCTCAAGGGTGCTCAATGATGTGATGTATGCTCAATGCATTGTATGGATGTCTGAGAATAAATGATCAAAGAAGATTTTTTAAGGAGATGAGGGGGTTTATATAGGTTTCAATAAAGATCAATCGACGATCTAGATAATTCAATGGAATCAATGGATGAGATAAATATAGAATTCATGATGAATGTGCACCTGACATGTGTCACACAAAAAGATATTTTTGTTTGAGTTAATTACTTGATTTAGCTAAAAGACATGGAATAGACATGAGATATGATTAGATTTCATAAAAATGGAAATATTTTTTTTCTAATTTATGAGTTGGTGATAAAAATAATAATGGTTAAGTCAATTAACTCAACTTATGATGTGTTTTTTGCATGATTTGAATAAAATTAAATAACAAATTATTTAATTTTGTGTGCATGATGAACAAGATTTATTTTAGAGGATTTGGAAGATAAAAAAGCAAATTAAATAAATAATTTTTTTTAATTGTTTGTGCATGATGGAAGACATAGAATAGATTTGAAGATTTAAATAAATTAAACAAATAAATTGATTTAATTTATTTTGCATGATGAAGGATAAATAAGATATTTTATTTATATTTTATTTTTAGAAGAGATATTCAATTTAAATAAATTTGAATGATCTATTTAAATTTGGAAGACTATATGATTTAATTAAATAATTTAGAAATTATTTAATTATAGATAAGAGGATTTAAATGATAAATTAATTAAATAATTAATTTATTCAATTAATGTATATTTGAATTTTAAAAGATGATAATGATTTAATTAAATAATTGAAATTATTTAGTTTTGGAAGAATAAAGTTGATTTTGATGAAATTAATTAAATAAATAGAATTTATTCAATTAATGTTGAAAATAGGAGATTTAGAAGAATTTGATGATTTTGGTGAAGTTAATTAAATAATTTGATTATTTAATTAACGTTGAATGTAGGTGATTTGATAGATTTGATGAAATGCAAGTGATGCGATGAAATGGTCATTTTTGGGTGTCTACAAGTTGCAGACAAGGAAGTAAAGTTGGAATATGTTCGAACCAAGGATCAGATTGCAGATATCTTTACAAAGGGTCTTGCGAAAAACATCTTTGAGGATCTCCCACAGAGGTTAGGGGTAATTGCCCCTCCTACTTCTTGCTAAGATGCAAAATGGTGCATCTATCTAGGGGGAGTTCATGCTATATCTTTATCCTGGACTGATGGCGGCTACCTCTCGAGGGGAACAGGTAGTGGTGACTAATGATAGGGGGAGCTTGCAAGAAAAAGTTCATAGATATATGATTATTGATGAAAGGAAGAGAATGAGTAGGTATTGGAATCCTTTGTCCTTGATCTCAAAGGGGGAGAGACTCTAAGGGGGAGCATATGTTGCCATCAATGACAAAGGGGGAGATTGTTGGCCATATGTGTCGTCATTGATGTCAACATAGCAGCATACACTGATGTCAACACTATCATAAGAGTAAGAGACTGGTCATGGTTGGATGTTAGGCTCCTAAGAAAGAGAAAATGCATTAGAGGTCCTACGTATAGCTATATATGGTGATGCAAAGAAGACTTGGCCTCCGGAAGCAAGTTGAAGACAGTGTCAGTTCTGTGAAGATGTGTCTAGCATGACAATCGAATGCCCCACATTCCTCTATTTTTGAAGCTATGGTCTTGCAATTCAAGAGTTAAGTTGACCATGGTGTAAATATGCTAAATCCTAAATTTCAAAGTGTTTACTCTTCCGCAGTGAAAGATATAAGTGACTGAGTTCCAGTTCATGATCTGATAGTTTAATGTGATGTTGAAAGCTGAATGGTGTTGGTGCCTGCACCTTTTAAATTCATCTACAGGCCCCTTCATAAAAACCCAAAAATTTCTAAGTCCCTCGGCCCCTTGAGTTGCATGCATGTATCTTTGTATATACATTGGTATTTGTATGTACATTTGAATATACAAGTGCAGTTGTACATTGGCGGGTCTAAAAATAATGTGTAACCAGCTTCAAAAGGTGTGAAAAATAGTTGTATGCATTTTGTATGCATATCAGGTTGTACATTGAAGGCATATTCCATCGCAAATTCTACAGTTGTATGAAAAAGGTTGCTTGTATATTTTGTTTGTATGTTCGATATACAACGAATACATACAAAGGCGATGTGCAAAGTCAATGCACAAAAGTGTCATCACCGGGACAATGCATATCGGCGGCTGAGTCCAAAGTCTTCCTGACGGCCAATGCATATACAAAGGTGGTTGTATATCACAAATTCTAGGGAATATTCCTTGCTTGTATGAAAAGACTTGCATGTATGTTTTGTTTGTATGTTCGAATGTACATTCACAATATGCAAAGTCAATGTACAATGGAAACATGCAAAGGGCACATACAAAGAAAAGATACATGCAAGGCAAGAACCAAAGGGTGGGGTCCACCAGTTGCATGCAAAGGCGATTGTATGTTTGCACATGCAATCAAACATACAAGGAAATATGCATTCCTAATATGCAAGGCCCGGACCCGAAAAGATATGCATTTTGGTTGATAAAAATTTGAGGTCCGGGTTGTATGTATGTTTTGTTTGTATATCCGCATTGTGTGTTTGTGATATACAAGCCAAAGATGCAAGCCAGAGCTGAATACGATTTGTAGTTTGTTTAATAAGGATTTGGGGTCCACCTTGTATGTAAGGTGATTTTATGTGCATACAATCTCGTATGCAACCACATATGCAAAGGAAAATACATTGGATCGTTGGTGAGAGGGTATGTATCACTGACTCATGCAAGGATCATCCTGATGGCCAATGAACATACAAATGCACAGCGATAGTGATCCAATCAGCAGCTGCCACATGTCCTGATGCGATTGTATGTATATGCTTTTGCATATAAATAGACGAGAATGGAAAAATGGAAGAGGGAAGAGTTAGCGATGGAAAAAGGGTGCTTACTTGGCATGATTTAATTGGTCAATGACTTTTCAACATGTTTTGAGATCTCAATGATAGGGAGGAAATCGACGGCCATCATTGAAAAAAAATTTGAGCGAAGTTTTTCTTGTGCATTCACAGTTGCATTTCAAGCAGAAAGAATTATAATGCACGCAGTTTCCAAGGGCCACAAGTAGATAGGCCATTAATGGCAAGTTTGCAAGAGGTATGGGTCGAAATGATAAACTAGCTACCATATTCAAGGGGTGAAAATCCTTAGATGGTTGCACGACTCCTGATCTCACCTGCTCTTTCCTCTGTTTCTCTTGGTTGCATTTAATATTTTGAGCACCATTCTCACGATGCAGTGTATCTGGCAAAATTTTGAAAAGACCATTGTACTGAGTGCTAAGTACACATTCTTGCATAAAAGGTAAACTGTGTTACTCATTGTAGGTGGTTGAAGACTTGGGCATTTTTTTGAAAAAATAATGAAGAACAGAGTATTCTTTGGTTGTTCTGTCTCATTTTGGAGTTTATGTGTTGCATTTTGAATGCAGGTTGCACACATGTTCAGTTTCATGTTGTTTTATATGAAAAATGCATTGTTGCATGTGCTTAGCTATTTGTCTCCATTTGTTGTATGCATTGCTTCTGTTGAATCTTGTTGCTAAGGGTTTCTAAGATTCTCGGATACAGATTTGTTGTATTGCATGTTTGATCTCTAACTTCCATTCAAGGAGTGGATTAAAATGTTTTAGGTTAAGTATGAAGAAGAATGTATGTCAGCCAGGATATTTGTAAGTAGAGGCAGCTAAATACTTAGTCTTGGGTGGTATTTGTAAGGCAAATACCAGTCCTAACCCCTTGAAACTTGAATACTAGATACAAATCATTCATTTGTATATGTCTAGTTGACTCCCTGCCCTGAGATAGGTATCAATCTACCCTTGTGTAGTAGTTATGATCCAAAACCCCCTATCTTGCATCCAAAACATAAAAAACAAGCCATTTCATTATTCCAACTTGTTAGTTGTAGGAGTAGAAATAGGACCCCTGCATACTCTCATACCTAACCAGTTAGATATGTCCAAAAACACTGCCAGCCTTGAGATTTATCATGCAAATCTTGGTCCATACATGAGAGTATTTTGCCTATTATTGTAAAGCTAAATCTATGTGTCATTGGGCAAGTGAAGTTAAAATATTTAGCTATAGGGATACCCCCCCTTGGTGCGGCAGAACCAGAAATGAAGGGGAGGCAGCTCACACAACCTCTCGTAATTTGTTGGCTGAATCTACCTATGCATTGGAAGTGGCAAACCCTCTGTCGGTTCAGAAAGAACACCAACAAAGTGGTGACTCTGCTGGGGAGGAGAGTCAAAGAATTTAAAGGCTAGAAAATCTACTTTCTAGTGATGTTGTTGCAGTAAGACCAAGGAACAACCATGTGGTGCTCTGCTGGTGTGATGAATCCAAAAAAAAAAGTGCCTCGTTGATATTATGTCCTCTTTGTGAGAGGTGGTGACTCTGTTGATTGAACCTATCCAAAGATGCAACATATTTTCAGGTATTCATCTTTTGATTCAAAAATGATTCAAATAGAGCAGCAAACCTGGTTGTGCTCTCAAAGAAGACCATTTCTTATTAAAAGATATAAAGCCCTGAATTTTAAAGGAATATGTGGTTACCCAAATGTTATTCCCAGTAAGATTCGAAAATGTTTGTCAAAATAGAGTGGATCAAATTCTGAGTCTGCAAACAAACATTTGCAAAAATTTTGTAATTTGATAGAAGATTATGAGGTAGAGGATGAAGATGTAGTAATGAGACTCATTGTTCAATCATTAGAGGATGATGCTAGGGTTTGATTTTCAGACCTACCGGTGTGTTCAGTTTCTTCATGGGTAGATTTAGAAATTGCATTCCTAGAGTAGTTTGGTGAAATATTTGATGTGGCCTCATTGATCATACATTTCACGAATATCCAAAAGGAAGATGAGGAATTGGTTCCAGCCTTTAATCTTAGATTTATTAAGTTCTCAAGCAGATCCCTGAATATATGAGACCCAATGATGCATTGTGCTTGACAATTTATTTGGTTGCATTTGATGAAGAAATGACTTGTTTTTTGAGAGATAAAGAACCAGCTATGCTTCACCAGAATTTCAGATTTGCTATGGATATTGAAAACAATGAAAAATATGGAATGTTAGTAGGTTTCATGGCTGCAAGTTTTCAAAACAATCATCAAAGTGAATATATTTCTGCTTTCCCAGTGTGTTCATTGAGAAATGATTTTGTAGAGGGAAATATATTTTAGAAGAGTATGTGTAGTCATGATGTGATGCATGAACATGAAGAAGATGTGGTAGAAAATGTGGGCACATCCTATAATGGTGAAGACAAAGACTGTTGTCAACCTCCAAAAGGGAAGCCTGGAGATGCAAAATGTATTTCAAATGATGAAATGAAAGATATACATGAAGTTGTGTCTTGCAGTAATAGGCATATCCCAGTTATTCATGATTATTTGTACAAGGTGGATATGTAGAGCTCACTCTGAATATAGAAGATGCAGATTTAAGGGATGGCAATGAATATGTTAGTGATTGTTAGCATTCAGATGCATGTGTGCGCCTCTCAAATGATGAAATATATATGGATGTTGAATATGAGTGCTTCCTTGAAGATTGTGACCACCTTTATAGTGCAGAGGTTGAAAATTTTGATTTTTGTCTGTCAGTGCATTGGTGAAGAGGAAAAACAAGGTCACTATTTAGATGTGAATGGACAAGTTGTAGATGTGTGTGTTGATACAGTTGGGGATAATGTTGGTTGTAGGGGTGACTACAAAGCTTTCAGTGAAGGGTTGCATTCTGAGCTTTTTGTGCCTTCTCTTGAGGCATTCTAGATGGACCTTAATGACAAATTTGCTAAGCACAATGATGATGGATATCTGAATATTTATAAAAATGAATATGATTATGAGATGTTGCTTGTGCCTGAATATTGTTTCTTTGATACAGAGGAGCTCTTATTTTGTGAAGAAGCATAAAATTCTAATGTGAATTCATTTGTCTCATGTGAGTCTGTTATTTTTCTATGTAACATTAGTGACTTGTATGATGATGACATTCTATAGCTGATGATAATGTATGCTAATGAAGCTTGCTGTAGAATTGTTAAAGAAAGAAAAATGGGTAGCAGCACAACTAGTTGCAAAGTAGGGTGCTGCAAACAGCCAAATGTTTTTAGGCTTCATTTGAAGAAATCAGAAGAAAATAGGGTATTTGACAAAGGAAAATTTTGGTTTTTCCTTTTTGGTGGCCCTGGGCCACCAAGTAGATCCTAAAAAGGTATGGTTTGTGATGCAATTTGGTGCAATGTTTGACTCTATGTGCCCAATGGATAAGGGACTGGTCTGCATCCTAGAGATCTATGGTTCTCGCCATGCCTGCAAGAGGCATGCATCCCCAGACAGAACCAATGTTGGTGCATGCACCTTTTAAATTCATCTGTAGGCCCCTTCATAAAAACCCAAAAATTTCTAAGTCCCTGGGCCCCTTGAGTTGCATGCATGTATCTTTGTATATGCATGTATCTTTGTATGTACATTTGAATATACAAGTGCAGTTGTACATTGGCGGGCCTAAAAATAATGTGCAATCAGCTTCAAAAGGTGCAAAAACTAGTTGTATGCATTTTGTATGCATATCGGGTTGTACATTGAAGGCATATTCCATCACAGATTCTATAGTTGTATGAAAAGGGTTGCTTGTATATTCTATTTCTATGTTCGATATACAACGGATACATACAAAGGCGATGTGCAAAAGTGTCATCGCCAGGACAATGCATATCGGTGACCGATTCGAAAGTCTTCCCGATGGCTGATGCATATACAAAGGTGGTTGTATATCGCAAATTCTAGGGAATATTCCTTGCTTGTATGTAAAGACTTACATGTATGTTTTGTTTGTATGTTCAAATGTACATTTGCAATATGCAAAGTCAATGTACAATGGAAACATGCAAAGGGTACATACAAAGAAAAGATACATGCAAGGCAAGAATCAAAGGGTGGGGTCCACCAGTTGCATGCAAAGGCGATTGTATGTTTGCACATGCAATCAAACATACAAGGGAATATGCATTCCTAATATGCAAGGTCTAGACCCGAAAAGATATGCATTCTGGTTGATAAAAATTTAAGGTCTAGGTTGTATGAATGTTTTGTTTGTATATCCACGTTGTATGTTTGTGATATACAAGCCAAAGATGCAAGTCGGACTTGAATGTGATTTGTAGTTTGTTCAATAAGGATTTGGGGTCTGCCTTGTATGTAAGGTGATTGTATGTGCATACAATCTCGTATGCAACCACATATGCAAAGGAAAATACATTGGCTCATCAATGAGAGGGTATGTATCGGTGGCTCATGCAAGGATCATCCCGATGGCCAATGAACATACAAATGCACAATGATAGTGATCCAATCAGCGGCTGCCACGTGCCCTGATGCGATTGTATGTATATGATTTTTCATATACAAAGTTTTGAGTATGCAAAGCAGTTGTATGTATATGCTTTTGCATATACATAGGTGAGAATGGCAAAAATGGAAGAGGGAAAAGTCAACGATGGAAAAAGGGCACTTACTTGGCATGATTTAATTGGTCAGTGACTTTTCAACATGTTTTGAGGCCGTAGATCTCAGTGATAGGGAGGAAATCGACGGCCATCATTCAAAAAAAATTTGAGTGAAGTTTTTCCTATGCATTCACAGCTACATTTCAAGCAGAAAGAATTATAATGCATGCAATTTCCAAGGGCCGCAGGTAGATAGGCCATTAATGGCAGGTTTGCAAGAGGTATGGGTCGAAATGACAGATCAGCTACTATATTCAAGGGGTGAAAATCTTCAGACGGCTGCACGACTCCTGATCTCACCTGCTCTTTCCTCTATTTCTCTTGGCCACATTCAATATTTTGAGTGCCATTCTCACGATGCAGTGTATCTAGCGAAATTTTGAAAAGACCATTGTACTGAGTGCTGAGTGCACATTCTTGCATAAAAGGTAAACTATGTTACTGATTGTAGGTGGTTGAAGACTTGGGCATTTTTTAGAAAAAATAATGAAGAACAGAGTATTCTTTGGTTGTTCTATCTCATTTTGGAGTTTATGTGTTGCATGTTGAATGCAGGTTGCACACATGTTTAGTTTCATGTTGTTTTATATGAAAAATATATTGTTGCATGTGCTTAGCTATTTGTCTCCATTTATTGTATGCATTTCTTCTTTTGAATCTGGTTGCTAAGGGTTTCTAAGATTCTAGGATACAGATTTAATATATTGCATGCTTGATCTCTAACTTCCATTCATGGAGTGGTTTAAAATGTTTTAGGTTGACTATGAAGAAGAATGTATGTCAGCCAGAATATTTGTAAGTAGAGGCAGCTAAATACTTAGTCTTGGGTGGTATTTGTAAGGCAAATACCAGTCCTAACCCCTTGAAACTTGAATGCTAGGTGCAAATCATTCATTTGTATACATCTAGTTGACTCCTTGCCCTGAGATAGGCACCGGTCTGCCCTTGTATAGTAGTTATGATCCAAAACCCCCTGTCTTGCATCTAAAACACAAAAAATAAGCCATTTCATTATTCCAACTTGTTAGTTGTAGGAGTAGAAATAGGACCCCTGCATACTCTCATACCTAACTAGTTAGATATGTCCAAGAACACTGCCAACCTTGAGATTTATCATGCAAATCTTGATCCATACATGAGAGTATTCTGCATGTTATTGTAAAGCTAAATCTTTGTGTCATTAGGCGAGTCAAGTTAAAATATTTAGCTATAGGGATACCCCCTTGGTGTGGTAGAACTAGAACTGAAGGGGAGGTAGCTCACGCAACCTCCCGTAATTTGTTGGCCAAATCTGCCTGTGCATTGGAAGTGGCAAACCCTCTGCCGATTCAGAAAGAACACCAACAAATGGAATGCTCCACATTCCTTTACATTTGTAGATATGGCTATGCGGTTCTGGATATGTGCTCAAAAGGTGGTAAATGTGTTGTTTCCAAAGCTCTAGACCATTATTCCCTCCGTAGAGAAAGTTATGATTGATAAAGTACCAGAATGTGCTCTGGTAGAATGGAGTAGCATTGAAGACTCACTGGAATGCTCCACATTCCTCTGGAAGTAAATGATTGAGCTTGCTGTTTTGATAACATGTTCTTGAATGTGCATTTCATGTTTCTTTCCTATTTCAAGCTTTTGATGGTTCGTAACTCAATTTTTCAATTGACAGCATGTAGCAATGTGTTCTGGATAATAGTGTGCTCTTAGAGTTAATGATTGAAGGTGTATGGCACAATTCTTTAATGTGCGGTGGCAAAGAAGTGTTTGGGGATGTTGTATGAGTCATGTGGACTCATCTAGAAGTGTTTCACGAAGATCTTTCTTATTTCCTGTACCGCACAAGGTTCTCTAGTTGATATGGTCGTTACTCTACAAGATTTTCATGAGCTTACCTTAAAGCTGTCCTATTTTCAAATGAGCAGAGTGTGTGAAGGTAATTCTTTGATGTTTGAAGTTGTGAAGGATGTTTTGGGCCTGGTTAAGCAAGTGTTGGGGTCCATAATACTTGAGTCTTCTGTTGGTGTAATGTGTTGTCCTATTTAGACCTATCTTCTACATGTTTCATATTGTGTAATGTATGGCTAACCTGTAAATGTATATTTCATGTTTAACTATGGTTGACAAGCTATGTAATCAATGTAATATCATGTATAAATAATAGATCAAATTGAATTCAGAGGATATGATTGCAAGTACATGAACAAGGTTTGCAAGCAAATAAAAGCAAAATAATAAATTCTTGTGTGTGACTGTGGGAGAAAGAGCAGATGTTATTGATGCTATCCTAATTCATTTTTAAGACTTATTTGCAATAGTGATCAAGTATCAAGTGTGCCTAATTGATCAGATCTTCAGTATCTAGAGTGCATGAGGAGACAAAAGTGCAATCATCAAGTGTGAGCTTTAAAGGTAGACTTTAGATAGTTGAAAGATTGTCATACTATAATCATCTCTAAGTTTGTTCTCATATTAGGGAGTAGTTGCTTCCTTGGGTTAAAGCCCCTAAAACAAAGTCATCAGGGAGTAGAAGCTTCCTTGGGAGTGACCCTAAATCAAAGTTACTTAGGGAGTAGTAGCTTCCTTGGGTTAAAGCCCCTAAAATAAAGTTATTATTTGAGCTTCATATATTGTGAGTTAATCATCACCATGGTTTTTCCCTTTTAGGGTTTTCAACGTATATCTGGTGTTATGTGTTGTTGTGCATTGTGTTGATCTTTCATATTCATGTTAATATTGTGATGCTTAAGTTTTGATCTACTCCAACTAAGTTAAAATTGTTGAAATTGAAGAGTTGTTAAGATATTGATTCACCCCCCCTCTCAGTATCCTAGTTTACCTAATAAAATCAACTCAAATGATACCTTCAATGTTATAATCTGACCATGAATATTGGCACAAATAATTTTGAGTTTCAATGAAAACTAGATTTGCAAGTTTTATGAATGAAGGTTATTGCATTTGTATTCAAAGAGAATTTACAATTTAGAGCTCATACTAATTCTAATGTCCACCAAGACAAATAATCCTCCCAATAATTAAACTACTATAAAACTAGTAAGAATGGCGATGAATGTGAACACCATTCCTCTTTCTAGCGAAACCTATTTTATAATTTAAAGCTATAGTTTTATAGATTCTTGGAATATCAAAGAAATAAATTTCCAAGCCATCCTAGCAATAACTCCCACTAAATTTAATTACATTCAAGTAGAATAATTGGTGCTAGATTTTCTCCATGATCATTAACTTCATCTATGTTAGGGGATTGAATGTTTTTGTTAGGCTTTATGATCATCTAACAAGGTAGATGATTAGGATGTGACTCACCATGTCCTTCCATGTATATTTTTCTATTGTAAGCATTAATGGCTCCATGGACCATCACCTCAAAATGTTCTTTAACATCTCAATTTAAACCCTTAACATGATTTCAAGCCCAAGATTATGATCTTGATGGACAACTTTCTATATGAGAATCTGGATAAGTTATGGTATATGCAAGATCTTATTAAACAATTAGAGTCAATAGAGATAGAGATATATAACTAAATAAAGAATGTATTTGTATTCATCTATCTATTTGGTTTATAGCATACATTGAGAAAGGTGTATGGCTATTTATCTTCTACCTATTGATTCCTATCAAGTTATATTATAGATGTTTATATATTAATTATAAGATTTATACAATGGAGATCAAAAGCTATTAAGAAGTTGAGCCTGTAAACATTTAAAAATGTCTTAAGTCTGCGAGCAACATTTTTACACTAATTATTCCCTAATATCATATTCTTCTATTAATTAAATAATTTTAAATTATTTAGTTAATTCACCTTTTCTATTTTCCAATCTATAATTAAATAAATTTTTATTTATTTAATTATTTATTTTCATTTTCCTCTATACATTATTAAATAATAGTTTTCAATTATTTAATAATTTTCCAATTCTTCCATCATCCAATTTAAATGAATAAAATATTTATTTAAATTAGCCACTACAACAAATCCCTATGATTAGCTCCCTTTTTTGCTCCAATTTTTGCTTCCACCCACTATTTTAATGTATTTTTCTCCAATTTTTTAAAAAAGTCAGTGCTATTTATCAGGATGGCACTATTTTTTGCATTTTTTGTGCCGATGAAAACAAGTAGGCATTAAATTAGGCATAAATTAGCACTAACTTAGCACCTACATTAGCGCCTAATTTAACATCTAATTTAGCACCTACTTTAGAGCCTGCTTTAGCGCCTAATTGTTCTGATCTAGCAGGGATTAAGGGTTAAGGGATTAGAGGTTAGGGTTTAAGCGATTAAGGGTCAAAAGACAAGGCATTTGGAGCTTAGGGGTTAGGTAGTTTAATGGTTAATGGCTTATGGATTATGTTGATATTATGTAATCTCTATATAAACTTTAATAGAAAATAATAAAGGTATGAGTGGAAGGTTGTACCAAAACTCTGTTGGTGTAACTTTTGAGCTTATGAATGAAATAAAATATCTTATTATCAGAGATTCTCCATGACTATGTTATCATTCTGTATTTTTCTTATGTTTGCCATACTTATTTCTTCTTATATTTGAATGAATATCAGTTATTGAGCTTCAATAATGTGCTTATGTGAATAAATATGCTAATACAATAAAGCATTTATTGTGGATGTTTTCAGTTACATGTTCAAAATTATGTTCAACATAAAAATGGAAACTATTTAAAAAATAATAAAATTAACAAAGTTGCTTATTTTAAAGTTAATAAAGTTGTTTATTTAAATAATTGTGAGTTACGTGCATTAATATTTTATTAACTTTTGTGTCTTCATGAACATATTGTTGATAACTGAGAGGGGGGGTGAATTAGTTATCTTAAAATAATTTTAACTTTTTGTTCTTCTTTAACAACTAATGCAACATCAAATCATATAAGCATGCATAACCATGAAAGTAGAAATAAATCAATACACATAACACAATGATTTTGACATGGAAAACCCTGTTAAGGGAAAAACCATGGGGTGATTAACCCAAGATTGTATTCTTTGTTAAAAGAATAAGTAGTACAAAATGGCACTTGCCAATTAGGGCTCACTACCTGAGCACACTGCTCACAAGAGGCTCACTACCTACAATAGTTTATAGAAAGAAACCAAGTATTTGAACTGATGAGAAGCATCCACATATGTTGAGGGTCAGTTCCAGTTAGGCTCAATATACTGATCTACTACACTTCATTCTTCCTCTGCTTTAGTGCTATTGTTCTGTCACATACCGAACCTGTATTACTGCTTCCACACTTCTCTCTACTTTTCTTTGCACACAACAACACACCACACATACCTTCACATCGAAATCCATCTGGTATATATATCGACACCAAGGATTTAAACATCTTTCTAGTCGGCATCCGGAATACTCAATATTTTCCCAAACTCTGGTCTATCAGCTGAATCCTTGCTTACTAAGAGATGTGTATCAAAGAGATACTCATAGAAGTCATCAATCATGTTGGCTAATCATGAATGATCCCTCAAGAAACTTGATCACCATCTATATCTCATCCGGATTAAGGTTTGATGCTCTGCTGATTAGTTCTTCCTCAGTCTACTCTACCAAACAGGAACCCAACACTTAGGTGCTCATATCTTTTCACTCTTTTATCACCGGAGGCTCAATCTCTGGAATTTATTAGACATGGTACTCCTCTTGACTTCCCCAAGTCCGCACTTTACTGAGATACTTCCTCTGAGAGATCCGGACCTGATTGTCAGACCTTGCTATATGCTCTATTCTTGCTTACTGGACCAAGATATTCTTCAATCTGACTTCTGATATAGTCATATCATGTCCTGCGTATGTGTGGGATGGACATTGTTGCCATCAATGACAACACTCATGAAGCCACACATTGTCTCTTGCCAACAATCTCCCCCTTTGGCATTGATGGCAACACTTAGTGAAAAATGACTAAGTGTCACACTACATTCCCCCTTGGTTGATGCTCTGTTCTAAAGTACATTTTTCTGGAGCTCCCCCTTAGCTAGATTCCACATTTTTCACTGCTCCTCACTCCCCCTTTGACATCAATGGCAAAGGGTAGAATCCGCACCAAAATTTCAAAAATCATCCTATTCATAGACGCATAAGTATATATATAATTTTATACTTACATATACTTAAGTATATCTGCAAAAGTTGTCTTCAACTGGACAAATTCTGTTGCCCAACTCTACTTCATCCTGTCCAAAATTGAAATGTGACCACTCAATAGGAATGTAAAATCTTCTACCCTCTTTAGATTTGTCGGATCACTGGTCCAGGCTGTGGTTTGAGCATCAGTTAGGGCCTCATGCATGGCCTCTAATTTAGGGATAATTATCCCTCTAAGTTCACCCATCCTACTTATTATATTCTTCCTTTCCTTTTCAAGTTTCTTTACTTCATTTAGAATGGAAATAGTCTAACGTTCTTGGTTTATTATGGATGTGGTGAGAGGATCAAAATTCTAAGATAAACTTGACAGTTTACCCTCTTGTTCTTTTACTTTCTTCTCAATATCCTTTGTCACTTTAGACCAGGATAAACAAAATTTATATATTTCTCTGCCATCTTTAAGAGCATTTTCTAAGCTCTTTATACAGTATCCATATTTCTCCTACCATTTGTTATTAGCCCTTGTACTTCAGAGAATCTCTTTCCCAAAAAAATTTTCCCGACTTTATCTTCTGCTAACTTCTCCAAAGAATCAAAATGTCTGCTAATAGAATTAACAAGAGATTTTAAGTTACCAGATGAAGAGGCTAAAAGATCCTTCTCGAAGGATGGCATGATCTTCTTTAATGCACCGGATGCAATCTCTGTTAGCTCATAGTCTTCCATGTGAGACTTTAGAAGTTTTTCTTTTGCCTTTTCTTGGGCAAAGGATGCTATCTTCATTGTTTGAACTGGGGAGAGGGAATCAAATTGAATGGTCCTTGAAGCAATTCCAGTTCATCAATCTCCATCATTTCTTTGGTCAAGAAATCTTTAACTGTTTCTACAATGTCTCTTGTTGGAGACAGAGTCTTCTTTCCTTCTGTAGCTTCAGAATTGTCTCCTAGGGTTTTCTCTATTTGATCTTCTTCTCTTCTTCTTGACTTATTTTCTCCTCTATTCTTTCTTCTCCTTTAGATCTAGAGTCTGTTGGGGAATCTAGATGAGAGATATTTACTTCTTCATGGACTTCCTCTTCCAGAATAGAGGAATCTAGGTCCTTGGTCTTCTCCTCGCCTATCTCCTTTGATTCTTCTGCAATTTTCTCTGTGGAATCTTCCTTTGATGCACTTTGTCCTTCGACATCCATGGCAGAAGATTCATCACTTATATCCTCTATGATAGGAAGATTGAATCTTTTATATGCATTCTAGAGGATGTCTTCAGCCTCTTTTTCCACCTGATCAGTCTCTCTGAGCATAAGTTTGTTCATTCTGGCTTTGCTCCAGAACTCATCCTTGCAATCCTTGAAGATCATGTTCATTTGCTTAGGAGTGATGGAAGGATAGAGCTAAATAGCTATCTATTCCTAGATCTCCAGGTCCTTTGCCTTAGCATTGTTCTTTCTTATTTCAAGTTCCTTCTCTAGGCTTTTGGGAATTAGAGATATGATTTCAATAAATGCTTTATTATAGATGTTTAGATACCTGACTGTAGCATCTTGCAAGATCTTCTGGTCAGCTTCATTATATTCATCATAAAATTCAGTCATTGGTTTTAGGTTCCCATCCATAGTGATTGATTTGATGATATCATCAATGCAGAGAGTAGGCTTTTCAATGAATTTTTCTGCCTCTTCTTCCTTCTTATGACCGGTAGAGGGTTCACCAGATGCTTTCTTCTTCTTCTTCATTTTCTTGATCTCCTCATCTGATTCTGTCTCTTCATCATCCTTTTGACTTATATATGACCTTGTGGCCTTTGTCTTAGTTCTCTTCTCTCCTTTACCAGATGTCTTTGCTTCCGGTTTTGAGGCTTTTGGGATCTTAGTAGTGGCAGGCGTAGAGCTCCTTGAGGATCTAGTCCTGGAGGGGGCTTGCACTGGTGCACTTTCTTTTTCTGCTTCTTATCTTTCTTTCTCTTCCCTTTCCATCTTCTCTCTGTTGGCATCAACTGCCTTCTTTGATATCCCATATCTCTTGGAAACTTCTTCCAATTCACTTCTCACTTTTCTCTTGATCTCAGGCTGTCTCAGTTCAACATGAACTTTTACACTTAACTCTTGGAAGGTTCCAAACCTGTATGCCTTAGGGTCCTTAGGCTGACTCAACAAGTGTTGGATATGCAGCTCTAGGATTTTCTCATCTACTTCATACCCCATTAGCATAATCCACACTATTCTTAGTTCCACTGCCTCCATTAGGCATTGATCAGTGTCTACCATGAAGCACACTATATCCTTATATTTTTTAACTAGAGATTGGGGAATTCTCTCTCTGGCCTACATCATGCCTTGGAAGTTTTTGAAGTAACCCCAGAGAGCTGTGTTTTGTGCCTTGGCATCACCAAGCCCATACATATAGTCTCTGATTTGTATGGCAATCGGTCTGTCATTTTGCCATATCCAACCACTGGATCTGAGGAGCTCATTCATGTAGTAAAAGAATAAACATAGAATCAAGAAACCATATTTAAATGAATTCTTCTTATCCTTCTTTATTTTCTATAAGTTCTCTAACAATTGGTCCAGGAGAAGCTCACAAAGATCATAGTCAACATTTTTCCTTAGCATTTCATATGTAGTATATATGGCAGTTTCAGATACTGAGTTTTCCCTGCTGGAGTGATAGATTTTGTAACCAATTATCCTAGAGGCAAATTTGATATCCGGATCTATGATGTCTTCTATTGTCATAGCCCTCTTATCAAATTTTGATCCAGTAGCCTCACTTATAGTTTAGTTTTTGACTGATTTGAGAGTAGGCAACCCACTGGATGAGTGCAATCCGGTTACTGCCCTAATGGCATCTTTTGTGATCTTAAACGGCCTTATCAACCACATGAAGTTGTCATGCACTCTGCTCAAAACATACCGGACCCATTCATCTTCTGCAAAATAGGGGAAATGGATGCAATGTCCAAAATGCTTGTCCCAGATGGCCTTGTACTGAGGTTTGATTTCAAATTATTCATCTACTAACTACTTGTGATAGATATCCATTAGCTTGGATTCCCCAAATTCTTCAATATTTGCATGAATGTATGCCCTAACATCTTCTATATGCAGAACCCCATTCGGAATGCTAGAGAAGGCACCTAAAGGATCAACTTCTAGAGATTTGTAAGGGTGTTTCTTGAACTTAGGGCATGGTCTATCAGTGATTTTGACAACATTCAGAGTAGCCATCTTTCAAATGATTTAGAGAGAGATATCAAGAATGACAATACCTTTTTACACTTCTAGGGTTCATGATATGAGCCAGATAGGATTGCTGGATGAATCGACATCTACGGTTGAACTTTGAGAGCTTTGAGGTAATTTTGTTGCAGAGCTCCTTCTTTATTCTTCTCAAATGCAAATGAGAAAATGATGAACAAGAGAACCCTTATATTTCTGTGCAAACCCTAATTCCATATTGCAATAAATGCACAACTTAAGTCATTCCGGTTGTCTTGTTCTCCTTGTTCTAAGAAAGATCTTTCCAGATTACTGTGATTCACTTAGAATGGTTCTTGGTGGTAAGTGACAATCTATCTTCCTTTTTCAATCATTCCATTTTCCCATAGATCAAGATATTTGAATTTTAAATCATACCAGATCTGACTGTGTACAACCTACTTTTACCGGGTGACTATCAAACTGGATTAATCTTGGATGATTTAACCTTTTCAAACTCCTTGTAGATCTTTCATATCTTTACCAAGGGTTATTTAGATGTTTCTCTAAGAGCCCTTTTAATCCGTAACTTTCCAAGTGCCAATTTCAAGCACCAATTGACTGGCTGGGGGAAATTGTTTTCTTTTGTGACTCCCCCTGAGCCAGAGCTCATCTATTTAGTTTTAGGAAGGAATATCAACACCAAATTCTAGTGTGGATCCATCCCCAACATTTTTTGTACTTCTCTTCACTCAAATCTTGTTCATCTGTATTTACTTTTCCTTTTCCTTTGTCTTGGTTTTGGTTATGATGCACTGGACCCCTTTTGTCATGATTCCTACTTCTGCAGAATTTGGCAATATGACCAGATCTATTGCAATTGTAGAAAACAACATTTCTTTGCATATTTGACTAGTATCCTCTTAATCTACATTGATTAGCCATATGTCCCATTCTATTGCATGCAAAGCATCTACCATTGAATGAATTGTTTATTTGCATATTTCTACATTCATGAGATTTGTGACCATACCTTTTAGAGTTAAAACACTATCCGGGTAAGGATGAATTAGTCTGATTCATTCTTCTTCTACACTAATTTGCTTTATGACCAAAGTTATTGCAATTGTGGAAGTATCCATTAAAGGATGGATATCTTTGGGCATTTGGTTGTCTTACCAGAGGTCTTCTAGGCTTGTTCCTTAGATTTGCTAATCTTAAGTTCTTCTGACTAGATCCGGAGCTTTCACCTTTCTCATACCCCAAGCCTTGCTTGTCATCTACCCTCTTTTGGTTTTCAAGAAGGACTTCTAGTTGAGCAGAGCTTATCTTGAATTTCTCATTGTATTAATTTGTTCTTTGAAGATCCCTTTTAAGTGTGTCAATCTGATTCTCAAGTTGTTCTTCATTATCTCTAGCTTCTTCAAGATCATATTCCAGATGCCTGATTATTCTATCTATTTTGTGGCAGACTTCTAACTTTTCTTTGAGGGATTGTTTTAGATTATCTTCAATTTTTCTCTTTTCTTCAATTTCTTGGGTGAATTTCATAACCCCTGATTCCATTTCATGTCTTACCATAATGACCTCTTTTGATAGCTTCTCACATAACTTGTTCTTCTCATTCAGATCTTCATTAGTATCATTGGCTTCATTTTGACTTGCTAATTGTTGAAGTAGCTCCTTTCTCTTTTTCATAGAGATACTCAGTTTCTCTTTTAGTTCATTTATGAAATCATCAGTTTGTTTGAGTCTTTCCCTCAAGTTATTGACTTCAGAGTGAGATTTCTCAAGATCATCTAGGGCAGACTGAAGTTGATCCCTCATACCATACATATCCATTAGAATTCCTAGATCTTCCTCAAGCTGTTAGGCTCTGTTTGGAGGAACTTGGCCTTGATACCAATTGTTGATAACTGAGAGGGGGGGTGAATTAGTTATCTTAATTTTTTCAACTTTTTTTTTCTTTAACAACTAGTGCAACATCAAATCATATAAGCATGCATAACCATGAAAGAAGAAATAAATCAATACACATAACACAATGATTTTGACATGGAAAACCCTATTAAGGGAAAAACCACAGGGTGATTAACCCAAGATTGTATTCTCTGTTAAAAGAATAAGGTAGTACAAAATGGCACTTGCCAATTAGGGCTCACTGCCTAAGCACACTGCTCACAAGAGGCTCACGGCCTACAATAGTTTATAGAAAGAAACCAAGTATTTGAACTGATGAGAAGCATCCACATATGTTGAGGGTCAATTTCGGTTAGGCTCAATATACTAATCTGCTACACTTCATTCTTCCTCTGCTTTAGTGCTGCTATTCTATCACATACCAAACCTGTATTACTACTTCCACATTGCTCTCTACTTTTCTTTAGACACAACAACACACCACACACACCTTCACATCGAAATCCATCTGGTATATATATCGACACCAAGGATTTCAACATCTTTCTAGTCAGCATCCAGAATACTCAATATTTTCCCAAACTTTGGTCTGTCGGCTGAATCCTTGCTTACTAAGAGATGCGTATCAAAGATATACTGATAGAAGTCATCAATCATGTCGGCCAATCATGAATGATCCCTCAAGAAACTTGATCACCATCAATATCTCATTTGGATGAAGGTCTGATGCTTTGCCGGTTAGTTCTTCCTCAGTCTACTCTTCCAAACAGGAACCCAACACTTAGGTGCTCATATCTTTTCACTCTTTTATCACCGAAGGCTCAATCTCTAGAATATATTAGTCATGGTACTCCTCTTGACTTCCTCAAGTCCACACTTTACTGAGATACTTCCTCTGAGAGATCGAGACCTAATTGTCAAACCTTGTTGTATGCTCTGTTCTTGCTTACCGGACCAAGATATTCTTTAATATGACTTCTAGTATAGTCATATCATGTCCTGCGGATGTGTGGGATGGACTTTGTTGCCATCAATGACAACACTCATGAAGCCACATAGTGTCTCTTGCCAACACATATGTTGATACAAGATGAATGGAAGAAGCATCCAAGTAATCCTAATTTTTTCTACCAACAATTCATACCAAAGATTGAACAATTTAAAGATATTACAATAGGTAATTTGTATCGACACAAATAATATTACTGAAGCATTTCAAAATTTAGGCCATAAGAATCATCCTTTTTTAAACATGGATTGTAAATAATTCTAAAAATTTAGAAGTCTTGGTCACTAACATTATTGTCTGCTATAATGTCATCCAGTGTATCATTGTCAATGTTCATATGTTCTTTCAAGTATTTAATATTATCATCATCCTCATCTTGACCTGCATCATCTTCATCATCATTGAAATTTGACTGTAGACCATCTATATTGTTACCAGATGTATTTGGATCATCATTTTCTATACCATCCATATTGTTGTCTTCCATAACATCATCTAACTCTGGATTGTTGTCTTCTTGTGCTTGAACATAACCATCTTCAACATCATCATGGATGTCAATTTCTTTGTTGTTCTCTAATCCATCTCTCTCATTTTGTTGGCCATCATTGTTTTGCTCAGTATCCACTAATGCATCATCAAATAATGCCTTAATCTTGGATCATAATGTGTGACAAATATCCATTTCGGCTCTAAAATATCTTCATAGAAAAATACATGCACATGAACGACATACATATATTAGATGTATGTTATAACAATTTTATTGATTAATACACATGTATATATTCGCAATAAAATATGAATTAATAGATTAATGATCACTACCACTTCTTGAATGAGTTAAATAAATACCTGCTCACAATGAATTGGTAGAATATAAGGCACCTTATTCTCCGGTAGGAACCATGAGGAATCTATAGAAAACAATCCACTATGGGTATCATATTTTTGTGTCCTCTCAAATGCTTCATACCATCTACACTTAAAAATACAAAGTTTAAAAGAGTGGTAATCCAACTCAATAATTTCTTGTACTTTCCCAACATATTGTAGATTCCCTTCAATTATATTCTTATCCTTTGAGCTTGATCGACTAGATTGCTTAAAGTCAACCTTGATGCCACAATCGAAGGATTGTCTCTTTACATCTACACTTTCTACACAATAATGTCGACCATATGCCTACACTGCTAGATATTTCCTCACCTGTGAAAGACCATTTATTTCAGTGAAATCAAATATAATGATGAATATTAAAATAGTTAATAGTGTCAAAACTGTAAGGAAACAACATTTTGTAAAATTCCAACTATGCCTTTCTTTCACATCCTCTAGACATGTTGATTTCATCTTCTGTTATGTTTGAATCTATACCTACATCTTCTATTTGATTTTGAATTTATTCAGTAACCCATTCTAGTGTGCAATCTTAGCCCCATTCCCCAAGTAGATTAGTGGGAAGTGGAGTATTCCTTGGGTTCGATCTCTTAAATTGTCTCCTTGCTTCTAACACTTCTCTCTTTTTATCATATAGATCAATCCATTTGTTCATAAAGTCCATGTGGTACAGAATGAACTTGTCAAGTATAGCACTTTTGTCTACACCTATTACATGTCAACATAATTATTTCAAACTCCAAATGTCATGTTGTTAATTTGACAAATAAATTACAGAGTAAATTAATGATTGCAAGAAAAACAACCACACTAATCATGAATTTACTAATTTCTACTTGAACACCATTAGATTGTGGTTTTTCTCCATCAATAATATCTGATGCTCATTCTTCATCCCAGAAGCATGGCCCATCTTCAAAATCCTTACCAAGGAATTCACACAGGAAGAAAAATGCTTCATTCAATACATACCCAGGTTCAGCCATGCAACCCTCTGGATGTGCCTTTTGCCAAACATATATTTATAGAGTTTTCATATACCTCTCAAAGAAAAACATCCACCTTGTTGATACGACACCCACCAATTCAATTTCATCGACTAGGTGTATAAGTAAATGGACTTGTAGGTCCATGAAACTTGTAGGGAGCTCCTTCTCAAATACACATACAATTTCTGCAATTTCCTTCTTCCATTTTGGTACTTCACATTAGTGGATCTCCTTGGAGGTCACCCACCTAATATAAGAATAGTAAATTAGTATGAACCTTTAGTAAAAAATTAAAATGCAATATAATATCTCTATGTCTCTCACACATGAACATTTCATATAACCACATACCTTGTTAATGCTAACAATCGACTTATGGCATTCCTTAAGTCAACTATAAGACAAGAATCCCCTCTAACTGCCAATGGCATGATATGCTATCAAACACATTTATGAAAAGGTCAGTAATTTTTTCTCACACAACAAAATATCAAAATATATTTAGTACTTAATCAATGTTACCAGTAAATGTTAAATGATGATCTATAATACCTTCATAAAATTATGAAAATCATGTGTTTTAAATCATGTGATATGTCCATCAACTATAAAAGCTTTAGCCAATGATGACCCATACCCAGTAGGTGTCCTTATTGAATGGATGACATTTTTTAGTTGGTCTAGCTCTTTTTTTTTCAAAATCCATGGAGTTTCTTCATATGTTTCATTTTCCCTAAACTTGGCCACAAATGTTCTCTATCAATTTTGGTATACGAAAGAGTAATATCTCTCCTCGAAGACATGTCATTCTCTTTGCTTGATATATGTCAAAATATAGAAGGATAAAAGTAAGAAGCTGGGTCCACATGTAGGGGAAGTCACATGGGAAAAAAAAATTCTTGACAAGAATGGGTACCTATTTTAAAGAAATGGGTACCCGTTATAGAACAAGTACCCGTTTCTAAATGGGTACCCATTTTGAAAATGTATATAATTTTTTAAAAAAGCCCCTATGGTCTCATTTTCTTCAGGAAGGCGACAGGGATAGTGATGTATGAGAATGGGTATGCGTTGTTGAAGCACCAGCTATCACAAATCCAGTGTGTTTTTTGCCTTCTCACCTCCTCCCGCCACCTCATCAATTCTGAAGACCTCCATGTTGGTTTCATTCTTGTTTTTTATGAATTTTTTTTATGATTGTAGGTTTAAATTGAAAATTTAGGGTTTAAGTAAAATTATGCTATGTATGTTTTGATAAACCCTAAAAATATGTTATTATAAACCTTAAAACACTAAGCATAACTATAAACCCTAAAACATTGATCAATAAATAATTATAAACCCTAAAACTATGAACTTGATAAACCCTATAAAACTAAAATATAAACCCTAAAAATATGAACTTGATAAACCCTAAAACTAAACTATAAACCTTTAAACTTGAGACACACTACCTATTACATCCCAACCATGACTTGTTATAGATACAATAAGTAACATATCTCATATAGATCAAAATAACATGATCTATGCACATATAATCAATCATTAGTAACTTATAATCTATTTCTTCATTAAACTTTTTCCATTCCCTACTGCCATCAGCATTTGTCCAGTAATTAGCCACCATTTAGTACCATACCTCTTTGTCATAACTTCTTGCAACCTAGCACAAGCATGAGCAACATTCAAAGGAGAACTTAGGATCTAACCTAGTCTTCCAAAAACTTGGAAATAGTATAAGGATAGGGGTTCATTTGTTTTGGATTCATTATTCACTTGCATGTTTGGAGTTAGAGAGCTAGAATAGAAGATGAAAAGTTGAAGATAGTATTGTTCTTGAGTTAAATTTATTGTTTTAGAAATAATATTTTAAGATTTGGAATGCTTTTTAGAGATTGTATAAGGGGAATGTCGTGTTTGGAGAAAGAATAAAGAACTTTGTTCAAATCTTTTTTTAGATTTAGATCTTAAAGTGTTGAGGTAATATTCTTTGTTTCAGGTGATACAAATAAATTACCATAAAATAAGCCCTTATTGAAAGTTACCATAACTTTTAAATACTTTCAATGTTTACAACATCTAGCCCTAATAGATATAGGAGTGCTTACAACTCAACTCTTGATAGGGTGGGATGATAACCATGCATAGGTATTTCAATGGAAATGCTCTCTATGTGGTTTATGAATGCCATATTATCCTCTTGAATTACCTCAATCCTTAAAGCCATCACCAAACATTCTTAGAACTTTATTCATACTTGAAAGCGCTCATTCTAAAACAACACAAGTAAGGCTTGAGCACTATTGAGACATCAAAAACAACACTCCTTAGTCCTCCTTTAATTTGAATATTCCAAGGTCATGATGTCCACAAAAATGCTATGTTTTCCCTCATGTATCTCATGGAACCCTTTCCTTTCAACAGTGACCCTTGTCTTGCATATGACAACCCCTTCTCAATGGAACTAACTTCACTAGTTATGGCAGTCATCTAAATGAGAATGTTTATATATGACAACATTATGGGTAAGATAGTCCATTAGCACATAATAAAAAAAGATCATGACCACACTCCCTCATGTCTACAAAGGGTGTTGAGGCATGATATATAATTATAGAAAATCTCCTAACTCAGTTCACAATCCTCAAACCTTCCAAATAGCTACGTTGGTATGACTTGTATAGGGTTCCATGGATACTCAATCACCAAAATTTCATTGGATTTCCTAAAGGCAATCAAATTTCAAGCTATCCAAATCACCTTATCAAAACCTTATCCTCTAGAAACCATGACCATCTCTAGCCTAACCTTTTGACTGTTCTCATGATAACCTTTCTTTTCCTGCACTCCTAGGGTTTTTCCCTTAAATATACAATATAATAGTGACCTCTATTGGTATGGTAGTGAGTGATACTTCTATGATGTATAATAACAACATTGATCCAACAATAATACCCTACTAGCCAATGGTTGATAGATGCATGAAATAAATTTACTCATCTACAGTAGACCCTAATAACTTTCCACTCCTATACTTATTTTTTGCTCATAAGCTTCATCAATTCAGCTACATGTAAAATTCATATAGGCATCCACCTTCTCAATCATAACCCTTCTATCCTCCACTATACATCACACAAAATAACTTATCATAGTATCAATGTGCTTAGTTTGCATGCTAAACATGTAGGGTTCTTTACAAATGATATAATTTAGCTTTGATAAATCCTAGGTAAGTTGTATTGAGTACCTTAATATGCACCTATGCTATGGTACCTCATTCTCCTCCTTTGTAGCCTTCTTTTCTTTGCATGTTCCTTTTCTTTATCCTATTGTGCACTTCATCTTCCACATTGTCCTACTCATTCAACATCCTTTTACACAAATTCCCTTCTATGGTCCCTTCATTCTTGGTTCTGAATGCCTCTTCACCTCTTAAGTGTGGTCACTCTCAACCTTGCACTCTCTTACTTTCCTTAGAGTTGTGGTTGCACTTCTTAGACGTATTCATTTTTCTCTCATGTTCTAGCCACTGTGCCTTTCTATCTTTGGGCTCAAGAATCTACCTATCTATGGTTCATTATATCTTTATAACTATCTCATGACCAATTATTCAAATGGTTCAACACTTGCTTCTACTCATTTGTATGTTAGGACCATCTTTCTCCACCCTACTCTTTCCTTTGCATCATGCCCTAGGGAAGCTTGTGCATGCCTTCTATGTGCTCCATTCTTCAAGGCACCTTTGTTTTCCTTAATCACCCATCCCCAACTACATTTTCACTTTACACTCTCTTCTTCTATGTGCACCTTCCTCTAGTGCCCCTTAATTTTTGCACTATGCTCCTAGGATTTTGATGCAATGTTGATGTAATATGACTACTATATATGTACTAAATTTCTTTTGTTCCTTGACAAACCTTAGATCTTCCTAGATGATTCAAATGAATTAGGGTTGCCCCTTAAATACATCACCCTAGCGTGTAATTTAAAATAATTCATACTTTAGTTAGTTTATAACAACTGGTAAGAAATGGAAACATGGATCAATTTTAGAAATTTAAATTTTGATGTTCATGGTTTATATCTACATATCTCTTGAGTCAAATATAGTACAAACATAGTACTCTCAACAATCAGGTCCATATTTTTCTTGACTAGTTGAACTTGTGCATAATTTTCAAGTATTAAGCTCTCTATTCATGGATATTTTAAACTTACATTTCCAGATATTAGATTAAGTTTATTGCTAGATATTTGTTTGTAAGTTTTCAATACATGGATATATTTGTGAGTAAATTTGTAAGTTTTTGATATGGATATATTTGGAAATGTTGGTGACATGGATCCAATGGAAGACCAAGGGGTGGATGAATTTTTAATAGATGAAATTATTTTACAAAACCCCCCACCCCCTCCACCTAGTGAGGTTGAATTGTGACAAAGCATTAATGAAAATATTAATGCAATTGAGGAAAACATTAATTTGATTAATAAACAACCTCACTTGATGCCCCCACATGTAGTATAGTTTGCATCTTCAATGCAAACCATTATTGATTCTGTTAGGTCTATTGATGCAGACCTGGATACATTCCACCATTGGCGAGAGGAGAGGAGGCTATTCTATGCAGATGGTCTTTCATATAAAGACATCTTGATCTTCACATTACCAAACAAACATTAGCCCCAATTTTTGTTCACCCCACAACTAATCAACCTATACCTACAACAAAAAAATATATATATCAATTAAGTGGTGTAGGCATGAGGCAATCTTGAGACATTTTTGGGAGTGGTGGTGGATGGTGTTTGATCACCCACCACATGCTAATTTTGAGGTACCACTAGATTTTTTGAGAAAATTATGGGTGGAGTTTCAGTTGGGTCAAAAACCTAATTACTTTGATATTAGACCATTCCAGGGTGTTGGTGACGGCATGCCACAACACAGGGCAGGGGCACGAATTGATCCCAATCGACCCATTCCTACTGCTCCTATGGTTTCTCCTATTTTGCCTACGATTCATGCACCCATTCAGCACCAGGCAGTGTTGTTGACATTAGGGGCATTGAGTAGACTCTCGGGTAATCTCACCGAACAATCTACCCACATGGCAACTAAATTTAGTGGTGGAGAGCATCATGGAGGATTCAGTGCATCTCATCATAGAGCCTCACACATGTCAGGGGCACATTTGTGTCAAAATTGCAATCAACCATGTTATGGTCCTACTCCTACATCCACATTAGATGCAACTATAGGAGATGTGGAGTCATACTTGGATCTACTATATTTGGATGATCATCCTACATAGGTACATGGAGGTCATGTTTTCTTTTGTTTCAAGTGCTTAATTTGAACATATCAAAATTTATATTTAATCATGATTTAAATATATATTGTGAACTATTTGGTGTAGATTTGAAGTCACTCCAGGGCCTTAGCATGATTTGATACACTGAGTTTTACATTAGCAGCTATAGAGACTAGCATACCTTATAGGGTAAACCAATATATATTAACCCTAAAATCATATACATGTCTAGTATGTGAAACAAGTGTATAATTAAATTTAACTCTAATAAACATGTATGTGAAACATTTTTGTTGCAGCGAGGAGGTCATGTGGTAGTTTCCATGTCTGATTGACCACCTGAAGGTGTTGCTTGTAGTGTTCCTCCATCATCATCTATTATTCTTGAGTATTCCCTGGTTTGTGTTTTCAAAAATTGTACTAAATTTTGTACTTTACTTTTTTGAGTTTATATAAATTTATATATGCCCATATATGTAAGTGTAGGATGATAGGAGTGCCATTAGGATAGTGACTGGTCAGGATACTGATTAGGGACAATTTCATGAGTCATCCACTTATTTTCAGGTCCTAAACTTTGCTAAAATATGCTATATAATACGGTTACATGTTTCGGTAAATATTCTAACCTAGATTTCAAACTTACTTTATTTAAATTTCTAGGAATTAGCAGCTCAGACTTTTGGTCTAGAAGTTGAAACAGCTATACCACCTGGACAACAAAATGTGGGAGTAGATGAGCATGATCGTATGGTAATTTATGCACACAAGTTAAAGCCTAGATTTAAATATTTAATTTCATATTTTTATAAATTAAATCAAGTTTGGATGCTAACCCAATTCTTGAGTGCTAAATATTTGAATATCTAGGAATTAACAGCTGAGACTTTTGGTTTAGGACAAACAACTATACGATCACCTGGGCAACAAAATGTGGGAGGAGATGTCCAACATCATACGGTAATTTATGCATACATTAGTCTATATTTAAATATTTAATATGATTATTTTATAAATTAAATTAAATTAAATCAAATTAAATCAAATTAAATCAAATTATGAAATTTAAATTTCATATGCACATGTATGTGTCATGTTTTTAAAAAATTTATCTGATTTCAAGTTTCTTTCTCTTATGTACAGCATGAGGCAGATCCATCTATTTCACGAGGAAGAAATAGGCCTCTTTCAAATTTGAACTTGAGTGATGATCATAGGACATAGATATTTATTTCATGGACTACACGATGCATTGTTTTATATATATGCCACCAGGACTATGAGTATATATGTTGAACTTGATATTTCATGGACTTAGAGATATTTCAGTATTTCATGAACTATGATTTGTATTTAATATTTATATGCTGACTATGAGTAGATGTCTTAGTACATTTCATGGGTCCTACCTATATATATATATATATATATATATATTCCTGTACATTTTAGTATGTTAGATCTAGTATGTTTATGCTTTATTATTCACTTCTAGATTATATTATCGAGACATGTTAGAATCTCTAATACATTTTTTAATTTAAAATGAAAAACTATCTAATATGTTTAAAATAGTTCTAGTATGCACAAATATCCATGTATTTTTCTATGTGTGGATGGACCATGAATTTTTCTATGTATCATGCTAACATAAAACTTTTTGATGTAGACCCTCCTTTGGATCCTTTCAATATTTCATATGATGTATCCTTAAGTGATTGCACATAATACATTTGTATACATATTAATATTAAGAAAATACATGGTTTAGGCATACATGAGGATGTACCTAATGATATATTCATGATGATAATAATACACTTCTCAAACCAATCAATTTTAAAATTCAATACATAAGATAAGCCTACATATATGGTAAATTTTAGAATAATTTTTATAACACAATCTTAAATTACCTTAACTCTTATAGATAAAAGGAAGATAAACTTTGGGCATAAGTTCATGAGCATGCAACTACCTCACTTGATGAGGCTAACTATATGAAAGTAAATGGTGACGGTTTTCATAATGGTCACCAATAAATTGGTCTTATTCACTATAACACGCCCTACATGTTGAAGTTACACAAAAATAAATGAGAAACCAAGTGATACAACATCTAAAGTAGTACTGTTAGATCATAACATTTCGTATCCCTACATCCCACTCTTGTTCATGTGAGTACACTTCATCATAACATGGATAAAACCCATTGAGAGAATTGGTTTTAATAGTGACATATATTTTCAGTTTATTATATACACACCTGATGGGGGATGACTTCATTGCTTCCACATCCTCATCTATATTTCTTATCACTTTCCATTTTTGGTTCTTTCACTTTTCCTTAGTGGTGCATGCTAGAACACAAATAACTTGAGCATGTGTTGTGTTGTTCATGTGAGTACACTTCTTCTTTGTGTTTCATATCATTTCTAATTTATTCTTTTATTATGAATATGTGTTGTAATCCTACTTCCTTATTCATCCATTTACCTTGTATGTCCTTACACTATGGCTTCTTATTTATCCCATGTTTGTTTTGTTTATCGATTCTCATTTTCACCTTCTATATTTGGGCTCATGCTTTGTTTCCCCACTTCAAGGGTATCTTTTTTAAATTGCTCTTATGATTAGTAACTATGCTTTCTTGTGTGTCATGTTTAGCTCCTACGTACCCAAATATTAATATAAAACCATATGCATTGAGGCCCATTTTTCCTATGTGCTAATGTGCATGAAAATCCAATGGAACAATAAAAATAAATAAGGATCAATAATGTGCCCGCCCAAAGAGGCCAAAGGAAAGATGCATGTTGCCTCAATTTTCCCCTAATCATAATCATCTTAAAATAAAAATAAAAATGCAGGAGTTCACAATACAATACAAAGACTTAGGCATGAAGCAAATATTTTAAAGGTTTCACATCTACTAATCTAACTAATATAGACTACCAAAGATGTTGAATATGATAACATAGGGGTTTGATATGAGCATTACAACTAGGGGAAATCATATGAGAAGCCTATATACAAATGAATATTTTAAAGTGGGGCATCCACTAATTTATGATGTAAGATGAGATATTACATGTATTCGTAGTTATATCTAAACGTAATTATCTAGTAAGTGTAAGTTCTTTCCTAGCTATATGTGCATCAAGTGATAAAAATCTTGTTTCTATTTCATGATCCTCAATATGAGAATCTTAAAATATTTCATATTCATTAGTATCCATGTTTGGGTTTAGATGAGAATGCCTTTGCCAAGGGAGATTAGGGTTCCAAGTAAATTGTGGCATAATCAACACAATATGGCTACTATAGAGATTAGGAGAAAAATAATAATCCATTTTTGCATAGAAATATCATAAAAAGAGTCTCAAATTTAAAAATATAGATTAGGAGAAAAATAATAATGAACCAATAGCACCACTATACATAGAGCTCAAAAAATTATGCAATTTGAATTTGAAAGAATATATTGAAGACACAAAATATCAAGATACAATGCAACTATAGTGCTCACGATGAAACATATGAGTATCTATACAATTAGCTCATTGGTCCATTATTAGTTTGACAAGACTACAAAATTGATCTAGCATCTACAATATGATGAAATCTTGTAGTGGTAATCATGGAAAAATCTACTTGTAGGGTACACCTGCAAAAAAATATGAATGTACAAGTAAATGAGAATGAAAGAATACATATACCAAAAACACAAAACATTGATTCAATATGTAACTAGATAACATAAAGGATGGCTTAAGAGGATGTAAGAAGATGGCCTAAGGGGAGCTAAGAGGATGGCTTAAGGGGATGTAAGAGGATGGCTTAAGGGGACCTAAGATGATGTCTTAAGGGGATACATAAGAGGATGTCTTAAGAGGAGATGTACACGAGTCAAGTTACAAATTAAATAAGATAAACATGATGGCTTAAGGGAATGTAAGAGGATGGCTTAAGGGAATGTAAGAGGATAGCTTAAGGGGACCTAAGAGGATGTCGTAAGGGGATACATAAGAGGATGGATTAAGGGGAGATGTACATGAATCAATTACAAATTAAATAAGATAAAACTTGATGGCTTAAGGGGATGTAAGAGGATGGAAAAATTACCTAATGCGTTCACATTTTAGTTGAAGAATAGAAAATTGACCTCACATATTTGTATGGTGAAAACTTCTATTGACAATCATCCAAATATCTACTTGTAGGGTACACCTGCAAAAATAATGTTCAAATGTACAAGTAAATCAACTATATATTTACATGAGTCGATACAAATTTTAAGATAAAGGGAATAATATAGAAGGTGAAATGAGAATGAAAGAATATATACTAAAAACACAACATTGATGCAATATGTAACTAGATAACATGTTGAATATGAAATATACAAGTATATATATAATTACCTAATGCATTCACATTTTAGTTGAAGAATAGAAAATTGAGCTCACATATTTGTATGGTGAAAACTTCTATTGAAAATCATCCAAATATCTACTTGTAGGGTACACCTACAAAATAATGTTCAAATGTACAAGTAAATCAACTATATATTTACATGAGTCAATACAAATTTTAAGATAAAGGAAATAATATAGAAGGTGAAATGAGAATGAAAGAATATATACTAAAAACACAAAGTTACATTGATGCAATATGTAAATAGAAAACATATTGAATATGAAATATACAAGTATATATATAATTACCTAATGTGTTCACATTTTAGTTGAAGAATACAAAATTGACCTCACATATTTGTATGGTGAAAACTTCTATTGACAATCATCCAAATATCTACTTGTAGGATACACCTGCAAAAAATAATGTTTAAATGTATAAGTAAATTAACTATATATTTACATGAGTCGATACAAATTTTAAGATAAAGGGAATAATATAGAAGGTGAAATGAGAATGAAAGAATATATACCAAAAACACAAAACATACCTAGAAAATTATTCCATTATACCATCTACATCCGAGTCTCTTTTTTGTAATGCATCTATAATGACTCATGTTCTTCCATAGAAAGTGTCCATAACCATTTATTAGCAGGTTTCCCTTGATATCTGACTAGTTTTATATTTGTTGCCACAACCAAATGTGAGTAGTGTATGATCTTCTTATGTGTTTCATAATCTTCAAATGCAAACCATTCTTTCTTATTAGATATTTTCGTAGCCAAGTGCCAACAACAACAACATAACCTATTGGATACTTAGAGTTATCATCACCTTCTCTAGGATGTAATAACTTGAGTTTTGTCTCAACACATCGAGCCAACCAATACTCGGTTTCCTCTTCATTTCCCTTAGGTGCAACAACAACATACACATGTCCTGCAAAAAAAATTATTTAATTCAATAAAGTGTGTCATACATATCTAAATCACATAAATGTGTACATGCATACATATATAATTAATTATATAGATTTCAAAAAATGTAATAAAAAAATATTAAAAATTAAAGTACCTTCTTGTACAAGGTGTAAAACATGATCATAGTCATCTGATGCAAACATTTGATTATCATCTTTAATTATTGTTTCAAGTTGATCATGTGTTTTTGTAGGTGTCAAGGATCTTTGTTTCCATTCTTCAACCCATTTTCTATTTTCACATTCTCCCCAATCACCTATAATACAAAATTGACAAAAACATGCAAGCTCCCTAGTCCATACAGTCCATGTGCTTGCATTTGAACTCTTAAATGAATGCCATTTTGTTGATCTAGTTATTGTCTCACAATCAAGTCGAATAGGAATATTCTCTTCTTCAACTAACCAAAAGAATCGTTAAATTATAGAGTTCTCACTTGATCTCGTAGATAATTTTTTATTACACCAATCCACAATTGCACGTGCATCTCTAAATTTTGCTACATCATCAAATTTTAGTTGCTCTCTAGCAAGAGCTCTTTTCACACATGCTCCAGCTCCATCATGTTCTCCTTTACCATGTCCAGCTTAAAAAAAACTCCACATATGTTGGATATTGTTTTCTTTGTGCTCCCTACATAGCCAATAAAATATTCTTCATTTTTTAATTGCCCTATACAATTATCTAACCATATGAAATGTTGTGTCATCTAGATTTCTCTTTCTTTTAAACTTTCATAAAAAAATTTGAAACAATAGTGCACAAACTCTGAAGAGTGTAACTAGTTATCACTCAAATAGAAATGATACTCCCTTAAAAAAATTCTATTATCTTATGTACTATCATCTACATGTTTGTATACAATATGAACAAAGATGGCCACCTGCACTAAATTATAATACTTAGATTGAATTTCCTCTTGTGAAGCAAGAGTATAGTTTTCTGCAAAGTCAACCACTGGTAGGATAGTTCCAATTGGAAATGTGTTTTTACATGTACAAAATTGTCCATCAAGCCACTAAGCATATTGGGAGTGTTTGACATATTTGGATACAATATTATCCTTAAAATCTTTAATGAATGCATGCATGCAAATTTTTTCTATTACTAACTCGCAATGCTTTCTAATTTTCCATCCTTTAAAGAATATTCAACATTCTTGAATCTTTTCACATCCACTAATTGTTGTCCAAATTCGTGTGAAATATTTTTATGTATACATTCTCCTAACAATGAAAAGTTGCCATATCTATTGCATTGTCCAGAAATACATCCTTTTGAATAAAATAAGTTTCCATTAGATGTCTCACAAAACAAACTTGATACAAACTCCTTAATTGTTTGTGGTGGCACATTAATACCACATTCCTGAATAATTTTGTTAGTATGCAAAGTAGAAGGTATATATTAAAAAATATCATAATAATAATGAAATTGAACATGAGTTTTACAACAACAAGAGATACGTTGTTTATTAATTTTCACATACCAAGGTTTACATTTCTCGAAAGACCTTTGACTTATGGTAATATTAAATGGTACTAACACTGAATCATCTAAAAATTTTTATACAATTCAGTTTGAGTCATGTCTAATAGATGTTTTGGATGACGATCACGAATTTTGGACCCCACTCTCAATTTGAAAACATCTCTAACATTAGATGATACCCTTGTATTATCATGCCAATATTTTTCAATTAAAGATTTAATTTCATGTCATGCCTTGGGATTCTACCACTAAAACTCCAACATTGGTTAATTGGATCATTTTCAATAGATTCTCTTCTCTTTGCTGCTCTTCTCAAAGTTTAAGGATTTATATTTAGAAATTCACTAGTCTTACTTATCATTCTTTTTTTTGAAAATAATTTATTGACTAAAGCAGTTGTTATAGCTCTTCGTGTTGCATTGCTATCTTTAGTTCAACTCTTTTTACTTATAGAATCAATAGCATTAGCAAAACTAGATAAAACTTGTTTCATTGATTCCTCTTTTTTTTTTAGGTTTTACAAAAATGCCCCTTTTTCATTACTTTCGCAATTTCCACATTTTCATCAATTGCATCATGAGTTGACATTGAAATCTAAGAGTTTTTCTATAAAAAAAATATTTTATATAATCTATTTGCATGGGTTCTCATTTGTCTCCAAGAAATCTTACCAAAAACATTATCCAAGACATTTCTTTCAATCTTAAAAAAAATATTTTCATTTTCACTCATATAAGGGATTTCATTCTCATTTCCTCTTTCCATATTTTCAGTAGTATAATTGAACTCATCATTGGTATAATTAGCTTCATTTAATAAACTAATTCGATCAATATCATCGATAGGTGGGTTTGAAGACATACCTAGATTTGTTTCTATAGTCACATTTTCTATATCATTGAAACTTGGTTTTGAAGACATACTTGGATTTGTTTGTATAGTCACATTTTCCATATCGTTGAAAGTTGGGTTTGAAGACAATCATGCATTTGTTTCTATAGTTACATTTTCTTTCAAATTCACCATTTCCACATTTTCATTATCTACATTCATCCCATCCTTTATAGTCTCTTGAATGTCTTTCTCTTCAATAGTCATGGAACTAAATGCTTCAATATTCATCTCTTGAATCCTTCTTCTTCTATCTCTTTGCCTTTTTGCTTCCTTCTCTCTATTTCTTCAATTTCTTGAGGTGTCATGACTCTCTTTTTTTTTACGTTGATTTGATCCCATTATTACCAAACTCTCTTGATAAAATAACAAATGATATTCAATCCAATTTCAGATTGATGTACTTCTTTAAACTTTTGAAGTACAACTAGATGTAGATCCTTTGTTGTATAGATTTTGAAGTAAAAGTAGATGTAAAAAACTAAAACCCTCTTTTTATTCCTCTTGAAAATAGCTTCTGCACTTGATTCCACCTAAAAATTGTTCATATGATTGATTCTTTTCAAAATCTGAATAGAATATGATATGCTAAGAGATTCCATAAGACACCTATAAGTAAAAAAATGTAGAAAATGTCACTTTCGGCCCGTACATTAAACTTGCAAGTTGTAGGGATATAGTCATGGTACATTTTTCCTTGATGATGGGAAATAATGGATATAATTGAAATGGGTACCTGTTCTTAAAAATAATGAATACCCATTTTATAACGGGTATCCGTTATATAACGCGTACCTGTTTTAGAATGGGTATCCGTTATATAATGCGTACCTATTTTAGAACGGGTACCCGTTCTAAGAAATTTGAACTGGCCAACTACCTTTTCCCTTGCCTTTGGTTTGGTTTTAGGCTTGGGAAAGGCATGGGTAGCCGACCTTGAGCCTTGGACCTACAACTTTTTTTCTACGTACATAACAAGAGGAAAGACTGAGTTTACCTATATGGCTGATGACATTTTTTCTGAATTTTTTTACGAAATTAAAACCCATTATAGATGACAGTGTCTAGTTTTTAAATATATATTTTTTTTTATTGGACTTGTTTTTCTATTTATTATTTATTTTATGAGCAAACTGGTCGAAAAACTTGAAATGACAGGTGTTTGTATTTTTTTAATAACTTTTAATTTTTAATTTTTAATTTTTAAAAAATATGTCATTAATCTACACATCATTCTTTATCTACACATCATTCTTTACACAATGAAAAAAAAATTATTTTATGATTAGTTTTTCTCAAATTATGTTGGTCGTACATGAGGGTTTACAAAAATAGCAATTAGGGCCAATAAAAAATTAATAAAACAAATATTTGGAAAAAAATTATAAAAAAATATCCTCATCAAATTTCACTATACTACACATCTTTCCCCAAAAGGATTTATAAAAATACTTTTATTTAGGTCAAATTATGTTGGTCGTACACGTGCATGGTATGGTAAAAAAAAGTGACTTTTAAACAGTAGTTTTTAGAAATGCTTATTGAAAAATTAATTTGTATCATCTGGGTATTAAAATAAATTACATATTTGGAAACTAGACTCCGACTACTAAATTTCATATTACTAACTTTTTTTAAGATTCAATATTTAAGTGCCTCAAATGTTTAGGTCAAATGTGACAAATTTTGAAAATCAGTGAAAACACTTCCACTTTTTGGCCAAAAAGTGGACCCAACTTCTTGCACTAACCCAAAATTTGGGACATTTTTGAAGATTTTCATAGGATCTAATAGGTGAGATATTAATAGATCCTTCCAGTAAGGGAGCTTATAAAATATGGATTTCATTTTCATTCCTTCTAGCATATTAACTACAACTTGTTCTAGTTCTTCAATTGAATCACCCCGATCAAAAAAATCATCCCAAGCTTTCAATTCAGCATCTTCATACTTCTTAAGCCAATCACCTAGACTCATAATCATGGGAGGGCCTTTATTTTCAACTTTTCCATCAAATTGATTCTTTAGGTGATTTCTAAACTTATGATCTAGTGGTAGAAAAACCCTATTGTTTGTGTAAATAAATTCATGTAGATCTTTAGAATACCACCCTTGAAATTGTTCTGCACATCTTGGACATGAAAATATCCCCTTTGTTTGAAGCCCTACAATTCAATAATTAATGTTAATAACATCAAAAAAATAGTATAAAACTAAGTATGAAAGTTGGGATGAAAATAAATTGAGTGTAAATACATAAATATTTTATCTTACCAGAACAAACACCAAGTCCTAGGAAATCATGAATAGTCCAACATAGCACACCATACAACATGAAGGACCTATTTGATGGAGAATTTGATGTCATACATTCTTATACCTTTCCATATCAGTTGCATCTCATCAATAAAAGGCGCAAGATAAACATCCATGTTTTAACTTGATGTTTTCCTAGAACAATGAGAGTCAACATAAGGTGTTCCTTTCTAACACTCATCCATGGGGGAATATTGTATACTATCAATCTGACTGGCCAAACACTATAATTTGAGCTCAGGAAAGAGAATGGGCACACTCCATCAATTGCAAGACCAAACCTGATACTACGGGGTTCATCTTTGAATTTTCATGGCCATTTTTCCTCTATGTTTCATTGCTTTGGAGTCGGGTGAAATTCACATGAATCCATCTTTACTCCTATTCTTTACATGTCAGTCCATCAATTGTACAAGTGACTTGCAACGACATTCGTTGAAGTCTAGGTATAATTGGCATGTGACATAAAACCTTCTTTGGAACTATAGGACCTTGTACATTTGTACGATATTTCTTCTCTTTGCATACAGGGCATCCTACCTTGTTTTGATATTCATCTTTGTATAAAATGCAATCATTTTTACATGAATGAATTTGCTTATATTCAATCCCCAACTCAACCAACAATAGACGCACCTCTCTGCAAGTTGATGGCAACACATTCTCTTCAGGGAATATTTTAGTTTTTAGTGCCCTGTAAGATTGCCAGAAATTAAATCAATTGAATGTTTGACTTATGATGAACATGTTTGGTATGTCAATCTATACTAGGACTGTTTATATACAATATATGGTTTTAAAATCCCCTTAAAATCCACTTATTCTCTCTTTTTCATCCTGATGATGGATCACAGAGTGTGATCTGAAACATCAATCCAAAAAGCAATACACAGTTACTACCAGAAGCACTTCATTCTTATACCATGGACTATAGAAACATCATAATATAATATCAACAAAGTTGATGAATGTTTACAAATTATGTACACCAATTAACAATGCAAAGTAAGAAATAGATTTCAACTCACTTCAGTAGGGTAGTGAATCCTTTGTCTGACCAACCAAATAGTGACTTGATTTCTAATAATATTAATGTGCATGCCAGTTTTGAGGTTCTACTTGCACCTGATTTGAACATGGGTGTCTTGATTCCTTGCTTGATGGAGTCTTTCAGGTTGTTATCATCAACATTATGTTGGTGGTAATTATTACCCCTGCTATCATCATTACTGTCAACCATATGATCATTATTGTCATCATTGTTTCCATCCCAAAAGAAACTTGTAAGCATTTCATTTAATCTTTCTTCATGCATTGCATTTTCACTATCATGATCATCATCATTAATGCTAGGTGGCATGTCATCAATGTATGCAAATCTCATCAACTCTTCAAATTTCTCAGCTGGTAGTATTCTCTTCAATGTTGTTCTTTTCACCCTGGTATTGTTTAAAGGATGGTTTGGATCATCCCGTCCAAATCTTAATAACCCAGTTGGATCATGGGTATTAGTATGTGTTTCATCAACATCTTCTACCTATCAACAAACGCAAGCATTATTTAATGTTTGGCAACAATTGGATAAATCATAAATGTATCAATTTCAAAGAAATATAATCAAATATGGCTTAAAAAATAAAAATATAAATTGTATGAACATATATACATCAATTGAATAATGGAACATTATTTTATAGACTACCTTTTTTATACAATAATTTAAATAAAATACAATTTTGACAACATAGTTTATAAAACATCAGTCCACACTCATTTATTATTCTTTAGTTTTTTGCCCTTAAGAACATCCTTAGGGAGACCTTGTTCTTCCCTTTTCTTTCGTGCAAGAGTGCATTTTAAGAAGGGGTAATCAATCAATAACTTATCTCCAATGGTAAGGTCCATAATAGCCTCAACCATTATCAATCTATTAATCTCTCTTTCCATATCTCCATCTTTATCATTTATAACCTCAACAAATTGACAATTTGGTCTTATAGTAGGGTCCCTTCCCTTACTACTATTTATAAATCCTGCAATATTTTTGTGTGTGTATGCATGTCCATCTATATACATAAGATGACCTCTATTCATTTATTTTCCACTTTCCAATTGGAGACGATGTGTATACATATTTGAATTCATACCATATGCTGACACGCTAGGCTTATATTCTGCTAGCCTTCTCCATTCACCACTGTAATATGATGGACCATAATATGGCATTAATCTCCTAGTGGCTTGTTCTGAATTGTTTCTATGTTTAAATCCCACATGTACATTTTGGACAATAAAGAGGCCTAGATTCGTTCCATGAATATTGGAGGATCATAACATGTAGTTGTATCCCCAAAATTGAAACACCTAGTACACTCTAGGTAGTTGTTGATCACTAGGCCAAGTGCAATATAGTCGACAATCAAATGTCTCTTTGTAAATTGATCTCAAACTTAGGGGAAAGTCATCATCTCCATCACATTCATTCTCATAGGGTATGTAGTCCACCTTCCCCTTGTCTTTAAGCAAATTATGGATCTTTAATTCGGTTCTTATTCTGTTACTTGTTTTCATCAATTCCTCATCTTTCGAACTAGTATATTGGCACATATTTTTGTTAGATGTATCATTTGATAAATGTTCATTGCCCTCTAGGCTAGAAGTCAGTGATCTAGGAAACTTTAAACCAAGAACTTTATCCTGCAAGTATCCATTAAGAAAAAAATTAGTTATTTAAATAATATAAAACAATATTTAACCGAAGTATACATGTTATTTAAATATCAATTTAGAAAATTCCTTACCACAATTCCTATTGGATTTGAATCGATTGTAGGAGGCATACTACCGACTGGAAGCTCATCTTTTATGTAATGTTTTTGTACAATTGCTTGTTTGAATTGTTTTTTCCCATGACATATAAAACATCCACAAACAATAATTTTCTCAAAGTATTCATCCCATGTACAATAGTCTTGACCAATGTCTTATTTAGTGCAATCATTTGTTGTGTCTGCAGGATCCATTGTCATATCCTCTTCCACTCACTGTCCTTTATGTGATTTAACAGTTTTAGTTCCACCTCCACCTACATATCTTGTTCTTTTGTTAGTTGAACGCTCAGGCTCTGTATTTGCTCCAATCTCCATCTAAAATAATCAACAACATGCATGTAATGCCCCGTTGTGCAACCCTAGAGTGTTAGTTAAACTAGAGCGAAAAATAGAACTTTTTTTTTTATAAAACAATAAAGTACAATGCAGGATCCAAAGATATTATGAAACACATTGAAAAGAAAAGGTACACTTCTAACCACTCTAGGGTAGCATAACTGCATTAGGTAATTAAGTAAAACCATAAGAGAGAAATCATCAATCTGCAGAGAAAACTAACCCAATATCTTTTACAACAACATTGTGCTTTGATTACATAGTCGCAGTGACAAATTACAAGATTACAAGAATACCAGGTTCCAAGAGTACAAGATTTCAAGATTACAAGGTTGCAAGACTACGAGATTGCAATATTACAAGATCGATCTCGTCGATTTACAAATAGTACATATAAGGTATACAACACTGTTGCAGAATGGGAACCATCTGAAACTGGAACATCTCCACACACGACGCAACTGAATCCCTAGAACTCCAATGGTTAGCTCTACCTCCCAACCATGTGGAACCTTGAGGCCCACCCCACTGAGCTAGGAGATAACAAGAGGATTACCACTAGGCCGAAGCTACAATCAAAACACAATTACCCAAACCAAACTCCACAAAGACAACCACGATGAAAGACTGCATAGAACCAATAATACCCCACCAGACGAATCACTATCATCAGACTAGATCAAATAAGAAGACACGACCACACTCCAGAGGTACCATCAAAGAAAGAAGACATAACAGAGCTACATAAGGAGAGTGTCATCGCATGGCCCTAGCATGGGTTACCCAGGCTATCTCTCGCCAGAAGCTGGCCCCCATCTATGGTTACCCTGGTAGCCTCTCTCTAGGTGTCGGCCCAATAGGGTGACACATGCGGAGCCGACATGTCCTCTTATGAAGACAAGGAGGTCAGCCTTGCCAACCAGGCCTTCTCATCCCACCCTTGGCCTATGAGAGCACTCAAGGCGTAGGCGAGGTCACATTAATTATCTTGTTAAGTGTATTACTACCCAGCCCTCCTAGGTATATTATTAAGTTTCCACTTGTTTACAACTTCCATGGGGTTACCTAGGCGACCTCTCACTCGGCGTCGGCCCCACCATAGAAGCCACTCCCTTAGCATTCTCTGATCATCCATACAAACCACAAAAAAAAGAATAAGGATTACAAATCGGTTCTGACACAGAACATATTTCATTCACCAAGCCACAACAATATGAGTTCCCATAACCTTTTCAAAAATAGTTGGGAACAATACCACAAGAATCAATATGGCATAAGTATCAAGAAGAATATCAAACAATCGGCCTCTGGAGTTGGTAACTGAACACATTACCAAAACAACAATCCCCTTCTGATATGGAACTAGGCTTGGATGATCATGACACTGGCAAAAGATCTCAAGAAATAAAGAGAATGAAAATATCACAACTCCAATGTATTCATGACACTCTAACACACTGGAATCCAAGGTGACTAGATCCAAGAGTCACACAGATAATAATACGACTATCAAAATCAACTGGTCATAACATGATGCTTACCAATCTTACCCCCTATGAAACTCACATGCCCACTAGACAAAACAAGACTCAAAACCAAAAGTCATGCAATAGCCCGCTTGCATCGGTGATACCCATCGGTAATAAACAATCAAAGAATACACATATATTCCATATCCAACTACTTCAACACTTACAACCAAATAGACATGGGTACACTAAAAGACTCCTATCTAGTTAAACCATAACTTTCTTAAGGCAACAATGTTCTATTCAAAATTCAAGATCTATAATTGCATACTATGAGGTATTCAACATCCAATAGAAAAGGATTCACGTCATTAATCTAAACTTTCTAATCCCATATCCTACAAGCTACTAATCTTTCATGACATAATTAACAAAGAAAATATCTATCTAGGATCTGACTAATAAACAAAAAAGATAGTATTACTATTCCAACACAAATTTGTTCTATTCTAATAAATCCTAAGTTGACTAGTTATGCAAGGGAGTTATAGCATTTCGCAGCTATGGCTAATCAACAAAAATAAATCATAAAACTAATAATACTAACTACTAAGCTAGGATACAGAATCATCTTATTAGCACTCAAGGAAATACTAACTTAGCATAGCTTATCCTAACTTCCTTTATCGAGAGAGGTAACATCCTACCAAGAGAAGATAATAATAACATAAAATAGGTGATAATCGAAAATAAGAAGAATTCTTTTGGATATTAGAATAGTAAGTGCGAATGATAGGGTATGGCTGGTAAGTCTCTCTCACACCTCAAAAAAAAACTCACAAAAATAATAATAATAATAATAATTTTCAATATATAAATATAGGTTTAAATCATATTGCTCCTAAATTAAATTCTTTCTAAAAAGAAAACAAGATAATTAGTAACCAAAATATTCATGATAAAACACTTATTCTTCTAGTCTTGATCAAGCTTAATAAAGACTAAATCATTCTATTTTTCTAAATTCAATCTTCAATAATCTTATATAGAAATATTTTTAAAAAGAATCACCCTCTATAATAAATATATATATAAAAATAAAATCTTTTTATAAATTTAACCATATTCAGATTTTCCTAAAACCAAAATAACTTTAATAAAGTAATTCAAAGAATTTTAAGGCTAAAAGATACGGTTTAAGAAGAATTATAGGATTTAATTCTAAATAAGAGAAGCCTCCCAATTAAACATGATTTAGCTTCTAATTATATATCTCTACTGAATATTAGTTTCTAAAAAAAAAGACTATAGAGAAAGAACTGTAAGGAGAGAATAAATACTTCTAATACTGAAACAAATCAAATTCTAGATAGTTCCAGCGTGAGAATTATAGAAGAGGGTAAATTAACGAGTCTAAAGAAGTCTTGCACATAAAAGTGCGCTATAAAATGACAAACAAACTTCCATCAAATAGAACAAAGTGAGATATTTATCATATGAAGTAATTGCAAATTCCTTGGAAGACATACATGCTAACATTAGAAACAAGGAGAAGGCACAGTTAGTTGATGATTATTCGGTAGAGGCCTTGTCTCTCAAAATGTACTGAGGAGATTTGAAAGGTTGCATCCTACTTTAAGTGCATGCGATGGTCTTCCTACCAAAGTGCTTTTAGACTTCACGTCTCTCGACCACAATTTCATTAAATAACATGCACCCCTATGATTGTGCACAAGAAACAACACGAACATAAGACTTACGCCTAGCAAAACAAATGTTCAAAATTTTTGATTTAGCGAATCTGAACAGCAACTACGCACTGTACTACCAACTCGCGCTAAAAGGAAGCTTAGAAGGGAAAGTGTATTTTCCAGTGAGAGTTTGATTCACAAGTCTGTCTACTAGAGAGTAACAAGACGTCCCTAAAAATTGGTATCTATATTACCCATACCTCAGAATTATTCATAACATCATAACTCTAAACCGACATTCCTCAAGGTAAGGTATGTAATAACAGCACTAGTCTCTTCATACCAGAAAACAAAACACAAATCACATGTAGTTCTACTAATAGTTCTAATCAGTTTGAAAAGGAAACCTCCTAGTCTCGGCTGACACATATCTATTTTCTGAAATAATTCCAATTCTAATATGCTGTTGCTAAAAAGAAATCACAAGTGGAATAGATATAACGAAGGCTCACAAGTAGAAAATTTTTATAGAGGAGATTCAAGGACTAACGAACTGCAAAAAGGATTTACAGAGAGAGTGCCTAGAAAAAATGATAAGCTGAAACAGAGGGATGGCCTAGAATGTCTAGCAGCCAAGGTCAAGATGAAAGCAATGCTCAATCAAATCACCAGACCACGATGTAGGCCTGAGGTACGGCTGCGAGTGGAAGGATAGCAAGACAGCATACAGAAAAATTGCTTCAACTCAGCCTTAAGCGATTTCATTTGGTAATAACTTCCAGATTAAAGCAGAGGGTGAGATTTGGGTGGTGAATGGTGTGGGATTTGGTCGATGCCATATCAGTGATTTTGTATGCCTAGCTGACCACAACTGTCCACGTTGGTGCACTAGAAGATGTTTTACGGTTAAGCATCAGAAATGATGAGCTTGCTTATGTAGGAAAAATAAAATAAAGTTAACTATCTACTAGAGCGAGATAGATTTCTTGGCAGGAAGGAAAGACAACCTTCTACGACATAACAGGTATGGGCAGCTAGGGCAAAAAGGTATGCATAAAGCACAAGGATGTGCAGCCCAAGTTTGGAAGAAAGCACTAACGTGATTACAGGTTGAGTACAATATACAAAAGTAATACAGGAATACATGGCGCAAGGATTAATCCAAAGTAGGCTTGAGTACAGGCCCCCGAAGACAGAAAGGAGATCTCCGACATGCATGAGTAATCTCCTACTAATTTACCACTGAGACAGACACCCCAGAGAATACAGAGCAATCAAAGACAAGGAAATGCAGAAGTTTACAAGACATACCCAAACCAAAACGTTCTAGATATCAATCTTCTCTTAGGAACTTCTTCTCTTTCTTCGCAAGAATTCCCCTATAACCTACCTCTTCTCCCAGCAAAATCCACTGCCTCTAATCAAAAAAAAAACACCGACATAAAACCCCCCCCATGCCAAACCTCCCAAGACCAAAATAGGTAACAGCCATTAATTCCCGTAACTCCCAAATAACTCCACAATCCCACTCCCTAAGGAAATTTGAAATTTTTTTCCTAACATAGGGATTCTCAGATCTCCCAAGAATATCTAACTACTCTCAATAATAAATTATGTACCCAAAATATATTTTAAAACGACTATGCACTAATTGCCTTCATACATGTTACAACATTACCTAAATTATTCCCAGAATAAAATAATAAGTTAAATATATGCTAATTACCTCTCAACAACTTAAGAATCATAGACATTAAAACCTTACCACACTGATCATGCCAATAAAGAGGCTCTTCAAAAATAATATACCAATTCATATGACTATGCCAAATACTATAAGCTCATAAGGATACAAGAGATGCATAAACAGGTATAACAACTTGACTACACTCCACAACTCGTGACGACTAACCACCAGAACCAAGGGACAACATCGCATCACAACACATGACTATGGCAAGGACCCAAGATGGCGACAAGTATACAAGACCACGACAAGGATTGAAATTGGCCTAGTGGTAAAGACCTCATATTATCTCCATCACCTTATCCATGGTGTAGGGCCCGCTCAGACCTGCTAAATCAGGTGGAGTTGAGGCCTGGTACCTGCAACCTGCGTGAAAACCAATGGGTTATCTATGATCAACTGTACACATATATATCACACACACCGAGACGGAGAATCACGGCGTAGTAAGGTGCTCGATCCGAGCAGTACTACACCGTCCCCACTCCAACACAAGGCTATATTCAAAAAATATGATATTTTCTAACCATCACTAAGCATATCCATCTCATCAAAAACTGAAGTAATCATAGTATCATCAAAACTCATAGCACATGTCTCAATACATCCCTCGGACCTAGTCCATCAAGATTAAGGAGAACATAAACCAATACATACTAGTCCAAATGTCTCGAAATTGTAATCATGAAATAAAACTATCATCTGTTCTAGAACTAACAAAAGTAATAATAGAAATAACATCTAACACAAGCCAAAAAGAGAGGGCATTACATCCTCCCCCCTAGATCTAGGCTTACTCCTAGAAGCCTGCAAATAGGTGAGGATATAACTCCCTCATCCTAGTAGCATCCTGACAAATAGCAGAGGTCTCATCATTAGGGTCCCACTGGACCTTGACCTGCTCCACATCTCTGCCCCTGAGAGCAAGTCTCCTGTGCTGAAGAATGCCTACGGGCTCTAAAGCCAGCTGCCCGTCCTCTACCTATAGAGCAGTCCAATCAAGAACATGAGCAATATCTAGAAAGTAAGGTCTAAGTATAGAAACATGAAACACATCATGGATGCATGAAAGGCTAGGCGGCAGAGCAAGGCGATAAGCAACAGGACCAATCCTCTCCAACACCTCAAAAGGTCCTACAAAGCGTGGCTCTAGCTTAGACCCCTTTCCATAGCGGATTGGACTCTTTCGCAGTCGCACACGCAAGAACACCCGATCCCCAACTGAAAACTGACGATCGATCCTATGAGCATCAGCATACTTCTTCTATTTGTCCTGAGCTGCCACCGAATGCTCTCTAATCCTCTCAACCTGCTGCTCCATATCTCTAAGCATATCAAGACCCAGAAGCACTCTATCCTCCAGGTGATCCCAACTCAAAGGGGTCCTACAGGGACGACCATACAAGGCCTGAAATGGAGAAATGCTGATAGAAGTGTGATATCCATTATTATAGGCAAACTCCACCAGGTATAGATAATCCTCCCAATGGCTCTGTCGATCCATCACATACATCCTCAACATATCCTCAAGAACTTGATTAACCCTCTCGGTCTGACCATCAGTCTCAGGATGATAAGCTGAACTAAAGTTCAGCTGTGTCCCCAAGGCATGCTGCAAGGAAGTCCAAAGGGCAGAAGTGAACACTGGATCCCTGTCGGAGATGATCCTACGAGGAATCCCGTGAAGTCTGACAATGTCCTCCATGAACACTCTGGCCATCGTAGAAGCATTGTAAGAAGCACGGACAGGAGAGAAGTGAGCTACCTTCGTCAACCTATCCACAGTGACCATAATAGCATCGTGTCGTCAAGCGGACATCGGCAAACCGACAATGAAGTCTATTAAAATGATATCCCACTTCCACTTTGGAATCAAATGAGGCTGCAAAAGACCTATAGGGTGCTGATGCTCCGCCTTCACCCTCTGACACTCAAGACATCTCGATACAAAATCAGCAATATCCTGCTTCATGCCACTCCAAAAGTACAATTGATGCAGATCTGCATACATCTTCTTGACACCCGGATGAGCTGAGTAGGGTCCCCGATGTGCCTCAAACAAAACTAGGGTATGAAGACCCTCATAACTAGGAACATAGATACGACCCAAATGTCACAAAAGACCATCTGACTCAAACAAGTAATCGTAGAATCTACCCTCTAAAGGTCTACCAGACTCAATCTCAGATCTCACCTCCTGACACCAACTGTCCGTCGAAAGAGCAGCAAGAATCTGACCTCTCAAATCAACTGTAAGAGAAACTGCTAAGATCTTGTGCCTCTGACAACTAAGAGCATCTGCTACCACATTCTCCTTGCCCTGAATATATCTGACCTTGAAGTCATACTCGCACAGGAACTCCATCCAACACCTTTGCCTCGCATTCAAGTTTGGCTGCGTGAAAATATACTGTAAACTATGATGATCACTATGCAGCTCAAACCGATGTCCTAACAGAAAATGCCTCCATCTCACCAAGGCATGCACCACTGCTGCTAACTCCAGGTCATGAGTGGGATATTTCAATTTGTGGTCCTTGAGTTTACGAGACTCATAGGCAATCACGCGACCATCCTACATCAGAACTGCCCCCAAACCCTCCAAGGAAGCATTGGTACAAACAACAAAATCCCTATTAGGATCCGGAACTGCTAATATCAGTGCACTGGTCAGCTACTCCTTAAGAGTCTGAAAAGCTGCCTGACACTGCTCTGACCAAACAAACTTCTTCCCTTTCCTCTGAAGAGAAGTTATAGGATGGGCAATTCTCGAAAACCCCATAACAAAACGATGATAATAGCCTGCCAGCCCCATAAAACTACAGACCTCAGAAACATTAGTGGGTGCTGGCCAGTCCATAATAGCTTGGATCTTCGAGGGATCCACTGCAATACCCTCTCCAGAGATGACATGACCCAAATACTTAACCTCTGACTGAAAGAACTCACACTTCGATAAATTGGCATAAAGTTGATTTTCTCTTAGACACTGCAACACCTGCCGCAAATGCTCCTCATGCTCCTCCATAGTCCTTGAATAAATCAGTATATCATCAAGGAACACAAGGACAAAATGGTCAAGATAAGTACGAAAAACACCATTCATCAAGCTCATGAAAATTGAAGGTGCATTCGTCAACCCGAATGGTACCACGGTGAACTCATAATTTCCATAATGGGTACAATGCATTAATTTATGTCAAGATTGGATAATACATTATAAATTTTGATAATACTATGAAAAAAGATGGACATATCACAAAATGCCATCAGATCATTTTTTCCTAAGTTAAGTCAAAATTTGAGTACCTAATGTCCTGCTTCATCTATTGTGTCCTTATTTGATATGACATGATTTGTTGCCATGGCCTTGTTTGGCCCCTATAATACACAACATAGTAAATAATGTTTAGTACACCAATTATATCATTTCAATGAATATGCTATCCAACACAAAACCTCACTTTAGTCATATATTTGACACATTGATATCATGTTTTTCCCATCCTAATTTTCAAACATTTCCCTTGATCATAGAATCACATTTAATCACCATTCCTATGCATTTTCAACCAATAAATTTGACTTTAGAGGCCTCATGGACAAAAAAATGACTTTATCTCCTCTATGTTGTAGCATTTGTGAATTCATAAACACCTTCCTCCTTTGGTTGAAGTTGCTTTCTCTTCTTACCTTTATTATATCTGCAGATTTTGTTGTCATATCTATTTCCACCCACTTTCCTCTATGTGATTTAGTAGTCCTACACTATCCACGTCCTCTCTCCATGGCCTCCTTTGGATCCTGTAATACACAACAATGACAATAGTTACATAACAGATGTGCACCAAGAGAATATTGTTGAAATTATCTTGTTAATACACTCGCTTTTCATTAAGACACACTATGAAAAACAAAATAGGACATTGCAACATTTTTCTCTTCACAAAAAGTTTGCACGTGGAATCTAGACAACTAGAGCTCAAATCTTATGATTACAAGATGACTACAAATTCACATCAAAAAGACATTTATTTACAACCTGACTACAAATAAAACCTATTACTAATAATTTTAGTTGAACATCCCTTCCATGGTCCCTTGTTATCCTAGATGAAAGAAAAGCTATTACTAATAATTTTAGTTGGTTCTCTACCTTAGACTTCTTCCACATATTCATTAAAACCGTACATATTTTCTTTTTGAAAACTAGAGATTGGATTCCTTATTCTTGATTGAAACCTACTTTACATTGGATAGTGTGAGAATATTTATCTTAGATAAGATCCAAAACTTTAATTCTTGATTTTTTATTTTTCATGATTGGTGTTTATCCTCCATAGAGGTCGTGGTGAAAGTAGTTGGCTTGGTTATGTAGAAATCCCCTCATCAAATAAAAGCCAACAAATATTTACAAATGGCTCAACCCATATAAGACTTAACAATTTACTACAACTTTAATGAAAGATTGATACATAGCATGGCCTACTTTATGCTATATGGAAATCATATTTGTAGCCTAATATGTTATGTTTTCATAATTAGTATTGCATGGAAGTCTACCCACTAGCTAAAACCTTTGACATATTGATTGATTTAGCTAGCATGTATATCTTCATTAACCAAGAGAAGGCATGAGATCTGAATTTAGTTGTTTGATAGGTAAAAGAGTTTGGTTTTGAAGTTACTAAAACACAATACAACTTTTTTTAAGTTCCATCAAATTATGTTTTTATTATGTAAAGTTTCTAGGATGTAGCCATTTTTTCCAAGCTAGTTGGTGGTATGTTGTTGTCACACTAGATTCCAATGTTATAAAACCCTTACTACTTAAACATTTACCTCAATTCCAAATGTTTGCATGAGGAACATTTTGGTTTGGCACAACTAGATGCTAAATTAGGCACACTTTGCACTACCTTTGGTGCCCCAAAGAGATTACATTTAGGGCTTAAAGTCAGCGCTAAAGTCAGCGTTAACTACAATGACTATAGTGCTGACTAATGAATCAAAAATTAAAAATTAAAAATTCCCGCCTGCGTTAAAACATACCACACAACAAAAAAAGACAAAACAAAACTTCATACCACAAACTTGATGAAAATAATTTTCCATAGGTCGCTCTTATTTTCTGTTTTAGTTATTTTTCATTTGTTAGGTTGGTCCTGTTGTTCATCTTTTAGTTTTCATTTTTCTTGTGTTTGCATTATTTGGTCATCCAATTTTATTTTGTTACCAGATACAGAGCATAGGATAGATGATGTTTATAGTGTTTGGTCATTCAACTTAATTTTTTTGTGAGAAACAGAGTAGAGGATAGATGGATAGAAATCAAACCCCTGATTTCTCTTTAAACATGAAAACTAGGTATGTTTTTCCTTTTGGTTCAATTTGAATCCATATAAAGATATTTAGATATAATTTTTACTAATAGATTTGTACAAAAGGGATGCCACCTGGTAGATAATGGTCAGGATTTAGTTGATTTGGGTTATTTGGTGGTCTTATTTTTGCATTATTCATTCCATCAAAGGGTTTGAACTCTCAAGAGATATCTCATAGGCATTTAATTCTAGAAAGAGATTCATTCAAGGTAAAGCTTGCTCATTAATTGCCCATTTCTTTTAGATCACCCATTTCTTTTAATTTCTTTGATTGGTGGCTTGCTTTCATACCACAAAACAAAACTTTCATACCACAAATTGGACGAAAACTTTCATACCGGCAGTGTGTACTTCATTTGCCTCCACAGTTTGGATGAAAATAATTTACCCTTGGTCGCCTCAAAACTTCAAGCAATAGAGGGAAGGGAGCAGACTCTGGCCACAATGAGGTAATTCATTGTCAATTTATAGATTTGTAAATGCTTCTATTGTTTCTTTGATTTTTAGTTTTTAGTTTTTTATTTCTAAATTTAAAAGAAGATATTTATTTTATATATATATAGGGACATGAGACTAAAAAAGATAAAGAGACATTGGCTTCCATATTGGGGGTAGAGGCAGTGAACAAATTGGATGGTGTGGACTTCATAATGCTTTCTAGATACATAGAAAAATAATCTAGTAAAGCCCCTAAAACATTGCAACCAAATCAACCATGTCAAAGGGAATCAATTGATTCCCCAACCAGTCTTGGATCAAGCAAAAGATCTAGGAGGAATCAATAACAATAAACTCTAAGAATGTGGAACAGGGAGCAAAGACTTCCAATGTCCCAGCCACTCCTAGGACACAGACTTCTTCCACCATGCCATGTTTTACATCTTGCATTGGTAGCTATGATACCAATATAGAATACGATGTGGTTTCAGGGGAAGTCCAAATCATAGATGCTGGAAAAACATTTGTGAATAGGTTGAAGGAATCATGCCTTCAACAGTTCAAAGACCATCTACATTTTCCATTCTCAAAGATACCCATGCACATGCAAAAAGTAGTTATCCATGACATGGAGACTAAATTTGGTGCAGGTTGGTCTATAAAGAAGATAAAGCTACAAATGTCTCAAAACTGCAAGAGATTTTGGTGCAACCAAACAAAGAAGATAAAAAACTCCCTCCCGAGCTAAGGCTCAAAAAAAGGCCATTTGATGTAAGTGTGAAAGTATGGAAAGATCTTGTTAAAGCATACGAGAAGTCCAATGCACGGAGGAAGTCCAGTGAGGAGAGTACGCAGGTATTTGAATTTGCTCATAAGATTATATCAAATTTATTAAACGATTTTTAAATTTTATTTGTGCATAGTTAAATTGAATTAGTAGATGTTATAGGACAAGGCCTCCAAGGCTAGGCTTGACAAACTTCATTCCATGCATCATAGTGGCCAGAAAGGTTTATAGGCCTTGATCTGTACATTTGTAAGTATTTTTAATATGTTAAATGATATTTTTTTTATTTCGTAGGAAAAAGTAAATGATTGCATATTAATTAGTTTAACTAGTCCATGTGCCATGTTTGGACAAGAGGAGAAATATTGTCGGCATCCAACACAATTTGAAAAGGAAATTTTACAAAGCAAAAAGTGGACTGATTTTGTAATATGGATGGAGAACAAGGTATCAATAGTTGACTTTCAATAACTTAGTTGGATATTGTTGTGTTAATATGTCAATTTGCGTTTCTTGTGTTGAGTTGTTTATTGATGCATAGGATGAGTTCTAAAGTTCTCTGTTGGTCCTAGATCCCACTCAATTGTCCCATTATTTCATGTTGAGGAAAAAAATATTGTTTTCCTTAAAGGGTAGTGGGTGACATTCATGCCTTATTTTCATCGCATCTTTTAATTAATGACCATGGTCTTTTAATATCTCGTAAGTGTCCTCATTTAAGTTATGAGGTGTATCATTTGAGTAACTTAGTCCCATGTTGATTTGATTTATCTTTTTTTCTCTCAAACATGGTATCTCAAGGAGTCCTTCCTTGTGATGTAGTGCAGGGGTGGTTTCAAGATTTCAACATCTCACAACAAGATTTGGTGTTTTCTTGCTCATAACCTTCAGTGTATGCAAACTAGGTTTCAACCCCTAATGGGTCATTTATGCTTCAATAAGTAAATAAACACTAGGAGGACTCTTAATGGAATGAGGATGACAAACAATAAGTGTTAGGAATGCACAAGAACTTAGGGCTAGCAAACTTCAATTGTTCTCTTGCCAAATTGACTCTAGGCCAAGTAAGACAGCAAATTGGCTTTTTCTGACATAACCTATAGAGAAGACCTCAAACCCACAATATAAAAACTATTTTGATTACCCTTTTGGGATTTCTTAAACATATCCAAAACTTAGATATGGTTTTTTTGTAACACAACGCTCTAAAATTGACTATCTCATTTGACAAAAGGTCTAATTAGACTTGTTCAGCTAGATCACCATAAGGTCTTCAACCCCTCAGTTTCCAAACTTCATGCCAATGGCTTAGACATGTCTTATGACATCTATCAAGACCATTCCAAGCAATTCCAACCACTGTTTAAGAGTTCTACTTCAAAGCCTAACTCCTATGCACTTCTATGCCAAATACATGAGGTTAAATGGACTAGGGCATCACCAAATTTGCACATAACACCATCCCCTACTCCTGGAACATTGTGAATGTGATATACACACTACCTACATCCATTCCACTAAGTTGGAGGCCATTTCACTGGTGAAATGGAGAGAAATGCATCATTTTCAGTCAAAGCCAACCCTTGTAAGGGTTTCAAACCACTTTCAGTAAATCCACACTAACTCACTTCAAACTTAATGAAATCAAATGAAATCAATTGCAAAGAACAAGAATTCAAGGCACCATTAATTCCAATCTATGTTTAACTACTTCTAGGCCATACAGAGCCGTACAATATAGTTTAGTAGCAAATTAGGCTTCCAAAATGCAGAACATGGCACCTTGTTATTCAAAATTCAAATTTTTACAACTTCTAACTCTTGTTCCGATGTACACAAGTGATTTTAAAACATTCCCAAGCATAACCAATCATTTTCCCACCAAAACCAAAGCCTAACCATTCAACTTCCCCAAAAAATTAAAAATGCAAAAGTTGCTTTGACAACTTTTTGCAACTTTTACAAATTTCACCAAATTGACTCCAAAATGACCCAACCGACACACAAAGACATAAAACATGATCTTAAAGACCTTATTACAAACAAAATGACTTCACCAAACCAAAATACTAACACTGTAATTTTTACATTAAGACTCAGGTGCCCTGCACCATACTCCCTGGGCAAAATAGACTCAAGTCCCATTAAGGATAGTGCTGCAACAATAGATTCATGTTTGATCATGTCATTCTCTAACCCCTAAGTGGCACTAATGCAAAGTAGAAAAATAGCGGAAACACACACACTCAAAATGTCAATCCTGTCAATATCGGTGAGAGATCATCAAATGTCTCTCCAAACTCCTCATTGGCAACATAACATCCTATCAGTAGCCACTTACAGACTATGACTGATGTGCTGCCCTTACACCGATGTCTTTGGTTTGCATATACATTTGTTGACCTCCTATCGCAGGTAGTCTATTATATCTCAACTCGCTTTGACCGCTACAACCGGTCCTCTTTTGCATCTTCTGAAATGTACATTTACAATGTACATTCTAATATACAACCCTTCAATATGCAAATGTGAGATATACGGGAATTGCTTTTCAGATGCAACAATGATATACCTACTCCTTGTATGTCCTCAATGTACATTCGCATGTACATTCTTCTCATGCATTCCAAATATACATTCTAAATGTGCATAGGTGGGGCCCTCAGTCTTTAACCTGTCATTGTATATTTCCCAGTATACAACTTCATGTACATAACATGACTTGCTTTTCCTGGTGGACTGAAAAGTTCTTACCTGATACTACTGGTCAGTGCTTATATCTCAAGCCAATGTATGTTTTGACATACAACGAAATATACAAATGAAACATACAATCGGCGACCTTCTTTCGCCGGTCCTCGTCACCTGCTACTATCAGTCATTCCTTGTATCCGCAGGCCAAAAAGTAGCCCAACATACAAACCAACTACCACCTCGGCCAATCCTCTTTTGTATCTTATGAAATGTATATTTTCATTGCATCTTCACAACATACAACAGCGATATGCAATTGTAGTATACTCACAAACTAACGCTCACATACAATAGCGATATGCACATACACTATTTGCAACATACAATTGATGTATACATAGGGAATGTATTTCCTCAGAAAATATTGACATACACAAGGTTTAACACAGCATATACTTTAGTGATATACACAAATGGCGGACCTTTACATGCAATTGCGGGATACACACAGATAATGCTCAGATATATTAGCAATATGTACATAAATTGTATAATTCAGTAAACAATCTTATACTTAACCTGAATGGACTCTTACATGCACATTTTGCGCCACGATATACACAAGGTGATACCCAGATACAACAGTGACTTACACAGGGAAAGTACCTTCATACATTTGCGATATATACAGAAAATGTATATTCAGCGACCAATACAAGCTTGACCCAAACAGCCTTTTATATATACCATTCTTCACTGCATATACACAGAGGTTAATTCACATGCAAATGTGATATATTCACAGACTGCCCCCACATATAATTGATGTATATTTGAACTTCCCACCGATAACTTCCTCTGTAATAGATTCCATAATTTCTATTCTGCCATGCCCATCAAACAAAAAGGAAAACCAACAGAATACTAATGTACACAATCTATTCCATTGGTTTCATAGAAATCCACCAATGGAATGCATTTAATCGTGCATCTCTACTAGAGAAGAACAAAATAAAACACAAAGCAAATCTATACAAATAATATACAAGACGGTTTGATATACAGAGAATTTACACCAAATCCAGAATTTGGTAGAACACAAATTACAAAATTTCTACTTCTTCATTTCACATTATCAAACACAGATGAATTATAGAGATTTTTTTGAAGGTGAAAAAAAGTCCCTATTCCTCGACCACCTTCCCTATTTTGTTACTGACTCCTCTCTCCTCTATTTTTGGGTTTTTGATTTAACCAAGATTAATAGCAGAAACCCTAATTAATCCCATGACATCTATTTTTCATATGACAGCAAAACTCCTAATGATAAGACACATTGGTTGAATCTTTCACATCATCCAACATGTCTAAAATGTCAAAATTGATGTTGACAAACATGAAATGCCAACACAAAATGTTACATTTGACTTAGACATAAAAATGCTACATAGTAACATGAAATGTCTAAAACATAGTAAAACCTTATTGTGCATATTTATCCTGTTGGAGGGGTGCTCCTGCACCATACTCCTCGGGAGAAGAGATCTCAAGCCCCTTTGAGATTAGAGTTTGAAGGTCTGCACCATTATTTGTGATCTGATCTATAGTCATCCAAATTGCCTTTGAATCGGGTGTCTCGTGCCAAGCCACCAAATATTCCATGTACTCTTTGTTCCTTGTCATCTTTGTCACTCTTGAGTCTAATATCTACTTTACTTTTGGTGGATCATGCTTAGGAATATCATCTTCTATTGGATCCTGTAATGGTTCCTATTCTACATTTACATGTTGCATGTATGAAGTTAAATCACATACATTGAAAATGGGTGACAATCCAAGATCATGAGGAAGTTGGATCTCATAGGCATTCTGTCCACACTTCTTTAAAATCTGACATGGTCCAATCTTCCTCTGCATTAGCTTGGTATATTTACCTTTTGGGAGCCTCTCCTTCTTCAGATTAACCCATACCAAATCTCCAATAGCAAATTGTACATCCCTCTTTTTCTTGTCAGCATATGTTTTGTATTTCAATGTAGTACGTTGAAGCTGGGTCTTGACTTGATCATGCACTTCTTTGATGGCTGATGCAAAAGCTTCTCCATCTGCACTAATAGGCTCTCCCATAGGTAGATATCTCAGCTCCAAAATACCTCTTGGATGAATACCATATATTACCTGAAAAGGTGACTTCCTTGTACTCCTATTGATGGTGTCATTATAGGAAAATTTCTGCTTGTGGTAGGATATTATCCCACTTCTCTCCATGCTGTCTTGTTAAACACCTTAACAGATTTCCCAATGAACGATTAACAACTTAAGTCTGCCTATCTGTTTGAGGATGGTAGGCTGATGAGAAGGACAAATTGGTTCCAAGCTTCTTCCAAAGAGTCCTCCAAAAATGGCCAATAAATTTTACATCTTTGTCTGAGACTGCTCAATGGCAATCCATGGATCCTCACTATTTCCTTGAAAAATAGGTCTGCAACATATGAAGCATCACAAGTGGTTTTGCATGGCAAGAAATGCGCCATTTTACTAAATCTGTCTACTACCACAAAAACACTATCATATCCTTTCCTTGTCCTAGGCAAACCTAGTACAAAATCCATGCTTATGCTCTCCCATGGCCTAGAAGGAATGGGTAGTGGCTGATATAAACCTGCATTTGTGGATCTCCCTTTTACTTTCTAGCATATCACACATGCTTCCACAAATCTTCTCACATCTGATTATAGCTTGGGCCAATAGTAATGCCTCTTCACAAGATCAAGAGTTTTAGCCAGACTAAAATGTCCTGCCATGGCCCCATAATGTTTCTCCTTAATGATATTCAGTCTCATAGAACACCGTGGAATACATAACTGTCCCCCCTTAAAAAGTAATCCATCTTGGATCAGAAATTTAGAGAACTCAACATGATACTTGTCACCAAAAGAAGTACATACCTTGTAGATCTCTCCAAAGTCTTCATCATTGTCATACATTGTCTTCAAAGAATCAATCCCAACACTCTCCAATTGGATCTGATTGATGGTCAGAACCCTCCTGCTCAAAGCATTTGCAACTTTGTTCTTAACCCCTTTCTTGTGCTTGAGTGTGAAAGTGAAAGCTTACAAAGTTTCCACCCACTTCATATGCCTATGGTTCATCTTTTCTTGACTATTTATAAAACTGAAGGCCTGATTGTCTGTGAACACTATGAATTCTTTTGGCATCAAGTAATGCCTCCATTTCTTGAGTGATTGTACTAGAGCATACATCTCCAAATCATATGATGAGTATCTTTTCTTTGCATCATTTAGTTTCTCACTGAAAAATGCAATAGGCCTACCTTCTTGATTGAGTACGGCTCTAATTGCCATGTGGCTGGCATCACATTCTACTTGAAAAATCTTGTTGAAGTCAGGAAGTGCAAGAATTGGTTGCTCTGCCACCTTCCTCTTCAATGTTTCAAAGGAATCATCTGCCTCCTTTGTCCAAATGAATCTACACTTCTGTCCTCTTTTTATGGTGTCAAGCATGGGTGCACAAACATGACTAAACCCTTTTATAAACTTCCTATAGAAGGTTGCTAACCCATGGAAACTTCTAACATCATTCAAGGTTTTAGGCATTGGCCAAGACAATATGGCACTTACCTTCTCTTGATCCATTTTCAGTTTGTTATGTGAGATAACAAATCCCAAGTAGATGATCTCTTCCTGTATAAACAAACACTTTGCTAAATTGATCATTAGCTGCTCTTCATATAACCTTTTGAGAACCAAGTCTATATGGGTGAGGTGCTCTTCCCTCATATTACTAAAAATTAGGATGTCATCTAGATATACTATGACAAATTTTCCTATGAATTCCCTCAAGACCTCATTCATCAATCTCATTAAGGTACTAGGGGCGTTGGACAAACCAAAAGGCATGACCTTCCACTCATATAACCCCTCATTGGTCTTAAATGTAGTTTTCCATTCATCACCAGGTCTAATCCTAATCTGATGATAACCACTCTTTAAATCTATTTTGGTGAAGTATTTAGCACCTCCTAAACAATTAAGTAAATCTTCTATCCTAGGGATTAGAAACCTATACCTGATTGTTATCTTGTTGATAGCCCTTGAATCAGTGCAAAGTCTCTAGGTACCTTTCTTCTTTGGTGCTAGTACAGCTGGTACTACACATGGGCTTAAACTCTTGCCAATTAGGCATGTCTCCAACAACTCTTCAATTTGCCTTGCTACCTCTGCATTATGTTCTGGAGTGGGCTTATATGTTTCTTTGTTTGGAAGTGTAGATCCTAGGATCAGATCTATACAATGGCTGATGTCCCTAATAGGTGGTAGGGAACTTGGCATTCCATCAGAGATAATGCCTTTGTACTTGTCCAATAGCTCTTGGGTAGCTGGGTCTATCAATTTGTCTCTTCTCTCCGTTGACTTGTTGCTGCTATTCTTTGTTTACTTTTAGGCAAGGAATTAGACTATATGTAACTACTCCTTCTTCTCCTATCCCCTTCATGAATTGTTTGCCTTCTACCATCATCACTTTGACTTCTTTTCCTTTTGACTCCACCTCATTCTCCATTAATGGTAGTAATTCTATCACCTTACCACTCTTGGTGATTGAATAAGTGTTTCTGACCCCATCATGGTATGCTTTCAAGTCATACTTCCATGGTCTTCCAAATAGGAGATGGCAAGCATCCATCTTGGCAATGTCAAATAATAACCTATCCTTGTATGGGCCAATTTGAAATTCTACCAAAGCCTAGTCTTCTACAATTGTTTGATGTCCTTGGTGGAGCCATGAGCTCTTGTATGGGCAAGGATGTGGCAGTCTTCTAAGCTTAAGCTTTTCTACCATTTCAAAAGACAAAATTTTTAGTGGATCCAGAGTCAATTAGTACTTTACATACCTTTCCTCTTGCCTTGCAAGTAGTTCTGAAGAAAGACTTCCTTTATGGGGGTTCTTTGTTAGGCACCTTCATGGTGGTCATTGCTCTTCTAATAATCAAATATTCTCCTCTCTCAGGATATCCATAACTGTCAGGAGCATTCACACTGTGATTAGTGCTTGAGCTTGCTACACTTTGACAATCAGATTCTTGGATCAGATTGATCCTCTTTTCTCCTATTGAACTTGTTGCCTTTGTTGGACACCTGCTGGCTATGTGGCCTTCTTGATTGCAGTTGTAACATCTGATAGGTCCTCTACCCTGAGATCTTCCTCTAAATGGTGGTCTTTTGCCCCTAAAATTTCCTCTTTGATTATGACTTCCCCTTTGATGTTGACTGATGTCTCCCTTTCTATTCTCTTGATTGGATTCACCTTGGTATCCAAATCCCCTACCTCTGAAAGGACTTCTTCCTCCTCTTTGATGTCTTCCTCTACCTCTATTGTTCTGCTCATGCCTTCTCTTTAATTTTTCTTCCACTTTGAGTGCCAATTGGTAGCATTTCTAAACTATATCTAGATTATGCAGATTTAGGTCTTCTTGGATGTTAAACCTCAATCCATTGAGGTACCTTGCTACCTTCTCTTCCTCACCCTCTTTTACCTTTGTTTTTACACATAGTTTCATGAACTCTTCTATGTATGAACTGACATCTAATTCCTTCTGCTTCAAATTTTGTTTCCTCTTATGTAGTTGGATGTTGTAATCCAATGGGACATAGGCCTCCTTCACTAAAGCCATCATTCTCTTCCATGTTGCAACTCTGTTCTTTCACTCTTTCACCCTGTCATCTTGGATGAAATTCCACCAAGTCAGTGCAGCCCCTTTCATTTTGGACTGAGCCATCTTCACTCTTTGGTGGTCTGGTATTTCCTCGGTCTCAAAGAAATTATTCAAGGAGTCTATCCACTCCATCACTGAATCAAGTTCCATTTTTCCTGCAAACACTGGCAGGTCTATTTTCATATCCATGGTCCTTCTTTCCATGGACTTGAGGGAATTGAGTAAGGGTCTCTGATCTGTAGGAACCTCTATCTCTTCCTACTTAGGGACCTCCTCTTCATCCCTATCTTCTCACTTACTAGAATCTTCTTCCCCTTTCTCTACTCTGTCCCTCAACTTCTCTAGTTCTTCTTTCAATGCCTGATTCTGAGCTTGATCTGCTCTTCTCTTTGCCATGTGCTTTCTTACTAAGGCCGTCAACTCAACGTTGGTCATCTTTGTTGGGTACGTTTCTGACCCTTCTACTTCTGACATCTTGTCTTCTTCTTCTACCCAAAGAACACTCCTTTGCTCTAATACCACTATGATGCAGAGCGGAAACACACAAACTCAAAATATCAATATCGGCGAGAGATAATCAAATGTCTCTCCGAACTCCTCATTGGCAACATAACATCCTATCGGTAGCCACTTACAGACTCTTACCGATGTACTGCCCTTACATCGATGTCTTTGTTTTGCATATACATTTGTTGACCTCCTATCGCAGATAGTTTATTGTATCTCAACCCACTTTGACCGCTACAGCCGGTCCTCTTTTGTATCTTTCGAAATGTACATTTACAATGTACATTCCAATATACAACCCTTTGATATGCAAATGCGGGATATACAGGAATTACTTTTCAGATGCAACAATGATATACCCACTCCTTGTATGTCCTCAGTGTACATTTGCATGTACATTCTTCTCATGCATTTTGAATATGCATAGGTGGGGCCCTTAGTCTTTAACCTATCATTGTATATTTCCCCGCATACAACTTCATGTACATAACATGACTTGCTTTTCCCGGTGGACTGAAAAGTTCTTATCTGATACTACCGGTCAGCACTTGTATCTCAAGCCAATGTATGTTTCGACATACAATGAAACATACAAATAAAACATACAATCGGCGACCTTCTTTCGCTGGTCCTCATCACCTGCTATTATTGGTCATTCCTTGCATCCGTAGGCCAAAAATAGCCCAACACACAAACTAACTACCACCTCGGCTGGTCCTCTTTTGTATCTTATGAAATGTATATTTTCATTGCATCTTCACAACATACAACAACGATATGCAATTGTAGTATACTCACAAACTGACGCTCACATACAATAGCGATATACACATACACTGTCTACGATATACAATTGATGTATACACAGGGAATGTATTTCCTCAGAAAATCTTGACATACACAAGGTTTAACATAGCATATACTTTAGTGATATACACAAATGGTGGACCTTTACATGTAATTGTGGGATACACATAGAATATGCTTAGATATATTAGCAATATATACATAAATTGTATAATTCAGTAAATAATCTTATACTTAACCCGAATGGACTCTTACATGCACATTTTGCCCCATGATATACACAAGGTGATACCCAGATACAACAGTGAATTACACAGGGAAAGTACCTTCATACATTTGCGATATATACAGAAAATGTATATTTAGCGACCAATACAAACTTGACCCAAACACCCTTTTATGCATACCATTCTTCACCGCATATACACAGAGGTTAATTCACATGCAAATGCCATATATTCATAGATTACCCCCGCATACAATTGATGTATATTTGAACTTCCCACTGATAACTTCCTCTGTAATGGATTCCATAATTTCTATTCTACCATGCCCATCAAACAAAAAGGAAAACCAACAGAATACTAATGTACACAATCCATTCCACTGGTTTCACAGAAATCCACTAGTGGAATGGATTTAATCATACATCTCTACTAGAGAAGAACAAAATGAAACACAAAGCAAATCTATACAAATAATATACAAGACAGTTTGATATACAAAGAATTTACACCAAATCCAGAATTTGGTAGAACACAAATTATAGAATTTCTACTTCTTCATTTCACATTATCAAACACAGACGAATTACAGAGATTTTTCTGAAGGTGGAAAAAAGTCCCTATTCCTCAACCACCTTCCCTATTTTGTTACCGACTCCTCTCTCCTCTGTTTTCAGGTTTTTGATTTAACCAAGATTATTAGCAGAAACCCTAATTAATCCCATGACATCTATTTTTCATAAGACAGCAAAACTCCTAATGATAAGACACATTGGTTGAACCCTTCACATCATCCAACATGTCTAAAATGTCAAAGTTGATGTTGACAAACATGAAATGCCAACACAAAATGTTACATTTGACTTAGAAATAAAAATGCTACATAGTAACATGAAATGTCTAAAACATAGTAAAACCTTATTGTGCATATTTATCATGTTGGAGGGGTACTCCTGCACTAGGCATCCTCATTTGGTAAACCCTTCCAATGGACTAAATACTAAAAGTATGCATTATCCCTTGTCTTTTTGAGTTCCTTGGCACCTAAGATATGCTCCAACTTTAGATGCCTACTTGATGGATGATCTTTGACTCCTTCCTCATCTAAGAATGTTGACAGGGGAGTGTGATCTATTTTAGCCACCTAGCTCAGTAGCTACTAGATGCTTGGTGAGGTGTGGGATCCACATAGAAGGAGCAGTCAGTAGAAGAGAGGGTTCAGTTGTATTTGAGTTAGAGTCAAGATGGACTCTAGAATTTCATCATGTTCAATATGTTCCTTGTTTGAGATATAGGAGAAGAAGATATATAGACTAGTTAACTCTCAAAGGATCTTCGAGGCAAACACAATCATATATAGCACAAAATGCAGAGGGTTGGCACTTAAGGTTATGTAATAGAATTTATAGTTGATAGTTAAATTGTATAACAAATTTTTTTATGATCTTTACTAATGTTTATTAGAATTGTTGCATGTTTTACATCATTGGAATGACATATTAGTTGTAACTTTTTTGAAATTTTATTACGGTATGTTCACTTTGATATGATGTAATATGATTATGGTTTTGTTACATATGTTGTAATATTAGATATATAACAGAAAAATAAATGATTGCATGAAATAAATAATAACTTTTCATTTAAATTTTTTTTTTGCAAAACATGGGTCTTCTAGAAGATCAAAATGATCCTCATGATATAGATCCAGAATATGTTGGTTCTAGTATAGATCACATGGCAAAGAATGATGATGACGTAGATACAAAAGACACCGAGGCTGATGAAAATGATGATGACGACAACGATGATGATGATGATGATGATGATGATGAGGCAGTTGCTGGTAGTAGCCAGTGACATTCATGATCTTATAGACTGCATCATGGATCATTGTTGATATATCATTATGATGCCTCTTTTCATGGTTACTATAATATGTATCATTTTCACGGCCTGTAGTACCATATTATTGAGTTGTATCATTTTGACATGTATCATTTGACTTATATCATTTAGACATGTATCATCTTGACTTGTATCATTTTGAGTTACATAATTTATCATTTTTACTTATATCATTTGTACATGTATCATTTTGACATATGTCGTCTGTTGGACATGTATCATTTTGACATGTTATTGATTTACTGACATATTTGAATTTCACTTGTTTTAGTTATATATGATGATGATCAATTTATATATATTGAAAGTGGTTGATGATTTTTGGATGGATATTTATTACGTATGATGATTTTAATTTATTGCTCAGGATGGATGTTGTCAAATTCAATTAAATTATAGATATTTGACTCACTTGTTTTAATTATAGATGATGATCATGTTATAATAATTATCTTGTTATTTTATATATACTGGATATTGTTGTAGATTTTATTTTGATGGAGATTTAATAAGTATAATGATATTGTTAATTTGTATGGACACTAGTAAAAATATGACAAATAAATGACTAGGTGACTAAAAATTTTAGTCACATGACCAAACTTTTATAGATATCTACTTTGTTGCTGTCATTTCAAGGGTTCTTAGGCACTGTCTAATGGTTCTGACAGTGCCTTTATCTCTTTTCTTTGTTTGGTGAAACCCACTAGTTGTTGCATCTCGTTATCTTCTCCTATACCTTCCATGCTATGGACTATCCTAAGACAAAGATATGAACTGCCATCTTACAACTTTTACTATCTTCCTTATCATATGAAGGACTAGGACTATCCCTTCTTGTTGAAAATCTTATGCTCATGACTATAGGAATCCTCCTATAAAGTGGAATCTATTGCTTACAATAAAAGAAGAATCTCACAACATACCTTAACTTATTCATTTAAGAGTGGAAGAAAAATGTTATTTTGAACAAAAATTTATAGTTTTTGCATTCTTTACTTGACTTATATTAATTTTTCCATGATGATTAAATTGCATGCAGAGAAATTATATGAGAGCAGAACAAAAAGAAAAAGGCCCTATCAATAGATCTCTCTACAAAGTCGCACAACTTGAGGACAATGATGATAGTGATTATGTTGAACATCTTGATGAGAATCTGCATGATATTCAGAGTAGTAGTACTAGTGCTAGAATTGAGGTGAGTGCTATTTATTGTTTTTATGTCTTTCATGGTAGTCATTATTGTTTTAACACACACATGCAAGTAAGTGTACTATCAAGTAAGTTGTTTTAATTCTATTTGAAGGAAAACCCACCAGTATGATTTACTTTAAGGGATTTAACTCTAGAGAGAGACCAATAAATGTAAGTCACTTAAAGGGAGTTACATCAACTTCTAATAGAAACCAATTAAAAGCATCCACACAATGACAACAAATGTGCCTTGATAAATCTATTGATTTGAATAACTAGAAATAGCCAATATGGAGACAATCAAATAACTTATGAACTTGAATATTAACATAAACTTAGAACACCATACATATCCACAAATTTAACCATCCTTGCCCATTATAATATTAAATTATCATAGAAGTGTAATGTCTTGAATCTGAAATATGATTGGATAGATAATATTGGAATATCTAAATTGTCTTGCTGAAAGATGATGATTGTCTAGGCCTTGGTTTCCCTTATAAATATGGGAAGCAACAAGCTTCAGGCTTGAACCAACACAATTGTTCATAAATCACATCCTCTTGTAACTAAACATGTTTAATAAAGAGAAATTAAAGGCATAAGCAAGTTAACCAAGATCTGAATCTGTTAGTCATCATAGAGCACCCGTGACCTTAGGCCTGGCAAGGTACTCATCTCCATGTTACAGTATCTGTTAAGTGTGTTGTGCCCCTATCTATTATCACAAAAAAGTGTTAAAATTTTGTCCTTGTTCTCCATGTTAACACTAGCAAAATTGCTTGTTGTTCCTTTTGCACATGAACCTGTAGTTGCACATCAATCTTTCAAGTATGTTTGCTCCCACTTATCAAATGTAAGGTCACTGGGCCATTTGAATTCCTGAATTCGGAGAAGATTGGTTTGATGTTCCTTCCATCTTTTATCCAACATAGCTTTAACATCAATTACAAATTTTTCATATCCTGCATCTAAGGCTATGACCCTATCCAAAATCACGTTAAAGATCAAAGTATCTATATCCTGCTCCTTTTTCAAGAATTCCATAACCATACACACTGCTGTTCTAAATTCTACCTTCCAAGTATCAAGGCCTCTAACTAATGTGTTTTCCTCTATCATAATAGAGGGGATAAATCGATCTGTAAAAGTAGAAAAAGATTCAAGTCTGCCTGCATCCTTTTGTCTTCACTGCTGGCATATTGATGCTCTTCAATGATCATATTCACCATCTACTCTGTGGGCTTCAATTCAGTAAGAGCATTAGGATTTCTTTGAAGTATCCTACAAAGCATGACTAAATTGTGCAAGGAAGGCTACCATTTCTTGTACAGTGGCTCCAAAATAGAAAAGTTTGCTTGCACTTATTTAATGGCCTGAGATAACATGTAGTAGCAATCATGCACATCCCCAAGTTTATCCACAACCATCTTTATCTCGTATTCTAGAATTTTTTCAAAGATTTTAAGGACCTTGATCCTTGCCTCATTTTTTGTTTCCTCATTTTACTTCTTGAGGTCCTCAACTTCTTTTTCAAATTTTGTTCTCAAAGCATTAAACTCTTGCATTGTCACTATGACATCACCAGTTGTTGGTAGCATAGAAGGTTGATATGGAACTATTGCCAGACTATGGGAAGAACGCACATCTTGCAATTGCTTTTTTAATTTTATATTTTCAATGAAGAACCTATTCACTTCATCATTCATGTCTTGTTGTGTTTTCTCATAATCCTACAATTTTTTCCCAACTTTTTTACAACTGCATGGGTGAACATGGTAGAATGGACTGTAAGAGCAAAGGCCTCAGTTGCTAAAGTATCTCAAAAGGTTTTCACCATAGCAGATCCCCTCATTTCCTAAACAACATCTAGCAACCTTGGTTTACTAGTGTTCTTTTGTTTTGTCCATATGGCAAGAGTCTATGTCTTTGGGTTGAAACCACATCCATTGATTCCATCCTCATAATCAAATTCAAACACAAGATTAGGGTCATCTTGACTCCTAACTTGGTCAAGCAAGAATTCCTTTTTCAATTCAAGACCTGGGATGATCAGCATGTTACTCTTCAAGACCATTTGTCTTACTTCCTCAAGAGTCACATTGATTTTGTCAACTTTTAGTTCTTGGATTGTTCGGGTGGTTATTTGATCATACTGAGACTCATTAGCACCCATCTTATTGATTTCCACCTTTTCATCAAATTCCTTCATCTTCATTTTTAACCAGAAACCTTGAAACTCTAGAGTCTTGATGAAATCTTCATCTTGAATAAATCTCAATGATGCCACCACCCTTTCATTTTCCTGTAGCTCTGGCTCAATTTGGGCTTGTTCTTCCATCCTAGTCTCAGGCTTGTGTGCATCAGTTTCTTGACCAACCAATGGTTGATCAACTTTCTCTCCATCATGCAATTGTGTCAAAATATTTGCAACTTCATTAGTATCCCCCACACCCTCAAACATCTCATATGGGACTAGAGGAGACATGCCTTCAGTTCTCTACCTTTTATGTGGTGGTGATTCAGGGATTTGTGGATCTTGAACTGACATGACATTAGGGGCAAGCTCATGAATCTCAATTCCTGCATACCTCTTCACTGGAAGTTTGATAGCCTTGGTAGGATATACTTCAAATTTAGCATAAATACTTTCAAAATTTTCAATCATTGTATTAATCCTCTTTAGAGGATCTTTCTCTTCAGCAAAAAATCCTTCAAAAATTAGATTCTTTTCCTTTTTGTCATCTTCAAATTTCTTAACGATCTCCCATTTCCTCTTCCTATCATACACTTCATCAAAAGTAACCAGGTTCCTTATCACATCCTCAACATAAAGAATTTGATGGGAGATGCCCATCTTAGTCAAGATCACTTTCTCACAAAGTTCATATGACCTTCAGGGTCACAAACTCTTTCAACATCAGATTCCAAAGAGTACTTGGCCTTCAAATAGGCCTACAGCTCCTCAAGAGTGTCCGAACCAATTGACCAATCTCTAAAGACATTGGTATTAGGCAAAAAGGTGTCTTTCTTCTACTTTTTCATCACTTCCTTTTCCCTCCACATCATTTGCCACATGAATTCCAAGAATGCAATTCTATCAGAAACAAACTTTGGAAATTTGTGAGGTGGTTGGGGGAAATCACATAACCTGATTATTGTGTGCTCTGGTAGGAAGAACCAATATGCATAATTGGAAGTATGACCTTGCTCTAGTTTATGTGCAAGAGGTCTTAGAATTACCCTAATTTCTGGTGGCAATCTGGGGGCCCAATTACCAAAAGACTTCATTATTTCCACAGAAAATTCATTATGAAATACAGTATAGTTACCAGTCTGGCAATGAGAATCCCACATGTAACACCAACATTGAGTAGGCATTCTTTGCCTTGTCATGTCAATCATGTTGATCTCCATTTTACTTGACCATTGACTCCTATTTTGATATAGGATCAGGTGGCAAACCAAATAATAAAACTTGAAGTTCATGGGTTTCTTATCTTCCTTCACACTGATGAAACCATCATGTATTTTCTTTTCAAGATATGAGGCAAAATCATACTCAATGTTCACCTCTAAATTTTGTATCTTCATAGCCATCAACATCAATTCCTAGTACTTGGCACAATGCATAATAGGTCCATTTGAAATAGACTGCAAAATCTTCCACAGGGAATGGTTCGACTGCATTGGAAGGAATATCAACTATCCTGTTGTTTATACCTCTTCTCATAAATATCAGCAGCTCATCACTTCTGAGTGTTCTTCTCACACTTTTGAATTCTTGTTTAATCTTTTGTAGGTCAATTTCGGTGAGAGCTTGTTTGTTCAACATAAAACAGTCAATTATAGCATTTATGTCAATTCTCAACAGAGAAGATCCATTTGGCAACCTTACTATTTTAGTAGTCGGGTGATAGTGTAGTGCCAGAGTACAAATCAGTTCCACATCCATGAATACATTTGAAACAATTAGCTTGGCCAAATCCAGCTTCCATGGATTACCCACTGGTCCCTGACCATCCTTCTTCTGACAGAAGTACCAAAACAATTTCCAGCCATCCCTACAACCCTCAGTAACATCCCTAAATACTTTCTTTCAACCTTTGTCAATTGAATTGGGTCAGGTTCAGGCTAACTAGTCTTACTTGTGGATTCAAACTTCTTGGGTGCCATTATACAAACTAGGGTTTTGCAATTGAAGCAAATGCATGGAGAATTGAAACAGAGAAAAGATTCTTCAAACTTTCTTGCAAAGAAAGTAGAGATGGACTTACTTGAACAATTCAAAGCTTGCTAAGAACAGACTGAACTAGGCACCTTCTCCAAGCCAATTTGCAATCTCTGAACTGAGAAAATGCCAAGAGATTTCTAGATTTTATCAAGCAAGAATTTTCATCATTCCACCATTATTATTGGTTCGTGCCATGAGATTATAAAATCTCATCATTCAATTCATTTCAAATATAAGCCCTTGATCAAATTTGATCTAATGATAAGATGAAATGACAAGATCTTTCAAATTTCTCAATAATCACACACCCACACTAAGTATGTTTACTCATTTATTATCATTACCGCACTATCGCAGAGCTTGTTTAAACTAGTCACGGGATGGTGATAAGCTTCAATGCCTTTTATTCACTTTTCTTAATTACTACCAACCCTCAGCCCTTATGCTCAAACAAAGCGGGATCGTGGGGCTTATAGCCCCCTTTATTCCATTTTTTTCCATTACCATCAACCCATAAGTGCCTATTCTCATTACTACACGGTGATTATGTTGCTAACTTTTATTTCTTACCACCTTTCCGCAAATGTTCTTTGAAAGCCATCACAGGAGCCCGGACACTTACTACTGCCATGCCGTGAACAACTTGCTAGACCAATGCGGGACCATGGAATTAGTTTATATTAAACTCTCTTCCTTATCGCCAAGCTGCAACCAAGTGGTGAGATCTCTGAGGGACCACGATATACATGGTTGATCGAACCCTTTCTACTGCCATGCTGCAAACTATTAGAGTTGGCTATGATTGGAGCCACCCAGGATCTAGGACTTCATGAAAGCACAAGAGAGATCAAATGAAAGAATGATGCTATTCTATCATTGAATGCAAAAGAATGATTATTGGGGGATTACATAATACATGAAGAGAGCCTTGCTTATAAAGGCAAGGTGAGAGCTAGAAGGTGGAGTGGAAAGTGGAGATATTCCAACAACATGTGCCAATTAGAGGATGATAGCTAATTGCACATGTGGAGGATAAGACAACTCACTCCAACTATCAACAACTCAACACACAACTAGACACAACTAGACATCTAGAAGACTCACTAAGTCAACTTAATATGTGTGATTAATGTGTGATGTGTGAATATTATTTAACTAGTAAATAGTTAAATAAGATGGATTATCCACACTAGGGTAAACTGGTTAGGTGATAACCCTGTTCAGACCAACACCCCCCCTTAAGTGCAACTTAGGGAGTAGTTGACTAAAGCAAGATGCAATGATGGATGGGTCCCAACTACTAGGCCATGTTAGGTACCCATGTACAAACAAAGCAAGATGCAATGATGGATGGATCCCAGCTACTAGGCCATGTTAGGTACCCATGTACAAACAAATCTCAAGTGGAGAAAAGGAGAATACCTCATGGGACAAAACTCCTCTCCAAAAGTGAGAATGCATGGAAAAAAGAAAGTGAAAGAAGTGATAGTAGGAGGACTCAACATGACCCCCCAAGGACAATTGCTATCACATATATACAATCAAATACCCCCCCATAGGAGAGCAAATGTGAGACTATAGGTCCCCCCCACAATGAAGTAGCTCCTGTGCTGATGAAGAATGTCTGAAGAAGAATGCTAGAAAGTGTCCTATACCTGCAAACAACATTTCTCCCCTTAGGAAGAAACAAATCCAAAAGCTGATGTCGAAGAAACTCCATCTCAAGGAATGAGGGATAAAGTCTCATGAAGGATGCCTCTAAAGACTACTGAAATGTCCACATATCATAATCAAAGAATGCCACAATGCACTGATGTGTGTCCAATCCAAAATCTTGTGTAGACTAATGAAGAACAACCTCCAAAGATGAAGTAGATGGGATAACAGTTGTGCTGTAACTATCATCAAAGAGGAGAGATATCCCCTCAAGTGTGTCCTCCAAATCTGCAATATGAGACTCACAAAACAAGTCTGATATACCTGCCAAGAAAGTATCCCACAAAGCTGTGTCTGAAAGACCTATATGATCCTGCTCAACTGAAGTAGATGAAACCATGTCGATGTCAATCTCTGAAGAAGCAGGAGGTTGAGGTGATCGAAGCTCAGCACTAGTCTTATGAACCAAAGTGGGTGAAAGAACACCAAGGTTCAAGTGACCAAACTTCACCTCATAAACATGATTCACACTTGATGCATGAGTGTGAATATCCATCAATGGATCTACATCATCAGAAGAAACAAAATAGGAGAAAGTATACAAGCGAGATGCATGATCAGCCATTTCAATTGCAATGATATCTCTACTCTCCAAGTCTCGTATGATCACAAAATTAGGAGTGAACTCAACTATCTTACCTGCACCACAATGAGTAATCTGATAGATGGAAAGGAGATTGGATGTCAAGGAAGGTACACACAACACATTGTTGAATGTATTCTCTCTAACATCAATTTTCCCTTTTCCAGATGCATGCATGTATGTATTGTTACCCATCAAGATAGGTGTCGAAGTGCATGACTCAAATGAAGAGAACATCCCCTGTGAAGATGCCATATGGTGAGAAGCCCCTGAATCAAGAAGCCATCTCTCTGACTGAAGACTTGTTGAAGCAAAGAGTACATGTCCTTTTCCTTTATCTGTCCCATTTGCAATGCATGCTTTCCCTGTATGTGTAGATGATGATGGTGTCGAAGAAGAGGTTGTACTAGGTGATGATGATGGCATTTGGATATTATGCTTTTGAATAATGTGAGTCAACTCATCAACTTTTCTTCTCATAACACTTATGCTCATCATGTCCTAGTTTCTTGCAATATGCACACTTTGGTCTCTCCTTCTTAGATGATTCCTCCTTGGTAGAGGATGAGGACTTAGGTGATTTGGTTGATTCCTTTGCTTGCTCATTGTTCTTGAGATCCTTATTTTTCTATTTCTTGCCTTTGCTAGTTGAAGTCTTTTGATCCTTAGAACCTTGATTAGCAAGAAGTGCTTGAGGTTTAGGAGACTTCAATTTGCCCATGTGTACTAACTTAGCCTGCTCCCTTGTGAGTGATGCAACAAACTCATCAAGTGAAGGCATTGTGAAAGCTTTCCCAAGTGCATCCATCGTAGCATAGAAGGTAGAAACAAAAACTGAATAGTCAAGACCAAGCTTGGCAAGGATTGAAAGAATCAATTGAGTGTCCTCTTTCTCAATTCCACATTGTTTGAGCTGCAATCTAAGTGATTTTAGTTTTGTGAAGAAGTTTTGGATGCTTACAAAACTGGTTGGATTCAAACCAATTAATTCATTCTCCAATTTGAAACCTCTCATAGTATCTTGTTTACCAAAGAGATTTTCTAAGGTAGTCCACACTTCATTAGGTGTTTTACAAGATTCAATATGAAAAAGAAGATCAAGAGAGATAGACAAGCATAGTGTTCCATAGGCTTGATCACATCTATTATACCACTTTCTCTTTTCTGCAGCTGCAGTTGGTTCAATTTCTGTACCCATTGTTACTCTATGAATTTTCAAACTTCTTAAATGAATCTCCATTTTAGTTTTCCACTCATGATAGTTATATGGTATGAGTAGAGGAAGTTTGTGTGAATCCATGATGCAAGAGTACAAAAAAGAACACAAGACACCCCCCTGTTACTCAATCAAAGAGATCACCCCCCCAAAAAATAATTGTGGCACTTTATACTTAGTGCGATTTACAATCGTCCTCAAGGGACCAAAAAAGGGAAAGAATCAAAATGTCTTAAAACTGAGATTCAAAGGAGATTATAATTGCTCACAATGATTAACCACAGTAAATAGATCCCTTCAAAACAAGTTTCACTTCCTCAAGTGCCAAAATGCCCAAGTTATCACTCAAAAGCCAAAAAATTGACAAATGAAATAAAATGAACTTGGAAACCAATATGAGAAAAGTGCATGGATGGATTTGAAGAGCTCCTGAATACCTTTTCGATGTTGCAAAAATTGCAAAAATCAGAGATCGTGGCAAGAAGTTGTGAGCTCAGAAGCAAAGTACAAAGATCTATCTTCAAACTACGGTAGCAGTCACCTACAGTAGAATTTTAGAAAACTACTGACACCACTGCGAAGTGCTCTCTATCAGCGTTCCGACGATATCTTGTTTGCCCGATTTCACCTCCGTGGGCACAAGTTATACAAAAATGAAAAAAAGCCCCCTTTTAGGGCTTTGAGGGGCAAAATTGGCCCCCTATCGCTAATGCAGTGCTGATGTCAGTAGGATATTCTCGAAATATTCCCTTTTAATAGAAAAAAAGCCCCAGCCTAGGAAACTGCTCTGTTTGGCAAAAACCATCTTTAGAGGTGAAAAGTGCCCTGTGGAGGAAAAATACCACCTGAATCTTGTTGTAAACCGCCCTGTTGGACCTGAAACTGCCTTTTGTGCAGGAAAACCATGGGATTGACAATTCTAAGCATTTTAGTGCTCACATATTAAGAGCCGCTGACCAAGATGAGGCCGCGGGGATCACCACAGAAGGCCCAGAGCGCCGGGAGTTTCAAGAAACCGCCGATAGGAACAGAGATGAGTTTAGAAACCTCCATTGTCAAAAGGTTTAGAGAATACACCAATAGAAACAACCGACCAATATAGAAAATTTTCAGCGTGAATTTTCTATGGGGTGAGACAAGTCCAACATCCCCGCTGTTGGTTGTGGATTAAACTCCTAACGTGGATTGAAAAAGAACCCGCCGGATATTGTTTCAGTCACCGCTAACTATGATGTTGGCGCCAGCAATGGAGCCATGGAAAATGCCGGTGAAACTACCGACGAGTTTGCAAAATTTTTCGGCGTGGATTTTGGAGTGCATGTGATGCCAAGGAACAACTGACGAGTTTAGACTGTGAGCTGGCAAGGATTTGGCGATGAAGATTGGCCACCGGGAAATGCAGATTTGAACAACCGATGAGCCTTAGAAGATTTTCCGGCATGAATTCTAAACTCCCTGTGATTGGAAGTCCATCGTGAATGAAGGTGGCCAGGGATATTTGTATCCACCGAGGATCAAGACTTCCGCCTGGAATTAGAATAAACCACTGATTTTATTGATCGTTGCCAAAGATTTAAACAAGGTATGTTGTGATTTGTTTGCAGATCTAAATGTTTGCAGAGACTGTCGAAGGAAGTTGTAAGGATGATTGAGAAGACTGCCAGTTTAAAGCCTATATGGTTTGTTTGAAATCATGATTCCTGTCGGATGAAAGCCGCCCGAGGAAAAGAACTTAGATCACTGCTAGTACAAACTTAGATCGCCGCCAGTGGTGATAAAACCATAGCCAATAAAGAGAAATCCACCGCTGTTTATTTGATGTGGCCAGTCAGTGGTTGACTGCTGAAAGGACCCAATGTCATTTGGGTGAGGCCCGTGCCTCGTGGCGCCCTCCAGATCCGCCAGTACCTTCTGCAAACTGTAAGGTACCTTCCCCAGGTTGAAAAATAAATCTACAGAAATGTTATTTTATCCCGCAGAAAAAAAATAATTAAACCAATGAATAATGATTTTACCCAATGGTCAAAGATATTGTACGCCTAGATTCGATGATGCCAGCGACTGCACAAACAAGATTCTACAGGAATATGCCAATTGTGATAGGGAATCTTTCCTGCGACAGATCCATACGACGTCGATTAGCAAAAAAAATTTTGCCTTTTGGTTCAACTTCGTCTGATTTGGATGATTTTACAGTCGATTCATACTAATTTTGCCACTGCGGACACAATGGTGGTGTCCAATTTGGGCCAGACTGCCCTGAAATTACTGGTACCTCCTGGATCACGCCAAAGAGCCCCAAATTGAAACCCTCGTCAATTTTACCTCCGATGTCAGATTTTGACAAAACGAAAGGAGATCTTGACTATTTTGGCCGCTCCGGATGCAATGGTGAAGTCTGATTTGCAACAACACACACCGAAATGCACCTACAATATAAGAGCAAGAAGGGAAAACCCTCACAAAATTGGTATCTCTATTAAGTTTTTTTGATTCTCCAGGTCATCGATTGATGCAAGAGAAGAGCATACTCAACTATCAAGATCCACCATGAATTGCACTCAAGATCTCTCAAAAAATGACTAATACAAAGTGATTCTTCCTATAGCTCTGATACCATGTTAGAGTTGGCTATGATTGGAGCCACCTAGGATCTAGGACTTCATGAAAGCACAAGAGAGATCAAATGAAAGAATGATGTTATTCTATCATTGAATGCAAAAGAATGATTATTGGATTGATTACATAATACATGAAGAGAGCCTTGCTTATAAAGGCAAGGTGAGAGCTAGAAGGTGGAGTGGAAAGTGGAGATATTCCAACAACATGTGCCAATTAGAGGATGATAGCTAATTACACATGTGGAGGATAAGACAACTCACTCCAACTATCAACAACTCAACACACAACTAGACTTAACTAGATACAACTAGAAGACTCACTAAGTCAACTTAATATGTGTGATTAATGTGTGATGTGTGAATATTATTTAACTAGTAAATAGTTAAATAAGATGGATTATCCACACTAGGGTAAACCGGTTAGGTGATAACCCTATTCACACCAACACAAACAACTTGTATGTTTCCAACGAGAGTGCGGTATACATGATTCTTGTTGCTCTAGTTCCCGCACTGCCGCCAAGACAATGAGGATGACCTACGAGATTGTGGTAAACTGTAAAAACATAGAAATGATTAAGAATAACTGCATACTCCTCAAAATGACCATGTTATGTGACCCTAGGAATTAAATGGCATAAAATTTTGGCATGAAAGTCTATTAAGAAATGGTCATATATAAGTGAAAAGATCAAGTAGGATGGAAATATACAAAATTTTTGAGAGGTCCTAATAGGTGAGACATTAGAATAGTTTATTTGGAATAATGGTGGGAATTAACAAAACTTTAGGGTTTTAAAATTTTGTTCCAACATAAGTAATGGTTGTTTTATCATGTAAATAAGGGTAATCCTTACATATGTAATAATTATTATGTATTTCAATATAATGTGTATTTTTTTTTGTTTTTACAGAAATGTATTTATAAACTCCAAGAAGGGGATAAAGTTAAGGTGTTGGATCTGTTTGATGGTGTTGTTGTGGGCATTGGGCAGATTCACTCACTATCTATTGTACATGAAGTCAACTTGGAAGGAAAAGGAGATGCAAATGTAAATATCTTAAAGGTCACAAGTAACGTACCCCTTGCTTATGATGACAAAATAGATGGAGCTGTCCATTTGAAAGAGAAAGAAGGAACCTTCACACAGTGGCCACTAAAATATTTGCAAAAAATGGCATAGTTGATGTTTATCATGTACTAGTTGTTAGACATCTTGGCCCACTGCTTTATGCAGTATTTTGAATGTGTTGTTTAGGGATCTTAATTTTCATGGTGTATTTAAAAGAGTTGGGAACTCTTAGACAACTAATATATATATATGCATTATATTTTTTATTGCAGATTACCTTTCTTTATCATGATGTTGAATCAATCTTTTAATTCTAGCATGTTCTAGCTTGTCTGTATATGTAATTTTTTTTTAAAAGTGCATTGAAAACATTACCTGCCTCTAGAATCATCATAGAAACTTCTTCAAAATGCCACGTCTGTCCTGGAGTCACCGGGGTTTGTACCTCAATGATTTCACACTGTTTCAGGACCAAAAAATCCCAACCGTGCCCAATTCCATAGGCGATTCGATTTTGAATCTGATTCTGAGACAAATAGTACCTGGAAATGCCCTATTTTTCTGCCAATTAGGTAACTTGACAAATAATAAATGTTATATCCCAAAACTTGCGTTGGAACTCTGGTAAAAGCTTACCATACTATAGCATCATCAAGTCAATCTTGGATATAGAAATTGTTCAAAATAGAGAATAGTTTGTAAATGTTGAATGGTCAGACAATATGAAAAATTATAGGCACCAGGAGTTACTTTTTGAAACATCAGGACAGAGGGCAGATAAAATTGATATATATGGTGTAGAAGCCAAGGGATTGCCTTTTGGTTTCAAGATCCAGGTGACTTTGATCCTAATTTAAAATGTTCCTTATGAGTGGTCCATTGTGGTAACCTACATAGTGGTATGTATTCTTGGAAGCCTTATGGTGCCATATTATTTAATGGAGTATATGTGGCTTTAAAAAAATTGAAATTCTCTTTTATAGTAAAGGAGAATGGGTGGTATTTGTGATCTACTATGCTAGAATACAATAATCTACACTTCAAATTTAGATGACTCAAACCATGTCACATTGATCATATTATTAAAATAATATAATATATTTCATAGCTTAAGATGTTTTTTGGTTTTAGGGATCTTATCAACATCATAAGGAATTGAAGGCTACACAAGGAATCAAGATAACTGCTCAGGTATCAAATTTTAGGCTAATAATTTTATGTATATGAGCATAAATTTATCAAATATATGTGGACATTGAGATTTAGCTGCAATTTCTTAATTTTAGGGTCTTGAGCATGCAATAGCAGGAACTTAGTTATATATTGTTGGACCTGATAATGATTTAGAGGATATTAAGGAAGAAGTAATGCAAGATATCAATAATGTAATGTCTCAGATTGACAAGAGTGGGGAAGGAGTTTAAGTTCAAGCTTCAACTCTTGGATCTTTGGAGGCTTTACTTGAGTTCTTGAAGACTCCAACTATAAGCATCCCAGTTAGTGCAATTGGTATTGGGCCTATGCATAAAAAATATGTCATGCATGCGAGTTTAATGCTTGAGAAAAAGAAGAAAGAGTGCTGCGATTTTGGCATTTGATGTCAAAATTACTCATATTTATCATCTGTTTGACTAGTTTAAATGATGCAGAGGCATCCACACTAAAACCTTGACATACAGCATGGATGTCCGCAACCCTTCATCATCATCATCATATTTCCCTTCACACTGTCAGCATCATCATATTTACTCTGCCGACCGATATCCTCCTGTAGATAAACCTTCGACCTTTCACCTGTCAGTAGCATCATCATATCCGGCTATCGGCAGCATCATCACATTCGGCAAGCGCAAACATCCTCCTGATGTTCACTATTCATCTTACCGCCAACCTCTTTCTTCATCATCATGATGTTCAACATCATGTTCATCAGCAGGATATAGAACATCCAATTCCTCCCATATATCCTGATGATGACAACCTCATGCACCTTTCCTTCGATGCTTACGTCACCTCGATATCCTGATGACGATTATCCTGATGACGATGACGTCACATGCAGCTCCTTCAATATCCTGCTGCCCGATATCCTGATGACGATGACGTCACATGCAGTTCCTCCAATATCCTGCTGTCGGCCAAACTTAACATTATCGGCCCGCGATGGTTTTATCAACCCGATCTTCTACCTTATGCCGATACGCTCCTCCTCGGCAACACCTGATGATGATCACCCCAATGCACTTTCACCTTATGCAAATGATTGCATCATGCTCATCTCCATCTACTCGGATGACGCCTGAAGTACCTGCAGGATATACACAGAAATATCCTGATGATGCTGTTGCGATGGATTTTCCAACCTTAGCGAATTTTCACTCCGCCGAACCTCCTGGGATGACCCGATCCGCTTCCTGGACAACTTTCTAGACTCGAACTATCAGCATATCCTAGCACATACCCATGCTAGGGTCCTCAACACCTTTCGACGACGATCCTGCACACCTACATGCAAACGAACACAAAATGCAGACTAAACCCTAACCTACTGTACATGGCCATTCCACCGATTCGACGAATCAACCGGTGGAATGGATTAGCGAATCCATGAAACCACCAAAACAGCAAATCGATCACACAATGGAATCCAAAATAGAGAATGGACAAAATAGGATCTCTTTATTGATTTCAAAAGATGCAAATACAATACTCAGTCTCTCTCTGCAATCTAACTCCTCTGCTCAATGCAATACTATACTATATCTAAAACCAACCGATCCTCATGCATAAATAGGATCTCTTGCGAGTACTACTGACCCGACTCCAAGCGGCTGGGAAATATCTCCAGGCTGCTGGGAAATCCAACCGGACCTACAGCATAACAGTTGTCCTAACAAACTGGCTAAAAATAGTAAAGTATGGTCAACATGACCTTATTACATGCATTGGTCTTATCAGACCTTCTTGTAAACATTAACAAGACTCAAAACAAACTAACTGCCTCATGGAGGCCAGCTGTCAGGTAGGTGTTCCTGCACCATACTCCCCAACAGAAAAGAACTCATGTCCCATGAGTTTGGTTGTGGAAGTCCTCCACCTTTACACTTTGTCATGGCAGTGTTCTGACCTATTCCAGCTTTGTCCTCTGCTGGCTCTTGGCTGCTCCAAGACTTCTGAACTGTAACTTGCTTTCTTGCAAGTAAACCCTCATGTCTGTCAATGTAGGCCCTTCTCTCACATACCTTGTGTTTGTCAGGTTGTCTGACCAGAACCTCTGTCTGAACTACCTCTTGAACTTCTATAATGTTCAACTCTGTCTTCCTTTCAACCTTTATAGGACAAACAATAGTCCCAACTATGACAACATCCTTGTCATTCCTCTCAACTGGTTGCTGTTTGCAAACCTGTTTCTGCACCTGCTGCTGACCTCTGTCAGTCAAAACTGAAACTGTCTTCAAACTGTTGTCATTAACAACTTCTTTCCCTGTAGTGTCCTCAACTGCCTTTATGCCTGCTCCTATAGGCATCTGCACAAACTCCTTCTTTCCCACTAAAATGATTTTGGCTGCCCCCTGTGCTGCAGCATCTTCCTGCAATGGCATCAACATAATAGTCTTCCCATCTTTCTTGATGGTGTAGGTATTAGCATACCCATCATACAGTACCCTCCTATCAAATTGCCATGGTCTACCCAACAGTAGGTGACAACACAAAACTCTATCATGATATGCTCCAATCTGAAAATCCACATATGCCTGTTCATAGACAAAAAGTGATTGACTATCACTCACCCAAGATGCCTTGTAAGGGTGATTGTGTGGAATCCTTTCCAAATTCAGTTTATCCACCATTTCCTAAGATACCATGTTATCTATTGAACCAGTATCAATGACAACCTTACATACTTTACCTTTGCTCTTGCATGTGGTCTTGAAAAGAGCTCTTCTTTGCATCATATCCTTTGATGCCTACAAACTAATTCTCCTTAGCATCAATGCTTCTCCCTTCTCAGGATATCCATAATGTTCAGGAACTCTATCTCCTTGATAAGTGTTTGAACTTTGCACACTTTGCTCTACTTTCTCTTCTTGCACAAGTTGTACTCTCTTCTCATTCGTTCTATCATTTCTGGATGATGAACCTTTGCTTTCTGGACATTTGAAAAATGGATGACCAAACTCACCACAGGTGTAACACTTTCCTGAAAATGTAGTAGAACCTCTACCACCTCCAAATCTGCCTCTATTACCTTTCCATCCACCTCTGAAATCAGACTGTCCCTGTCCTTTACCAGTGTCTTCTTGACCCTCATTGGTTTGCCTTGTTGTAGGGGCTGCTCCTCTTCCCCTCATATTGTTTCCTCTTCCTCTCATGGACTTATCTTGTCCTCTATTCATCTTTTCTTCAATCCTGATTGCCATTTGGTAACAATCCTCCACACTCTTAGGGTTAGCTAAAACTAACTCATCCTATATGTTCAATCTCAAACCAGCCAAGTACCTAGCCACCTTTTCTACCTCATTCTCATGATGACCAGATCTCATACTCAACTTATAAAACTCCTCAGTATATGCCTTCACATCCATTTCCTTCTGCCTTAAAAATTGCAGCTTCTTAAACATCTGAATTTCATAATCCCTAGGCAAGAATTTACCTTTGATCCTTGCTACCATTTTATCCCATGAAGTGATCTTTGACTTCCCTTGTTTCCTTCTCTCAGATTGTACATAATCCCACCATACCAAAGCATGACCTCCTAACTTGGTCTTTGCAATCTTTACCTTCTGATCCTCAGCAACATCTTCACATTCAAAGTGATTATCAAGTGCAGCAATCCAATCCAGTAACTCATCTTCATTCAAACTTCCATTATACTTGGAAACATCAACCTTTACCTTAGGTTTATCACTCTGCACTGCCTTTAACAGTTTTGCAAATCTCTGGTCTTCAGCATCCAGATCTTCAGCTACCTCTTCATACTCTTCAACAGCATCTTCATCTTCTTCAGACTCACTGTCTTCCACTTCCCTCTTTTTGTTCTTTTCCAGGGCTACAAGCCTAGCTTGAAGTGCTTCAGCAAGCTCCTTCATCTTCCTCATCTCTTTGGCATGTTTTTCCTTCATCTCCTGCAATTCCCTTGCAGTACCACTACCTTTCGGAGGCATTTTGTCAACCTCTCACTCCTCTACCTCTGTCCTTTCAGTGACAGAACCAACTCTACCTCTGCCCTTTCGGTGACAGAATCAACACACAACAGCCCAGACCTTTTACTGAGCTCTGATACCACTATGATGCAGAGGCATCCACACTAAAACCTTGACATATAGCATGGATGTCCGCAACCCTTCATCATCATCATCATATTTCCCTTCACACTGTCAGCATCATCATATTTACTCTACCGACCGATATCCTCCTGCAGACAAACCTTCGACCTTTCGCCTGTCAGCAGCATCATCATATCTGGCTATCGGCAGCATCATCACATTTGGCAAGCGCAAACATCCTCCTGATGTTCACTGTTCATCTTACCGCAACCTCTTTCTTCATCATCATGATGTTCAACATCATGTTCATCAGCAGGATATAGAACATCCGGTTCCTCCCATATATCCTGATGACGACAACCTCATGCACCTTTCCTTCGATGCTTACATCACCCTGATATCCTGATGACGATTATCCTGATGACGATGACGTCACATGCAGCTCCTTCAATATCCTGCTGCCCGATATCCTGATGACGATTATCCTGATGACGATGATGTCACATGCAGTTCCTCTAATATCCTGCTATCGGCCAAACTTAACATTATCGGCCCGCGATGGTTTTATCAACCCGATCTTCTACCTTATGCCGATACACTCCTCCTCGGCAACACCTGATGATGATCACCCCAATGCACTTTCACCTTATGCAAATGATTGCATCATGCTCATCTCCATCTACTCGGATGACGCCTGAAGTACCTGCAGGATATACACAGAAATATCCTGATGATGCCGTTGCGATGGATTTTCCAACCTTAGCGAATTTTCACTCCGCCGAACCTCCTGGGATGACCCGATCCGCTTCCTGGACAACTTTCCAGACTTGAACTATCATCATGTCCTAGCACATACCCATGCTAGGGTCCTCAACACCTTTCGACGACGATCCTGCACACCTGCATGCAAACAAACACAAAATGCAGACTAAACCCTAACCTACTGTACATGGCCATTCCACCGATTTGACGAATCAACCGGTGGAATGGATCAGCGAATCCATGAAACCACCAAAACAGCAAATCGATCACACAATGGAATCCAAAATAGAGAATGGACAAAACAGGGTCTCTTTATTGATTTCAAAAGATGCAAATACAATACTCAGTCTCTCTCTGCAATCTAACTCCTCTGCTCAATGCAATACTATACTATATCTAAAACCAACCGATCCTCATGCATAAATAGGATCTCTTGCGAGTACTACTGACCCAACTCCAAGCGGCTGGGAAATCTCTCCAGGCAGCTGGGAAATCCAACCGGACCTACAGCATAACAGCTGTCCTAACAAACTGGCTAAAAATAGTAAAGTATGGTCAACATGACCTTATTACATGCATTGGTCTTATCAGACCTTCTTGTAAACATTAACAAGACTCAAAACAAACTAACTGCCTCATGGAGGCCAGCTGTCAGGTAGGTGCTCCTGTACCATTAAAGCATATATGAACAATCTTAAGGAAGAAAGGAAAAAGGAGGCTGCAGAAGATGTTGTTTTCCCTTGTGTACTGAGCATTTTCCCAAATTGTATTTTAACAAGAAGGATCCTATAATTGTTGTTGTTGATATTCTTGAAGGCATTGCAAGGGTCAGTATCTAAACCTAGTATTTTCGGTGTTATGACAAGTATGCATGTAAAAGATTGTTGTATCATTTTTTGGTTTGTATAAAGCCATATTTGGTGATTGCATCTACAAATTGGCACACCATTACGTGTTCCCACAAAAGATTTCATAGATATTGGCAAAATAGCCTTAATTGAGATCAATCATAAAGCTGTTGAAATGGCTAAGAAGGGTGAAAAAGTGGCCATGAAGGTATTTTGAGAAGTTGTCTTTGTTGCTAATAGCTTTATATGATTTTGGATGCTATTTTTTGAAATGTTTTTGTTAATGAATTATCATATGAACTTTACAGATTGTTGGGAGCAACGCTGATGAAGCACAAAAATGTTTGGTGGGCATTTTGAAATGGAGGATGAATTTGTGAGTCATCTCACCAGAAGATCCATAGATATATTGAAAGAAAACTACAGGGTAAGGCTATTTGATATCCACATTACGTAATTTTACAGTGTATTTACTATTATGCATTTTATACTAATTGAACATTCGTGCTTTTCATTTTTGGCTAATAAAACAACTTTTTAATGTTTAAAATGGAATATTCTTCTTATTTTTTCAGGATGATTTGTCCAATGATGATTGAAAACTTGTGGTAAAATTAAAAAACTATTAAAAATTCCTTGAGCTACTACTAATGATGCATTATGCAATGGAACTTTGGATTGGAGCAAAACCTTCTGATGAAAATGGGAAAATGCACCCTGCAACATTACAAACACCACAATCAGGATAATAAATGGTGAAATTTGTTGATACTAGAATAGTAGCTTATGCATCATAAGCTTCTTCTATATGTTTTGCTATGTGGTGTATGTGTTGCACCTCTGGCTACAATAAGATAGTATTGAACTTCAGATCCTATCTATGCAGGAGGTCATTTGAATGTCTATTGTTTAGCTCATTTTTTTAATTTTAATAGTCTAAATGGGCAAGTGTGGTATTGCCATGTGAGAAAGGGAAGAGATTGATTCCAAGAGTAGAGATTTTGTGTAATGATCTATTTTATGATTTCTTGAGGTAATGAAGAAAATATCATGAAAATGTTGTTTTAAATAAATTCATATTTTACTGCAATTGTACGAAACCAAAAACATTTCCATGTTGTCATCTTTAGCATGTTGTTGACTAGCTAGATTTCACTATTTCAAGTGCCACTTTTGCTTCAACTGACTAGGACCATGTTATGGAAGGTTACAGGGAATGGTGTGTTTTCTTGTTGCTGCAGGGTCACTGCTACAGGTGCCTCTAAGTAGCATTCTCAAGTTGTTATTCAGATAGTGTTCACAGTGGTTTAGTGTTGTTTGAATACATAGGTAACACCTCAATGGCTTGTGTGAAGGAGAATATGGAATGCATCAAGGCTGTAGTCAAAGCACCTGAATTGGTTAACAGAATGCCAAAAGAAATGATGTCTCATGGAATGCTCAGTGGCAACATCTCTTTTCAAAGTGTCAAAAGATGTGAAGGGCTTCATCGGTCCAACCCACCTTTCCATTGTTTTTCTATTGTATCTAATGTGGCTGTTGAATTGGTTTTTTCTTCAACCAATCCTTGTAGTTTGTTGTACATGACACAGTTGAACTAGTTTTTTCTAGTTATGGCAGCCTTGTGCTACTTTTTTATTATTTGCATTTCTTTTCCTGCATTGTTCCAATACAAAAAAATATTTATTGCCACTTTGCTTTGTCTTGTTTCATTTTCTTAATGGTCGATTCTCAAATAGAAAGTGTTGGCTCAAAATTATCAATCTTTACTTGGTAGCATCATAAAATATATAGTTTTCCAAATTTATTTGCTTTTATGTTTTAATTCAAATTTAATAATATGTTTTTTCTGCATTATAAAATTTATGGTATTTAATAAATTATTCATATCATGACTAAATTTACTACCAATTAATGGAAATTGGTAAATAAAAATGACTCCCATGACTAAATAAATGACCAGTTAACAACAATCAATGACTAAATGATTACAATGACTAAATATACATACTACCAAATTGATGACTAAATATACTTCCAAATTGTTGCTAAATATACTACCAAATTAATGACAAATTTTTTTAGTCATAAATTTGGTTGCGAGATAAATGACCGGCAATAAACTACTAATGGTCACATGACTAAACATACTACCAACTTGATGACTAAATATACTACCTAATTACCAAATATATTACCAAATTGAAGCAAAAATGGAAGCAAAATTGGAAGCAAAACTAGAAGCAAAACCAGAAGCAGAACTGGAAGCAAACCTAGAAGCAACACAAGAAGAAAAACTAGAAGTAAAATTGGAAGCTAAACTAGAAGCAACACAAGAAGAAAAACCAGAAGTAAAATTGAAAGCTAAACTGGAAGCAACAAAGGATGTCATAATGGAAGCAAAACTTGGCATCAATTAGGAAGCCAAAAAAGAAGCTATTTTCGACACCATACCAGAAGCAAAATAGGAAGCATGACTAGGAGCAAAACTAGAAGGAAAAATGGGAGCAGACATGGAAGCAAAACTAGAAGCCAAATTGGGCACTAAATCAGGCACTATTTCCAACATTAAATTGGTCGTGCTTCCCAGCAATATTCCATGTGCTAAAGGAGGTGCTATTGCTTGCGCTACTTTTCTAGTGTAAAATCTGATGTTAAATCTGGTGCAAAAAATGGTGCCAAAGAGAACATGCAGTTTGGCACCAAGTTTTGCACTGGCAAAAGTGTCCAATTCATGAACTCAAATGCACTAAATTTTGATGCTATTTTAGGTGCTAATTGCTTGTTTTATTGTAGTGAGCCCTCACCTTTATTCTTATCTTCACACATGTCCCTCTCTCATTAAATCATTTGTCACACTACGACCTTCATTTAAAAAAGTTGTAATACTACTACCTTTTATTAAATGAAGGATCCAAAATTAAATCATCTCTCAATCTCATCCATTAATCATTATACATTCACCTTTCAATCCTCACCCTTCATTCAAATTTAATCCTCTATAAAAGCAAGCCTCCATCTCTATTTCAAGGTTAACCACAATCATAATCTTCAATATTTTGCTATCATATTGACATATTGCTATAATACATCCATATTGAACTTATCACATATCTTGCATGCCACAAATCTAAGAGCAAACAAAGCAAAATTGAGAAGAGCAATGGAGGAGAATCAACTTTGACATAGGAATTTAGATATTATGGCTTTTATCATTTGATTTCTATTGTCATCTTGTGCTTCATTGTTGGATTAGGATCTTTATGGCTTGAATTTAGATAGATTTGTGGTTTCTATTGATGATTCTTATATTTCCCCTAATTTTCCCTAATCTACATCTGGTGAACCTAACGTGAACTAACCAAAATTTTGGGCAAAGTTTACAAATTTAGGGTTTTGTAGATAGTGCAACACATACGTTATATTCTACACCACAATCATGAGATTATGTGCCGCATTCATTGAATCCTATGCACCATTTGAAGCCTCCTGTGATGCATCTGTTGCACAGTCTGCCGCATCTATTGAGTAGAGAGCCGTATCTATTTCCTATGATGCCACATTTGACTATTGTTTGACAAATTTTAATGGTTTGATCATTGCTATTTTTTATCTTGTTTGCAAGGATTTGATTTTTTTTAATAATCTAACAGTGTTTTATCTATCTTTCTGACATCCTGACAGTGGATTTACATCATTAGGGTTTATCTATAGATATTTTTTGTTAGATTTGATATGTTCTAAAATTTAGATTACAGTGTGATGCATCTATGATATCCTGCACCACAATTGACAGATCCTATGATGCATTTATTAAATTTTGAGTCACATTTGTGAGATCCTAAGATGCATCCATAAGATCCTGTGACACATTCATCGGATCTTATACCACATTTGATCCATCCTGCACCACATTGGACTAATAAGCAAAAAGGAGGTATAAAGCTGTGATCATCATTTTTCTGCTCTTTTTACATTCACTAAGGAAGAGATTTTTTTGTTACTAATATTTGATTTCCATCTATGTGGCGATCATTGGGAGAAGACTTTTTAATCAAACTACTAATCCAATTTCTTGCAGGGATCCATTGTGTGTTTGTAATTTTTAATTTAGGAACATTTGGATTTGGTGCTTAAAAAAAGAACAAGTGTCTTCTATGTCTTGTGCACTTGCATGCATGTGAGTCAGTTTACCGAAAGAGTGTTTTTCTAAAGTATCATCTCCCCTTGTATACGAGTCCTAGGTGATGGAAATAGCACACCGTGTTGTCTTAAGTATCCTCTCCCCTTGTGCTACGTGTGATTCTTGGGTGATGAGAAATAGCATCATCATGTTGTCTTGAGTACTCCCCTTGCGCTACGTTCTTGGGTGATGAGAAATAGTGGCACAGTGTTGTCTTGAGTATCCTCTCCCCTTGTGTTATGTGTGATTCCTGGATGATGAGAAAGAGGAATACACAAGATTTCCCTTTTTTTATTTTAGTAGGTAGCATGTCTGGGAGTTCACCCCAGGGTTCAACCACAAGCACATATCTCCAATGGGCTATATAAGGGTTAAAAACTAAAAGAAGAGCTCAATTCACTTGTGCTATAGGGGGTGGGCCTTTGTAGTCTCAGGTGATTCCAGACACGGGTTAGAGATTTTGGTCTCCCATCGCTACTATGTCATGGTGTTCTTAGGATTTCCTTCACTATGAACCATTGTTTTTAGAAGACTAAGACCTTTTGGTTGTTTACTATGGTGGTGCAAGGAATGTGGACGGTACCCTAAAGTTACTTACCACGTATGGTTCTTGGTTGAGGTGACACGGTTCCTTGTTTGGACTCATCCTTTCAAGGTGAGAGGTGTCAAGGTGGTCTAGGACCTTGGCATACTCTAGTTACCCACCACATTTTCTCATATTTAAAAGCACCGAAAGGTGTGGTAAGCCCACTATAGTAGACAACCCTTTACTACTAGCTAGGTTGTGCTTGTTTTAATTATTTGTGAACTAAGGCCTAGCGAGTTTTGTGGAAGAAAACTTGCAAAATACTACATTTCCTAAGAGTCAAAGAGTCAAAACAGCCAAAGACATGTATTTCAAGTGTTTGTTGTGTTTTCTGATCACCTGAACAAACTGTTCAAAATGAAAAATCATTTAGAAACCTTTGATTTTAGGTTACAAAAAATAGTACACCACAACTGTTAGATCCTAAAATGCAATTGATACATCCTAAAACGTAACTATCACATTTGAAACCACATTTGTTAAATAGAACACTGCAACTATAGCATCCTGAGTCACAGTTGTCAATTCCTGAAATGCATATGTAGCATACAACACCACAATTGTAGCCTCTAGTGATGCATTTGTGAGGATAAAAAATTTTGGGGAAGTTCCTAAGTATCCACATTCCTGATCTAATTTGGACAGTGACCATACAACCAAACCTAAGACCTGTTCAGTTTATCCAGACTATCCATTGCATTCACCTAGTTTAGCTTGCATTGTCTAGTTAGCCTTTGTCATCATAGGTCATTTATAGTCATAGTCATCTTTGAGACCTGAAATTAGGAAGCTTGTCATACTTGATCATACCATTGTCACATACTTGGATTGTCTAGAACTTGTTATTTTCTATCTACAATCATCATCAAGTTGAGCCTTAAACTCATGTGTCTAGTTTGGGGTTCACTTTATCCATTCATCATCAAATTGGGCCTTAAACTCATGTGTCTTGTTTAGGTTCACATTATCTAATCACAATCATTTTAGCACTTGTCCTTTTGAGGTATTGACATTTCAATTAGTTATCTTTATCCATCATAGTTTTGTTTAGCATCCTTTTCAAATCCTAAAGTTGCATATCCAAAAAAATCCAAAACATTCTCATAGTCATAGCTTCATTGTCACTTTGCATCCAATACCTTGTTCATAGTTGCATTATCAATTGGCATCGCTATATTCAAAAAATCCCAAAAACATAGCTTAGTTGCATACCCATCTTGCATTGTCATCTCAAAACCCATAAGTCTTTATGGTCCAAACAAGGTCACAAAGGAAATGGAAGGAAGTGGACTACTTAAATTACCCCAACAATAATCCCGCTAGCACCATGAAGTTTGGATCATCCTCAAATGAACCACATGAGTCTGAATTTAACATTGCAAATCCTTTTGAAAACTTCACCTTACATGACGTAGAACAAGGTGTTACCCAACAAGAAATTGATGAGGCTGCCCAAGATCCTAGACTATTGTACATTCTAGATGAAATGATAGTTACAGACCCACAAACATATCTTATGTGACTTCTTCAAAATGGAATCAAACTCCCTCCTGGTGTTAACATCAAAATGCTTCTAGGGTCATCTCCAAACAATGTGACACAAAACCAAAGTCATACAACACCTTCATCAAGTCACACTAATTCATGACAAGAGCACACTAGCTTATCATTGGGACAAACTACACATAACACAATGACCATTAATGTGCCTCCCATTCCACCATTTGGAGAAAACAACATGAATCCCATGTCTCAACCACTAAGCTTCATGAATCCATTTGCCTCATCATCATCTCAAACTACTACACCATCAACCAATACTATACCTATGGGGCAAAACACAATGAATACAAATGCATCAAAGAGACCATGAAGGATACACATAGTCACTCCATGGACACAATCCCAAAACACCAATACCATACCAAACACAAACATGAACTTTGGGTCCAATAAAAACAACAACTTGACTCATCAAAAAATTGATCCATCGCATCAAAACATTAATGTGTCTCATCAAAACACTAATCCATCCCAAGAAAATATCAACTCAAATCCCATTCAACAAAAGACCAATCCAAACTTTCAAACAAATTCCAATCCACTTCAATATAAATCCAATACAAATATGCCATCGTACTTTCAACACACCAACCAAAACATACCAAACACCAACCCAAATACCACATTCATACCAAACATCCAAAATCAAAACCCATCTTCATCGTATAATTACTTTAACACCAACACTAACCCTTCCGCTATGAGTATGGGATTTTAAAATATATCCACTCCAAACATGGGTTCTCAATATCACAATTCCCTTGTAAACGCCGCAAACACATCATTATCCTTCATGGAGTTTTTGTCACACAAAATGCACTCATTGTGACAACAAGTTTCAAACATGCAAATATTAGGGACAAAGAAGACTTACTCTATGGAAGACTTATGCCCATTTCCTTTCGATCAGAGTATATATATGCCTCCCTTTCTGCAAAACTATAACATGCCAAACCTCAACAAATATAGAGGAAAGGAGATTCCATTAGAACATGTGCAAGAGTTTCACACTTCTTGCCTAGAACTTGCATTTGACCATACATATCTATTGAGATTGTTCCCACGAAATCTTGTTGGACAAGCACTTGAGTGGTTTGCACATCTACCTCTTGGGATTAGGACATGGAATGAATTGGCTAACAAATTCATAGCACATTTCTCCTATAATATTGATACAGACATTACAATAGTAACATTGTGCCACACAAAATAAGAGGATAGAGAATCATTCCTCTCTTTCTTCTAAAGATGGAGAAGTTGGTCCCTATGTTTATTGAAAATTTAAATGCTAAGTTTATGAACCAACTTCAAATTCATTATTGTACCACCTTTGCAGATGTTGTTGAGAAAGGAGTGGTTATTGAAAAAGCACTTATTTCCAAGGGATTGATCAAAATTTTTAATAAGAACCAAAACACTTCCCAGGAAAAGAGGAAATTTTGGTCTAGGAACAAGAATGTCACGAATGATGGGGTCATTAACACAAAAGCAATAAACAAAGTTAGTCCCACCCTTATTCTTAAAGGAACAACTATATCAAACAATCCACCACCGATACATCAAAGATAGCAAATGTGGTTCAAAACAATCAATGACGAGGTCCTCCAAGAAACAACCTTCCAAGATAAAATTATACCCCCTTGCCAGAACCTATTGAGTCAATCCTAAAGAAACTATTGCAATCAAACCTCATCCAACTTCCAAAGATAAGACAATATGATCCATCTTTCAAACCAGCTTCATGGAATGATAATGAATTTTGTGAATACCATCGAATGAAGGGATATAAGACATCGAATTGTTACAAATTGAAGAACAAAATTCAAGACCTCATCGAACAATGTGATATAGTACTAAATGGTCCACAAGGGTCCTCAAACAATGATCATATCATCTTTGAAAATCCCTTACAAGATCACGGCTTGGGAAAAGACTCTAGTTTAAGGACAAAAACAAATGGTCAAGCCGATTATAACCAGGTTGCCTATGAGTATACTATCAATAATATCCGAGCATTTGACAACAATGTCACCACAATTACCATCAAATCTCATCTAGAATGTGTTGTTACCACCCATAGATCCAAGCTCATCCTGAAAAGTACTCCTTCCAATCCCCAGCCAAAAGCTCAATATAGTCTCTTAGATCACTTATGGAAGACTCCCACATAGATATCTATCTTTGAGTTGCTTCGCATATCCCTCAAACATAAAGCCATCTTCAACAAAGCCTTGAAAGAAGCATCCATCCCCACGGACCTTAATGTCAATCATTTTTAGGCCATGGTGGAATACTTAGCTACCACCCATCACATCACATTTACCGAACATGACCTTCCTTCACAGAGACCTAATAATAATGAACCATTACACCTTGAGGTATTCATTAATAAATATAAGATCAAACAAGTTCAAGTAGATGGTGGAGCAGGTCTGAACATATATACCTTAAAATTGGTCAGAACATTGGGATTCTCTGAGGCTTGTGTACATGCATCTAAGAAGATTGTTATAAAGGCTTATGATGAAGCTAAGCATTCTTCCAAGGGTGTGATTCCACTTCTGGTAAGAGTTGGACCTGCTATTCTAAACACTATATTCCAAGTCTTGGATCTAGACCTTCCATATAACCTCATTCTTGGTCATCCATGGATTCATGCCATGAAGGTTGTTCCATCCACATATCACCAATGCCTAAAATTTCCCTATAATGGCACCAAAATCACAATAGCCAATGATCTGGATCCCTTTCAATATTGTAGCCATCTAAAAGGAACATTGAAACACCAAGTGCCTATTAATAGGGGAGTTTTACCTTACACTTCATCTCATTATATTGATCCTTCCATATTATCCACCTCTTCCACCACATTCATTCCCTCTTCCAAACCTAAGGTCCAGATTCATGATGCAGGGTGTGGAGAATATAACATGGAGAGTTCATATTGCATTGGTAAGCTTCCTGTGTCACCAAGGTCTCATTGAAGACCACGTCCTATCAAACCTAAAGTCACTATTTGCATTGCCCCTACCACTTTTACCAAGTGGGGTGAATTAAGAAAAGAAAACATATATAAGGATGCTTCTACATGGATCTATAAGGATGAAGAAGAAGTTGAACGCACACAATTACCAGTTGATCAATATGGAAAAGGTTTTGAATTTGTCAAACAACAAGGTTATGATGGACGTGGTGAACTTGGTCTGCATAAGAATGGAAGGACAAAACCTTTGCAACTGAATAGGCTACCAAAGAATAAAGGGTTAGGGTATGCACCATTAAAAGTGAATGCTCCTTGTACTAAGTTACTATTGGGTAAAGATGTTAATGTTTCTATAGACATCATGACATCTAAGGAAAATCCTGAAACCAATCTCCTTAAAGCTGAAAAACCTGAGGTTTTGCCTAGATTGATATCTTTTGGGACCCTGATGATACCTCAATATGCAACATATCTCCCCTATCCTTGAGTTACACAAACACCGGTGATGATCTACCCCTAGTTCACCCACAATTGATAGATTGGGACCAACAAGGACCTCCGAGCTTAGACACATTTGAAAATGATGAAGTAGTCACCGAGTTTATGGGACTTCAAGAAGGAATACCTAGTGGGGATCATAAAGTTGGATTCGTCATAGATCTTGATAGTACATCCTACTTCAGGGAGTCCACTCTGCCCTCTAGTTGCAAAAGTGGAAATAATAAAACAAAAAAAGATAGGTCTCTAGGTGAAAACCGAAAGGCGCCTTTAGACTATAAAAAAATAAAAAGAAAGGATGTATCCGAGGGTGAAAACCTCTATGAGGTACCTAAGGATGGAGGGTTGGATGTGCTCCCTACAACTCAAGAAAGATCATTGTTGCTAGCAGACAAATTAGTGGAAGTAAATATCGGCACTAATGGCAGTCCCAGGATTGTTCACTTTGCAGCATCCTTGATAGAGACCGAAAAACTAGAGTTTACAGCCTTCTTTTCTGCAAGACAAATTAACTTTGCTTGGTCATACACTGATATGTCTAGGATAGATCTTGAGTTAGTTTTGCATCATTTTCCATTATTTCCAAATGCAAAACTGGTTAAACAAAAATTGAGAAAGATGCACCCCCATATCATACTTTTAGTCAAGGCAGAATTGAAAAAGTTGTTGGACGTTCATTTCATTCGACCCATAGACTATGCAGAATGGAATTCCAATCTTGTACCAATGACTAAGACAAATGGAGGAATCAAAATTTGTGAAGACTTCATGGACTTAAATAAAGCTTGTCCTAAGGATGATTTCCCATTCCCTAACATTGATGTCATAGTAGAGTTGACAGCAGGATATGAAATGTTATCACTCATGGACATCTTTTCAGGGTATAACTAGATTAGAATTGCCCCTAAAGATCAACATAAGACAAATTTCACTTGCCCTTATGTTACCAATTGTTGGAATGTCATGCCCTTCAGCCTTAAAAATGCTGGAGCAACATATCAAAGGGCTATGACCATAATTTTCCATGACTACATGCATACACTCATGGAAGACTGTGTTGATGATTTTTTAACCAAATCCATCACAAGAGACAGTCATCTAGATATATTAGACAAGGTTTTTACAAGGCTGGAAGAATACAAGGTCAAATTAAATCTAAAGAAGTGTGTTTTTGGCATAAGATGAAATGAAAAAAATCATGAAGGAACCTAGAGATGCGTGAGCCTCCACTACCCTCAGAAATCCTTGTATCAACAACCTCTAATCCTCTTACAATAGTGGGGTGATCATCTTGTAAACAATAAGAAAAGAGAAGAAAAAGAAGCTTTGAAGCTTTGAAATGAGCTCAATGAGAGCTTGATGAGCACTGTGGCTTGTGATGTGAGCAGCATATGGATGTATAAGGAGCTTTTAGGAAAGACATATGAGATAAAAAATAAAAGTAAAAGGCTCTAAACTCCTGTATGAGCATATGGATTCTTGATTTGGAGAGCAATAACCTGCAAGAACTATGTGCACAAATGAAATTGCCTTCTAAAATGGGGAGCTTTGAAGCTATGCAACAATGAAAGCTTTGAAGATTTGGAAAACTAGAGAAAGAAATGAAGAAAGAGGCTCAAAGGCTTCTGAAGAAGCTTGAAAAAGCTTGTGATGAAGGGAAGAGCATTCTCCAACTTTCCAACTTGGAAAATAATGAAGAGGGGAGAGGTATTTATAGGTTTGAAGAAGGGATGAGAGGTGAAGAAGAAGAAGAGTTAGCTCAATTTGATTGGAGAGTTTGTTGCAAGTATGTGCCTAATCAATGTTGTCATTGATGTCAACATATATGTGTTGTCATTGGTGTCAACTATTCTCTTACTTTGTTGAGGATATTGAGAAAATTAACCCTCCAGTGATAGCAATGGGTTACAGTAGAAATAGTGCATTACATGCAAAAGAACAGTCTAGAAGAATGCTCCGCATTTCTTGAAGAATGAATATATTCACCTACGGATTGGAAGTTATTTAGAATCCTATCTAAAGATGTTATATTATGATTTTGAGCCTCTGGTATGAAGAATTGGGTGAGATATGTTCACCAGAGTGAAAATAGTTTTTTCTATGTGTCTGATGGTAACAGGGAGAAATTGTTTTGCCTCGCATTCCTCTGCAATGAAGTATTTTGGTTTGTAGTTCTAGAAGTAAGTCTGTGATGATGATTAAGGTCTTCAAGTGTAATGGTTCATGATTTGGTGGTCTACAAGCTATATTTTACTGATGACAGTGGCTGGCAATGTTGTTCTTGTGCTCCAGTTTGAAGAATCTTGTTGATAGAGTTGTTAGAGATCGTGTGGTTGTTCCTGGTGATTATAATGTGCTTTTGGATGTCTCCTGATCATGCTCCTATATTTGGATTGGTCAAGAAGGTGTAATTCGGATCGTGCATGAAGCATGTTCTTGAGAATACTTGTGTTAACATTAGTCTTGGCCGACCTAGTTGAATTCATTACTTGCGAAGATGCATCAAAGATTGTGATAGCATGTTGTAGCATGGAAGATTGTGTTTGAGTCCCAGCTAACGTGTGGCATGATCCTCATGCAGTCTTACATCTTTTTCCTTAGCTAAATTTGTATTAGGCCCAAACCTATTTTATGTTTGTTTGTAATGCTGACCTTGGAGATTGTTCCAATAGTTGATGATTGTAATGCCGACCTTGATAATCATTCCAAGGTTGATGTAGTGTATAAATACTTGTAATTGAGTCATGAAAATGTATCAAGTGCGAAGATGAGAAGATAAAGTGAAGTAAGGTAGCAGAGCAGAGCAAAGGTGTTTGTGCTTCAATGGAACTAAACTTTGGCATGAAGTAGATGTTGTTATCTCAATTCAACCTTTTGGCAGTGAGCCTTCTTTTGGCAATAAGCCACCCTTTGGCAGTGAGTCATCCGTAGGCAGTGAGCCTTTCTTTGTAGTGAGCAATTTGCGCAGTGAGCCTCTATTTTTCAATATTGATATAACATACACATTTTTTAGGGCTAACACCTACCATGGTTTTTCCCTTTTAGGGTTTTCCACGTAAAAATATGGTGTCTCCTATGTTGTTTATGCTTTTGTGTTGAGCTTCTCATTTAATGCTTTCATGGCTATATCTGAATATAAGTAATTGATAAGTTGGTGATCATATTTGGTTAAAAGTTTTAGGACAACTAATTCACCCCCCCTCTCAGTTGTCCAGTATAGTTCAACAATTGGTATCAGAGCCAATTTCCTTGGTGGTAAGCCTAACAGCTTGAGGTTGATCTAGATGTCACACCAGGATGAATTACTTTTCAATTGTTTCAAGTGTGGTGAAGATAGACACTATGCATCCAGATGTCCAAAAAGAAACTCAAAAAATTTTGATGATGAAGGTAAAAGTAGAAAATTCAAGAAAACTTTTTATCATGTTGAAGACGATGAAGATGATGACTGTTGTTTCAATAAAGATGAAAACTTTGATCTAGAGGTACGTATTGACGACGAAGACACAAAAAATTATTGGGTTATTGATAGTAGCTGCTCAAATCATATGACTGGTGATAAAGGCAAGTTTACAAATCTTGTGAAGAATGAAGAAGGATTAGTTAGATTTAGAGATGAACATACTACTAAAATATGTGGAAAAGGCTCAATCAGTTTTGATGGAAGACAACATACAGATAATGTTCTCTATGTCAAAAGTCTAAAACAAAATCTCTTGAGCGTTGGACAATTATACGGAGAAAGATATAGTTTCATATTTCAGAATGATACCTTTGAAATCAGAGACAAATTTGGAGCTGTAATAGCTAGTGGAAAAAGGACAAAGGGAAATATTTATCATCTTAGAGAAGGCAACATTATTCAGAATCATGAAAGTTGGCCTTGGCATAGGAAATTGTGTCACATCAACCCTAATGATCTAGCAAGGATAAACTTAGCACAATTTGTGAAAGATCTACCAGAAATGATACATTTTACCAACATTACCTGCAATAAGTGTCAAGTTGAGAAGCAAGCAAGAGGAAGTCCACAAGATGAAGAAAGCTCCTCAACTAGACTGATGGAATTGGTTCATACAAACCTTTGTGGACCTACAAGAGTGAAAAGTCTCCAAGATGGCAGGTACTTTATGTTCTTTGTTGATGATTATTCTACAATGACTTGGGTTAGTTTTTTCAAAGAAAGATTAGAAGCTCCAGATGTATTTGAAGTCTTCAAAACAATGGTTGAAGATGAATTAAATGTGAAAATAATATGTGGTGTGAGGCGCATGGAATAAAAAGATAGCTATCCAGAGAGAATAGAGTAATGGAAATAATGAGCAAGTCTGTTCAAGAAGCTACAAAGACAATGCTAGAGGACGCTGACCTACCAGAAGCATATTGGAAAGAAGCTTTACATACTGTTGTCTATATTCAAAATAGAGTTCCAGTCAAAGGGAATGATACTAAAACTCCTTACGAATTGTGGTATGGAAGAATACACTTGGTAAAATATTTCAAAGTTTTTGAAAGAAAATTTTATATTAAAAGAGAAGGAGAGATAAGCAACTTTGATGCTAAGTATGATGAAGAAACCTTCCTTGGTTACTCTACTAAGAGTAAGGCCTACCAGTGTTATAATAAAAGACTGAAAAAGATCATTAAGAGTGCAAATGTCAAGGTTGATGAAGACATATAGAAGTATTCAGAAATTAGTAAACAAAGGGAAAAGGTATTCACCAAAGAAGATGATACTAAAGAAAAGAAGACAAAGAAAGGTCAAATGAATTGGTGTTTGATTGCTAATACTGAAGCCTGTAGTAATCCCTCTCAAGATGAATGTTTGTCCACTAAAGAATCCAAAATTACTCTTGAAAATCTTGAGAATTCTGAAGAAGAAAATATAAACTTGAAAGTAAGTACAACAAAAGAAAATGAATGCATTGAAGAGTTAAAAAGGCAAATCAAAGAGCTTATGAAAAAACTTGAGGATAGTAGTAAAGACTTGAAGTTAGCAAATGAAGGAAAAGCAAAAGTTGGAGATTGCTTTAAAAACAAAACAAATGATTGCTTGAAGCTTGAAGAAGTTGTGGATCTGAAAGCTGATTTGAAACATGCATGGGCTCAACAAGACAAACTCAATATAAGTGCAGCTAGACTTGATAATCTAATGGGTGAAGCAAGTCAGAAAAATCATGATGACATAAATAGTATGAGACTTGTGAAAGATAAAAGTTCCAAAACAGATCAAGAAAATAATTTTGAAGTCAGGGAGGACAAAGGCAAACTGACTCAGGACCAAAGGAACAGATCAAGAAGATCTCTGGTCAAGCAACCAAATGCACAAACGTATCCATATTTCAATGGGTATCATTACTCATGTAGTAAATTTGGTCATAGGGCTACTCAATGTAGAAGTAGAATGAATTAAGATGTTCCATCTTTCTCTAGTCAATGTTTCAACTACAAAAGAATTGGTCACATAGCAAAGTGAATGTAGGGGTATGACAAGAAATGGCTTCAACAATGCAAGGAAAACTTAATTTTTTCAATGGAATGTGCTTTTCTTGCAATAGACTTGGGCATATATCTAATCAATGCAGATTTAGAATAAATTCATTTAGAGGGAGAAATCAAGGACAAGGAAGTATTGTGTTCTATGATTGCAATAAACCTAGGCACATGGCAAAGTTTTGTAGAAGAAAGGTTGTGAAAAGAAACTACTATCTTGAAGAAAGGAAAATAGAGCAGAAAAATGATAAGGGAAAAGAAAAGGCTGATCCGATTAAAACCAAGAAAGAAATGGGCAAGATCTAGATCAAGAAAGATGTGATTGAAGTCAAGGATGGATCTGCACTAGTACTAGTTTCTGGTGTAGATATTTCCTCTGGGAAGCAAATTAGGAGGTTTAGTTTAGGGGGAGTCTTATTGAAAAGCATAAAGAGACAAGGCCAAGGGTCAACAAGAAAAGTCTAAGTCGGGACTGAGACTATATTTGAGAAGGATAAAAGAAGAATTGTGCAAAAGATTCAGGTTCATTGTTCCCTACATAGAGTAAGTCTTCATGATGATTGACAGTACTTAATGAACTCTGAGGAGAATGGATATGAACCAATTATGTCTTCATGAAGTAATGAAGAAAAAGGAAAGAAAGTGCAGGATGAAGAAGCTCTGAAAAATATTTCTAAGTCCTATAGCATTTGTGCAAGAGCATCACACTAAAGATCAAATCATTGGTGACTGACAAGAATAAGGGTTGCAAAAGAACACATTGAGAAGAATCAGACTTGGGAACATATTCCTATATCAGCAAATAGGAAGGTAAAGTGATAAAGTGACTTAAGAAGTCATTGTTTTACCTTGACCAGTAAAGGCTACCTCTCAAGGGGAGTATCTAAATGTTTCTAGTAAAGTAAATAGATCAAAGCAATAGCATGCAAGTATGCGCCCTTTTCCATTGATATCAAATGGGGAGATAAATCTTGTGTAAAACTCAAGGGGAAAATGAATGCAGATGTGTAAAGAGAAAGGGGGGAATCTTGTCTTGGTGATCTTTTTAGTTTTTCACATCATATGTTGCCATCAATGACAAAGGGGGGGATTGTTGCAAGTATGTGCCTAATCGGTGTTGTCATTGATGTCAACATATCTCTATTTTCATTGGTGTCAACTGTGCTCTTACTTTGTTAAGGATATTGATAAAATTAGCCCTCTGGTGATAGCAATGGGTTGCAGTAGAAATAGTGCATTACATTTAGAAGAACAGTCTAGAAGAATGCTCTACATTTCTTGAAGATTGAATATCTTCACCTGCGGATTGGAAGTTATTTAGAATCTCGTCTGAAGATGTTACATTCTAAGTTTGAGCCTCCGGTATGAAGAATTGAGTGAGATATGTTCACCAGAGTGAAAATAGTGTTTTCTGTGTGTTTGATGGTAACAGGGAGAAAGTGTTTTGCTCCACATTCCTCTGCATTGAAGTATTTTGGTCTGCAGTTCTGGAAGTAAGATGATGATTAAGGTCTTCAAGTGTAACAGTTCATGATTTGGTGGTCCGCAAGCTATCTTTTACTCATGACAGTGGCTGGCAGTGTTGTTCTTGTAAGAGTCAATGTGCTTCAGCAAGCCAGGATCACCTGCAATCATGACAACCTTCCACACAAAGATAATAGAGAAGATGCTAAAACAATGGAGTAATGATTCTATACAAAGATCATATAAAGCTATATAAAATACAATGAGTGAGCCTTGCTTATAAAGGCAAGGTGAGAGCTAGAAGGGTGGAGTGAAAGGTGGAGTGGAAAGTAGAGATATTCCTACAACATGTGTCAATTAGAGGATGATAACTAATTGCACATGTGGAGGATAAAATAACTCACTCCAACTATTAACAACTCAACACACAACTAGACTCAACTACTAACAACTAGAGACATCTATAAGACTCACTAAGTCAACTTAACATGTGTGAATTATGTGTTCACACCAACACCCCCCTTAAGTGCAACTTAGGGAGTAGTTGACTAAAATAAAGATACAATTATGGATGGTCCCGGCTACTAGGCAATGTTAGGTACCCATGTACAACAAAACTCAAGTGGAGAAAAGGAGAAAACCTCATGGGACAAAACTCGTCTCCAAAAGTGAGAATGCAGAAAACAAATGAAAGATGTGATGGAAGGAGGACTCAAGACCCCACAAGGACTACATCCAACACATATGTATAATCAAGTACCCCCCCATAGGAGAGAAAGTGTGAGACTATAGGTCCCCCCACAATGAAGTAGCTCCTGTGCCAATGGTGAATGCCTAAAGAAGAATGTTGAAGAGAATCCAAATCTTGTAAACAACATTCTTCCCCTTAGGAAGAAACAAGTCCAAAGGTTGATGTCAAAGAAACTCCATCTCAAGGTATGAGGGAAAAAGCCTCATGATGTATGATGTGTTTGAAAACTGCTCAAGTGTCCACATGTCATGACCAAAATATGTCACATGATCAAGTGTTGCATGCCTAATCAAAGAAGGTGACAATCCAAGACAAGATGAAAACTCAAGATCATCAATCTCCAAAGAGGAAGAATCCTCTGAATGATGCTCATCATACTCCAACTCAGTGCCAAACTGTGACAAGTGAAGAGGAGAAGATGGTGGTGTCTCATCCAAAGTAGAAGAATCAACTGCTTCAAAGAGGAGATGAATGTCATCAAGTATGCCCTCCAAGTCATCAAGATAGGACTCACAAAACAAGTCTAAAATACCTGTCAAGTACTCATCCCAAAAACCTATATCTGGAAGACAGAATATCCTACTCAACTAAAGTGGAAGAAGTTATGCCAATACCAATCTCTGAAGAAGCAGGAGAAGGAGGAAGATCAAAACTAGTCTCAAGAACTGAAGTAGATGCAAGAATACCAAGGTTTAAGTGACCAAACTTCTCCTTGTAAACATGATTCACACTTGATGAATGAGTGTAAATAGAAATCAATGGATTTACATCATCAGAAACAAAATGGGAGAAAGTGTACAAGTGAGATGGATGATCAGCCATCCCAACAGCAATGATGTCTCTGCTCTCCAAGTCCTGTATGATCACAGAATCAGGAGTGAACTCAACTATCTTCCCTACACCACAATGAGTAATCTGATAGATCGAAAGGAGATTGGTTGTCAAGGAAGGTACACAACACATTGTTGAATGTATTCTCTTCAACATCAATATTTCCTCTTCCATTTGCATGCATGTATGTATTGTTACCCATCAAAATAGGTGGCGAAGTACATGACTGAAATGAAGAGAACATCCCCTGTGAAGATACCATATGATGAGAAGCTCCTAAATCAAGAAGCCATCTCTCTAACTATAGACTTATTGAATCAAAGAGTGCTTGTCCTTTTCCTTTGTATGACCCATTAGCAATGCATGTTGTCCCTGTAGATGTAGATGATGATGGTGGCGAAGAAGAAGACTTGGGTAAAACTATTGTTGATGGAGAATACTCAATGTTATATTTTTGAAGAAGTTGTGACATCTCAAATTTTTTCTCATAACATTTAGTCTCATCATGACCCAATTTATTACAATAAGAACACTTTGGTTTCTTCTTCTTATTGGACTCCTCTTTGGATGAAGAGTTGGGGGTTTTCTTTGATTCTTTCTCTTGCTCATTAGACTTTGAATCCTTTTGTTTCTTTCCCTTATTATGTGAAGCCTTAGGATATTTTGTGCCTTGTGTCGCAACTAGAGCCTGTTTTCTAGGAGACTTCAATGTGCCCATGTGTAGTAGCTTGGCTTGTTCTCTTGTGAGTTGTACAGAAAAATCCTCAAGTAAAGGCATTTTAGACTCACTACCAAAGGTATCCATTGTAGCATAAAAGGTAGAAACATAAATTGAATATATAGGACCCAATTTTGTAAGAATAGATAGAATCAATTGTTCGTCTTCTTTTTCAAGAGCACACTATTTGAGATGCAACCTGTGAGACTTAAACCTGGTGAAGAAGTCTTTGATTTGATCAAAATCTTGAGGATTAAGTGCAATTAGCTCATTCTCCAATTTGAACCTTCTTATTTTATCTTGCTTGCCAAAGAGATTGTCTGGTGTTGTCCATATCTCATTTGGTGTTGTACAAGACTCAACATGAAATCTTAGATTTGGAGAAATAGCAAGACAAAGTGTGCCATAAGCATCATCTCTTCTATTTAAGCATTCTTCTCTCAGTAGCACCTGTGGGTTCAGGATCTATGCCTAAAGTTATTCTATGTAACATTTGTTTATACAATACAAACTCCATGTTTTTCTTCCATTCAAGATAATTATATGGAGTCAAAAGTGGAAATTAAGGCACATCCATGATGAAAAAGAGAGACAACAAGACAATAAAACCCCTTTACTATGTAAGAGAGCCCCCCAATTTGTTGTGGCACTTTATACTTAGTGTGATTTACAATTGTCCTCAAGGGACCAAAAATGGGGAAAACAACAAAATCTCTTAAAAAAGAGATCCAAGTGAGATTACAATCACTCACAATGATGTATTACAACAAACAAATCCTCTCAAAATAAATTTCACCTTCTCAAGTATCAAAATGCCCAGGTTATCACTCAAATGCTAAAAAATTGACAAATTGAATAAAATGCACCTAGAGCAAAATCTAAGAAAAGTGTATGGATGGATGTGTAGAGCTCTTAAATACCTTTCCAATGCCACTTGAATCACAAAAATTGAAGATCGTGGAAAAAATTTATGAGCTTGGGAGCTAAAAAAGAAGATCTATCTTCAACCTGCAATAAAAGCTATCAAATAGCAAAATCTATGAAAATGACTGATACCACTACGAAGTGCTCTTTGTTAGTTTTCTATCAATATCTTGTTTGCCCGATTTTGACACCTTAGGCAAAAGTTGTGCAAAAAACAAAAAAAAGCCCTACTTTAGGACTTTGAGGGCAAAACAGGCCCCCTATTGACGGAATATGCCAAAACCACTGTCTAGAGGACAAAAACCACCAGTTTTGCCAAAAAACTAACACTGAGCCAAAAAACACTTGTTTTGGAGAAAAACCCTTAGCTAGGGGTCAAAACCACCAATCCAGAAGGGTAAAAGCAAGAAACTCGGTCCACATGTAGGGGAAGTCACGCAGGGAAAAAAATTGCCGACAGGAATAGGTACCCATTTTCAAAGAAACAGGTACCCGTTTAGGAACAGGTGCCTGAACCTAAACAAGTACCTGTTTAGTAACGGGTACCCATTTAGTAATGCACACCCGAGCCCAAATGGATACTCGTTTAGCTTTGGGTGCACATTACTAAATAGGTACCCATTTTCAAAAAAGTATATATTTTTAAAAAATAGCCCTGCGGGCTCATTTTCTTCCACTCCAGCCGATAGCGACAGTGACAACGGAAGGCTTAGAACAGGTACGCGTTGTTGAAGGCTAAACAAGCACAACACTAGAGTTTTTTTTGCCCTGTCACCTCCTCCTGCCACCTTGTCACTACTGATCTCCTCTAGGTTGGTTCTTTGCTAGTTTTTAGCTTGTTTTAGATGTTTTTTTTGTGATTGTAGGATTAAAATGAAAATTAGGGTTTTACTTGTTATTAGAGTTTTATGATTTTTTTGTGATTGTATGTTACTGCAAACCCTAAAACTATGTTACTGCAAACCCTAAAACCATGTTACTACAAACCCTAAAAAACCTAATCTATAAACCCTAAAAAACCAAAATATAAACCCTAAAACCATGTTGTACTGCAAACCCTAAAAACCTAAACTATAAACCCTAAAACTATGTTGTACTGCAAACTCTAAAAACCTAAACTATAAACCCTAAAAAACCAAATTATAAACCCTAAAACTATGTTTTACTGCAAACCCTAAAAACCTAAACTATAAACCCTAAAAAACCAAATTATAAAGATTTAATTTTGTGTGAGTATGATTCGAATGCATTCGAATTTTCAATGACTTCTAACGGGAATGTAATAGCATTCAAAAGAAGTTTTATGAGTTGAATTGTTGTGGTCAAACAAAATTTTATATTGAATTGACTTGAAATTCCAAACAAGCCACTCTTCCATCCTCCTAAAAATGTAAACTACTAATAAAAATATCTTATAATTACTTTACTATATATATCTTCATCATCATTTACTAGTATTCTATTTATGACCTCTACAACTGTTATTGCTTTTGAGGATCCCATAGTTTCATTTGAATCCCATGCCATGCCCATTGACTACACAGTTCTCCATCTCTTAGATTCTCTCTGCTTTAAGCATTTTTTTCCTCCTATTAATTCCATTGCAACCACTTTCATTATCCACATTTCTATTATCATTATTCTTAGAGCATTATTTGTATTTATTACCTTATGCTATGTAGAATTCCATGATTTGTCCATGCTTGTATTTCTCATCTCACTTTCCTAATATCAAATCCCACTTTTGATTCCTATAGGCTTGTAGGTGGATCTTTCATGTTTTCATTCATCAAGTGTTGAGTTCCAAAGAGTTAGCTTACCATGAGCCACATTGAAAAGAAATACATTCTTCAAAAGTTATTAGCTCATCTACATGCATACCCATCTATCATGGCATTACTAGCCTAGTCTAATCTTTAGTGATGAGCCTTTGCACATTACTCTAGTTGCATGGGGTTAGACCTAGGAGGTTGTTGGCCCATGCCCCAAAGTGCAAATTTTTATGTTTCTTATGTACCTTATTGCTTTGGTAAACCCTATATTGACAAGTGATTGGAAATATTATACACTGGAGTTTTATGTTTGTTTGATTAGGCTTTTAGTCCATGCATTTGTCTTAATGAGACTCAAGTTGTCTTGTGTATGTATTTCTCCCACAAAAGCATGTAAATTTGATGTATCTTTAGATTTTGTTTGCTACTAAAAATATAATCCCTCTCTTCTAGAAATATTACTCAAACTAAGAAAAGGGGAATAAAATAGATCTCAGGTAGAGAATATGAAACATCAACAAGGAGAGAACAACTTTGAGCCAAGTCATAGGGTATGGTATCCCCTCTTCTTTTTCAAGATTTGCATAACCTTGGAGGGTGATCCTTGAGGTCTCTCTAACATGATAATTAAAAAGAAATGAAGAAATATGAATAAGTTCTTAGAAACCATGAATAAACCTACAAGACCTCACAATAAGATGTACACAAGCATGCATACCCCATCTTATGTGAAAAAGTCACCTTTGTCCTTCCTAAATCTTTCCTTCACAAGATTATCATGGTTGTTCAAATTGTGAAGGTAAAGAAATCACTTAGGAAAATGGTGGTGTGATTGAATGGAAGAGATAGAGGGTTAAACCATGCATTAGAACTCTTACATCTCATGAAATATCAATCTCATTATGTTTAATTTGATTTAATGTGATAAATGATCAAAGGAAATAATCAATGATAGTTAAACAAACTTGAGACAATGGAAATAGAAATTCACACCAGATTAGGAAATAGTAAACTATAAATACAAGGGTTTAGATGCACTTGTAGGAGATGGTTACCACTACTTGAATGGACTCAAAATAAACATTAACTAATAAATTTTTGGGTGTGTTTAGAATAGTTTACTAATAACTTCTCTATCTAGAAACCAATCAAGACAAAAAGTAGAAGATGGTGCAAAATAGTAAAATATGTCACAATTGAGCTTAACTAAGCTAGAAGTAGGATAATAGAGAAATGGGAAGAATACACTTGGCATGGGCTATCATGCACTTTTAAATTGTGATAAATAATTTGATAAATTATAAAAGGAAATAATCAATGATAGTTAAACAAACAAGACAATGGAAATAGAAATTCACACTGGATTAGGAAAAAGTAAACTATAAATACAAGGGTTTAGATGCACTTGTAGGAGATGGTTACCACTACAAATGGACTCAAAATAAACATTAACTAATAAATTTTTGGGTGTGTTTAGAATAGTTTACTAATAACTTCTCTATCTAGAAACCAATCAAGACAAAAATTAGAAGATGGTGCAAAATAGTAAAATATGTCACAATTGAGCTTAACTAAGCTAGAAGTAGGATAATAGAGAAATGGGAAGAATACACTTGGCATGGGCTATCATGCACTTTTAAATTGTGACAAATAATGTGATAAATGATCAAAGGAAATAATCAATGATAGTTAAACAAACAAGACAATGGAAATAGAAATTCACACTGGATTAGGAAAAAGTAAACTATAAATACAAGGGTTTTGATGCACTTGTAGGAGATGGTTACCACTACAAATGGGCTCAAAATAAACATTAACTAATAAATTTTTGGGTGTGTTTAGAATAGTTTACTAATAAATTCTCTATCTAGAAACCAATCAAGACAAAAATTATAAGATGGTGCAAAATAGTAAAATATGTCACAATTGAGCTTAACTAAGCTAGAAGTAGGATAATAGAGAAATGGGAAGAATACACTTGGCATGGGCTATCATGCACTTTTAAATTGTGACAAATAATGTGCTAAATGATCAAAGGAAATAATCAATGATAGTTAAACAAACAAGACAATGGAAATAGAAATTCACACTAGATTAGGAAAAAGTAAACTATAAATACAAGGGTTTCGATGCACTTGTAGGAGATGGTTACCACTACAAATGGACTCAAAATAAACATTAACTAATAAATTATTGGGTGTGTTTAGAATAGTTTATTAATAAATTCTCTATCTAGAAACCAATCAAGACAAAAAGTAGAAGATGGTGCAAAATAGTAAAATATGTCACAATTGAGCTTAACTAAGCTAGAAGTAGGATAATAGAGAAATGGGAAGAATACACTTGGCATGGGCTATCATGCACTTTTAAATTTGGACTATATAAGATGTCAAAATGTTTCCATTATAATTTTGAGAAAAATGATGATAGGACAAGGTTGTTAGGTAGAGTGACACCTTGGGTGTCACATGGCTCTCTCCTAGGACCTTGGTGTATGACTAGGACCTAGAAGGCAACCTTGTCCACTATGTGAAAATGATCTAAAAATTTAGACATAGCTTCATCTTGTGATTTTTTGCATAACTTCCTCTTGGTAATTTGTGAGATTTTTTCTAATTATTCCATATTTTATCTATAAATACCAATTGTATAGAAGAAACCCTCTAAAAAATGGTTAAAGAAGAATGAAGTAGGAAGGAGAATATAATATTTTAGGGAAATGTTGGATTAATTTAAGGAGACATTGGTATGAAAAACTAAAGGTAGGTAAACCAAGGTTTGAAGGAGAAAGAGGCATTTAGGAGATGGAAAAATAGGACTCAATGAAAAAAAGTAAAGGGGAATAAAGGGGAATAATATGGATATAGAGAGGACTAATATGGGAGAAGAAAAGAAATAATATGGAAGATACTTAATGAAAAATAAAGTAGAAATGAGAATCTAAAATGAAATTGAGGAAAGAAAATGGTTTAGAAAGAGGTAAGGAGAAGGAATGTGGGTTTGAAAAGGGAAGATAAAATGTATAATAGAGGAAGAATGGAGTTAAAACCAACAAATTTATAGTAAACACTAACATTCCTAAACTTATTCAAGAAAGATGGCTCCAAAATAGCAATCAAGTGGAAACTTCACAATCTTTGTATGTTCAAATGGGGAGAGGGAGGCCTATTTTATATATTTTCATACAAAAATAGAAGTCCAAATAATGTGATAAATGATTAAAGGAAATAATCAATGATAGTTAAACAAACAAGACAATGGAAATAGAAATTCGTGCACCGGATTAGGAAATAGTAAACTATAAATACAAGGGTTTAGATGCACTTGTAGGAGATGGTTACCACTACAAATGGACTCAAATGGTTTAAATAAGGGTATACAAGATATTTTTAGGGTTGAGGCATCATCATTTGATCATATTATATGATAAACTTGTGCATGTTTAATTTTCAAGTATTACTTGCTCTCTAAATTCATGGATATTTTAAACTTTCATTTATAGATATATTAGATTAAGTTTAAATTTATAGATATTTGTTTGTAAGTTTTCAATATGTATATATTTGTGAAATTATACATTTGTAAGTTTTTTATATGGATACACATTTGGAAATTTGTAGGAGACATCTAATGGATGACCAGAGTCTAGATGAATTTTTAATAGATGACATTCTTTATGAAAGCCCCCCACCCCATGATCCACCTCAAAACCCCCCACCCCCTCCACTTGATAAGGCCCAATTGTGGCAAAACATTAATGAAAATATTAATGCAATTGAGGAGAACATTAATTTGATTAATAATCAACCTCACTTGATGCCTCCTCATGTGGTTCAGTTTGCATCTTCAATGTAAACCATTATTGATTATGTTAGGTCTATCGATGCAGACCTAAATAGATTTCACCTTTGGCGGGAGGAGAGGAGGCAATTCTATGCGGATGGTCTTTCATATAAAGACATCCATGACCTCCACATAACAAAACAAACATTAGCCCCATTTTTTCATCACCCAAAAACTAATAAACCTATAGCTGCAACAAAAAAGAATATCAATTAAGTGGTGTACGCATGAGGCAATTTTGAGACATTTTTGGGATCGGTGGTGGATGGTGTTTAATCACCCACCACATGCTAATTGTGAGGTATCACTATATTTTTTGAGAAAATTATGGGTGGAGTTTCAATTCGGTCAAAAACCCAATTATTTTGATATGAGAGAATTTCAGGGTGTTGATCGTGGCATGCCACAACACAGACCAAGGGCACGAGTTGACCCCAATCGACCCATTCCTCCTGCTCCTATGGTTGCTCCTGTTTTGCCCATGATTCCTGCACCTATTCAGCGCCAAGCAGTGTTGTCGACATTAGGAGCATTGAGTAGACTCTCAGGCAATCTCACTGAACAAGCTACCCACATGGCAGATGAATTCAGTGGTGGAAAGCATCATGGAGGAGTCGATGCATCTCATCATAGAGCCTCAGGCATGTCAGGGGCACATTTGTGTACAAATTGCAATCAACCATGTTATGGTCCTACTCCTACATCCACATCAGATGCAGCTACAGCAGAAGTGGAGTCATACTTGGATCTACTATATTTGGATGATAAACCTACACAGGTACATTGACCACAGTTTATTAAATATTTCAAGTGCATAATTTGAACGTATCAAAATTTATATAAATAATTTAATGAATTAATATATAATTGTGAACTATTTGTTGTACAGATCTTAAGTCACTCTAGGGCCACATCACGATTTGATACATTGAGTTTTGCATCAACAATTGTAGAGATTGGCACACCTTACGGGGTAAACCAATATATCATAACCCTAAAACCATATGTATCTACTAGTTTAAATTTTCTTCTTGAAACTTATCAATATTATATTTTAAATTAACAAGTGTATAAATAAATAAATAACTATATGTACATGTATGTGAAACACTACTATTGCAATGAGGCTCAGGTCATGTGGCAGTTCCCATGTCTGACTGACCACGTGGCTCAGGTGTTTCTTCCACTAATCCTCCATCGTCAGTTGTTATGCCTGAGTATTCCCTGGTGTGTGTTTTAAAAAATTGTACTAAATTTGTACTAAGTTTCTTTTTTGAGTTTATATAAATTTATATATGCACCCATATATATGTAAGTGCAGGATGATAGGAGTGAGACTATTGGTCAGGTTGCTAGTCAGGGACAATTTCATGAGCCATCTACACATTTTGAGGTCCTAAACTTTACTAAATTTTCTATGTGCAATTTCTAGGTCTTTATATGCTAAATAAATTATAACTTATTTCAAACTTGCTTTATTTGAAATTCTAGCAATTAGCAAGTCAAACTTTTGGTCAAGAAGATGAAACAACTATACCACCTGCACAACAAAATGTGGGAGTAGATGAGCATGATTGCACGGTAATTCAAATGCACACTTTAAAGCCTACATTTAAATATTTAATTTCATATGTCATTTTTAGAATTTTTAAATCTGATTACAAGTTTCTTTCTCTTGTGTACAGCATGAGGTAGATCCATCTATTTCACGAAGAAGAAAGAGGCCTCTTTTAGATTTGAACTTGAGTGATGATCATACCTGACATAGATTTTTATTTCATAGACTGAACTGTATGATGTGCACATTATTTTTTATATATGCCATGCCAGTACTTTGACTATATATGTTGAACTTGCTATTACATGTACTTCTAGATATATTTCAGTATTTTATGAACTATGATTTGTATTTATTTATATGTTGATGATGAGTAGATGTTTTAGTACACATTTCATGGGTCCTACCTATATTTTATAGTATTTCATGGACTTATCTAGATAGATCTACATGTATATATTATTGAGTAAATGCTTGAATGTATTTTAGTATGCTAGATAATATGTTAAATGGTGTTACAATTATCTAATAGATAAGTTTGGTGTTACAATTATCTAATATATAAATTTAGGGCACTTTATAACAAGGTAATTTACCTAGGATAAACCTACAAATCATGATAAAATGATAAGGATGTTAGACTCACTTTGATAGTGTCCAAACAAAATCTTCCTTAAAAAACATTCAAAACATGATTCAAATGAAGCATTCAATTCTTGTAGAGAAACTAACTCTTTAGAAGAAACTAGAAGGAAATTCAAATCTTATCCACACAATATAAGCTACAAAAAATTTTATCACAATCCATTTTCCTATTTTTGACAATCCATTTTCCGCATTATGGTTCAATAGTTCTTCTTGAAATAGTGAACAATCTATTAACTGCCAAAATTAATTAAATGTTTTCATTTATATTTATATTCAAAATTCAAAATTCTAATACATCACCTCACAAACCTAAATTAAGTTAATTTACATAGTGGAATAGATAGGTTTGGTGTTACAATTATCTAATAGATAAGTTTGGTGTTACAATTATCTAATAGATAAATTTAGGGCACTTTATAACAAGGTAATTTACCTAGGATAAACCTACAAAATCATGATAAAATGATAAGGATGTTAGACTCACTTTGATAGTGTCCAAACAAAATCTTCCTTAAAAAAACATTCAAAACATGATTCAAATGAAGCATTCAATTCTTGCAGAGAAACTAACTCTTTAGAAGAAACTAGAAGGAAATTCAAATCTTATCCACACAATATAAGCTACAAAAAAATTTATCACAATTTGAAATTATTCAAGAAGTAGCATTCAATTCTTGTAGAGAAACTAACTCTTTAGAAGAAACTAGAAGGAAATTCAAATCTTATCCACACAATATAAGTTACAAAAAAAATTATCACAATTTGAAATTATTCAAGAAGTAGCATAATTTCTTGTGAGGGTTGTGGTGATCAGAAGTAGCACTTGCAATTAATACATGTTACAAAAAGCCACTTTCAATTATGCTTTGATGGATTCTCATATGTACATGTGAATTTATCTAATGTGTAGATAATTTTTTCCAATTTTTGAATAGATAGTATATACCTTATCAAGACCCCTTCATTTTTCCTATTTTTGACAATCCATTTTCTGCTCTTTCCAGAACTTCCAGCTTCATTTGTTTAGCTTTAGTAGCCTTCTCCAAGTGATCTCCTCTTGTATTTATACATTCTCTTGAGATCTTCTCTTTTATACCTTATTGGTTGACAATGTTGGTGCATTAATCGGGCTTATAATGATTACTCAGAATGTTTCTAGTGCTAGGGAATTATTAGATTTTTGAGATTCCTTTTGCTATGTAGATTCTTGTCTTGGTTTAATTGGCCATTCTCTTAGTAGTTCTATTGAGTGGGTATTAGGGATTATCTTCAAGTTCTTAATAACATCTTTGATTGTCATGAAGGCAAGTGGCTATTAGGGATTGTTATGACAATCATATAGGTGTTTGGATGACCACTTACGCATTTTACAGTCCTCTCTTGTTTCATTAGGACAATCCTATAATTGGTTTGGTAGCCTCTTATGAATTTCATGAAGGCCACTTATTGCCATAAATACATGTTTATCTAACTCTAGCAAATGACCATTTAGAATGATATAAGATCATCAATCACTGTGAAAACCTCTTGACTAACATGATTACTTTATTGTTTCATGAGTGTCCTATTTGTTTCATGACTATCCTATTTGTTTTATTATTGTCATATGGATTTTTGCAATGGGCTTTAGATGATATAACCTCATTTTGACTGATTTTTAGATTTGAATTGCTCTTATGAGAACATCTCAATGATTTATGATAGTCTAGATTGGATATGGCCATAATCTTCATGCATGACAATAATCTTCTATTTTCTATGACAATTAGTAACCTTTATGGTAGTAATTTAGTTTGAAATAATGACTATTTAATACCTTACCTATGCATGATAACCCTCATTATTACCTTAGTAGTCATAAATAACTCTACAACACCATATTTATTAGTGATAGCATTAGACTATTCAAGACAATGATTGAAGGATACTGAGGAGGACCATGGCATTCATAGAGATGATATTAAAACATGTTTCAAATATGCAAACTATCCTAGGACTATTTCCCTTTAACTATCATGACACTACTTTTCAACTTTTGTGCATTTAAATAATATAAAATAAATGCTAAATCAACACATCTCAAAACATAGCTAAAGTGGGTACAAAAATGATAGGAAAAATACAAACTATATACTTATTGAACCTCTACACTAATATCATTTGTGCTAATCATAAAATAATATTCAATCTGTGAAAATTAAATACATAGATCATAAAAAGAGTCTCAAAACAAAAAATAGGTCCATTATTAAACATATGAGTATATCTATACAATTAGCTTATAGGTCCATGTTATTAGTTTGACATGACTACAAAATTGATCTACTATTTAAATTATGATGAAATCTTGTAGTGGCAATCATGGAAAAATCTACTTGTAGGATACACCTGCAAGAAATAATGAATGTAAATGAGAATGAAAGAATATGTACCAAAAACACAAAATATTAATGCAATATGTAACTAAATAACACAAAAGAGGATGTAAGATGATGGCTTAAGGGGAGCTAAGAGGATGTCTTAAGGGGATACATAAGAGGATGGCTTTAGGGGATGTATAAGAGGATTAATTAAAAGGGGAGCTAGAAGAGGATGTCTTAAGGGGATACAAAAGAGGATAGCTTACTTGGAGAGATGTACACAAGTCAATTTACAAAGTATAAGATAAAACTTGATGGCTTAAGGGGATGTAAGAGGATGGCTTAAAGGGAGCTAAGAGGATGAATTAAGGGGATGTACAAGCAGGTGTCTTTAGAGGATGGATGAGAAATATATGAGTATATATATATGTAATTACCTAATTTGCATTCACTTTTAGTTGAAGACTACAAAATTGACCTCACATACTTGTATGGTGAAAACTTCTATTGACAATCATGCAAATTTGACTACTTGTCTAGGGTACACCTGCAAAAAGTAATGTACAAATGTACAAGTAAATTAACTATATATTTACATGAGTCGATACAAAATTTAAGACAAGGGCAATAATATAGAAGGTGAAATGAGAATGAAAGAATTTATATACCAAAAACACAACACATTGATGCATTATGTAGTTCTAGATAACATGTTGAATGTGAAATCCATAATGTAAGTATATACAATTACCTAATTTACGTTCACTTTTAGTTGAAGACTACAAAAATGACCTCACATACTTGTATGGTGAAAACTTCTATTGACAATCATGCAAATTTGACTACTTGTCTAGGGTACACCTGCAAAAAGTAATGTTCAAATGTACAAGTAAATTAACTATATATTTACATGAGTTGATACAAAATTTAAGACAAGAGGAATAATATAGAAGCTGAAATGAGAATGAAAGAATTTATATACCAAAAAGACAAAACATTGATGCATTACATGTAACTAGATAACATTATAGGATACATTTAAGAGGATGGATTTAGGGGATGTAAGAGTATGGTTTACATAACTAGAAATTTATTCTATTGTACCATCTGCATCCTCATTTTTTTGTAATGCATGTATAATTGATTCATGTTCTTCCATCGAAATTGTCTATAACTATTTATTAGAAGGTTTGCCTTGATATCTGACTAGTTTTATATTTGTTGCCACAACCAAATGTGAGTAGTGTATGATCTTCTTATGTGTTTCATAATCTTTAAATGCAGGAAAACCATTCCTTCTTATTAGATATTTTTGTAGCCAAGTGCCAACAACAACCACAAAACCTATTGGATACTCCATGTTATCATCATCTACTCTAGGATGTAACAACTTTTGTTTTGTCTCAACACATCAAGCCAACCAATACTTGGTTTCCTCTTCATTTCCCTTAGGTACAACAACAACATACACATGTCCTACAAAAAATTTATATAATTCAATAAAGTGTGACATGTATCTAAATCACATAAATTTGTGCATGCATACATATATAATTAATTATATATAGATGTACAAAAAAATGACAATAAAAAAATATTAAAAATAAAAGTACCTTCTTGTACAAGGTCTGAAACACGATCATAGTCATCTGATGCAAACATTTGATTATCATATTCAATTGTTGTTTCAAGTTGATCTTGTGTTTCTATAGGTGTCAAGGATCTTTGTTTCCATTTTTCAACCCATTCTGTATTTTCACATGCTCCCCAATCACCTGTAATACAAAATTAACAAAAACATGCAAGCTCCCTAGTCCATATAGTCCATGTGCTTGCATTTGAACTCTTCAATGAATGCCATTTTGTTGATCCAATTATTGTCTCACAATCAAGTCAAATAGGAATATTCTCTTCTCAACTATCCAAAAGAATTGTCAAATTGTAAAGTTCTAACTTGATCCCGTAGATAATGTTTCATTACACCAATCCACAATTGCACGTGCATCTCTAAATTTAGTTGCATCTTCAAATTTTAGTTGCTCTCTAGCAAGAGCTCTTTTCACACATGCTCCAGCTCCATCATGTTCTTCTTTACCATTTCTAGCTTCAAAAAACTCCACATATGTTGGATATTGATTTCTTTGTGAGCCCTACATAGCCAATAAAATATTTTGTATTTTTGAATTGCCTTGTACAATTATCTGACCATATGAAATGTTGTGCCATCTGGATTCCTCTTTCTTTTAAACTTTCATAAAATTTTGTGAAACAATATTGCACAAACTCTAAGGAGTGTAATTGGTTACCACTCAAATAGAAATGATACTCCCTCAAAAAATTTCTATTATTTTCTGTATATCATCTACATGTCTGTATACAATATGAACAAATATGGCCACTTGCACTGAATTATAATACTGAGATTGAATTTCCTCTTGTGGGGCAAGAGTATAGTTTTCTACAAAGTCAACCACTGACAGGATAGTTCCAATTGGAAAGTTGTTTTTACATGAACGAAATTGTCCATCAAGCCACCAAGCATATTGGGAGTGTTTGACATATTTGGATACAATATTATCCTTAAAATCTTTGATGAATGCATGCACACAAATTTTTTCAGTGACTAACTCACAACACTTTCCAATTTTTCCATCATTTAAAGAGTATTCAACATTCTTGAATCTTTTCACATCCACTAATTGTTGTCCAAATTCATGTGAAATATTTTCATGCATACATTCTCCTAACAATGAAAAGTTGCCACATCTATTGCATTGTCCAGAAATACATGCTTTTGAATAAATAAGTATCCAGTAGATGTTTCACAAAACAAACCTGCTACAAACTCCTTAATTGTTTGAGGTGGCATATTAATACCAAATTCCTGCATAATTTTGTCAATATGCAAAGTAGAATGTATATATCGAAAAACATCATAATAATAATGAAATTGCACATGAGTTTTACAACAACAAGAGATTCGCTATTTATTAATTTTCACATACCAAGGTTTACATTTCTCAAAAGATCTTTGGCTTATGATAATATTAAATGGTTTTAACACTAAATCATCTAAGAATTTTTTATATAATTCAGTTTGAGTCATGTCTAATAGATGTTTTGGATGAGGATCACAAATTTTAGACCCCACTCATAATTTTAAAACATCTCTAACATTAGATGATACCCTTGTATTATCATGCCAATATTTTTCAATTAAAGATTTGATTTCACTATTTAATTTCATGTCATACCTTGGGAGTCTACCACTAAAACTCCAACATTGGTTAATTAGATCTTTTTCAATAGATTCTCTTCTCTTTTCTTCTCTTCTCAAAGTTTTAGGATTTATCTTTAGAATTTCACTTGTCTTACTTATTATTCTTTTATTAGATGATTTATTGACTAAAGCAGTTGTTATAGCTCTTTGTCCTGCATTGCTATCTTTAGATCAACTCTTTTTACCAATAGAATCAATAGCATTAGCAACACTAGATAAAACTTGTTTGATTAATTCATCTTTTTTTTTTAGGTTTTACAAAGATGCCTAACTTTTTCATTACTTTTCACAATTTCCACATCTTCATCAATTGCATCATAAGTTGACATTGAAATCCAAGATTTTTTCTATAAAAAATTTTTTTATATAATCTATTTGCATTAGTTCTCATTTGCCTCCAAAAAATTTTATCAAGAAGATTATCTAAGACATTTCTTTCAATCTCAAATAAAACATTTTCATTTTCACTCCTAAAAGGGATATCATTCTCATTAATATCATCAATAGGTGGGTTTGAAGACATACCTGGATTTGTTTCTATAGTCGTGTTGTCCATATCATTGAAATTTGGCTCTAAAGACACACCTGGATTTGTTTCTATAGTCATGTTTTCTATATCATTGAAAGTTGGCTCCAAAGACACACCTAGATTTGTTTCTATAGTCATGTTTTCCATATCATTGAAAGCTAGCTTTGAAGACATACCTGGATTTGTTTGTATAGTCACATTTTCCATATCTTCGAAAGTTGGGTTTGAAGACATACATGTATTTGTTTCTATAAACACATTTTCTTCCAAATTCACCATTTCCACATTTGCATCATCTACATTCATCCCATCATTTATAGTTTCTTGAATGTCTTTCTCTTCAATACTCATGGAACTAGATGCTTCAATATTCTTCATCTCTTGAATCCTTGCTCTTCTATCTTTTATCTTTTTGCTTCCTTCTCTCTATTTGCTTCAATTTCTTGAGGTGTCATTACCCTCCTTTATTTTTTTCTTTGACGTTGATTTGATCCCATGATTACCAAACCCTCTTGATAAAATAACAATCGATACTTAATCTAATTTCATAATTGATGTCTTTATTTAAAATTTTGAAGTAGAATTAGATGTAGATCCTTTGTTCCATGGATTTTGAAATAAAAGGTAGATGTAAAAACAAAAACCTTCTTTCTTTATTCCTCTTGAAAATAGCTCATGCACTTGATTTCACTTCAGAATTGTCCATATGATTGACTCCTTTCAAAATCTAAATAGAATATGACCTGTCAAGAGATTCCACAAAACACTTGTAAGTAAAAAAATGCAGAAATTATCGTTGTCGCGCCGTACTGATCAAACTTGCAAGTTGCAGGGATACAGTAATAGTATGTTTTTCCCTAATATGGGAAATAACGGGTATAATAGAAATGGGTACCCGTTATGTAACGCGTACCTGTTTTATAACGGGTACCTATTATTTGAAATTAGAAATCTTTGACCGCCTTTTCGCTTGGGTTTTAGGCTCAGGATAGGCATGGTTGGCTGACCTTGAGCCTTGGACCTGCAAGTGTTTTTCTAAATACAAAACAAGAAGAAACATTGAGTTTACCTATATGGCTGAGGACCTTTTTTTCTAAATTTTTTTACTAAATAAAAATCCATTACAGATGACATTGTCTAGTTTTCAAATATGTAATTTTTTTTGTTATTGGACATTTTATTCTATTTATTATTTAATTTATGAGCAAACAAGTCCAAAAACTTGAAATGACAGGTGTTTGTATTTTTTTAATAACTTTTAATTTTTAAATTTAAAAAAAAAAATTATATGTCATCAATCTACACATCAATCTTTACACAATGAAAAAAAAATTTAATTTTACGATTTTTTTTGCTCAAATTATATTGGCCGTACATGAGGGGTTTTCAAAAGTAGCAATTAGGCCTAATAAAAAATTAATAAAAAAAAAATTATTTAGAAAAAAATTATAAAAAAATATCCTCATCAAACTTCACTGTACTACACATCTTTTCCCAAAAGGATTTTGAAAAATAATTTTATTTAGGTCAAATTATGTTGGTCGTACACGTGCATGGTATGGTTAAAAAAAAGTGACTTTTAAATAGTGGTTTTTAGAAATGCCTATTGAAAATCAATTTGTATCATCTGGGTATTGAAAAAAATTACATATTTAGAAACTAGACTCCATCTCTAAGTGCTTCAAATTTTATATTTAGTGAATTTTTTAAAGATTCCATCTCTAAGTGCTTCAAATTTTAAGGTCAAATGTGACAAATTCTGAAAATCAAGGAAAAGACTTCCACTTTTTAGCCAAAAAGTGGACCTAACTTCTTGCACTGACCCAGAAGTCAAAACACCGTCAGGAAAAACTTATGTTTCCCGCAAAACCACTGTATGTGTATAGAAACCGCCTGCGAAGAAAAAAACACAGTTGACAGTTGAAGACAAAACTGCCAACATAGTCTGAAAACCACCTGTTATTTGGTGTAAACCGCCTTGTTTGGTCGAAAACCACCTTTGTGTTATTCAAACACCACCATGTATGGCCACGAGGGCTCAAGCCTAAAGGCTCCCCATTGCAAGAACAACCAACGAGCTTGGAAAATTTTTTGCCATGAGACCACCAAAATGTCGGAGAAGACAACCAGATAGGTGAAGACCGTCAATAAGAAAAATGTGTTGAATTGGTCAATGAGAAATAAACTTGCAAAATGTTTATAAACCACCTATCAAAAACACCAATCAAAAGGCAAAAAACTGCCAATCAAAAGAGTCAAAACTGTTGTTTCCAGTACGAAAACCACTACTATCATGGTCAAGACCGTCGATCAGAGAGTGAAACCATCAGACTGTATGCAAAAACTGCCAACCTTAATGTCAAAACCACCACTGGTGTACACCAAAACTGCTCACTAAAGCTTTTGATTGTGAGATGTTATTGTTTATGTTGGCAGTTATTGTTTTAAACTAAAACAACTGAAGGCTATCAAAACAATAACAAAAGCCACCGAAGACTTTCAAAACAACCAATGCAAAAAAGACATCACCAAAGTAATACAAATCGCTGATTTGGAAGATCTAATGCCAAATGTCGGTCGAAGTAAAGGGTCAACGTGAGATCACCAAAGAATGTGGATTGAAGACCATCGTAGTCTTCAAGACCCTGCTGAATGTCGACTGGTAAGTATTACTGTTGTGGGTTTGTAGGCTCTTGACCACCAGATAATGATGTTACCGACTGATGCAGAATTCGTCAACTACTAAGATCCGTTAGATCAAACCTACCAAATTTTGGTTGAAGACTCCAATGATGACCACCAATGGATTGTCTAGCTACCAATGTGATTTGGCTTCTGCTGTCGAAAACAACTGCTGATGAACAACTGCCGATGTAGGAAAATGCTGCTAGGAGATTGTTTGGTCGACAATGATGACAAGGTTGCTAAGATCTAAAGATGGCCCGAGGAGTGAACTCTACCAACCGACAAGCTAAAGGCAAAGCAAAACCATCGATAATGAAAACAAAACTGTCGCCTGTGGATCAAAATTTAAAACTCGTGGATGCCAACTGATGACATAGATCTGGTGCAGGGTACGGTATGGCCGTAGGGATTTTCACCAAGGTTTTAGTGGAAAAAATATTTGCTTTTTTTCCAATGACAAAATTTGACATTTGGATAGCCAATTTATACAAATTTGGGCCTCTTGATCGCAACCGTGATGTCGGATTTGCTCCAAGACACTCCTATGTCACTGTTCCCAACAAAACCTCTCCAATGAGGGAAGGAAATTGTAGATTAGGCTCTAATACCATTTAAGAGTCAATGTGACTCAACAAGCCAGGATCACCTGCAATCAAGACAACCTTCCACACAAAGATAACAGAGAAGATACTAAAACAATGGAGCAATGATTCTATACAAAGATCATATGAAGCTGTATAAAATACAATGAGTGAGCCTTTCTTATAAAGGCAAGGTGAGAGCTAGAAGGGTGGAGTGAAAGGTGGAGTAGAAAGTGGAGATATTCCTACAACATGTGTCAATTAGAGGATGATAACTAATTGCACATGTGGAGGATAAAATAACTCACTCCAACTATCAACAACTCAACACACAACTAGACTCAACTAGTGACAACTAGAGACATCTATAAGACTCACTAAGTCAACTTAACATGTGTGAATTGTGTTCACACCAACAGTTCTTGTGCTCCGGTTTGAACAATCTTGTTGATAGAGTTGTTAGAGATTGTACGGTTGTTCCTGGTGATTATAATGTGCTTGTGGATGTCTCTTGATCATGCTCCTATATTCAAATTGGTCTGCAAGGTGTAATTTAGATCGTGCATGAAGCGTGTTCTTAAGAATACTTGTGTTAACATCAATCTTGGCCAACCTGGTTGAATTCATTACTTGCGAAGATTTATCAAAGATTGTGATAGCATGTTGTAGTGTGTAAGATTGTGTTTGAGTCTTAGCTAAGGTGTGGCATGATCTGCATGCATTCTTACATCTTTTTCCTTAGCTAAATTTGTATTAGGTCCAGACCTATTTTATGTATGTTTGTAATGTCGACCTTGGAGATTGTTCAAATGGTTAATGATTGTAATGCCGACCTTGATGATCATTCCAAGGTTGATGTAGTGTATAAATACTTGTAATTGAGTCATAAAAATGTATCCGAGTGCAAAGATGCAAAGATAAAGTGAAGTAAGGCAGCAAAGCAGAGCAAAGGTGTTTGTGCTTCAATGGAACTGAACTTTGGCATGAAGTAGATGTTGTTATCTCAGTTCAACCTTTTGGTAGTGAGCCTTTTTTTGGCAATGATCCACCCTTTGGCAATGAGCCTTTCTTTGTAGTGAACAATTTGGGTAGTGAGCCTCTATTTTTTGGTATTGATATAACATACACATTTCTATGGGCTAACACCCACCATGGTTTTTCCCTTTTAGGGTTTTCCACATAAAAATCTGGTGTCTCCTATGTTGTTTATGTTTTTGTGTTGAGCTTGTCATTTAACTCTTTCATGGCTATATCTGAATATAAGTAATTGATAAGTTGGTGATCATATTTGGTTAAAAGTTTTAGGACAACTGATTCACCCCCCTCTCATTTGTCTAGTGCAGTTTAACAGATTTAACTTAAAAGACACAAGAGTGATCTGGGCAAAAATTGAAGTGATCTACCCAGTAATAGCTTATCACTCAAGAAGAAATGAAGAAAGAGGAATGCATGGGAATGCATGGGTTCATAACTAAATATGAAAAAGAGCTAAATATGCATGTGTGGGTGCATGAAATAGTTAACTCTATCTTTGGCATGAAATTCCATGCAAACAGGAAGAAAAACAAGTGAAAACAGAGCTATTTTGAGCTAGAAACTCATGTGAACTCATGGTTGGAAAACATGACATGGTCACCCATGGGTTGCCCCTTTCACCAATCAGGGTCATCTAGGGGCGACCCATGGGCAACCCTCAAAGGATGGCACTTGGGTGAAAGTCCATGGTGGGAGATGGAAGAGGAGGAGAAAAGAAGGCGATCTACCTTCGAAAATAGGTCAATCATGTGTCAAAAACCAAATCTCCACTTGAAAAATTAGGATCTCTCAGGGGAGATCTGGAAATAATAAGGGGAGATTTGGATTGGTTGAGTGAAATTGAAAACTGAAAGTTGGAGATGGCTTGGGAGGACCTCTAGAAGGCCTATGTGGGTGAGAAATCGATGAAAGACACTGGGGAAAGGTGAAAACACACCTACAAGATGCATACATGGCTTAGGAACAAATTTGCAAGCACAAGAAATACAAATCAACAAGTGTCAAAAAGTGTCGAAAGCAAAGAGAGAGAGAAAACGACAAAGGCGAAACAACACAAGAAAGAAGAAACAACACATCACCAAGAGAATTGCTACTGAGTGGATGTTATTTCATGCTTACATGTACGTGACAAGGATTGTGAGTCATCATCGAGATCATCATGGAGGTTGTGCATGATTTTGGTGCTTATAGCAACTAAAACTTTATCACCCATGACTAAAACCCCACTAGAACCCATTTCACCTATATATGAAGAACAAGTACCTTTGTCTAAAGATATTCCACCTAATAAAGAGAAACCTTCACCCTCTTCTACTACTAAATCAAAAAGAAACTGAAATTATCCCCTTCCTTTCCTGAAGCAAGTAAAAAGAAGGCCAAAATAGCTAAACCTCCACTAACTCAAAAGCCTAGGTGTTCACACCACCTTAAAATAAAAAGAACACAAAACAAACCTACCATTTCAAAACTTAAAGTGATGCTATTAGAGACTAACATAGATCCTGAAAGGGGGGACATGTTTGTCTATAGAGATGAACAAAATATGTCAAACACCCTAGAATTTGACCCTACAGGAGATTCTACGCCATCTTCATCTGAAGTCACTGGTCACAACATAGGTCAGGGGATGGTCCCTATTGATGATGAAACAGAGGATGAGGGGGAACTCTAAGCTACCCTCAAAAAGATAAGTTACTAAGAAAACAACTTGAGGAGGAAGTAATTGCCAATCAACAGTTGCAAGCAGAATTAAGGGCAAAAGAACAAGGAAGCAATGAATTGGACAGATTAGCTGAGGTGGCTATGGAGGAAATGAATGAAGAAATAGAGATAGATGAGCATAAGACATTGTTAGCTATAGGGCATGATATCCCTTCCACTTCAGCTGGTCCTTTCAGCCATCATACAGCCACACAGACAGATGGTCCTTCAATTGATTATTTGTTATGGAGAAGGGATAAGGAGATAAGAATGATGAACAGGAAGTGGGATGAAGAGACAAAAGAAATGGAGAAATAGTTTGAAGGAAAGATGAAGGAAAAATAAAAAGAAATTTATGAATTGAGATAGAGAATAGAGAAAATGGTAGATCTCCCTAGTCAAATAATACAATGATGACCACCTACCAGAGTATATACATTATTTTTAAGAGAAAAATTTCTAATTTTTCAGTTTATACAAATTGTAAGTAATCTTCCATTGCTGGTAGACACTACACAAAGATTTTTTTGGATCTTTAGTACATCTTCCCTAGAGTTGTAGGACCAACTTTGTGAGTTTTATTTGCATGATTTAGTTGTTCCTTATGACTTATACTGGAACCCCATTCTCTATACAAGGGATATACAAATCAAAGCACTCACTTCTTTTATTAGAAATGAGTATGACAGAAGAGTTAAAATGAAAAGTTATCAGGAAAAAGAGAAATATATGGCTTTGGTGATCAGGGTAGAGGTAAATGACCCTAGTGAAATTGATGACGAATGGTTTGTTTTGTAGCAGATCTTAAGTGTGGCCATAAAGCTCCTTAGAAATCAAAGAACCATCTATGCAACTTACCAGGAAGTACTAAGAGAAAAAGGAAATGATGCATTTGATAGTTGCAAAGCTAGGTGGTAGGAACTAACAATAGATTTGAAGCAGAAGGAGCCACATTCCTTATATAAATTCCATGCAACAATCAATAGAGGCCACAAGTACATCAATTTAGCTAGAGCACAAGGACTAGCATGGTTGCCACTTACCTTTCATCCACCTCTTATGTGGTATCATATTCCCCACTAGACTGGCATGAGAACATATAGAGTAGAGGATAAAAACAATAGGTGGGAGCGCAAAGAAGCTCAAAGGGGATTCTTCTTGAAGGAGAAAGGACATGTTGACCCATATGACTTTAGGGGACTGCACTCATGCTGAACTCTAGACCTTAGTGTTTAAATTATTTAGGTCCTTGATTGCTTGAGGAAAAGCAAACCTTTAAGTTGGGGGATGTGATTAGCCTCATAATTACCTCTTTTTTCTCCTTTTTTCCTATTTCCAAGTACCTTTTGCTAATACTTTTATCATATTATGGCTAAGACTTGATATTATACTCTAATTAAAGCACTATATTAATTATATAATGTTTAATAGATGTTGTGTAGTTAAAATGGTTATTTTCATATGCAATATGGGTGAATAAGTATGTTTACAATAATCTTTATGGTTAGATACTTTCATGGGACTAACTCTTTATGCAACATCCAAGATCACTATCATGAAGCCATGCCACAGAGTCCATGTAACCAAAGGTTAATTCTTGCAGCAGAGCACATAGTTATTGAATAGCTGACCTACAATGACCTTCTTTCTTTGGAAACCCAAGATAAGATGAAAGGGGACATCATGATAGGATAATAACTCTTCAAGTGAAGTCATGGAAGCTGAGATAACTGTTTCCATGCTTTTGGGGGACATGTTGGTTCCATTTCAAGTGTTTTAGTTAGAATTCTATTTCTAGTTAAACAAAGCTTTTGTTTCCTAGTTTAGTTATAGCTCTACAAGTATAAGGAATCGTCTCCTTCTATGAAGGGCAGTGGATCAGTTGTTATGGTTATTCAATTAATGTTTGGGTAAAAGTTCAAAGTTATGTCACACTTTGGGCCAACTTATCAACATAAACAAATTTGAGTATTTCCAACTAAAAGTCAATTTTGGTGAAACTTATGTTCTATTTAGATTCATTTTAGCTAAATTAGATCTAGGCCATAACTTTTCCAATTGGAACCATCCACTAAAAACACATGTAGCATCACTATGAGACTCATTTACCAAAAAATGAAATTATTTGAAACACTTTATGTTCTAACTATTGGCAATATGTGTTGTCATTATGTTGTCATTGATGTCAACACTTAGAGTAAGGTCAGCACCCAATTTGTGATGATGATATACCAGTAAGATACAGTGGTAATATTGATGTTTAGGGTTGTTGACGTTCATAGTGGGTTGCTGATGTTCATGGTTGGATTCATGTCAAGACAAGTTGTTGGTTAGTAAAGATGAGTTATTAAGATGGGAATTAGAAGCACAAAGATGAATGATGAAATATTAAGATAGGAATTAGAAGTTCATGGTTGGATGTCATGTCCTATCTAGAAAAGAAGATACAGTTCATGGTTGGATGTCATGTTCCTAAAGTTCTTAGTCAGTAGAGACTGTATTCATTGAGTATGTTTGTTGATAGCAAAGAAGACACATTAATATGAGAATTATCTAAGAACCTAGATGATCAGATGTGTTTCTAATGTTGGGAAGATGTCACTAATGGTCTAAAGCATATTGTATTCTCTCTCTCTTGTTGTTCCTAAGAATGTATGTGTTGATACAAAGAAGTTTTGGCATCTAGATGTTGGTGAAAGTTTCTGCTATAGGAATATTGCTTTGAAGATTGTCTGGAAGAATACCTCGCATTTTCCTACTATTAGTGTTGAGCCTCTGTGGATTGGAAGATAGATTCATATAGTATAAAGAATGTACATTCCAAGTTTCATGGTGTTTGGATTACTGGAAGAGTGTTTTGTACTTGACAGTTTGAAGACAGTGTTGGTTCTAAAGAAGATATTCACTGTGATGCAATGTTTGGCTCCGCATTCCTCCACATTTGAAGATGATGTTTTGCAGTTTAGAAGTTAAGATCAGTGACTTGTGAAGGTGTTATTTCCAAAGTATCAAGTCTCTACACCTTTTGCAGTGAAAGTTATAAGTGGTAGAGTTTCGGTCTATATTTTGATAGAGAAAAGGAATGTTGAAGGCTTGTTGAAATGCTCTGCATTCCTCTAGAAAAGAAGAATTGCCTATGTAGTTTGGTGGACATGTTTAGGGATGTGTATTACATACATCCTTGTATTTTCAGGTGTTTTGCTGCTCTGCAAGGTCAATTTCTCAATGATAGTGTGTTAAAGTGTGTTCTAAATGGCTGTTTGATCTTAGTGTGCATGTTTTATGGTATGCAGCATAATGTATTTATTGTACGGAGTTAGAGGTGTATCTGAAGGTGTTGTATGAGTCATGAAGACTCATCTGGAAGAATTTCATGAAGATCTTTTATGTTTCCAATATCGCACAAGGTTTTCAAGTGGTGGTGACCATTATACTTCAAATTTCATGTCTTCCTACTTAAGGCTATCCTATTTCAAATGAGTGATGTGTGTGGAGGTGATTCCTTGATGAATGATGTTTTGAATGATGTTTAGGACCAAACTCAACATGTATTTGGATCAACAAGGCATGTGTTTTCTTCTAAAGTAGAGTGTTGTTCATGATAGGGCTTGCCATATGCATGTTTCATGTGTTGTGATCACTGGCCAACTTGTAAAATATAATATTCTTATTATATTGGCCAACTTGTTATGAAATCAATGTAATGTCATGTATATATTGTAAACCTAGTTGGTCAAGGTGAGGTGTGATTACAAAAATGAATATGTGAGGGTGTAAAGAGCAGAATATGAAAATTATATGCATTGTGATGTATGATTGAAGGAGAAAGAGCAGAAGTATTAGAGGCTGTCCTAATTCATCTTGAAGACACTTGTATGATAGGAGGGAAGTAAAGAGTGTTCCTAATTGAACTAATTATCAGAAGAAGTAGAATTGCAATCATCAAAGGTGTGAGCTTCAATGTCAATTTTTAGGAAGTAGAAGGACTATCATACTGTAATCTTTTCTGAGTTTATTCTCAGTTCAAGGTGTAGTTGCTTCCTTGGGAATGACCCTAAATTAAATTTTTTAGGGAGTATTAGATTCCTTGGGTTGTAGCCCTAAAACAAAGTTGTAATTTTGAGCTTCATATATTGTGAGTTAATCCTCATCATGGTTTTTCCCTTCTTGGGTTTTCCACGTATATCTGGTGTTATGTGTTGACATGCATTGTGTTGAACTTTCATGTTTATGTTAATGTTGTAATGCTTAAGTTTTAATCTGCTCTAGAGGATTTGAAGTTTAATTGGATACTGATTCGCCACCCCTCTCAGTATCCTAGTGTGTTCAATAATTGATATTAGAGCCAAGTTACTCAGAAGAAGCTTAACCACTTGAGGAAGGTCTGGGATGGCTCAAAATGGTTCTCTCAAGGTACCCATGTTTGATGGGACAAATTATTCCTTTTGGAAGATAAGGATGGAAAACTACTTGACCTCTCTAGGGTATGGCATCTAGCAATCAATCAAGAAGGGCAACACTATTCCTAGTAATGATCCTAAAGATGCAGATGAGATTAAGCTTTATGAGAACAATGCCATGGCAAAGAGTGCTATCATGAGTGGACTAGATGATTTAGAACTTGTGAAGTTAATGGATTGTACATCTGCTCAGGATGTCTGGAATAAACTTGACAACATTTATGAAGGAGATAGTAAAGTGAAGCAAGCCAAGATGCAAATTTTCAAGGGCAAATTTGAAACCTTGAGGATGACAGAAGATGAAGACATTGTTGGTTACATGCTCCGGGTGGATGAATATTCAATGGCATCAGAGGTCTTGGTGGGGAAGTGAAAGAAGATAAAATTGTGAAGAAGGTTTTGAGATCTCTTCCTAAATCTTACAGTCATAAGGTGTTTGACATTAAGGAATCTCAAGATTTGAATAAATACACAATAGATTAATTGTTTGGCTCCCTCACTGCATTTGAAATGAGATAATTTGACAAAGGTGCCCCAAAGAAGGAAGCAACATTCAAAGCTAGTAAGAAGACAAAAAGTGAAGTGGATGATCAAGATGATGACCTTGATGAGGTAGAAGCAAACTTTATTATGACATTGAAGAAAGGCACAGGCAAATATAGAGGTAAGTTACCTTTCAAATGTTTCAATTGTGGAAAGATTGGTCATTTTACTTCTAAATTTCCTTTTAAAGAATCAAGGGGTAGTAACAAGAGAGACAAGTTCAAGAGGATCCTGTATTCCATAGAGGGCAGTTGTTCTTTAGAAGATGAGGATCATGATGATTCAAATGATGAAACACTTTTCATGGCCTTGAATGTTGGTGAGAAAAAGGATGGTGTTGCAAGATGTGAGAAGCTTGATGCCTTGCGAACAGACCATAACAATGATGGATCAATGGTTGTATGGACTACCTTTCATGCAAGAGAAGAAGCCAAGGCTTGGGTAATTGACAGTGATTGCTCAAATCATATGACTGGAGACAAGGAGAAGTTTACCAGTCTTGAAAAGTGGAATGGTGGAGCTGTCACATTTGGTGGTAATGAGTCAGCACAAATATGTGGAAAGGGTGCTATAACTATTGATGGGAAGAATAGGACTGAGAATGTCCTCTATGTCAAAGGGCTAAAGCATAATCTTCTCAGTGTCAGTCAGATGTGCAACAAAGGATACAATGTTACCTTTCATTCCAAAGGTTGTGAAATCGGAAAGGCAAGGTCTAAAAAACTAGTTACAAAAGGCATCAAGTCATATGGTGATACCTATCATCTAAAGGAGGTAAATGGAAGAACGTGCTTATTGGATCAATCCAATGAGTGTTGGTTGTGGCACAAGAGAATGGGACACACCAACTTTGACAATATGGTAAAAATTAGCTCTATTCATGTAGTGAGAGATATGCCTAAGATAACCAAGCTTGCAAACACATTATGCAAGGAGTGCCAAATGGGAAAGCAGACAAAGAGAAATTTCAAGATAAAGGAGTATTCTTCTTCAATGCCATTGGAGTTCGTTCACACTGACCTATGTGGTCCTACAAGAGTAAAGAGTCAACAAGGTGAAAGGTATTTTATGCTGCTCATTGATGATTATTCTAGAATGACTTGGGTTACTTTCTTAAGAGAAAAATTAGATGCCCTTGATAAATTTAAGGTTTTTAAAGCTATAGTTGAAAATGAAATGGATGCTAAGATCAAATGTTTAAGGTCTGATAGAGGAGGTGAATTTAATTTAAATGAATTTGAAAAGTTTTGTGAAGATCATGGTATTAGGAGACATTCGTTAGCTCCTAGGACCCCTCAACAAAATGGGGTAGTTGAAAAGAAGAATAGGACTATGCAAGAGATGTCTAGGGTAATGTTCAAAGATGCAGATCTACCTGATATTTACTAGAAGGAAGTAGTTCAAACTATTGTCTATCTAGTTAACAGAGTACAACTAAGGGTCAATAGCATTAAGACCCCTCATGAGATATGGTATGGAAGGCCTCCCACTGTTAGATACTTCAGGCTTTGGTAGCAAATGCTATATCAAAAGAGATGAAGAAGACCTAGGAAAGTTTGATTCAAGAAGTGATGAATGGATCTTTCTTGGTTACTCAACCAGAAGCAAGGCTTATAGATGCTACAACAAGAGATTGGGAAAGATGATTGAAAGCAAAAATGTCAAAGTAGATGAAGACTTGCATCAGATCTCACAAAAATCAAAGGACTCTAGATCTGATATCTTTCCATGCATTGAAGATGAAGAAGAGGAAGAGAAAGAAGAAAAGGTACAAGAATCAGAGCAGATGCCTAAAACCCCAACAAAGTATGTTTAGAAGAACCACATATTTCCTATAGATCTATGATTAGAGGATTGTTGTACTTGACTGCTTCTAGACCTAATATTATGCATGCAATATGTGTGGTTTCCAGATATCAAGCCAATCCCAAGAAAACACATGAGAAGGCAGTGAAAAGGATATTTAGATATTTGAAGGGAACTCTAGATTATGGCTTATGGTATCCAAAAGGTAATGACTTTGATTTGAGTGCCTACACCAATGCTTATTGGGTTGGTTGTGATGATGATAGTGTTGCAAGGTGTGGCCCTTGGTCTCCTTGTTTAGCGCTGTGCTACGGTGGTTTGCGACAAGGGCTTAACTGCCTCCCATGCTTATTAAGTCAAGTGGTTGTAGTAGGCATTAATAGGTTGATCTTTTGGTGCATCGACAGCTAACAATAGGTATCAGAGCTGAGGTCACGAGTTCAAACCCCACGCTTGTGCTGGGGGGATTGTTGTAAGGTGTGGCCCTTGGTCTCCTTGTTCAGCATTGCGCTGTGATGGTTTATGACAAGGGCTTAACCGCCTCTAGTGCTTGTTAAGTCAAGTGGTTGTATCGGGCATTAATAGGTTGATCTTTTTGTGCAACGGTAGCTAACAGATAGAAGAAGTACAAGTGGTGGTGCTTTCTTTCTAGGAAGTAGATTGGTTTCATGGCAGAGCAAAAAGCAAGATTCAGTATCCTTATCAACTGTAGAGGTAGAGTATATTGCAGTAACATCCCATTGTACACAAGTGTTGTGGATGAAGAAAACCTTGAAGGATATAAAGGTGATGTATGATGAGCCTATTCCTATTTTGTGTGATAATAAAAGTGCTATGAATATTTCCAAGAATCTAGTGATGCATTCTAGAATCAAGCATATAGCAATCAGGTATCACTTTTTGAGAGAGAAGGTTGTGGATAAGGAAGTAAGGTTAGAATATGTTCCAACAAAGGATCAAATTGCAGACATTTTCACAAAGGCTCTTGTAAAGGATAATTTTGAAGATCTCCATTAAAGGTTAGGGGTAATTTCCCCTCCTTCTTGCTAGATGCATGATGGTGCATCTATCCAGGAGAATTCATGCTATATCCTTTTTCCTAGACTAATGGTGGCTACCTCTTAGGAGGAGTAGGTAGTGGTTGTTGTTGACAAGGGGAGCCCTGGTTGTTTCAAGAAAGAAGACATGAACATCAAAGCGAGAGAGAGAGAGAGAGAGAGAGAGAGAGAGAGAGAGAATGTGCATAGGGAAGAAGTAGTTGTCCTTTGTCCTTGATGTCAAAGGGGGAGAGATAACTGAACATCTAAGGGGAGTGTGTGTTGCCATCAATGACAAAGGGGGAGATTGTTGGCAATATGTGTTGTCATTATGTTGTCATTGATGTTAACACTTAGAGTAAGGTCAGCACTTAGTTTGTGATGATGATATTCCAATAAGATACAATGGTTAGGGTTGCTGAGGTTCATAGTGGGTTGCTGATGTTCATGGTTGGATGTCATGTCAAGACAAGTTGTTGGTTAGCAAAGATGAGTTATTAAGATGGGAATTAGAAGCACAGAGATGAATGATGAAATATTAAGATAGGAGTTAGAAGTTCATGGTTAGATGTCATGTCCTATCAAGCAAAGAAGATATAGTTCATGGTTGGATGTCATGTTCCTAAAGTTCTTAGTCAGTAGAGAATGTATTCATTGAGTATGTTTGTTGATAGCAAAGAAGACACATTAATATGAGAATTATCTAAGCACCTAGATGATTTGTATTCATTGAGTATGTTTGTTGATAGCAAAGAAGACACATTAATATGAGAATTATCTAAGCACCTAGATGATTAGATGTGTTGCTGATGTTGGGGAGATGTCACTAATGGTTTGAAGCATATTGTATTCTCTCTCCTATTGTTCCTAAGAATGTATGTGTTGACACAAAGAAGTTTTGGCTTATGAATGTTGGTGAAAGTTTCTGCTATAGAAAGATTACATTGAATATTGTCTGGAAGAATGCTCCACATTTTCCTATTATTAGTGTTAAGCCTTTGCAGATTGGAAGATAGATTCATATAGTATCAAAACATGTATGTTCCAAGTTTCATGGTGTTTGGATTATCGGAAGAGTGTTTTGCAGTTGATAGTTTGAAGACAGTGTTGGTTCTAAAGAAGATATTTGTTGTGTTGCAATGTTTGGTTCCACATTCCTCCGCATTTGAAGATGATGTCTTGCTATTTAGAAGTTAAGATCAGTGACTTGTGAAGGTGCTACTTCCAAAGTTTCAAGTCTCTACACCTTCCGTAGTGAAAGTTATACGTGGTAGAGTTCTGGTCTGTATTCTGATAGAGACAAGTGTTGTGATGTTCACAACACGCCCCATTATGCTCCTTAGCAAAATGGGGACCCCTGCTGTTGCTTTGCTTTTTGCTTTTGCTCGTGTTGTTTTGCTTGGTGGTAAAGGGAAAAAAGAGTCAAATTTGCAAACCTTGTTAAAAATATAGAAAAATACATTTTCAGTACCCTTGCATAATATGGTTGGATTCCTTGTAAAAAATGAGCCAGGGTTGCTTTTTGAACCATCTTAAAATTTGCCATATTTTGCAAGTTATGATCATTTTAGTAAAATGTACATTTAGGTTTGTCTATCGCTTTGCATATACAAAGTCCTTTGTATGTACAAAGTCATATTTTTTATACTTGGTTGCTTTTGCTTTCAGGTTCATATACATGGCCGGTTGCATGTACATTCGAGCTTGTATATTGGGAGATACAATGCAAAATATACATGGTCGGACCCAAAATTATTATCAAAAACTCAAAAATCGTTGTATATTCGGGCTTGTATATTTTCATATACAAGCAGAATATGCAAGCAAAATATGCAGGGCACTGTTCAACATACATGGCACTATTCACATGCAGAGTGCGAAGGAAAACATGCAATGCTGGACCCGAAAAGATTATCAAATGGAGAAAATTCCTTGTATATTCCCGTTTGTATATCGCGATGTACAAGGCTATATATACAAGCACAATATACATTAGGAAATACACAAGGGCGGAACTCAAGGGCAATTGGAATCCGATTAATTGCATGTATATTTGTGATATACATAGGTTTTAAATGGAAAAGACTTAGCCGAAGGAGGAAAAGGATATCGGCGAGTCTCTCGCCGATGAAATGAACATCGGCATAACGATGGTCATCGGCACAGAAGGTTTGGAGTTCGCCGATGGGCAAACTCTCGCCGATGGCAAACAATGAAGAAGGGGTCATCGGCAGGAATCAGGCCGACGAGGGCACATCGATGAAATGAAGGTCATCGGCGGAGAAAATATAGAGCTCACCGATAGTATAAACTCTCGCCGATGAAGGGGAAAAACAAGCCGACAGAGGAGAAAACAAAGGAAAAAACAAAGAGAGAAAAGGGCCATCGGCCAAATAGTGAATATCGGCCAATATGTTTTTTGGCCCGCCGATGATGATTCTCATGCTGATGGGCGGGAAATGCATAGCGATGGAAATTTTAAACTATATTTTTGGTGCCAGGGGCATTTTCCTGGTCAACGATAGTTGACCCGATGGTTTTGAGCAGTCTGTATGCATTTTTGAACGCGTTTTGGAGGTTTTTTGGACCCGATTTCCATATTTTTTGCACAGTCACCTAGATTTAAACATTATTTTAATCTCCTACTGTTTATTTGATAAATTGATACTTATTGCTTGTCTTGTCTTACAGGCTTGCAGTTGAGGAAGCAGCTGGAACTTCAACACAGTGACATCATGGAGGAAGGAAATCTGATCTCAGGAGCAGGAGGCTAAGGATGAAGTGTGAGGAAGTCAAGGCCATTCAAGTGAAGGACAAAGTTGCAGCTGAGAGCATTATTGCAACAGACAAACAAAAGTTATTGCCAAGCTGCCGGAACTTCTCAGAAGGGGCAATATTTCGCCCAGATTTGACACTGCTCAGAGATATTTTGGAGGACTGGTTCATCTGTATTTATTGCTGTAACCAGGGGTTTGAACCAGAGGTAGTTAGGTTTTTTTGCTGTAGTGAGGACAACCAGAAAGTCTATATATTGTGCCTCTCTACACTGTAAATATTTTACAACAGGGGCTACAACAGGGATTTTAGGAGAACACAGCAAGTTAGCTTAGTTTAGATTAGAAGTAGAAGAAGGAGGTCGCATGTTTGTCTGCAGTAAGGTGCGCGTGGAATGTCTGGCTGCCTTACTGTATCTGTAAAGCTTGTAAGTTCTCTGTAGTATGATCAATGAAACTAAGAGTCATTCCTACATTGTAAATCATGTATGACTATTTGTTTCTAATACAATTGAATCTAGAGTTTTGCATCTATCTTCTGAGTGTTCTCCTGCTCTTCTTTGTGTTTTGAAATATTTTCTTTGGGAGCTTGCAATTTTAAATGTATGTTTGTGAAAATGCTCAGAACTTGCATTTAAGGTTTTTACTGTGGATTTGATCAAATTACTGTAGTATTTACATAGTGCATAACAAAAACAATTAGATCCTTCGGTAGATTAAATGAGGTGTAGATTAGATCTTTCTAACTTTTCCCAACCCATCTGAAATATTTAGCTGAAAACGTAAAAATCTAAAGGAAATTGTCTCAAATTTGAAGAAGCATGCATAACAGAGTTAAAAGTAGACAGTTTTCATAAATGTATAAAGGAGAAGGCTGCAATAATTCAAGAAAACCATCTGAACTTGCAGCATAGTAACACTTGTATGCAAATGAACAAAATACTTGTTGAAATCTATGATCTTTTTGCATAATCTTAGTCTAGTAAACCACCAAACAACCCTAAACTACGTAAGGCCCCTTGAACATTACAGCTTCACATTGACCAACTGAACTTGACCAACCGAACCATTGTAGATTTGGGATTAGTTGAATCTCAAATGATTCCTTCTTATCTTTCAAGTATAGTTTCAGTTCATTATATGTGAATTTTAACTTATTGTTATGATTGCATCAAAACAATCATCAACAAAAAGTAATGTTGAAGGCTTGTTGAAATGCTCTGCATTCCTCCGAAAAAGAAGAATTGCCTATGTGGTTTGGTGGACATGTTCAGGGATGTGTATTACATACATCCTTGTAGTTCTAGGTGTTTCGGTGCTCTACAAGGTCAGTTTCTCAATGACAATATGTTATAATGTATCCCGAATGGTTGTTTGATCTTAGTGTGCATGTTTTAAGGTATGCGGCATAATGTATTTGTTGTACAGAGTTAGAGGTGTATCTGAAGGTTTTGTATGAGTCATAAAGACTCATCTGGAAGAATTTCATGAAGATCTTTTATGTTTCTAGTACCACACAAGGTTTTCAAGTGGTGGTGATCATTATACTTCAAATTTCATGTCTTCCTACCTAAGGCTATCCTATTTCAAATGAGTGATGTGTGCGGAGGTGATTCCTTGATGAATGATGTTGTGAATGATGTTTAGGACCAGAATAATCATGTATTGGGATCCACAAGGCATGTGTTTTCTTTTAGAGTAGCATGTTGTTCATGATAGGGCTTGCTCTATGCATGTTTCATGTGTTGTGATCATTAGCCAACTTGTAAAATATAATATTCTTATTATATTGGCCGACTTGTTATGAAATCAATATAATGTCATATATATATATATATATTGTAAACCTAGTGTTGAACTACACCAGACAACTAAGAGGGGGGGTGAATCAGTTGTCCTAAAACTTTTAACCAAAAATGATCAATAACTTGTCATTTACTTATATTTAGATATAACCATGAAAGCATTAAATGAGAAGCTCAACACAAAAGCATAGATAACACAGGAGACACCAGATTTTTATGTGGAAAACCCTAAAAGGGAAAAACCATGGTGGGTGTTAGCCCACAGAAATATATAATTTATATCAATACCAAAAAATAGGGGCTCACTGCCCAAATTGCTCACTGCAAAGAAAGGCTCACTACCTATGGATGGCTCACTACCAAAGGGTTGAACTGAGATAACATCATCTACTTCATGCTAAGGTTCAGTTCCATTGAAGCACAAACACCTCTACTCTGCTTTGCTACTTTACTTTACTTTATCTTCTCATCTTTGCACTTGGATACATTTTCACAACTCAATTACAAGTATTTATACACTACATCAACCTTGGAATGATCATCAAGGTTGGCATTACAATCATCAACTGTTGAAACAATCTCTAGGGTCAACATTACAAACATACATAAAATAGGTCTGGACCTAATACAAATTTAGCTAAGGAAAAGATGTAAGAATGTATGTGGATCACACCACGCCTTAGTTGGGACTCAAACACAATCTTCCACGCTACTACACACTATCACAATCTTTGATGCATCTTCGCAAGTGATGAATTCAACCAGGTCGGCCAAGACTGATGTTAACACAAGTATTCTCAAGAACACGCTTCATGCACGATATGAACTACACCTTGCAGACCAATTTGAATGTAGGAGCATGATCAAGAGACATCCACAAGCACAATATAATCACCAGGAACAACCGCACGATCTCTAACAACTCTATCAACAAGATTCTTCAAATCGGAGCACAAGAACAACACTGCCAGCCACTGTCATGAATAAAAGATAGCTTGCGGACTGCCAAATCATGAAACATTACACTTGAAGACCTTAATCATCATCACAAACGTACTTCCAGAACCACAAACCAAAATACATCAATGTGGAGGAATGCAGAGAAAAAACACTTTCTCCCTGTTACCATCAAACACACAGAAAAAGTTGTTTTCACTCTAGTGAACATATCTCACTCAATTCTACATACCGGAGGCTCAAACTTAGAATATAACATCTTCAAACAGGATTCTAAATAACTTCCAATCCATAGGTGAAGATATTAATTCTTCAAAAAATGCAGAGCATTCTTCTAGACTGTTCTTCTGCATGTAATGCACTATTTCTACTGCAACCCATTGTTATCACCGGAGGGGCTAATTTTCTCAATATCCTCAACAAAATAAGAGAACGGTTGACACCAATGGCAACACAAATATGTTGACATCAATGACAACACTGATTAGGTACATACTTGCAACAATCTCCCCCTTTGTCATTGATGGCAACATATGATGTGAAAAACTGAAAAGACCATCAAGATAAGATTCTCCCCCTTTCTCTTTACACAATTGCATTCTTTCTCCTTCAAGACAAGATTCTCCCCCTTTCTCTTTACACAATTACATTCTTTCTCCTTCAAGACAAGATTCACCCCCTTTCTCTTTACACAACTACATTCTTTCTCCTCCTAAGTTTTTCACATGATTTCTCTCCTCCTTTGACATCAATGACAAAGGGCACATACTTGCATGATGTTGCTCTGATCCATTTACTTTACCAGAAACACTTATCTACTACCCCTGAGAGGTAACTTTAGAACATCAATCTAGATCAAGGAATGACACTTTGAGCTCCACTGGATTGATGCATTCCTATGCATCTTAGTTCAGGACAGAAGGGGTAATGACCCCTAACTTCTCTCTGAGCTACTCAAAGGTATATTTAGGCAGAGGCTTAGTGAAAATGTCTACAATCTAATCCTTTGTGGACACATATTCCAACTTTACTTCATTCTCTGTCACCTTCTCTCTCAAAAAGTGATACCTTATTGATATGTGCTTTGTTCTTGAGTGCATCACCAGATTCTTTGAAATGTTTATGGTACTTGTATTGTCACAAAACATTGCAATTGGATCTTCATACACAACTCATATATCCTTCAAAGTCTGCTTCATCCATAATACTTGAGTGTAGTAACATGTTGTTGCAATATACTCTACTTCTGTAATTGACAAAGATAGTGAATCTTGTTTCTTGCTCAACCATGAGACCGATCTATTACCCAAGAAGAAGGCACCTCCACTTCTACTCTTTCTACCATCATCTCCAGCCCAATCTACATATGTATAAGCATTGAGAGTGAAATCATTGTCCTTTAGATACCATAAGCCATAATCCAGAGTACCTTTCAAATACCTCAGGATTCTCTTAACTGCCATCACATGTGATTCTCTTGGATCAACTTGAAACCTTGAAACAAGACAAAGTGCATGCATAATATTAGGTCTAGTTTGAGTTAGATAAAGCAATCCTCCAATCATGGATCTATTTTTTTATCAGCCTTAGGTGATTCATTATCTTTGCTCAACTTGCAACCAGTCACCATGGGAGTACATATCAGTTTAGAGTCTTCCATCCCAAACTTTTTCAACAATTCTTTCACATACTTAGATAGAGATATGAAGATTACTTTATCTAATTGATTAGTTTCTAGACCCAAAAAGAAATTCATTTCATCAAACATGGACATTTCAAATTCACTTTTCATCTCTCCGGAAAACCTTATGCACATACCTTCATTTCCTCCAAAGATAATGTCATCAACAAAGACCTCAACAATCAAGACCTGATCATCATTGATTTTGAAGTACAAATTGCTATCTATAGTGCCTTTACTAAATCCTAATTGCAATAAATACCTGTCTAACCTTGCATACTAGGCTCTAGGAGCTTGTTTGAGTCCATACATTGCTTTCTTCAACCTGCATACCATATCACCTTGATTTGACAATTGGAATCACTCTAGTTTCTCAATGTATACTTCCTCTTCTAATTCACCATTCAGGAAGGTATATTTCATATCCATCTGATATACCTTAAAATATTTGTGAGCTATAAATGCTAGAAACATTTTGATTGCTTTAATCTGAGCTACTGGGGCAAAGGTTTCTTCAAAATCTATCCCTTCAATTTGAGAATATCCTTTTCATACAAGTCTTGCTTTATTCCTTACAACTTCTCCATTTTCATTCAACTTGTTCCTAAAGACCCATTTAGTTCTAATAACATTTTTGTTAGCAGGTCTAGGAACTAATTCCCAAGTTTCATTCTTCTCTATCTGTAGTAGTTCTTCCTCCATTGCCTTTACCCAATTTTCATCATTGCATGCTTCATTCACATTTTTTGGTTCAATATTTGAAAGCAAACAGTAATTGACTTGTTCCTCTGCAGCTCTTCTTCTTATTAGCACACCTTTGTTCTTGTCACCTATACTTTGATCTTTAGAATGATTGATCCTTACATACCTGGGAGTCTTGACAACACTTTCCGGAGCCTCTTCTTCATCCTGATTTTCTACTTTCTTATCTTTCTCTTCAATTTCTATAGTCACAAGTCCATCTAGTTCATAACAACTCAAGTCTGATATTATTTCTTTGCCTTCATCTACCTTCACATTTGCACTCTCAACAATCTTTTTGAGCCTTTTTTTGTAGCACCGATAAGCCTTACTCTTGGTAGAGTATCCAAGAAACATTCCTTCATCACATCTTGCATCAAACTTTCCTAGATCTTCATCTCTCTTGATATAACATTTTCTTCCAAAGACTTTGAAATATTTTACTGTGGAAATTCTTCCATACAACAATTCATAGGGAGTTTTAGTGCTATTACCTTTCACTTGAACTCTGTTTTGAATGTAGACAACAGTGTGAATAGCTTCTTTCCAAAAGACTTCCAGCAGACCTTCTTCCTTCATCATTGTCCTAGCAGCCTCTTGAACTGTCTTATTCTTCCTTTCCACAACTCCATTTTGTTGAAGAGTCCTAGGTGTAGACAGCTATCTCTTTATCCCATGCTCTTCATAGAAAATGTTGAATTTTCTTGATGTGAACTCACCTCCTCTATCAGATCCCAAGCATTTGATCTTCAAATCTATTTCATTCTCAACCATTGCCTTGAAATATTTGAACTTCTCTAGGGCTTCTAATTTATCTCTTAGAAAAGTAACCCAAGTCATTCTAGAATAATCATCAATAAGCAACATGAAGTACCTGTCACCTTGTAGACTTCTCACCCTTGTAGGACCACAGAGATATGTATGCACTAGATCCAACAAACTGGTAGAAAATTATTCTTTTCTCTTGAAACTTGTCCTTATCTACTTTCCCAACTAACATTCCTTACAAATTGAGTTGGAGGGTTTCACAAGTTTTGGTAAATCTCTCACAGCCTGACTTTAGCTTATCTTTACTAGACTATCAAAGTTTATATGACACATCGTTATATGCCACAACCAACTTTCATCTGCATGAGCCAATAAATAATAATCATTAGTTCCTCTTAATTGATAGATGTTACCTTTTGTCTTCTTACTGGTAGCAATCACAGTTCTGGAACTTTCCATGATCTTGCACCCATTATCTTTGAATCTCATATCATATCCTTTGTCACACATCTGACCAACACGCAAAAGATTATGCTTCAAGCCCTTCAAATACTAAACATTGTCAGTATTATGCTTTCCATCAAATGAAATAGATCATTTCCCACAAATCTTACTAGCTGCATTATCTCCAAACCTAACCAGTCCTCCATCATACTTTTCTAAACTTATAAACTTACTTTTGTCACTAGTCATGTGATGTGAGCATCCACTATCAATAATCCATTCATCCTTATCTTTCTCAACCTGAATAGCCAAAGCACTTTCTTCTACTAGTTTTTCATCCTTCACATAGCTAGCAGAAATAGTAGACACATGACCTTCTTTAATAGCAATAAACAAGCATTCATTTGCACTAGTGTTAGCATCATCAGATTCATCATCAGTCACCCCTTCATCATCAAAATCTCTAACATAGTAGCATTTCTTTGTTACCACAAGAGAAACATTTAAAAGGTAATTTACCTTTGAACTTACTAGAACCTCTTTGAAGTCTGTCAACAAAGTTGGATTCAATTTCATCAAATTCATCATCCACCTTGTATTTCTCATCTCTGGAGATCTCTGCTGAAGTGTTGGCTTTAAAAGTTGATTCAACTTTAGGCATGGCATCACCAAATTCTCTCATCTCAAAGGCTATAAGCTTTCCAAGAAATGAATCTCTGTCAATAGCTTTCACGGTCATGAATTCTTCTATTGCAGCCACCTTGTGACTAGATGACTTTCGTAGAGATCTAAGAATTTTCATCACAACTTCTTTATCACCGAGAGTTCCTCCCATACCCTTTATTCTAATAACAAGTTCATCAACTCTTTGCATAAAAATTGTTATGTTTTCATCTTCATTCATCTTCAAACCCTCATACTTCACTTTCAAACTTTGCAACTTGGCTTCTTTTATAGAATCATCTCCTTCATATAGATTTTTTAGCTTATCCCATACCTCATTTGCAGTTTCAAGGTCCACAACTTTTGTCAGCACAGAGTCACTTAAGGAACTTAGTAGAGCATCCTTTGCTTTGACATCCACCTCATATTCTTTGATTTCATCTTCAGTCATCTAACCATTTGGAGGCATGGTATATTTTGCTTCTATAGCTTTCCATACTTTATAACCAAGACAAAGAAGATGGCTTTTCATTTGTGCCTTTCGAAGAGCATAATTTGTCCCATCAAAATGTGGAGCTTCCTTCTTATAAGACATTCTAGATCTTCCTCAAGATGTTAGGCTTTCTTTAGAGGAACCTTGCTCTGATACCAATTGTTGAACTGCACCAGACAACTACGAGAGGGGGTGAATTAGTTGTCCTAAAACTTTTAACCAAATATGATCATCAACTTATCAATTACTTATATTCAGATATAACCATGAAAGAATTAAATGAGAAGCTCAACACAAAAGCATAGATAACATAGGAGACACCAGATTTTTACGTGGAAAACCCTAAAAGGCAAAAACCACGGTGGGTGTTAGCCCACAGAAATATATAAGTTAAATCACTACCAAAAAATAGAGGCTCACTTCCTATAGGGCTCACTGCCCAAATTGCTCACTGCAAAGAAAGGCTCACTGCCTATGGATGGCTCACTGCTAAAGGGTGGCTCACTACCAAAGGGTTGAACTGCGATAACAACATCTACTTCATGCCAATGTTTAGTTCCCTTAAAGCACAAACACCTTTGCTCTGCTCTGCTACTTTACTTTACTTTATCTTCACATCTTTGCACTTGGATACATTTTCACGACTCAATTACAAGTATTTATACACTACATCAACCTTGGAATGATCATCAAGGTCGGCATTACAATCATCAACTGTTGGAACAATCTCCAAGGTCAGCATTACAAACATAGTTAAAATACATAGATAAAATAGGTCTAGACCTAATACAAATTTAGCTAAGGAAAAGATGTAAGAATGTATGCGAATCATGCCATGCCTTAGCTGGGACTCAAACACAATCTTCCATGCTACAACACGCTATCACAATCTTCGATGTGTCTTTGCAAGTGATGAATTCAACCAAGTCAACCAAGAATGATGTTAACACAAGTATTCTCAAGAACACGCTTCATGCACGATCTGAATTACACCTTGTAGACCAATCTGAATGTAGGAGCATGATCAGGAGACATCCACAAGCACAATATAATCACCAGGAACAACTGCATGATCTCTAACAACTCTATCAACAAGATTCTTTAAACCGGAGCACAAGAACAACACTGCCAACCACTGTCATGAATAAAAGATAGCTTGCAGATGACCAAATCATGAACCATTACACTTGAAGGCATTTAACATCATCACAGACTTACTTCCAAAATTGCATACCAAAATACTTCAATGTAGAGGAATGCGGAGCAAAACACTTTCTCCCTGTCACCATCAAACACATAGGAAAAACTATTTTCACTCTTGTGAACATATCTCACTCAATTCTTATTACTGGAGGCTCAAACTTAGAATATAACATCTTCAAATAGGATTCTAAGTAACTTCCTATCCATAGGTAAAGATATTCAATCTTCAAGAAATGCAGAGCATTCTTCTAGATTGTTCTTCTACATGTAATGCACTGTTTCTACTGCAACACATTGTTATCACCGGAGGGGCTAATTTTCTCGATATCCTCAACAAAGTAAGAGCATGATTGACACCAATGGAAACAAAGATATGTTGACATCAATGACTATTAGATTTAGGGCAGAGAACTGAGAGGGGGGTGAATCAGTTGTCCAAAACTTTCTTCTTTCAACACTTGCATTCACTTAGCATTAACAATAAATCAATCATGAAAACTTAATGTAATTAACCAAGAGCAGAAACACATCTACACATGAGACACCAAGATTTTGACATGGAAAACCCGGTTAAGGGAAAAACCACGGGGTGACTAACCCAAGATATTATTCTCTGTTAGAAGAATAGAAAGAATAAGATGGCACATGCCAATTAGGGCTCACTGCCCGAGCGCACTGCTCACAAGAGGCTCACTGCCTACAAGAGACACACTGTCTACAATAAATGAGTATTAAATACTTGAACTAGTAAATAGCATCGTCACCATGCTTGAATCAGTTCCATTAAAGCCCAAATCCTTCTGCTCTTCCTTTCGCTCTTCTCCTCGCTACCACACACTCATCTCCACAAGTATACACTTGAAATGACTTCACAGACCTTTATTTATACACGACATCAACTTAGGAACAAACATCTAAGTCGGTAAGCAACCACAAGAACATTCGTAAGGTGTATAATTCATCCGGTCAGCCAGTCACAGAAAGAACACCTTCATCCAGAAGTATTTCTTCAATTCTGGGCTCTAATTCTAATGTGGACCATCAATATGAACTGAACATAATCTAAGGACCTTCACAAGCTTTTCTAAATCACCAGAAACATCCGCACTTCCTCTACTTACTGAAATCCTTCTCTCCTACATCTGGAACCTCAAGAACACAGTTTGTTATCACTGTCACAAAGGAATAGGTTCTTCCAGACCTTCAAACCACAAACTGATCTACTTGACACTTCACAAGGACATCCTAAACACTTCCTCAAATCCACAGAGTGGGATAATGCATTACCAGACCTTACCGGACCTATCTGTCTCACTCTGTCACCACTGAGCACTTGTCGAAACTGGTTCTACTTGAGTGACCATAACTTCTTCAGATCTTCATGCGGATCCTTGAAAACTTGACTGGAGCATCTCAAGACTTATATCTACAAACCCTTTAAACCACATCCTCTTATCCTCAACCTATCTTGGACTTTTACCTTGTTATCATCACTATTCTTCACTGTTCCTGATTGAGACTAATTTTCTCAATATCCTCAGCACACAGCTCATCCAATCCTTCTCATTAATGCAACATGAGTATGTTGACATCAATGACAACATCGGTTCAACCCATACTTGCAACAATCTCCCCCTTTGTCATTGATGGCAACATATTATGTGAAAAACCATCAAGACAAGAACTTCTCCTTACTGTCATAGCTCCCCCTATCAACAACAACTATTCACATGTCTTCTCTTCCTGTATTGCTCCTCCTTTGATCATAAACCACTTGTTTTTCACATGTCTTCTCTCCCCCTTTGACATCAATGGCAAAGGGCCCATACTTGCAACTTTATAATCACACCTGCTACTCCCCCTGAGTAGCAGCTCCCCAACACCAATTTGGACCACAAGATATGACTGTGATATCCACCAGACTGATGCACATTAGTGCATCCTAGTTCATCATCGGAGGGGCAATAACCCCTAACTTCTCCCTGAGATACTCAAAAGAGTCCTTGGGAAGAGGTTTAGTAAAGATTTCTGCAATCTGATCCTTGGAGGGCACATACTCCAATCTAACTTCATCCTTGTTCACTTGCTCTCTTAGAAAGTGAAACTTGATAGATATGTGCTTGGTCTTAGAATGCAACACCGGATTCTTAGAAATATTTATTGCACTTGAATTATCACAGAAAATTGTGATAGGCTCCTCATATTCTACTTTAATGTCTCTTAGCATCTTCTTCATCCATAAGATTTGAGTGCAACTACCTGCTGCTGCAATGTATTCTGCTTCATTTGTAGACAAAGATATTTCCTCTTGTTTCTTGCTTAGCCAAGAAACCAATCTTTTTCCCAAAAAGAATGCTCCACCACTGGTACTCTTCTAGTCATCCACATCTCCTGCCCAATCTGCATCTGTATATGCATGAAGAGAGAAATCATGATCTCTAGGATACCATAGACCATACTCAACTGTCTCCTTTAGATATCTAAAAATCCTCTTGATTGCCATAACATGAGATTCTCTAGGATCAGCTTGGAATCTAGCAACAAGAGCAATAGCCTGCATAATATCTGGTCTAGTTTGAGTGAGATACAACAATCCTCCAATCATTGACCTATATTTTGTCTGATCAACCTTGGGAGAGTCATCATCTTTGCTCAACTTGCATCTGGTTGCCATTGGAGTGTTCATTGGCTTTGAGTCTTCCATCCCAAATTTCCTCAACAATTCTTTCACATATTTTGACTGAGAGATGAAGATTCCTTTCTTTGTTTGAGTAATTTGTAGACCCAAAAAGAAATTCATTTCTCCAAGCATTGACATCTCAAACTCACTTTTTATTTGACTTGCAAAAGTTTTACACATACTGTCTCTTCCTCCAAAAATGATATCATCAACAAATACTTCAACAATTAAGATATTTTCATGATCAATTTTGAAATACAAATTACTGTCAACAGTACCTTTATTGAAACCAATCTTCAAGAGATGCTTGTCCAATTTTTCATACTAGGCTCTTGGGGCTTGCTTCAGTCATACAGTACCTTTTTTAATTTACAGACCATGTCACTATGATCAGACAATTGAAATCCATCCAGTTGCTCAATATACACTTCTTCTTCCAAATTACCATTTAGGAAGGTAGATTTGACATCCATATGATACACCTTGAAATCCTTGAAGGTAGCAAATGCAAGAAATAATCTGACTACTTCAATTCTTGCCACCGGAGCAAAAGTTTCTTCAAAATCAACTCCTTCTATTTGAGAGTAACCTTTGCAAACTAATCTGGCCTTGTTTCTGATTACTTCACCGGCTTCATTCAATTTGTTCTGGAAGAACCATTTGGTTCCAATCACATTTTTGTTTTTCTTGGTCTGGGAACAAGATCCCAAGTGTGATTCTTCTCAATTTGCATCAGTTCTTCCTCCATTGCCTTAGTCCAGTTTTCATCATTGCAGGCTTCATTTACTTAGGTTCAATCTTTGAAATTAGACAATACTCATCTGAGTTTTGAGCAATTCTCCTCCTTGTTTGCACCCCTTTGCTTTTGTCACCTATGATCTAATCTTCAGAGTAGTTTAGAGTTACATACCTTGGAATTTTGGGAGTCTCTTGCACTTCTAACTCTTGATCAGTCTCATTACGACTTATCTCTTCTTCCTATCTTACCGGATCAACTTGACTTTGTTTCTCAGAAGAGACTTGGATACCTTGAATCTAAACACCATCCTGATCATCTTCATCATGTTCAAGAATTCTTGAGGGTCTTTCAATTTCTTCATCAACCTTCACATTTATACTTTCTACAATCTTTCTCAGTCTCTTGTTGTAACACCAGTATGCTTTGCTTTGAGTAGAATAACCTAAGAATATTCCTTCATCACTTCTAGCATCAAACTTTCCTAGATCTTCATCCCTTTTAATGTAACATCTGCTACCAAAAACTTTGAAGTATCTTACAGTGGGAGTAATGCCAAACTAGAGTTCATAAGGAGTCTTACCAGTATAGTTTCTAATTTGAACTCGGTTGAGAGTGTAGACTGCAGTGTTGACAGATTCTCTCCAATAGATCTGAGGAACATTTGCTTCCATCATCATGGTCCTGGATGCTTCCTAGATGGTTCGGTTCTTTCTCTCAACAACTCCATTCTGCTGTGGAGTTCTAGGGGCAGACAACTATCTCTTTATTCCATGTTTCTCACAAAAGTTTATGAACTCACCGAATGTGAATTCTCCACCTCTATTAGACCTCAGACACTTCAATTTTAATCTGGTCTCATTTTCCACCATAGCCTTGAATATTTTGAATTTCTCAAGAGCTTATGATTTCTCTTTCAGAAAGGTTACCCACATCATCTAGGAATAGTCATCAATTAGCAACATGAAGTATCTATCACCTTGCACACTCCTAATTCTTGCCGGACCACATAAGTCAGTGTGAACCAAGTCTAATAATCCGGTAGAAGATTGTTCCTTGCTTTTGAATGAGATTCTGCTTTGTTTTCCCAACTGACATTCTTTGCACAATCTATTTGTAGGTTTTACCAATCTTGGAAGATCTCTTACAGCTTGAGTATTACTTATCCTAATGATATTATCAAAGTTCACATGACACATTCTTCTATGCCATAACCAACTCTGATCAATTTGAACAAATAAGCAACTTTTACCAGTACCAGCTAAGTGAAAGATGTTACCTTTTGTTTGGGTACCAGATGCAATCTCTGTTCCAGAACTTTCAAAGATTTTGCACTTTCCATTCTTGAATCTGAGATCATAGCCTTTGTCCACCAACTGTCCCACATTGAGAAGATTGTGTTTCAATCCTTCAACATATAATTTACATTATTGGTTTTGTTCTTTCCATCAAAAGAAATAGTTCCTCTACCTTTGATTCTACCTGCAGAGTTATCACCAAACTTTACCACTCCTCCTTCATACCTTTCCAAATCTATGAACTTGTTTTTGTCACCTGTCATGTGGTGAGAGTAGCCACTGTCAATGACCCAATCATCTTTTTCTTCAACTTGGGTAGCCAAGGCTTTATGATTTACGGATTCAGAGGGTATTGGATCTTCTTCCTTGATGGCAATGAACACCCAGTCACTTCCAAATTTGTCTTCTTTCTCTAATTCATCATTTGTTACTCCATCATCTCCTTCATGAGCATAGTAACAATTCTTCTGGAATCTTGGTCTATTACTGTTTGGCCTAGAAAATCTTTCCGGACACCTTGATGCAAAATGAACAATCTTATTGCAGTTAAAATACTTAAAAGGCAATTTTCCCTCATACTTACTGGATCCTCTTGGTAGTCTTTTTGCAATAAGAACTTCAAGATGAGCAGTTTCAGCTTCTTCTTCTTCCAAGTCTTTTCTTGCATTTTCATACCATGATGATTTCCTTGAAGAGTTTTCTCCCGAATCAAACCTTTGTTTTCCTTTTACCAAGGCACTTGCTTTGAATGCAGATTCAGTCTTTGGAGGATCATCTCCAAACTCGGCCATTTCAAAAGCAGCTAGCTTACCAACCAATTGATCCCTTGTGACTGTTGTGTGAGCTCTGAATTCTTCGATTGCAAAAGCTTTGATTTTATAAGACTCAGGAAGGGATCTGAGAACTTTGCTAATGATCTCATCTTCACTCAAGGTTCCACCTACATTTCTGATTCCACAAACCAGCTCATTCACTCTTGGCATAAAAAAGGTAATATTTTCATCATTTCTCATTTTCAGTCTTTCAAATTTCCCTTTTAGACTCTGTAATCTTGCACATTTAACAAACTGGTCTCCTTCATGTAAAAGTTCCAATTTCTTCCAAATCTCAAAGGCAGTTGGTAGATGAATAACATTAGAGAGTTCTGAGTCGGATAATGCACTTAAAAGAGCCTCTTTGGTCCACAGATTGTTTTCAGCATCTGTAATTTCATTTAGGGTTGTCGGACCACCTTGTGGAGGTACATAAGCCTTTGTCACCATGGACCAGTATGCAAATCCCATGCACTGCAAGTGACATTCCATGCGACCTTTCCAAAGAGCAAAGTTAGTTCCATCAACCTTTGGACTATCCTTCTTGTAGGACGACATCCTGGATCTCCTTAAGCGGTTAAGCTCCTTTTAGAGGAACTTGGCTCTGATACCAATTATCAGATTTAGGGCAGACAACTGAGAGGGGGGGTGAATCAGTTGTCCAAAACTTTCTTCTTTCAACACTTGCATTCACTTAGCATTAACAATAAATCAATCATGAAAACTTAATGTAATTAACCAAGAGTAGAAACACATCTACACATGAGACACCAAGATTTTGACGTGGAAAACCTGGTTAAGGGAAAAACCATGGGGTGACTAACCCAAGATATTATTCTCTGTTAGAAGAACAGAAAGAATAAGATGGCACATGCCAATTAGGGCTCACTACCTGAGCACACTGCTCACAAGAGGCTCACTACCTACAAGAGACACACTGTCTACAATAAATGAGTTTTACATACTTGAACTGGTAAATAGCATCGTCACCATGCTTGAATCAGTACCTTTAAAGCCCAAATCCTTCTGCTCTTCCTTTCGCTCTTCTCCTCGCTACCACACACTCATCTCCACAAGTACACACTTGAAATGACTTCGCAAACCTTTATTTATACATGACATGAACTTAGGAACAAACATCTAAGTCGGAAAGCAACCACAAGAACATTCACAAGGTGTATAATTCATCTGGTCGGCCAGTCACAGAAAGAACACCTTCATCCGGAAGTATTTTTTCAATTCTGGGCTCCAATTCTAATGCGGACCATCAATAGGAACTGGACATAATCCAAGGACCTTCACAAGCTTTCCTGAATCACCAGGAACATCCGCACTTCCTCTACTTACTAAAATCCTTCTCTCCTACATCCAAAACCTCAAGAACATAGTCTATTATCACTGTCACAAAGGAATAGGTTCTTCTGAACCTTCAAACCACAAACCAATCTACTTGACACTTCACAAGGACATCCTAAACACTTCCTCAAATCTGCAAAGTGGGATAATGCATTACCAGACCTTACCAGACCTATCTATCTCACTATGTCACCACTGAGCACTTGTCGGAACCGGTTCTACTTGAGCAACCATACCTTCTTCAGATCTGCATGCAAATCCCTAAAAATTTGACTAGAGCATCTCAAGACTTATATCTACAAACCCTTTAAACCGCATCCTCTTATCCTCAACCTATCTTGGACTTTTACCTTGTTATCATCACTGTTCTTCACTGTTCCTGATTGAGACTAATTTTCTCAATATCCTCAGCACACAACTCATCCAATCCTTCTCATTAATGTAACATGAGTATGTTGACATCAATGACAACACCGGTTCAACCCATACTTGCAACAATGACAACACTAATTAGGCACATACTTGCAACACCTAGTTGGTCTAGGTGAGGTATGATTGCGAAAATGAATATGTGAGGGTGTAATGAGAAAAATATAAAAAATATATGCATTGTGATGTTTGACTGAAGGAGATAGAGTAGAAGTGTTAGAGGCTGTCCTGATTCATCTTGAAGACACTTTTATGACATGAGGGAATTAAAGAGTGTGCCTAATTGATCTAATTATCAAAAGAAGCAAAATTGCAATCATCAAAGGTGTGAGCTTCAATGTTAGTTTTTAGACAGTAGAAGGACTGTCATACTGTAATCTTTTTTGAGTTTGTTCTCAGTTCAGGGAGTAATTGCTTCCTTGGGAGTGACCCTAAATCAAAGTTTTCAAGGAGTAGTAGCTTCCTTGGGTTGTAGCGCTAAAACAAAGTTATAATTTTGAGCTTCATGTATTGTGAGTTAATCCTCGCTATAGTTTTTCCCTTCTTGGGTTTTCCATGTATATCTGATGTTATGTGTTGATGTGCATTGTGTTGATCTTTCATGTTTATGTTAATGTTGTAATGCTTAAGTTTTAATCTGCTTTGGAGGATTTAAAGTTTAATTAGATACTGATTCACCCCCCTCTCAGTATCCTAGTGTGTTCAACACTAACAACTCCTACTCATGCGAATAGTCATTTTAAAAGAATCTAAAAATACCCTTTTGTAGATCTATAATTCTACTTTGTAAAATATAATTATTTAAACATTTCAATTAGTGCTTATATTTTATTTTTTATTTCTACTAAAAGTAGGTCATTAGCATCAAAGTATGGTGTTGATTGTCCTCTCAAGAAAAAATAGTAAAGTTTATCAAAAAAATTGAAAAAAATATGATGCACTAGAAGAGAGATTCCTTGTCAAGATGATATAATTTTTTTCCTATTTTGGATAAATAATCAAGATAAAAGTTGATGTCTCATCGAAATAGTTGTTTTTTCATTACATGCAACTTCCAAGATTTATTTAAAAATATATATTTATCAAATTGGGGAAAAAATTAATCCATGCACTAAAGTTTTGAGTTGTGAATACACAAAAAATATAGAAGGAAAATAAATAAAATTTACTATATAAAGTGTGTTGTCCCATTCAACCTTATTTTTCAGCATTTTATCACCAACTAAATTATAGTGTCAATTTTATAAAATACTACATTTAAATATTTTTTAAGTTTTTTTTAAATACAAACACAAAATACACTAAAAAATCTACATTTTATTAGTTGACATCATTTTAAAATTCAAAATATATACGTCACTTTGTATTGATTCAAGTTAAAAAGTTAGATCAGTGTTGGTCATTTCCTTTATAAAAGTTTGAAACGACTTTGAACTTTCACTCGTTTGAACTATAGTTGGCATCTATATATCTACTTTTGTATAGATGTCTAGCACACATATTTTCTCAAAAGTTTTGTATTCAATTTTGATTCCAGTCAATAGAAAATATATCATTTTATTTGCATATCATTACGTTCTTGTTTTCATCTGAGGACTAGAAAGTAAATGTACTTATTTAATACTTAATCAGTAAAGGAAGGAAGTCAACCCAAGCAAAGGTCCACTTGCAGTTAGGCTGCTCCCTGTTAGCTTCAGTCTTATGTGAGTAGATTTGGAGATCTCAAATTAGATTGTGGATTAGTTTTTAGTTATTAACTAGATATATGATTCAGTTTATAGTTATTATGCTCTTGTATTTCAACAGTAATGGAGTTTACTTTCTATACTTGTGATTTCCTTTCAACATTACTTAAATTTTATTTCAATATTGCTTTGAATTTTGTTTGTTTGAACTATACACAACTAAGCACCCAGTATTTCTTAGTTGTACATATAGTACATACATCATTTAAAAAAACATGTCCTTGGGTTGATAATTAAAAGTAGCATCTCTTCACCTATTGGATTGCTTGATTTAGGGATGGTGACATCTGTCAGGTTATATGCCTGCCTCAATTGCATTAGGTCTAGTGGGAAATGAAATTGCTCTTTACCTCATAGTCCAAAAGTTGGGTCCAAGAGCAATCAATCACTTTTAGGACAATGTCAACAAGAATATCTTTAAAATGTCCAAATCAGCTAAAATATGAGCAAAAGGTTGTGTGAGTGAAATCAAAGTTAGTTATATCAATTTTTAGAAAAACACCTTAGACAATTGCTAATAGCTTCAAAACAAGAATTAATCCAAAACTAGAGCGGAAGATTTGGTAGCCAAACCCAAATAAGCATGACATTAAAGGATTTAATGATGAGATTAAAAGTAGGATCCCAAGGTTTGAGCATAAGCAAATGTTACCCCTAAATCTAAAAATGATCATAGAGGATATCATCATGATCTTTTATAGAAATAAAAACCACTATAAAAACCTTGAGTGTAGGGATCAATCTCTGTGTTACCTTCGATGATGGGCTAACAAGATTTTGATATCCATTTGTGCAAATCTGGGAGATCAGGCAAAAATGATTAAACCCACCAATCTAACTTTTTTCACAAAAAAGTCATATCCTTCAATCACTTCATGCCTAGAAACCAAGACAAGGGAAGATTTAGCACTTGAAAGAGGCTAAATCTTCACCTTTGAGGGAGCCTAAAATCCCATTTTGACAAAATCTAACTTATTTTTTCATCCTTAACATTCTAGGCTGCTACATTCACATAAGTTTTAGGGCATGCACTAGGATCTACCCTAATCATTGAAACCCTCAAGATGTCATAACTATGAGCTTTTGGCGACATTAGATGAGCCAATGCTTCCTTAAAAGATCTAGGTATAGGTAGATTAGAATTCTTTGCCAAAGAATTTGATCGATCAACCACACTTGCAACATAAACACAACCATCACCAATATACTCATCATTAGGAGAACACACATTCATTGAGGTCATCCTCACTTCATGTTTGATTCATGTGAGCATCTGTCAGGGAAATCTACATGGGACAAGACCATAGAGAAAACCCTATTCGTAGAAGCCCTAGTTGGAAAAATCATTTTTGGGAGTGCCATTAGTTAGACCATCCCTTCATAATAATAATTGCATCTTAGCTCAATACACTAATCACAATTAGTCTCGCAACCAACATTTAAATGATTCTCCAATCAAATTCATACAAACACTCAAGATGGCATCTATAAATTATTACTATAGTAAATTATGATTAATTTTTAATGGCATTTTAATTTTATTATTTGTATACTTATAATAAATTTTCTATAAATATTTAAAAAATTAGATAATATTTCTAAGGTTTCTATAGGGTCCCCACCCTTTTAAGAAAGAGCCTTAAAGTCATATTACTAGAGGTCCCCATTTATAATTCTTAACATGAGAATGTAAAGTCATGTTAACATAGGAGGAATACTTCTTTTTCTTCTTTTGCTTTTTACTTACCATAGTCTTCTAGCCATTATTGTAAGGGGAAACAAGGTACTAAAGTTTCTTCATTATCCCCCTCTAAATCCATAGGAAAATCCTCTTCAAAAGAAAGGGGATCAATCTCCTCGAGCTTTGAACATTTTATATGATTACCTATAAAAGCAAACAATAATTTCATAAGGTCCTTATTTTTAAGCTCTAAGTAGCTTATTTTAACATTGCCTTTTTCTAACAAAAGTTGTCAAGCATCACTATTAAGAGTCTTCTTTTCTATCAACACCTTTGGTGCTACATGAACTAGATTCTCATTCATTGTAGCCCTTATTGCTAGCTCCATTGGGCTCTTGAGTGTTGACAATACACAACCCACCAATTGATGATGTGCCCTTGTATTTTTCCACCATTGAGGCTTTCTTGCAGGTCTTTTTCTTTATTACATTCAACTACCAAATGATTTACATGCCAAATTATTAATATTTAATAATAAACATAATATTAGTGATGCCATTTAATAATAAAATAATTCTTTAAGTAAAATATAAAACAAATAAACATTTTTTATGTCTAGTAGTAGTAGGGGGGAGAAGCATTTGAGTCATGACCATGAAATAAAAACTCCTACATCTTAAATTTGACAGCCATTTAAATTTAGTATGTGATGCTTCTGGTTTGATTACGTGTGCTTTTTTTGAATCGATGTTTCAGATCACTCTGTGATCCATCATTAGGATGAAAAGAGAGAAACAGTGAGAAGTGTTTGCAGATATGGTTACTTAAAAAGAGAGAGAGGGAAGTGTGGGCATGGTGATCAATAAGTATAAGGTAATAATAGAATTAAGTAGAAAGTGGATGGCAAAAATTAAGAAAATATAAATAATATATAAATAATTAAGTGAGAGATAAAGAGAATATATAATTAATATTTAGATAATTAAATGAGAGATAATGGATATAAAAGAACATAACCATAAGGCAAGAGGAAAGGCAAAAGATAGACGGGTAAAGAAGATCAACTAGAGACATCCAATAGACAACCTAGACACGAATATAGACAAAGGAAAAAATTAAAGGCAAAGATAAACACATAAGAACACACAAAAATAAAAATAAAGGACAACCTATACGAATAAAAAGTGAGAAGAAATGAGACTAAAAGGAAGGATAGATAAAGGAAGGATAGACCTCAGAGCAATCTATAAGAGAACAAAAATATAAGAAGATAAGAAATATATATCCAATAAATACCATAAAATATAAACAAAGAATGTGAAAGAAGAAAGGATGGATATGAATAGGAATGGTAAATGCAAATAAATATAAATAGCATATAAAAGATAAATGCATATATATACATAAGCCAAGTATAGGGATATGTAGAGAAGAAGGAAATATATGCAAAAAGGTATAGGTATATATTTTTATTGGCACAAAGGATGGTAGAGTAGGAATGGTATATACAAATAAATATAAATAGAATATAAAAGAATAGAAAAATGTAAATATATCTATATAAGAAAGTAAATGGATAGGCAAATAGACAAAAGGCAAAAAATTAATAAGCCAAAATCATGTAAGAAACCCAAAGCAAGAAGATAGAAAACATAGAGTAAACAACATATAGCAACCATAAAATATTAAAAACTTATAAGGTGGAGAGACCTAAGTCAAAAGTGAGAATAACAAGATCAATAGTTAAGAAGATAGTAGAGAAGGAAGTATAAGTATTGTATATAAATCTAGAATTATATACACAAAAAGAAAAAAAGAATGAACTAAATAAGGAAAGAATATGTAAATAAATAACAATAAAGAGTGATATATATATATATATATATATATATATATATATATATATATATGAAAAGTATAAGGATATGCTAAAAGTAAAAAACAAAACAACGTAAATAGCCCAAAGTAAGAGAAACAACAAAGTATAATAACACCTATAACAAACAAGACAAGAGAAATAAAAGAGTATATATAAATATAACCAAACTAAGGGAATAAACAATGAGAAGTACGACTGAGAGAAAGAAAGACCCAAATAGTGCACAAAGATTAGAACCAAGAGGAAACCAAGGAAGAGCGATAGAGGGAACAAAGAGAAAAAAAAAAGAGAAAGAGGGTCACAAGGTAACAGAGAGGAGGAGCACGACAAGGAAGAGATTGGTTAAGAAAGAGGACAGAAAAGACAAGGGGAAGCCGAGGGATGAGGAGGACAAGCATCGTATGGGGAAAGAGGGTAGGGGGTTAGGAGGGGAGGGGAGGGGAGGGGAGGGAGGGAGATAAAGAGCCAGAGAGGGGGCTTGAGGGAGAAATGCGGGGAGGTGCAAGGTAGGATAAAAAGAAAAATGAAAGAAGGGAAGGGACTATGGGACCGAGAAAGAGGAGAGAAGGCATTAAGGAGAGTGGAAGAGATCAAACCAAGGAGAGATTGGGAGAGGAAGAAGAGGGGTTTAGTTATTAAGGGAATTTAAAAGGGGGGTCTAGGTTTGGTTCAAGATCCAACCATCGTCTCTATTTAGGTTGATAGGGTTATTCTTGATGAAGATAGCTTCTTTAAGTTTCCTTTTGAAGAAGTTATCTTCCTTGACCAAGACTCGAGTGTCCTCAAGGCGAATGTGGTGCTTTGTGTTAGAGAAATGATCTGTGAGGGTGGACTTTGTGACCCTTTCATGTCTAATATATGCACCGTGCTCTTTGATTCTCATGCAGATAGATCTGCCTATCTCACCAATATAAGGGGTACCACATGAACAATCTATTTTGTAGACACCTAAGTTTAAAAGGATGTTGTTAGATTCTTTTATGGAAGGGATAAGGTTTCTGATAGTGGAGAACGGTTTGAAAGCACAAAAAATCCCTTTCTTACAGAGGATTTTGGCAATTTTGTTGGAGATCCCTTCGATGAAAGGTAAGGTGGTGGTATAGGTAGCCTCGTCTTTAATGTCAAGTTTGAAGTTTAGGTGGGCTTGGGCTAGCTTGAAAACTCTCTTGATATGCTTAATGTGGTACCTGTTGAGTTTGAAGACTTTGGTTAGGTGTGACAACTCTTGGTTTAAGTGTTCACCATCGCAAATACGAAAGGCTCTCGTAGCTAGAGTTTTGAGCACACTAACCTTGTGGGTGGGGTGGTGGTGGGAGGAAGCAAGAAGATAGAGGTCAGTGTGTGTGGACTTTCTGAAGACCATGCGACCAAGGGTGCCATCACCTTTTCTGATGAAAAGGATGTCCAAGAAAGGGAGTTGATTATTGGTTTCCAGTTCTTTGGTGAACTTGATGCAAGGGGCAATGTTGTTGATGTGATTGTGGAAGATTTTCAAGTTGTTCTTGGCCATGTGGCCAATAAATGTTGGTGTTGTGCACATAGCGCTTCCACCAAGTTGGTTTGAGAGGGAAGGAGTTTAGGGCAAGCTCTTCAAAATGTTCCATGTATAGGTTGGCAATGACTGGGGACAAAGGTGAACCCATTGCAACCCCATCCGATTGTTCATAAACCATGCCTTGGAAGGTGAAGAACGTGGATTTTAAGTACAATTCAACAAGGGATGCAATTTCCTCATTGGTCTTTTGTCGAACAAGTACAATGGAGTCTTGAAGAGGGACTTTGGTAAAAAGGGAAACCACATCAAAGCTGATGAAAATATCCTCATCATTAACCTTTTTGTCTTTGATGAAGTCAACAAATTGGGTTGAGTCTTTAATAAAGGAGGAAGACTTGCCAGTTAGAGGAGAGACTAACTTGGCCAAGTAGGCAGCAAGTTTGTAGGTAGGAGAATGGGTTGTGTCGACAATCAGTCTCAAAGGAATGTTGGATTTGTGGATTTTTGGCACACCATAAATGCGTGGTGTGATCTCTTTATTGGGAAGGAAATGTTTTTTGGTATTGACATCGAGGGTAGAACTGGTGATAGCATTTCTTACAAGTTTCAAGATTTTAGAAATCGAATTATGGGGCAAGATTTTGTAGCTGCCACTATTGTGAAGGTGGTCCAACATCTTGGAGATGTAGTTAGATTTACTCAAGATAACGGTGGCATTCCCCTTGTCCGCTTTGGTGATCACAACATCTTGGTTGCGAATAAGTCTCTTGAATGCGAGAAACTCACTTTTGGGGACGTTCCATCGAGGGGGTTTGGCATGCCTAAGAGCGACAATGCAGTCTTGTCTTACTTCGTCTGCCATCGCACTGGTTAAAGAATGGATAACATTTTCAATTTCAATAAGGAAATCAACAACCAGAATATAGGTTGGGGTGACAGCAAAGCCAAATCCTCTTCTAAGGAAATTGAGGGTGAGGGGGTCGATGTTTAGGTGAGAAAGATTGATGACTAATTTTTCTTCCCAATTGCATATGGATGTTGGCTTAGGAAGATGTGAAGTGGCGGTAGGAGGGTTGCCAACTGTCTTAGGTATGAAAGTCAGCTCAGGTAGGAGAAAAGTGGTGGTAGGAAGTTTAGAAGACTCAGATAAAGAGGAGACAGAAGAATTAAAGTGGGAAGTCCCACCAGTCCAGATGGTTGAGCGATGAGGATCATTAGTTGTTTGAGGGTGAGAGGACATGATAGGGGAGGGGAAACGGTGGTTGGTATGGCCGATAGAGACTGGGGGGTAAGTTTGGGGGGAGTAGAGGGGTCCATGCAAACATAGGTTGGATTAAGAGGTAAGGGCTGCGAAAGAGGTGCAGGAAGATTGAGGGGGGCACTAAAGGAAGGATCCTCTCGAGCATAGGGAAAAGCGTCTAACGAAGAGTCAACATAGTTAAGAGGTTTGTTGAATGAGGGAACGTGTGGAAGACAGTAAGAGGGTGTGGAAAGTAAAGGAAGATTAAGAGAATCAAAGTAATTAATGCTAGATTTGCTAAAGGACGAAGCTGCAGGAAGAAGAGACCTACCTAGATCCAAGGAAAGTGAACGTTGCAGAACGTTCCTTTGTCTGAGAGTTGCCACCAGTGAGGAAGAGCAGGAGGTTGTAGGTGGCCGCAAACTGGTTGGAGGTGAACTAGATTTGGTTAGTTTTAGACTTGTGCCCAACCATGATGAAGACATTCTTTGGAAGTCACTCGATGCAGGGATTACATCGCTATGATGGCTTGAATAGGAGGAGTTTGCGACTAGAAGAGCAAGAAACTTAGGAACGTTGGAGGATGAGACAAGTAGGCCACATGATGGAGTGAGTTCCTGGTGTGCGTGTGGGACGCTCGAAGAGGAGCTGGAGTCACCATCTGGAGGAGCAACCACCTGAGAGATGTTGCCAGACGAATAGGTTGGGCTGCTAGGAGTTGGAGCCTATTCATGGAGCAATTGTTGGGAGTCAAAATCTGCAGAACGTTGAGCTAGAGCTGGTCTACTACACTGAAAGGGGTGGTGTAGTATTTTGTAGAGGGTTGTAAACTTTTTGATTTATCTGTTAGTGCTTTCTTGTTTCAAACCCTCTGCTCTGGCATAGGTGCAAATGTCAAATAGGATCCATAAGTCTGGTCTTAGTGCTGAAGCAAGTTCTAGATGGAGAGGGAGGAGATGTGAAGAAAGGTGATTAATCTGAGCTCTGGTGGTTTTTATAACATATCTAAGGAGGGACAACCCTGCTTTGCAAAAAATATGCTCTGTATTGGGGCCCCAGAAAGGAGTGAGAAACTTGAACAAACAAAGGAATGAGATTAAAATCTCAGCATCTTTTCAAGAAAGCCAAGTCTACAATTTTCTTTGAAGCTTTGATCCTCATCTTTTCAAAAAGCTGAGCTTTGAAACAAATCTCCCTCCCATGAAGAGTAGCAATTATAGACATGATATTTCCACAGTCCATGATATTTAGTATGTGATGCTTCTGGTTTGACTGTGTGTGCTTGTTGAATTGTACTTAAAATCCACATTCTTCACCTTCCAAGGCGTGGTTTATGAACAATCCGACAAGGTTGCAATAGGTTCACCTTTGTCCAGGGGTCATTGCCAACCTATACATGGAACATTTTGAAGAGCTTGCCCTAAACTCCTTCCCTCTTAAACCAACTTGGTGGAAGCGCTATGTGGATGACACCAACATTTATTGGCCACATGGCCAAGAACAACTTAAAATCTTCCACAATCACCTCAACAACATTGCCCCTTGCATCAAGTTCACCAAAGAACTGGAAACCAATAATCAACTCCCTTTCTTGGACATCCTTCTCATCAAAAAAGGTGATGCACCCTTGGTCACACGGTCTTCAGAAAGTCCACACACACTGACCTCTATCTTCTCGCTTCCTCCCACCACCACCCCACCCACAAGGTTAGTGTGCTCAAAACTCTAGCTACGAGGGCCTTCCGTATTTGTGATGGTGAACACTTAAACCAAGAATTGTCACACCTAACCAAAGTCTTCAAAGTCAATGGGTACCGCATTAAGCATATTAAGAGAGTTTTCAAGCTAGCCCAAGCCCACCTAAACTTCAAACTTGACATTAAAGACAACGAGGCTACCTATACCACCACCTTACCTTTCATTGAAGGGATCTCCAACAAAATTGCCAAAATCCTTTGTAAGAAAGGGATTTTTTGTGCTTTCAAACTATTCTTCACTATTAGAAACCTTATCCCTTCCACCAAAGACTCTAACAACATCCTTTTAAACTTAGGTGTCTACAAAATAGATTGTTCATGTGGTACCCCTTACATCGGTGAGACGAGCAAATCTATCTGCATGAGAATCAAAGAGCACGGCACAGATATTAGACATGAAAGGGTCACAAAGTCTGCCCTCGCAAATCATTGCTCTAACACCAAGCACCACATTCACCTTGAGGACACCTGATTCTTGGTCAAGGAAGATAACTTCTTCAAAAGGAAACTTAAAGAAGCTATCTTCATCAGGAATAACCCTATCAACCTAAATAGAGATGATGGCTGGATCTTGAACCAGACCTAGACCCCCCTTTTAAACTCCCTTAATAACTAAACCCCTCTTCTTCCTCTCCCGATCTCTCCTCGGTTTGATCTCTTCCACTCTCCTTAACCCCTTCTCTCCTCTTTCCCGGCCCCATAGTCCCTTCCCTTCTTTCATTTTTCTTTTTATCCTACCTTGCACCTCCCCACATTTCTCCCTCAAGCCCCCTCTCTGGCTCTTTATCTCCCTCCCTCCCCTCCCCTCCCCTCCCCTCCTGACCCCCTACCCTCTTTCCTCATACGATGCCCGTCCTCCTCATCCCTCGGCTTCCCCTTGTCTTTTCTGTCCTCTTTCTTAACCAATCTCTTCCTTGTCACGCTCCTCCTCTCTGTTACCTTGTGACCCTCTTTCTCTCTCTTTTTTTTTACCTTTGTTCCCTCTATCTCTCTTCCTTGGTTTCCTCTTGGTTCTAATCTTTGTGGACTATTTGGGTCTTTCTTTCTCTCAGTCGTACTTCTCATTGTTTATTCCCTTAGTTTGGTTATATTTATATATACTCTTTCAGTTCTCTTGTCTTGTTTGTTATAGGTGTTATTATACTTTGTTGTTTCTCTTACTTTGGGCTATTTACATTGTTTTGTTTTATACTTTTCATATATATATCACTCTTTATTGTTATTTATTTACATATTCTTTCCTTATTTAGTTCCTTCTTTTTTTCTTTTTGTGTATATAATTCTAGATTTATATACAATACTTATACTTCCTTCTCTACTATCTTCTTAACTATTGATCTTGTTATTCTCACTTTTGACTTAGGTCTCTCCACCTTATAAGTTTTTAATATTTTATGGTTGTTGTTATACGTTGTTTACTCTCTTTTTTCTATCTTCTTTGGGTTTCTTACATGATTTTGGCTTATTAATTTTTCGCCTTTTGTCTACTTGCCTATCCCTTTACTTTCTTATATAGATATATTTACATTTTTCTATTCTTTTATATTTTATTTATATTTATTTGCATATACCATTCCTACTCTATCCATCCTTTGTGCCAATAAAAATATATACTTATACCTTTTTGCATATATTTCCTTCTTCTCTACATATCCCTATACTTGGCCTATATATGCATTTCTCTTTTATATGCCATTTATATTTATTTGCATTTACCATTCCTATTCATATCCATCCTTTCTTCTTTCACAGTCTTTGTTTGTATTTTATGGTATTTATTGGATATATATTTCCTATCTTCTTATATTTTCGTTCTCTTATAGATTGCTCTTAGGTCTATCCTTCCTTTATCTATCCTTTCTTTTAGTCTCATTTCTTCTCACTTTTTATTCGTATAGGTTTGTCCTTTATTTTTATTTTTGTGTGTGCTTATGTGTTTATCTTTGCCTTTAATTTTTTCCTTTGTCTATATTCGTGTCTAGGTTGTCTATTGGATGTCTCTAGTTGATCTTCTTTACCCGTCTATCTGTTGCCTTTCCTCTTGCATTATGGTTATGTTCTTTTATATCTATTATCTCTCATTTAATTATCTAAATATTAATTTTGTATTCTCTTTATCTCTCACTTAATTATTTATATTTTCTTATTTTTGCCATCCACTTTCCACTTAATTCTATTATTAGCTTATACTTATTGATCACCGTGCCCACAGTTCCCTCTCTCTCTTTTTAAGTAACTATATCTGCAAACACTTCTCACTTTTCTCTCTTTCCATCCTGATGATGGATCACAGAGTGTGATCCCAAACGTCGATTCAAAAAAAGTATACGCAGTCAAACCAAAAGCATCACATACTAAAAAGCCATTTAAATGCCAAAATTTTAATATTTAATAATAAAAATAATATTAACGATGTCATTTAATAATAAAATAACTCTTAAATAAGATATAAAGTAAATAAACAATTTATTTTCATTTAAAAATAATAAAAATACAAACATAATTTATAACCTATTTTTTATAAGATTTACCATATAAAATAAATACGTACCTCGAAAATCATCTCTCTCCACATCTTTTACACCTAAATTTCTAAGATAAACATACTAATTTATAGATTTTTTTTTTAAAATATAAAAAACATAAATAATTTTAATTCATTTTTTAAAAATGAACAACTGTATTCTTCAAGCTTAAATAACATAACGTTAAATGTAATTCAGCTGTCAACTATCTACCTTGAAGGAGGGCCCACATACATAGCCTGGCACGTTGCGGCAACGTGCCGGCTATTTACGGCGGGCATCCTGAAAAGGTTCCAATAAAGATTCTTCTGATTTATGTCGAAATGCGTGGTGGTCCTCGTTTGGCGCAATGTATTTGGACTTTACTGACTCGGTAGCGTATACTATTAAATTGTAACTTGGTTGAATACACGATACGTTACAGCTAATTTTAGAAATACAACAGGTATCTTCAAAATGTTTGAGTCTGACTAGAGACTTGGAACAAATCCACACAAAAATGAACACGGTTTCCACAGAAAAATAAAATCAAATCAAAATGGAAACTGCTGGGGACCAACGATTGGCTATTAGGTAGACGCGTGTTCTCGACGGTTTGGAGTCACAGGGATCACTTATTTCTATGTTTACAAATATAATATTCTAAATTGCTTGGATGGGCGTTCTACACATAGCTGTACAACACGGAAATGAAATCTTCATAAATACACAGGACGAGTGATATTTTCTGAAATAAACCAAAGTTCTTCAGAGAATCTGAGAGGCTTGAAAGAAAGAGTAGGATGCAATCCAGTGTTTTTATGCCAATGGAAGTTGTAGAGAAAAGAAATCGGTTGCAAAGGCGTGCTCCTCCGCCGTTGAAAGTTCAGCCGCCTCCTTCAGATTTGTTTGTGAAGAGCACTCCTATTCCTCTGTTGTCACCGTTGTTCTGTACATCTGGAGCAGAAATAGAGAAACCCTATATTCCAGTAGCAGAAGAAAATGAAAATGGTAGGGCAGGAACAGCAACAGAAACAGGGCATACGGCTTGTTTGTTCGTTAATTTGGGCGCAAAGGGTTGGCAACATCCAGCAGCGCCAGGCTTGTTTGGTGAAATGCATACGCCCCTGTTTGCGGTGAAATTTTTGCTATAAGTAGGTTGAAACCCTCTCAGTCTGTATTCATGGGGAAATAATTCGTGTAGAGCTTACCAAACGAAAGGAGAATGCTGTGCCGTAAGACTCAATTATTTCTGAGATCTTCCCGGTGCTTCTCTGTGATTGTTTTGTACTTAGTCGATTTAAACTCTTATGGATAATTTATATGGTAAATTATAGTTGGAGAACATTTGGGGTTTGTTTGCAATCTTATCACTGTGATTGATGGTTAAATTTATGTTGTCTGTAAATGATGATATGGATCGGGCTTACATTTAATTAGATAGTTAATGTAATGAACTCAAATATCATGTTTTCTATGCTGTATTGTACGGTTGATTACATCGTGTTCAGGTGTGATTCAGTGGAACATTTTATATTAGATTTTAAGCAAATTATAAGAAAAGTTCTCTGAACAGTTACAGTACACAAACGGCCAAGCCATAAAAGTAAGAGCCCAACCAAAAAACAGGGCAGCAGAAAGAACAATTATAGCAACAGGTAAGGAGCGCACAAGAGAAACAAATCAGTCATTTTAACATGATGCTTTTGATGTGTGAATTAATTCTGTAGATCAGAGGTGGGGTCAAGTAGAGAAAGAGGGGTTGTGTCAAATTTCAGAACTACAGTCTCTCTTATGTCACTGATAGAGAGGCCTCGGTTCTTGCTTGAGCACACACCCTACAAGAGTCTTAAGCTACATATTAACTAGGTTACATGTTAGTACTGCTTGCTCATTTTATGAAATTGGTGGATCATCCTTCTCACAAGCACACACCCTACAAGAGTTTTAAGCCGTTGGGCTACATGTTGATATTGCTTATTCATTCTACCATTGGCAGATCATCCTTGAGAGAATCTCAGTCATTTTAACATGATGCATTTGATGTGTGAATTAAGCATGTAGATCAAAGGTGGGGTCAAGCTGAGAAAGAGAGGTTGTGCTAAGTGTTAGAACCACGCAGTCTATTTTATGTCCCAAGGATTGCTGGGCTACATGTTGATACTGCTTACTCATTCTAGGATTGGCAGATCATCCTTGAGAGAATCTCAGTCATTTTAACATGATGTATTTGATGTGTGAATTAAGTATGTAGATCAAAGGTGGGGTCAAGCTGAGAAAGAGAGGTTGTGCTAAGTGTTAGAACCACGCAGTCTATTTTATGTCATTAATACAGAGACCTTGGTTATTTATTGAAACTAAGGGACACCCCCTACAAGAATCTTAAGCCACATATTGGCTAGGTTAATTGGTGGGTCATCTTTGAGTGAATCTCAATCATTTTAACAATATGCTTTTGATGTGTGAATTAAGTGTATAGATTAAAGGTGGGGTCAAGTAAAGAAAGAGAGGTTGTTCTAAGTGTGACAACCACAGTCTCTTTTATGTCATTGAAAGAGAGACCTTCATTATTTGTTGAAACTCACAAACACACACCCTACAAGAATCTTAAGCCACATATTGGCTAGACTATGTGTTAATATCACTTACTCATTTTGTGATTTGTGGGTTATCACTAGGTGAATTTCAGTCATTTTAACATGATGCATTTGATGTGTGAATTAGGGTGTAAATCAAAAGTGAGGTCAAGCAAAGAAAGAAAGGTTGTGCTAAGTGTCTTAAATTATGTCATTGAAAGAGAGACTTCAGTTATTTGTTGAAACCCACAAACACACACCCTACAAGAATCTTAAGCCACATATTGGTTAGGCTACGTGTTAACACCCCTTACTCATTTGTGATTGGTGGGTCTTCCCTGAGTGAATCTTAGTCATTTTAACATGATGCATTTCATGTGTGAATAAGTGTGTAGATCAAACGTGGGGTCAAGCAAAGAAAGAAAGGTTGTGCTAAGTGTCAAAACCACAATGTCTTAAATTATGTCATTGAAAGAGCGACCTCGGTTATATATAAAAGTGGCAAGGGCCACACCCATGTACAAAGCTTACATAAAATGAAGCAAAAATTGCCAAAAAAGCCCATAAAAATGTCTTCATTTCATACCCCAGAGGGCATACAAAACACCAACTCAAAAACTGCGTCCAAGCACAATCATTGTGCATCCGCCTTAGCACCATCAGACCAGCCCAGAGTCGCAGGGATAGCAGGAACACCGAACCCGCCCACCACTTCCATCAAGAAGGTCAAACCATCTCGGTTGCCATTAATGGTGCAGTCCTTCAATGGTCACCTCCAAACTCTGGCCTATCGCCTAGTCATTGTTAGCTAAGACTTTATTCGACCACACCTCATCCCCTATGTCAATCACATAGTTTGCAAATTTGTCCACTTTCTTGTTCCCCTCTCTGTATATATGAGAGACCATAACTTCTTTGAAGCCATTTAGATCCTTTCAAATTTGGGCTAGCAATTTTTTGAGCTTCCAGTTCGGAGTATCCTTGCCCCTGATTGCATTAATTGTTATCATTGAGTCACCTTCCACATGAATCTTTGAAATTTTAAACTCTTATAGGCATCAATACCCAGGCCTACAACTTGAAATTTTGCTTCATTGTTGGAGCCGTTGACTAGTTTCCTTGCCACCATTGCAATTATGCTTCCCTAATGATCTCAAACAATACATCTGGCCCCTGAGAGCCCTGGATTACCCCGGGTAACACCATAAAAATTCATTTTGGTCCATCCCTCCCTAGGAGGGACCATCTACTATCAGCACAATAGCGCGCCTTTGGATCAACCCAACCACCCCCATGAACGGGTGGGATAACCAATCCCAGCAAAACAAATTTCACTTTATCATCCCAACTTAAGAAGACTTTCTTACCAGGGATTTGAGATCTTACATTATTGTTAACCACTTCTACAATAGCAGCTTCAATTTTATTAATCAAGATTTCCTCCGACATTTCCTTATTTTGAAAAATTCTTCTATTTTGCTCCTTCTGTTATGTTGTAAATTGTGTGCACTTGTGTGTAGGAAGAATTTCACTATGTTTAGCTCCTCCCTTTAGTGATCCCAAGCCTAGTCCATTTTTAGGTCCACCTTAAGACCCTCTTTTGGCCTCATTTATAGAGAATGTCGTGATTTCGATTAAAGTTTCCTCATGACCCCGAGAAATGAATTGCGATTTGAAGTTAGCCCCGCATTAAGAGCAGACTCAAGCCTTAAATTGCCTCTAGGCCTAGGGCACCCAAGCGCCCTGGTCCCTCCAATGTTTCAGGGTGCAATTTAAAGTTACAAGTCAGATTTGATGTTGTTTAGGTCAACCCTAAATTCAAATTTACTTTTTGGCACGTTATGTTGGCATTTTAATCCTAATTACTCTTTTCTATAGCCTTGTATAAAAGTAAGTGACTTACCTCATTGTGAAACGAGATGACAAGATTGATTTTGAATGTGGAAAAGCTCTCTATTGCTATTTTCTCTCTATGATATTGTGTTATTGCAGGTTTTTGTTCAACTGGAGTTCTACTTTGCTCTTGGAGAGATTTGCATGAAGGCTAGGAGATGGGGTCTTGAGTCTATCTCATTGGCTCCTAGGTTGAAGCACTTTCCATGATTGGGAGAAGGGTTGGAACCACCAACTTGAGTTTGGCTTGAGTACCCGCCAAGGGTATGGTTGAATCGCCTTCTTATTCTACAGACCTTCCATGAATCTTTGTCTTTGAGGTGAAGTTGTAAGCTTCCTTGGATGAGACATCCTTTCCTATTTGCTTGAGTCATATAGGATTAGGGTTTATTATTATTTGATTAGATCTTGCATGTTACTGCACACACTTAGGATTTCTGAGCACACACGTCATCTAGACTTAATCCTAGCTATCTATGAGGTAGGAATACCGAAACAGGGGTTTGACTAAGGTAGGCTCATATATAGCCACAAACATTTTCCTATTCTTTCTTGTGTGCAAAGCAGACGAATAGGTTTCAGGAGATACTAGTCTGAGAGATGGTAGATATTACAGGTGTAGACCTGACAAAAGTGACAATTTCTGTAAACCCTAAAAGAGGTCTAGGGCACCCAAGCGCCCTAGTCCTATGCATTTTGGTCATCAAATCCAAGTTCTAAACTGTTTCTTTACCTTTGTTGTTTAGTTAGTTTCTCAGATCTCGCTTCTGATAGTCTTTTGTAGCTTAATCTTTCTCAATTAGGGTTTGATCTTGTGCCCTAGCTAGATTGGTTAAATTCGGTTAAACACTCATCTATACAACAAAGAGGTAGAACCTTTGTAGTTTGGCCCTCTCTCAAGGATAGAAGTCAAGCTTGGTTTGTGTCTCAATGTTTGTAGAAGAGAGTTTTGACCTAGTTTAACTCCTAAGGCTAGATCACTCTTTTATACACAACATTTGTTGCAAGTATGTGCCTAATCAGTGTTGTCATTGATGTCAACATATCTTTGTTGTCATTAGTGTCAACTATGTCCTATTCTATTACTTGTTTAGAAGCTTTGTGTGTTGAGGATGTTGAGAAAATTGGCCTCTCCAGAAGAAACAAGTAAGCTACAGTGAAGTGTAGAATAGACAGTGAGTTGTATGTTGAAGAACAGTTTGGTAGATTACTCTACATTTTTGCTGCTTGAATATCTTGGTTTGTGGATTGAAAGTTATTTAAAGGGATATCTGAAGATGCTAAATCCTAAGTTTGAGCTTCTCGTGTGAAGAATTGAGAGAGTTGCATTCACTAGAGTAAAACTTGCTTTCTCTGAGTATTCTCTGGTGACAGGGAGAAAGTATTTTGCTCCGTATTCCTCCGCATTAAAGTGTTTTGCTCTGCTATTCTAAAGGGAAGTTTGGGATGATGATAAGTGCCTACAATTGCAATGGTTCATGTTTTGGTGGTCCGCAAACTATCTCTCTTGTATGACAATTGAAGATAGTGAAGTTCATGTGCTCCGGTGTGAAGAATCTCATGAATAAAGTGGTTTGTGTTTGTGTGGTTGCTCCTGATGATTTCAATGTGCTTGTGGATTCCTTTTGATTATGGTCCTATCTTTACATTGGTCCGCATTAAGGAAATGAGATTGTGTTTGAAGATTATTCTCAGATAACGTAGCGTGCAACCAGTCTTAGCCAACTTGGTTAATTCTAGTAATTGCGGAGATCCCTTGAAGATTGTGGAAGCATGTTGTGGTGTGGAAGATCGTGTTTGAGTTCCAGCTAAGGCGTGGCGTGATCCGCATACACATATACTACAATTCCTTAGCATATTTTTGTATTAGGTCAAGACCTATTTTGTAAATGTTTGTAATGCTGAACTTGGAGATTGTTCCAATGGTTGATGATTGTAATGCCAACCTTGATGATCATTCCAAGGTTGATGAAGTGTATAAATATTTGTAATTGAGTCGTGGAACAGGTGTCCTTGTGTGAAAATGGGAAGATAAGAAAAAGGGCGAGGAGATAAGGTAGAGCAGGGCAGAGAAGATCAGAGGAACTATTGCACTTCAATGTATTAATCTTAGACATGATGAAGATGGTGATTTTGGCAGTGAGCCTGACAGTGAGCCGCCAGTAGGGTTTAACATCCCTCATAGTTTAACAACCCTTATTGTAATCTTTCTAGGTTTAGGGTTGAGGCAGTGAGCCTGCTAGACCTAGCTATACTTCATGGTAGTGAGCCAGTATGTTCTGGGCCCATGGAGTGACCAAGCCTGAACATCATTTTTCAAAGATTGCAATATATTTTGAGAGCTAATCCTCTCCGTGGTTTTTGCCCACTTTGGGGTTTTCCACGTAAAAATCTGGTGTCTCTTGTGTTTAATATTGCATCTATGTTTAAGCTTATGATTTCATGCATTCTTTGTTTAATCATAATAAGTGCAGATAAGTGATTAATGTTTAAGTGCAGAAGTGTTTGAGCTTTTGGGACAACTGGTTCACCCCCCCTCTCAGTTGTTTAGTGCATTTCAACAATTGGTATCAGAGCGAGATTCCTCTAAATGAAGTCTAACAACTTGAGGAAGATCCAAAATGTCTTATAAGAAGGAAGTGTCGCATTTTGATGGGACGAACTATGCTCTTTGGAGGACACAAATGAAAAGTCATCTTCTTTGTCTTGGTTACAAAGTATGGAAAACTGCACAAACAAAATACACCCTTCCTCAAAATGTTTTGACGACTGAAGACGAAATCAAGGAATATGAATTGGATGTTAAAGCAAAAATCCTCTGTTAAGTTCATTAAATGACACTGTACTGACAAAAGTTGTGGATCTTGAAACTACAAATGAGGTATGGGAAAAGCTGAAAAATCTGTATGAGGGAGATGATTCTGTGAAGGAAGCCAAGCTACAAAGTCTGAAAGTGAAATATGAAAGTTTGAAGATGAAAACATAACAACCTTTATGCAAAGAGTTGATGAACTTGTCATTGGAATAAAAGGTATGGGAAGAACTCTCAGTGATAAGGAAGTTGTAATGAAAATTCTCAGATCACTGCCAAAGTCCTATAGTCACAAGGTAGCTACAATTGAAGAATTCATGCAAGTAAAAGCTATTGACAGAGACTAGTTGCTTGGCAAGCTTACTACCTTTGAAATGAGAGAGTTTGGTGATGCCCTGCCAAAAGTAGAGACTACCTTCAAAGCCAGTACTTCTGGGAAAACCTCCAAATCAAAAAAGTACAAGGTAGAATCAGATGATGAGTTTGATGAAATTGAAGCCAACTTTGTGGATAGACTGCAAAGAGGATTTGGTAAGTTCAAAGGTAAATTACCTTTCAAATGTTTTTCCTACGATAAAATAGGCCACTTTGCTTCCAAATGTCCTGAAAGAATTGAAAGAAATAGGAAAAGATATGAGAATAGGCCGAGGATCCAAAAGAAATGTTATTATGTTGAAGATCTTGATGATGATGAAAGAGTATTAGATAATTGTGAACTAGACAATGTTAGTACTTCTGGTAATGAATGCTTGTTTATTGCTATTAAAGAAGAACCTATGTCTACTAATCTTGCTAGTTGTGTGAATCCTACTAGCTATGTGAGGAAAGAAAAACCAATGGAAAGTGCTTTGGCTCAAGTTGTTGAAGATAAAGATGAATGGGTTATTGATAGTGGCTACTCTCACCACATGACTGGTGACAAAAGTAAGTTTGTGAGTTTGGAAAGATATGATGATGGATTGGTTAGGTTTGAAGATGATACAACTAGTAAGATTTGTGGAAAAGGATCTATTTCTTTTGATGGCAATCATAATACTAAAGATGCCTTGTATGTGAAAGGATTAAAACACAATCTTTTGAGTGTGGGTCAAATGTGTGACAAAGGTTATGACCTAAGCTTCAAGGACAATGGATGCAAGATCAGGGAAAGCTCTGCAACAATCATTGCAACTGGTAAGAAGACCAAAGGTAATATCTATCACTTGAAAGGAACTGATAATTATTGTTTGTTGGCTCAGACTAATGAAAGTTGGCTATGGTACAGAAGATTGTGTCATATCAATTTTAATAACATTATGAAGATAAGTACTGCATAGGCTGTTAGAGATTTGCCCAAGCTTGTGAAGCCTGCTAATCCTATTTGCAAGGAGTGTCAATTTAGGAAACAAACAAGAACAAGTTTCAAAATCAAGGACCAATCAGTTGATGGACTACTAGAACTAGTGCATATAGACTTGTGTGCACCTACCAGAGTAAGAAGTTTGCAAGGATACATGTATTTCATGTTGCTTATTGATGATTATTCTAGAATGACTTGAGTTACCTTTTTGAAAGAAAAATCAGAAGCTTTGTATAAGTTCAAGGTATTTAAGGCAATAGTTGAAAATGAGATGGATTTGAAGATCAAATGTTTAAGGTCTGATAGAGGAGGAGAGTTCACATCAAATGAATTCAATTTCTTTTGTGAAGAACATGGGATAAAGAGATAGTTATCTGCACCTAGAACTCCACAACAAAATGGAGTCATTGAAAGAAAGAACAGAATAGTTCAAGAAGCTGCTAGAACCATGATGAAGGAAGCTAATCTTATGGAAGTATATTGGAGAGAGGCAATTCACACTGATGTATATATCCTAAATGAGTCCAAGTCAAATGTAATAGTTCTAAAACTCCTTATGAATTGTGGTATGGTAAAGTTCCTACTATGAAATATCTCAAAGTTTTTGGTAGCAAATGTTATATCAAAAGAGAATAACATCTAGGCAAGTTTGATGCTAGGTGTGATGAAGGAATCTTCCTTGGTTACTCAACCAAGAGCAAGGCCTACTGGTGTTATAATAAGAGGCTAAATAAGATCATTGAGAGTGCAAATGTCAAAGTTGATGAAAGCAAGGAAAGGTCTCCAAAATCAAGTGGATATGAATCAGATAAACCAAATGTTTCAGAAGTGCTACAACATGAAGACAACTCAGATGAAGAGGATCAAGCTCCGGAAAGTGTTGCCAAGACACCAAGGTATGTAAAACTTAATCATTCTGAAGATCAAATCATAGGAGATAAAAGTAAAGGAATCCTAACCAAAAGAAGAGTTGCAAAAGAACAAGTAAATTTCTATCTGATTTCCAAGATTGATCCTAAGACTATGAATGAAGCTTGCAATGATGAGAGTTGGGTAAAGGCTATGAAAGAAGAAATGATGCAGATAGAGAAGAATCAAACCCAGGATCTTGTTCCTAGACCAGCAGATAAAAATGTAATTGGTACCAAGTGGGTTTTTAGAAACAAGATGAAAGAGAATGGTGAAGTAGTAAGAAACAAAGCAAGATTGGTATGCAAAGCATACTCTCAAGTTGAAGGAATAGATTTTGAGGAAACATTTGCACCAGTGGCAAGGATTGAAGATATAAGAATGTTTCTGGCATTTGCAGCCTACAAAAATTTTAAGGTATATCAGATGGATGTAAAGTCTGCATTCTTGAATGGAGAGTTGGAAGAAGAAGTCTATATTGAACAATCAAAAGGATTCCAGTCATCACATCAAGGTGACATGGTATGCAGATTGAAGAAGACATTGTATGGGTTAAAACAAGCCCCCAAAGCCTGGTATGCTAGGTTGGATAAGTATCTGATACAATTAGGATTCACCAAGGGTACCATCGACAACAATCTCTATTTCAAGATCAATAATGAACAAATCCTAATTGTTGCAGTCTTTGTTGATGACATTATCTTTGGAGGCAATGAAGGTATGTGCACAATTTTTGGCAGAGAAATGTAAAGTGAATTTGAAATGTCTATGTTTGGTGAGATGAATTTCTTTTTAGATCTGTAAATAAATCAATCAGATAAAGGTATCTTCATTTCTTAGTCTAAGTATGTGAAAGAGTTGCTAAAAACGTTTGGGATAGAAAACTCTAAACCGGTAAATACTCCCATGATAATCGGTTGTAAGTTGAGAAAAAATGATGATTCACCTATGGCAGATCAGAAAAGGTATAGATCTATGATTGGAGGATTACTTTATCTAACTCAAACCGGACCTAACATAATGCATGCAGTTTATCTTCTGGCAAGATTTCAAGTAGAGCCCAAGGAGTCACATGTGATGGCAATCAAGAGAATCTTGAGATATTTGAAAGGTACAATAGATTATGGTTTGTGGTATCAAAGGGACAATGATTTCACTCTCAGTGCATACACTGATGTAGATTGGGCTAGAGATGTAGATTACAGAAAAAGTACAAGTGGAGGTGCATTCTTTTTGGGAAAAAGGTTGATATCTTGGATAAGCAAAAAGGAAGACTCAATATCTCTGTCCAAAACAAGCAAAATATATTACAGCAGCATGTAGTTGTACTCAAGTATTGTAGAAGAAACAAACATTGAAGGAAATCAGAGTTGTGTATGAAGATCAAATTGCAATCTTTTGTGACAATACAAGTGCTATAAACATATCAAAGAATCTAGTAATGCATTCAAGGACAAAGCACATATCTATAAGATATCACTTTCTAAGGGAAAAAGTGATAGATAATAAAGTCAAGTTGGAATATGTATCTACAAAAGACCAGATTGCAGACATTTTCACCAAACCTGTCATGCCCACATTTTTCATGTGGTCACAACACACATCGCACGTGTCATAGCCACATCTGTCATGTGGTTATGACACGAGATATGAAAAACTTTTCTCACACTGTCCTAAAAACCCCTTCGCATGCGTAAGCATGCTCGGCGGTGTTCTCTCATGGCGAAACACTACAATTTTCGGCGGGATATAAGTACAATTGCGTGCAACCAGACGCATACAGATCAACAAGAGGGTCTTTACGATGCCGCTAACGTCATTGCAAGAGTGAGATTACCAAAGTTCCTAAATCTAAACCTCGGCAATTTCCGGCAGCATAACGCCTTACGGCGTTAGTGGGAATTACGCTGCACTCATTTACGCACGTGGTTAGCTGATAGATTAACAACTTCCCACGACGCCTTGTTCCGACTAAACCGACTAGTGATCTCCCTATTTAGTCATTTTTCAGCCAGGCACGGTTGTCTGTCTCCTCTCTTGTTTCCTGAAACATACTCCTCCTACGACTTAGCATTCTCAACAAGGCGGTTTGTTTGCTCTCTCTTCCCTTTTCACTGGTTCTTAATTTTGATTGTATTTTTATCGCCCTTACCTTAACTATTTCTCTGTTAATTTAGTGTGTTTATATTTTGGTCTCTCTCTCTTTCGTTTTCTATGCTTTCTTTATGTGTATCCAGTCCTTTCTTCATGATTTACGTCAATCAGGGTTATCACTGCAGCTATTGTTGATATTAAACCTAACTTCAGGATGGTCTAGGTCACATAGACTGGTTTACTACTTCGCTGGACTCGGTCTCCTAGTCTTCTCTGATCACGGTATCTCCTCTTCGTTTGTATTAATTAAACTTGTTCCTAAGCAGATTTAGCAGAAGGGTCCGTCAACTTAGTTCTCTTATCCCATGTGGGAAATGTCGCGCATTTTCTCCTCTGTGTTTTCCAATGTTAGTTTTTCTTCTTCGGACTCTCTTACAGGTTTACTTATGAGGTCGTTTACTACAGTTGGGATTAAAATGGCCACATGGAATGTCTGTGATGGCTTCTTAAGTTTATTTCCAGTGATTTTTTAAACAAGGTGACGTGTAATTTTCCTCTTCATTTTCCTTCTTTTTTCCTGGTTATTGACATTATGTTGGTAGTGGAAACTTCCGAGAAACTCTTTCTGGAGTATTACATTATATTCCTTTATGCTCCCATTAAATTATAATTTTATTTTCTCTTATCTATAATTACTGTTATTATTATTACTAATCAGTATTATTAATACTCTTATTGTAAATCATTTACCGTTGTTAATACATGTAGGAGGCTCTCCACTTTATAAAACCCTGATCATGGAAACATAACTTCTTTGGTTGTTGTGTTCAACACTTAATAAAAACTACTGTGAAAATATATATATTTTATTTTATTTTTGTATATCCATGTGTCACATTTTATCAAGATTTTAAACGAGGGCCCAATAAAATGGCTCACAAAACTATTTCCATAAATATATATATTTTAATGTATATGTAGTTGACGAAATTATTCTTTTAATTAACAAACTCCACGTAATCCCTTTTATATATAGATATATATATATATATATATATATATATATATATATATATTTATTATTTCATATTATATTACTATATACATAGGCATATATAGTATCTATATATGCCTATATATATGGCAACTTAATGTATTTCATTTCAAATAAAAACCAACTTATATGTTAGGGCCAAAAGCCCTAACATTTTTTTTTGTTTTATTTTCCACAGCCAGCGGAGGAGATGGGTGGCGGTGGCCGCAGCCAGCGGAGGAGACAGAGGTCGCGCAGAGTGTTGGCCTGTGAAGGCCGCGGAGTTATAAGGGAAGGGGGATGTGGGGAGGGGCGGAGCCCCACCCACATCCCACGATGTGGGGTGTGGGTGGGGCTCCGCCCCTCCCCACACCTCTTAACAAACAAAAGGGGACTGCGGTGGGGATTTCTCCCCACCGCCCAATATGAAGCTGCGGCTGTGTTTTTACACAGCGAGTCCACAATTTTTGCATATCGACTGTCATTCGAATGTAATCCGAATTTAATATGAATCAATGCTAATTAAATATAAATATATATATATACATATATATATATATATTTATATCTATATTTATATATGTATTCAGCAGTTTCAAATTGTCATTTAAATTTTCTCAATCAACCATTTAATCAGTATCTCTAATTCTGTAAAAATGTTAATTTATAACAACTGTTATATATATATATATATATTTCATACTTTTCTCATATTTCAACTTGTTATAATGATAATTAAATAACCATTATATATATTTATATTCCAGTTTCACTTATTCGGTAGCAATGGTAAATATATAACAACTTAGTATATTGATATAGTTATATATATATATATATATATATATATATATATATATTTATATATAGCGATATATATTCCATTTTCATAACACATTTAAGTTTCTTAAATTAACAAACAGAAATATATACATGCTAGATTTCCTCTAATCTTTTCACATTAACTGAAACCACTATATATGAGAATAAACTTAAACATTTAAAATTGTCTTTTCTATTAGATCAATGAACCATAGAACTAACATTTCAACTAGTTAAGCAATTCCAAACTTTCAATTACATAAACAAACTCAGATTAGATTGCAATTAAATAATGAACTCTTCCTTTCAGTAATACTTGAAACACAAATAAAGTGCTATTTAACAAGGTTTACAAGCAATAAACTTGAAAAGTTAAGCACATTCATATTACAGATTTTAAACCATGGATATATACAATTAACTTCCCAATTATGAACTTCCCTCTCCCAAACAATATACAACTGATAGCTTGTGACAACCAAGTAAAAGTCCATCAATAACAAAATCAGGGAGGTGATTTCCTTCACTCTCAGGGTAACAATAAATTACAGCAATAACAAGAGAGGTGCTCTCTCTTCAACTCTTATGAAAGGAACCAGGCCTAATTCTCATGACAAAGAAGAATAACTGTTTCTTCACAAATATAATTTCTCTCAAGCCAACCAAAAGCTCCAAGGGAAAACTTGCGTATCAAAGACAAACAAAGAAGAAAACACCACTCATCTAGCTCTCCTCCCTTCCATAGACCCGCAAGTGGGTCACCCCCGAGTTAGGGAGACCATACTCACACCTGGGTAACTCAAACACTCCACTTCACAACAGTAACAACAACAATCCCAAAGCACAGAAACACCCGTGGGTCATTTACACAACACGGAAACTCAACTACAGTGAGTTTCATAAGGGGCAGGAGAGTGGACACACTCGACTCCAGAGTGTCACCCTGACAGATAAGTTAACCAATACACTTTCTCTTGGTCTCAAACCAAGTTTGATCACAAATTTGTAAGAAATCTGTATATGACTCTCAAGTCAAAGATACAGACACAGATACATGCCCTCAAGGCTTTCAACATCCCAAAAGATGGAAACAGGTATGCACCCGAGGAGGATCTCTCCTCCCCTACCCCAAACTTGATGAGCATTTCTCCCAAGTGGGAGAAGCTCTGTCAAACAACCCGACAACAAACCCCACAGAAAACAAATCTAAACACAAAATCACACACTTTTCATACACATTCAGCTATACGAAACAAAGGTAAAATTCAAACCAACCTTACAAAGCCTTCCTGGAATGAAGTTGTTGCAGAGCCCACAGAGTTCTCTTCCAACCTTAGCCACCAACTCCTTCTCCCTTCTCTCTCCTACAAACTAACTTTTCTATTTTTGGTAAGGCAAAATGAAAGTTTCCCCAAAATTCAACTAACTCCCTCTCATCCCAAAAATTGGAAACAAATAACCAAATTCTTTTCAGTTTTGAGGAATGGGGAGGTGACACTTGTCACCTTCTCACTCTCCCCCAAAACCACTATTCTTCCCTGGTGGCTTATGTCACTCACCCTTCCCAAGAGTACTCCTTATTCCTCTCCTCATGTGATTCCTCTTACGCATGGGAGAAATAAAAGGAGTTAAAGGGGGAAGAAGACAGGTGACCCATGCCCCTTCTTCCCTTCTTCACATGGGTGTCCCCACAGCACATGGGGGAATCTCACTATGGAAGGGGTGACTTTAAGTCAATCCTTCAATAATGGATGGCATCTCTTACCTTGGGGAAAGTAGAGGGGATGGGTTGGGTGTTGGTACAACCCATCATGTCCCCTCCTACCTCCAATTTTCGCCACTTAACTTCAGGGGGAAGTTAAGATGACTAGATGGAGGTTACTCAAGGGTTACCCATGCCAAATGGGCCCCTGGACCCATGGGGTATAACCCAGGGTCAACTTTAACCCATACAAGACACCCCTGGTCAAGGTAAAGCACAAGAAAAGGCCTCATAAATTTAAATTAAATAAGGAAATTCAATTTCAATCCTTTTTACAACACAAATTATAAAATAATGTTACATGAGGGTAACTTAACCCACTCGACCATACGAAAGACCACATTACATCATTACATCAAACACAAAGAGATCTTGGTTCCTCGTGGAACCAGATCGGCTTAACAGGGAATAACAAATAACAAAGTGCGGAATGATCTCCGAATTCTGTGGTTCGATTAGTAATTCCTGCACACTAAATTACAAGATCAGTAACCACATAAAATCATCATAGCCGAAGCAACTTGAAAACATGCATTATCATGACATAGTACTAATTAACATAAATGAAATCATATTACAATTTTCCATCATCACCTAATTAATGTTTTTCTGAAATGTAAACTTATCCAAACATCACCCAATTAGTTTTTCCGAAATCATAATAAAGTTTAATAGTTTGATAATTCCAGGAACTGCTATCCCACAAATATAAAAAGTAACAATAACAGTAATGCAAATAGTCATAACAACAGAAGTAAAAAGGGCGGTCCTCACAAAACCTTTGCCTAAGGATAGTTTTGAGTATCGCAGAGAAAAGTTAGGGGTTAGGGGTTATTACCCCTCCTCTAAACTAAGATGCACAAGAGTGGATCAGTTTGGTGGTGCTTCTTCAGATCCAGATTGATGCTTTTAGGGCTACTTCTTAGGGGGAGTAGTCAGGGAGTTCAGAAGAGAAATTGAATTAGAGCAGAAGAGTGCAAGTATGTGCCCTTTTCCATTGATGTCAAAGGGGGAGAGAAGTCATGTGAAAAACTCAGAAAGAAAGAGTACAGATGTGTAAAGAGATAGGGGGAGAATCTTAGTCAGAAAGAAATCTTGGTCAGAAAGAAAGAGTGTAGATGTGTAAAGAGATAGGGGGAGAATCCTGTTTTGATGGCTGTTGCAATTTTTCACATCATATGTTGCCATCAATGACAAAGGGGGAGATTGTTGCAAGTATGTGCCTAATAGGTGTTTTCATTGATGTCAACATATCTTTGTTGTCATTGGTGTCAACTATGTCCTATTCTATTACTTGTTTAGAAGCTTTGTGTGTTGAGGATATTGAGAAAATTAGCCTCTCCGGAAGAAACAAGTAAGTTACAGTGAAGTGTAGAATAGACAGTGAGTTGTATGCTGAAGAACAATCCTGTAGATTACTCTGCATTTCTTGGTTCTTGAATATCTTGGTCTGCAGATTGGAAGTTATTTAAAGGGATGTCTAAAGATGCTAAATCCTAAGTTTGAGCCTCTAGTGTGAAGAATTGAGAGAGTTGCATTCAATAGAGTAAAACCTACTTTCTCTGAGTATTATCTGGTGACAGGGAGATTATTTTTCTCTACATTAAAGTGTTTTGCTCTACGGTTCTAAAGGGAAGTTTGGGATGATGATAAGTGCCTACAATTGCAATGGTTTATGTTTTGGTGGTCCACAAGCTATCTCTCTTGTATGACAGTTGAATACAATGAAGTTCATGTGCTCATGTGTGAAGAATCTCATGAATAAAGTGGTTTGTGTTTGTGCGATTGCTCCTGATGATTTTAATGTGCTTGTGGATTCCTTCTGATCATGTTCCTACCTTTACATTGGTCTGTGTTAAGGAAATGAGATCATGTTTGAAGATTATTCCTAGATAACGTAACATGCAACCAGTCTTAGCTGACTTGGTTAATTCCAGTAATTGTGGAGATCCCTTGAAGATTGTGGAAGTGTGTTGTGGCATGGAAGATCGTGTTTGAGTCCTAGCTAAGGCATGGTGTGATCTGCATACATCTATACTATAATTCCTTAGCATATTTTTGTATTAGGTCAAGACCTATTTTATAAATGTTTGTAATGCCGACCTTGGAGATTGTTCTAATGGTTGATGATTGTAATGCCGACCTTGATGATCATTCCAAGGTTGATGAAGTGTATGAATACTTGTAATTAATTCATGCAATAGGTGTCCTTGTGTGAAAATGGGAAGATAAGAAAAAGGTCAAGGAGATAAGGTATAGCAGGGAAGAGCAGAGTAGAGGAACTATTGTACTTTAATGTATTAATCTCAGACATGAAGAAGATGGTGATTTTGGCAGTGAGCCACTAGTAGGGTTTAACAACCCTTATTGTAATCTTTCTAGGTTTAGAGCTGAGGTAGTGAGCCTGCTAGACCTAGCTATACTTCATGGTAGTGAGCCAGTATGTTTTGGGCCTGTGGAGTGACCAAGCCTGAACATCATTTTTTAAAGATTGCAATATATTTTGAGAGCTAATCCTCTCTGTGGTTTTTCCCCACTTTGGGGTTTTCCATGTAAAAATCTGGTGTCTCTTGTGTTTGATGTTGCATCTGTGTTTAAGCTTCTGACTTCATGCATTCTTTGTTTAATCATAATAAGTGTGGATAAGTGATTAATGTTTAAGTGTAGAAGTGTTTGAGTTTTTGGGACAACTGATTCACCCCCCCTCTCAGTTGTTCGGTGCATTTCAACAACATTTTGGTGAACCCGACTCTTCTTACACTCTTACATCCTTCTTTATTCTAAAAAAGTTTGTCTTCTATTATAGATCTGATTTCAAATAAGTGCATTAATCATTTCCTTGACTGCATATAGTAAATTTTGCATTTAAATTCATCATTAGGGTTACAAAATCCTTGCATTTCATAAACAACTATCTAGTCTTAAACTTAGGGTTTGTAGATTAGTTTGTTGTTTTAGATCTTGTTAGCATTATTAGGTTGATTAAAGTGAGTTTAGTTGTTGCACCTAATCATACTTTGTCTTTAGTACATGCTTTTCATATTGTCGTTTGAAATTGGAAAAAAAAAGCATGTGTTTTGATGAAAACCGGTCTATGCTTTTGACATTGTTTATGCTTCATGAAATTAGATCTTTGTAATGCAGTTTAGAACTCTGATCTAATGTTTAGATCTAATTACAACTAAGTTTGTTGCACATTCTTTAGTCATACATCTTTCTTTTGTTCATATATATTGATAATTAGGGTTACCTAAAATTTCATTTTATGGTAATTCTAGATTGAATATTGATAAATTTTGAGTATGTTTTAGCTATTTATTGAAAACTATAGTTAAACCATTGTTGAACATCATAGTTTGATACATTTTATATTGTGCATAAAGATACTTCATTTTGTTCCTCATTCTTTACTTTATCATTATAAAGTTTTAAAGAGTAGGGTATGCAACTATGTCGGATTACTTTATTCAAGATTTTAATGCATTTGATGAGCCGTTTAATAGTGATGATTTTGATATGTTAGATGAAGCCTTAGATGACTTCATCTCAATGGAATCATCCTCTATGACTCCTAAACCATCTCTATTTCAAAGAACCATCAATACAATTTATGTTTCTGGTTCTCCAAAAAAACCTGAGAAGCCTAAAATTATTGTGTATCTCTAAAATAATGCTCCTCAATCACCTATCACAATAGGAGGTTCTCCAAAAACACCTAGACTTCCTGGTTATATCTTCAATTATGCAAAACAAATCACTACAAATAGTCCATTCAAGCAAAATATGTTGCACCAATCCATTCATCATGAAGTTGCTCATGCATACAACACTAGAAACAATAAACAAAAGAAACAAATATAATTTGTTCCTACTTCTCTTCCACCTTCTCAACCTATTCTTCCTCAAGAACCTTGTCTTCCTACTCATAATGGCAGAGATTATGATCTTGTTGAGCAGCTTTAGGCTACTCTAACATTGATCTCTCTATGGGAGTTGATACAAATATCACCTACATACCACAAAATGCTTCAAGAAGCTTTACAAAAGGTGATTGTTCCGCCTATTGTTCAACCGAATGATGTAGCAACTCTATTAGATTGTATGCATGTGACTAAATCAAATATTCTATTTCAACCATATGAATTACCTCCCATAGAAGTGCAAAACCAAAATATAATATTGTCTATTAGGTAGACGTGTGTTCTCCAGGGGATCACTTATTTCTATGTTTACAAATATATTATTGAAATTTGGTTGGATGGGCGCTATACACATAGCTGTACACCACGGAAATGAAATATTCATAAATACATAGGGAGAGTGGTATTGTTGAAATAAACCAATGTTTTCAATAGAATCTAAGAGGCTTGAAACAAAGAGTAGGATGCAATCCAATGTTTTTATGCCCATGGAAGTTGTTGAGAAAAGAAATCGATTGCAAAAGCATGCTCCTCTGCTATTGAAAGTGTAGCTGCCTCCTTTAGATTTGTTTATGAAGAGCACTCCTATTCCTCTGTTGTCATTGTTGTTTTGTGCATCTAGAGTAGAAATAGTGAAGCCCCACATTGCAGTAGGGAAAGAAAATGAAAATGGAAGGGCATGAACAACAACCCCAATAGTGCATACGGCTTGTTGGTTCATTAATTTGGGCACAAAGGGTTGGCAACATCTAGAAGCACTAGGCTTGTTTGGTGAAATGCATACGCCCCTGTTTGTGGTGAAATTATTGCTATAAGTATGTTGAACCCCTCTCAATTTGTATTCATGGGGATATAATTCATGTGGAGCTTACCAAAGGAAAGGAGAATGTTGTGCCGTAAGACTCAATTATTTCTGAGATCTTTTCGGTGGTTTTATGTGATTGTTTTGTACTTAGTCGATTTAAACTCTTATGCATAATATATATGGTAAATTATAGTTGGAGAACATTTGGGTTTTGTTTACAACCTTATCACTATGATTGAGGGTTAAATTTATGTAGTCTGTAAATGATGATATGGATCAAGCTTACATTTAATTAGATAGTTAATGTAATGAACTCAAATATCATGTTTTCTATACTGAATTGTATGATTGATTGCATCGTGTTCAGGTGTGCTTCAGTGGAACATTATATATTGGATTTTAATCAAATTATAAGAAAAGTTATATGAACAATTATAGTACACAAACGACCAAACCATAAAATTAAGAGCCCAACCAGAAAATAGGGCAGAAGAAAGAAAAATTATAGCAACAGCTAGGGAGTGCACAAGAGAAACAAATTTCATTTTAACATGATGCTTTTGATGTGTGAATTAATTATGTAGATTAGAGGTGGGGTCAAGTAGAGAAAGAGGGATTGTGTCAAATTTTAGAACTACAGTCTCTCTTATGTCACTGATGGAGAGACCTTGGTTATTTGTTGAAACTCACAAGTACACACCCTAAAAGAGTCTTAAGCTATGATTGGTGGATCATCTTTTCTCACAAGTACACACCCTACGTGAGTCTTAAGCCATGAATTGGCTAGGCTACATGTTGATCCTACTTACTCATTCTATGGTTGGCGGATCATCCTTGAGAGAATTTGTCATTTTAACATGATGCATTTGATGTGTGAATTAAGTGTGTAGATCAAAAGAGGGGTCAAGTTGAGAAAGAGAGGTTGTGCTAAGTGTTAGAACCACACAATCCATTTTATGTCATTCAAACAAAGACCTTGTTTATTTATTGAAACTCAAGGACACACCCTACAAGAATCTTAAGACATGTATTGGCTAGGCTATGCATTAATTTCACTTATTTTTTGATTGGTGGGTCATCTTTCAATGAATCACAATCGTTTTAACAATATGCATTTGATGTGTGAATTAAGTGTATAGATCAAAGGTGGGGTCAAGTAGAGAAAGAGAGGTTGTTCTAAGTGTGAGAACCACATAGTCTATTTTATGTCATTGAAAGAGAAACCTTCATTATTTGTTCAAACTCACAAACACACACCCTACAAGAATATTAAACCACATATTGGCTAGACTATATGTTAATATCACTTACTCATTTTGTGACTTGTGGGTTATCCCTGGGTGAATTTTAGATATTTTAACATGATTCATTTGATGTGTCAAATAAGTGTGCAAATCAAAGGTGGGGTCAAGCAAAGAAAGAAAGGTTGTGCTAAGTGTCAGAACCACAATCTCTTAAATTATGTCATTGAAAGAGAGAGCTTGGTTATTTGTTGAAACTCACAAACACACACCCTACAAGAATCTTAAACCATGTATTGGTTGGGCTACATGTTAACACCCCTTACTCATTTGTGATTGGAGGGTCATCCCTGAGTGAATCTTAGTCATTTTAGCATGATGCATTTCATGTGTGAATAAGTGTGTAGATCAAAGGTGGGGTCAAGCAAAGATAGAAAGGTTGTACTAAGTGTCAAAACCACAATGTCTTAAATTATGTCATTGAAAGAGAGACCTCAGTTATTTGTTGAAACTCTCAAACACACACCCTACAAGAATCTTAAGCCAAGTATTGTTTAGGCTACATGTTAACACCACTTACTCATTTGTGATTAGTGATCATCCTTGAATGAATCTTAGTCATTTTAACATGATGCATTTGATGTGTGAATTAAGTGTGTAGATCAAAGTTGGGGTCAAGCAAAGAAAGAAAGGTTGTGCTAAGTGTCAAAACCACAATGTCTTAAATTATGTCATTGTAAGAGAGACCTTAGTTATTTGTTGAAATTCTCAAATACACACCCTACAAGAATCTTAAGCCACATATTGTTTAGGCTACATGTCAACACCACTTACTCATTTGTGATTAGTGGGTCATCCTTGAATGAATCTTAGTCGTTGTAACATGATGCATTTGATGTGTGAATTAAGTGTGTAGATCAAAGGTGGGGTCAAGCTGAGAAAGAGAGGTTGTGCCAAGTGTCAGAACCACAATTTATTAAATTATGTCATTGAAAGAAAGACCTTGGTTATTTGTTGAAACTCACAAACACACACCCTACAAGAATCTTAAGCCATGTATTAGTTAGGCTACATGTTAACACCATTTAATCATTTATGATTGGTGGGTCATCCTTGAGTGAATCTTAGTCATTTTAACATGATGTATTTGATGTGTGAATTAAGTGTGTATATCAAAGGTGGGGTCAAGAAGAGAAAGAAAGGTTGTTTTAAGTACCAAAACCACACAATCTCTTTTATGTCATTGAAAGAGAGACCTCAATTATTTATTGAAACTCACATACACCCTTCTAGAATCTTAAGCCACATGTTGGCTAGGCTACATGTTAATACCTACTTAACTCTTTTTGTGATTGGTAGGTCATTATAGGCTACATGTTAATACCACTTACTCATTTTGTGATTGGTAGGTCATTCCTAAATGAATCTCAATCATTTTAACATGATGCATTTGATGTGAGAATTAAGTGTGTAGATCAAGGGTGGGATGAAGTAGAGAAAGAGAGGTTGTGCTAAGTGTTAGAACCATATATAGTATCTTTTGTATCATTGAAGGAGAGACCTTGGTTATTTGTTGAAAATCACAAACACACACCCTACAAGAAGCTTAAGCCACATATTGGCTAGGGTACATTTTAATAGCACTAACACATTTTGTGATTGGTGGGTCATCCCTAAGTGAATCTTAGTCATTTTACATAATGCATTTGATGTGTGAATTAAGTGTATAGATCAAAGGTTGGGTTAAGCAAAGAAAGAGAGGTTGTGCTAAGTGTCAAAATCACACAATCCCTTTTATGTCATTGAAAGAGAGGCCTTGGTTATTTGTTGGAACTCACAAACACATCCTACAAGAATTATTGTGCTAAGTGTCAAAACTACACAATCTATTTTATTCCATTGAAAGAGAGACCTTAGTTATTTGTTGAAACTCACAAACACTCACCCTACAAGAATCTTTAACCACATATTAGCTAGGCCACATGTTATTACCACTTACTCATTTTGTGATTGGTGGGTTATACCTTAGTGAATCTCAATCATTTTATCATAATGCATTTGATGTGTAAATTAAGTGTGTAGATCAAATGTGGGGTCAAGTAAATAATGAGATGTTATGCTAAGTATTAGACACAATCTCTTTTATGTATTTGAAAGAGAAACATTGGTTATTTGTTGAAACTCACAAACACATGCCCTACTACAAGAATATTAAGCCACCTATTGGGTAGGACATGTGTTAATACCACTTAATCATTTTGTGATTGTTGGGTCATCCTTGAGTTAATCTTAATCATTTTAACATGATGCATTTGATGTGTGAATTAAGTGTCTAGATTAAAGGCAGGGTCAACTAGAGAAAGAGAGGTTGTGCTAAGTGTCAAAACCACATAGTCTCTTTTATCTCATTGAAATTCACAAACATACACCATACAAGAATCTTACACGACATATTGGATAGGATATGTGTTAATACCTTTTACTCATTTTGTGAATTGGTTGTTCATCCCTAAGTGAATCTTCTATGTGTGATGCAGTTATTTATAGCTAGATCCCACATATGTTTTGTTGATTAACTTAGACTCTTACGTTGTCTTATCTTAACCCTTGTAATCTAGGCATTCTCTTGGGGTAGTGTTTAGTTCCTTCTCAAGACACAAATTTTTATGTTTTATTTTTTGTTACTTACATTAGGACTCATGTGTTCCTTTTATTTTCTTCCTAAGTGTTATTTATTTCCCATAAGTAGTTCATGGTGATAGAATAGGCTTGCAATCTTTAATGCTTGGGGTTGGTGTTTAGTGCCTTCATGTGGCATTGGCAATCTTTAGTTGTGTCCTCCATTGTAGTTAGGGTCTTTTGTGAATATTAGACTATGACTTCTCTTCCCAAGTGTGTTTAGCATCACTTCCAATATGCTTATGGAATTGTACACATTACACCGCACCTTCTAGCTTATGCCCCTAACACCAGACTGAAACTTCTAATATTCCTCACAACTTAGGACCTTGCCACCAATCCAATTGTGTAGGATCCTCATTACTCCATGCACTAAGTAGTCCCATTCCTCTTAGCCACACCTTTCTCTAACTTCCAAGATCACATCCTTTAAACCTTTGGTCCTTTGACAACCTATTTGTCACACACTTCCTATTTCATAACACCTGATCAACTTATATTCCTAGAGCTCCATCAAATGTGTGAGACCACAACCCACATGGAAACATCCCAATGTAAACTCACGTCCTATAACAAATGCTCCTCTTGGTGCATCCATAACTCACCACTTTGGCTTTTCATCCAAACTCCAAGACACTCACTCTACTTATGGGCATGTGCAAAAAGATGGGAGACCAAAAAGTGGCCAAAACCACTTTTTGGTCCAAACAAGCCATAACACAAGTGTGTTATAACATGCTCACATTATGGCTCGGTAGTTACTAAGCCTAGGCTTGGTAACTACCAATCCATAATGCAAGTACGTGATAACACACTCATAGTTTAAAGTAGTTAAAATTCAAATCCTTGAACTTCCTTCACTCTAGAGTAGGGTCATGTCTAGGAAGAGACCAGAGGTATATACATAAAATAAACATTTAAGTATAAGTTGGTATTTACCTTTCTTATACTTTAAGTTATATTTTATGTATATACTGGCAAGATGTTTGAGAGTGGTTTTAGATCCATATGAATTAAATTGTAGATTCTAGAATTTGGAGGATCCCTCAAATTTTAGACTTAGTCAAATTTTTAGGGTTTCAAACTTAGCCAAATTCAAGGGTTCAACAACATGCATCAGGGTAAAGGCACATGGACCCCTTAGGTCTCTCTCTAGCTCTCCTTCTATCGCTTTATCTATCTTTCCTCCCTCTCTCTTTATCTCTCTCCTTCTCCTTCTCCCTCCCTCCCTCCCTCCAACTCTATATTTATATCTCTCCCTCCCTCTCTATCTCTCCCCCCTCTCTGCCCCACTTTCTATATTTTCCATCTCTCTCGAGCTATCTCTTTCTATCTCTCCCTCTCCCTCTCTCTCTCTCTCCATGTCTCCCTCTCTCTATCTCTTTCTATCTCTCCCCCCTCTCCCTCTCTCTATGTCTCCCTCTCTCTATCTCTATATGTACCCCTCTCTCTATCTCTCTATGTCTCCCTCTCTATCTCTCTCTCTATTTCTTCCTCTCCCCTACCTCTTTCTATGTCTCCCTCTCTATCTCTCTCCAATTCTCCCTCTCCACCTACCTCTTTCTATGTCTCCCTATCTCTAACTCTATATCTCCATCTCTTTGTATCTTTCACTCTCTAATGCTATCTCTCTATCTCTTTCTATCTCTATCCACCTCTCTCTCTCTATATCTCTTTATATTTCTCTCTCACTATCTATATACGTCTCTCTCCCTCCCCCTCCATATCTTTCTTTCTCTCTCCCTATCTATTTATATATCTCCCTCTGCCTCTCTCTCTCTCTATACATATATATATTCCCCCTCTCTCTCCCTCTCCCTCTTCCTCTCTATCTATCTATGTAGATACCTCTCTATCTCTCTCTATATCTCCCTCTCCCCCTACCTCTTTCTATGTCTCCCTTTCTAACTATATATATATATATATATATATATATATATATATATATATATATATATATTTCCCTCTATCTAACGCTATCTCTCTATCTCTATGTCTCCCTCTATCTCTTTCCATCTCTATCCCCTTGTCTCTCTATCTCTCCCTCTCTATCTCTATCTCTCCATCTCTCCCTCTCCCCATCTCTATATTTATATCCTCTCTCTATCTCTATCTCTACCCCCCCTCTCTCTCTATCTCTATCTCTATTTCTCCCCCTCCCTATCCCTATCTCTCTAACTCTATTTATATTTCTCTCCCCGTCTCTATCTCTCTCCCCTTCTTTCTATATCTATATTTATCTCAAAGCTTTAGAGAGGGAGGGAGAAAGAGGGGGAGAGGGAGAGGGAGAGGGAGAAATATAAAGATAGAGTTAAAGAGAGAGAGATAGAGATAGAGATAGAGATAGACAGATAGATAGCTAGAGATAGAGATAGAGATAGATATAGAGATAGAGATAAAGAGAGGGGGGTAGAGATAGAGATAGAGAGAGGATAGAGATATAGAGATGGGGAGATGAAGAGATGGATAGATAGAGAGGGAGAGGGAGAGATAGAGAGACAAAGAGGGAGAGGGAGAGATCTAGAGACAATGGGATAGAGATGGAAACATATATAGAGAGGGAGACATCTAGATAGAGAGATAGCACTAGAGAGAGGGATGGATAAAGAGAGAGATATAGAGTTAGAGAGATGGATACATAGAAAGAGGTAGGGGAGAGGGAGAGATAGACATAGATAGAGAGGGATCTACATAGATAGATAGAGAGGAAAAGGGAGAGGGAGAGTGGTGCAGTCATGGTAGGAGGGTTCACAGAATGAACTGTCTAGACCATGCATCAAGAGTAAACATAACAGAAACAACACAAGAATATAGAACAAATGCAGATTCGGTCACTTAGTATATCAAAGAATTCAAATACACTCTGGCCGGCAACATGCGGGCTTACAACTTGGGCTCACAGGCCTTATTTCAGACAAGTACAAGATAAAGCTTTGAAGCTCCTTTGCACAAAACTAAACTACAGATCTTTCTAATGTGAATATCTATCTCTGTACTGCTTTCCTAAGGATCTATTACATCAGTATATATCATTTCTGGACCAATAGATTCCTCCACGTCGGCTACAAGAGATCCAGAATCCCAATGAAGAGGTGTAACATGTGTTCTTGGATAGGTCAGACCTATCGGCTTGAAAATCCTTCTCCAACAGATACAATGAAGTGCGGACCTATGAGGAAGGTCAACCATGAACCAAGGAAGATTGTAGAATGAATCACAAGGATCCGCAAGTCAGCTAATGCTCCCAATCCTTCTCCTTCAACTGATTACTTATGACTATCTAAGAACTCTGCACTAAGAAAATAAAAGATCTTCTGATAGTGATAACTTTTCGGTAATTGATCCAAATTCTCTAAATTCTTGGTATGATATAGATGAATGAATTTAGATGCTATGTCCAAATCTGTAAGGTGTGAAATGCTGAAACTGAACCACAAGTTGAGCTGCTTCTGATTGAACTGCCTAAACTAAACTGGGAAATGAAAGAACTAAAATGCAAACAAACTAGAATGCAAATGCAAATGTTTTTGGCTGATGCAAGATTACTCTTGAACTAGGGTGCTCCTGCATCAGACATCCAGGGTTATTGAAAAAGTGAGTTCAGTCTACCTTTCCACTTCACAAGATATTCTTTGTATTGTCTTCCTCTGGTGCTGCGTCCAACCCTGCTATTCAAAATGCCTTCAATTTGTTCTAGTGCTTGCTGTGGTAACTGTTTCTTCAAGTCTTCTTCCATGTTGTCACTGAACTCTACTTCATGATATTGGTAAAGGTTTGCAATGTTGAAAATAGGTGAAATACCCAATGTCTCTAGTAATTCCACTTCATATGCATTTCCTAAATCAAATTTCCTTAGTATCTTACAAGGTCCAAACTTCTTCATTTTCAATTTGCTATATGTCCCAACTGGAAATCTTTCTTTTCTCAAATACACCATTACTTCACCTCCTTTTTCAAATTCTTTGTGTCTTCTCTTCTCATCTGCCTTCTCTTTGTACTTACTATTCATGTTCTCCAAATGCTTTTTCACCTGATTATGCATTGTTTTCATATGATCTACAAATTCTTCTGCTTCTACACTCCACTTTTCTTCCATGCTGACATCTCTCAATTTAGCCACTCCTCTATGATTTACTCTGGTAACAATCTCAAAAGGTGTTCTTCTAGTACTTCTATTGACTAAATTATTGTATGCAAACTCTGCTTGTGAAAGAATCAAATCTCAACTTCATATCTTCTCTCTAACCAAACATCTCAACAAGTTTCCCAAACTCCTATTCACTACCTCTGTCTATCCATCTGTCTATGCATGAAAGGCTGAACTGAACTTCAAATCTGTCTTCATCTTCTTCCAAAGCATCCTCCAAAAGTATCCAACAAACTTTGTATCTCTGTCTAAAACTATACTCCTAGGTAATCCATGCAATCTCACAATCTCCTTGAAAAATAGGTCAGCTACATGCACCACATCAGTTATCTTTTTGCAAGGTATGAAATGACCCATCATTGAAAATATGTTAACCACTACAAATATTGAATCATGTCCTCTCTGTGTCTTAGGTAATCCCATTACAAAATCCATGCTTATGTCTTACCAAGGTCTCTCCAGTACTGTCAAAGGTTTATACAATCCAATGTACTGAATAGGAGTTTGGGAAACTTGTTGAGAAACTATCCAAGGTTTAAGTATTTTTGTTGTCAAAGGTTTATACAATCAAATGACACGTACATAAGGGAATAGTACTGTCATGGGAGGCATCACATGACTATTCCCTTTTGCAACTTGACAAACTCTACTACCTTGCACAAATCTCTGAAAATCCTTATGAATTTGAGGCCAAAAGTAATTTTCACTTACGAAAGCCACTGTCTTATCAATGCCAAAGTGTCCTGCCAATCCACCACTATGCTTCTCCTTGATCAAGTTGTCTCTCATTGAACTGATAGGTGTGCACAACTGACTTCCTTTGAACAACATATCTTCTTGAATAAAATAATCTAACCATTTACTTCTATCTGCTACAACAGGTTCCTTACATGCTTTCCAAGGTTCTACAAAATTATTGTTTCCCTCATAGATGTTCTTCAATTCATCAAAACCCAACACTTCAACTCTCATCTCTGTTAATAAATTTGTTCTTGTACTCAAGGCATCAACAAATTTATTTGATTTCCCACTCCTATGCTTCAACACAAAAGTATAACTCTACATGAACTCTACCCATCTCATATGTCTTTGATTCAACTTACCTTGACTATTCAAATATTGCAAATCTTGAAGATCTGTTTATAACAAAAACTCCTTAGGCAACAAATAATATCTCCACTTCTTCAAGGCTTGAATTATGGCATAGAACTCTTGATCATAAACTGAATATCTTCCCCTTGTATCATTCAACTTCTCACTGAAATATGCTATTGGTCTACCCTCTTGACTTAACACTGCTCCAATTACATTTCAACTAGCATCACAATCAACTTGAAATACCTTATTGAAATCTAGTAATGCCAAAATAGGTTGCTCTATCACCTTTTGCTTCAACAACTCAAAACTTTTATCTGCTCTAGATGTCCATTTGAAATCTTTTCTGTCACCTCTCATTGTCTCTTTCATAGAGTTACAAACTGAACTAAAATTTCTGATGAACTTCTGGTAGAAGCTAGCCAAACCATGAAATAATCTAACCTCTCCAGTGCTCTCTGGTGTAGGCCATTCAACAATTGCTTTCACTTTCTCAGGGTCCATCTTCAATCCTTCCATAGAAATCACAAATCCCAAATATACCAACTCTTCCTTCATGAAACTACACTTCTTGATGTTTATCAGCAATTTCTCTTCTCTCAACCTTTGAAAAACTTGTCTAATATGCCACAAATGTTCTTCTTTTGTCTTACTAAAAATTAGAATATCATCCAAATACATAATCACAAACTTACCCAAGAATTTCTTCAGAACTTCATTTATTAACCTCATGAAAGTACTTAGTGCATTTGTCAATCTAAAAGGCATCACTAACCATGCATATAATCCTTCATTTGTCTTAAAAGTAGTCTTCCATTCATCACCTTCTTTGATTATGATCTGATGGTATCCACTAATCAATTATATCTTTGTGAAATATCTTGCTCCACTCAAACAGTCCATTATATCATCCATTCTAGGTAAAGGGATTCTATACTTAATTGTGATCTTGTTTATTGCTCTAGAATCAGTACACATTCTCCATTCTCCATCTTTCTTCAGTGCCAAAATTATAGGTACTACACAAGGACTCAAGCTTTCTCTAATCAAACCTTTCCTTAGCAACTCTTGTGTCTGTCTATTCAATTCTTCATTCTCTACCAGTGTCATCTGGTGTGCTGCTTTGTTAGGCAAACTTGCTCCTGGTATAAGATCCATGTGATGGTTCATACTCCTTATAGGTGGTAATCCTTAGGCACATTATTTGATATGATGTCTTCATATTCTATCAACAACTCTCTTATCTCCTCCAGCTATTCTTCTTCAGTCTCTTTCTTCAATGTTTCATACTTCTTAGGAATCAAGGCATAACACATATTCTCATGTCTCAAACCATCCAAAAATTTCCTTCCATCTACCAAACAGATTCTAGCATTTCCACATACTTCGCTTGCATATCTTTTCTATCATATTGCCAAGGTCTTCGCTTGCATATCTTTTCTATCATATTGCCAAGGTCTACCCGACAAGATATGACAAACATCCATAGGCATAATATCACACAAGACTTCATCATGATAAGATCCAATATGAAATTTCACCAAACATTGTTCACTAACTAGTACCTTATGATCTTCCTGAATCCATGCTATCTGATAAGGCTTAGGGTGTTGCAATCTTTCCAATTTCAGCTTAGTCACCATCTCCTCAGAAACTAGGTTATCTGAACTACCACTATCAATCACAATTTTACAACACTTACCTCCAGATTTGCATCTGGTTTTGAATAAACGTTTCCTTTGAGATGGTTCTTCATTTGTCTTTATTTGAAATAGTGCTCTCCTCATCACCAATGATTCTCCTTTCTCTGGATTGCCAACTAAATAAGGTGATTCAATAGGTTCTTCTTCAACATAGGCTGCTCTTCCATTGTTCTCTATTTTCTTGCTTGTACTACCCTGATTACATTCAAATGCTCTATGTCCTTCACCACCAAACTTAAAACAAGTACCTTCGAATGTTCTCTTATCAAATCCTCTTCCTTCTCTTCTATATCCTTCATTCTGGTATGCACTAGGGTTTCCTCTCCAGTAAAATTTTTTGTCATCTCTCTAGTAAGCATTATTATCTCTATCATCCTTCCTTAATGGGCTGTCAAACTTGTTCTGTTCTAGATAAGATCTGTCTCCTCTAGAAAAGGTCCTACCTCTCAAAATTTTACCTCTTCAGTCTCTCTATCTCTGATCATGTTTTTTATTCAATTTTTATTCAACTTTTAGTGCAAATTGATATGCTTCTTCCAAAGATGCCATCCTTATCAAGCTTAGTTCTTCTTGAATATTCAATCTCAGCCCATTGATGTATCTAGCCACTTTCTTCTTGCTTGCTTCACTATGTCCTATTCTAATGATCATTTTATGAAATTCTTCAATGTATTCTTTCACAGATTTCTCCTTTTGTCTCATGTTTTGCAATCTCTTCAATAGCTCCAACTCATAGTCAGCAGGTATGAATTAATTCTTCAACTTTGTCACCATCTGGTCCCACTTTGTAATCTTTTCATTTCCTCTTGTATTTCTTTCCAACTAAACTTCTTTCCACCATATAGCAGCATGTTCTTTCAACTTTGTCTTTGCAAATTTCACCTTCTCTAGATCTTCAATTTCCTCATGTTCAAAGTATTCTTCTATGTCATTTATCCAATCAATCAACTCTTCTTGATTCAAATTATTAGTATAGTTTGGCACATCCACTCTAGGTCTTTTCCTAATCTTTGAAATAGCTCACAACATCTTTACTTGATTTGATTCTTCTTCTTCATGACCTTCTAGGGTTTTGCCACTTTGTTCAACAGATTGAAATTCTTCTTCATCATCACTTTCAATATTAGGTCTAGGTGTCAATCCTCTTCGCCTATCTTCTTCAACAACATCCAAATGAATTGGCATTGTTCTCATTAATTCCATCATCTCATCCATTCTATTAGCCATTGTACCAACAGGAGGAACTCTTCATGGCGGCATCTTCCTAGGATCAAGTGCAAACTACCTCAAGTCAGCGATCAGGCTACAAGCGACAACTACCTCTCAATCGATGATCAGTTGTGCACAAGTAACCTGCCTTGGATCGAAGATCTACTTACAATAAGATCTTATGAAATCTCCTTCATCAATTCACTCCAAAGAATCAAACTTTCACTTTGATACCACTTGGTGTAGTCATGGTAGGAGGGTTCACAGAATGAACTGTCCAGATAGTGCAGCAAGAGTAAACATTATAGAAACAACATAAGAATATAGAACAAATGCAGATTTAGTCATTTAGTATATCAAAGAATTCAAATACACTCTGGTTGGCAACATGCGAGCTTACAACTTGGGCTCACAAGCCTGATTTCAAACATGCACAAGATAAAGCTTTGAAGCTCCTTTGCACAAAAAGAAACTACATATCTTTCTAATGTGAATTGCTATCTCTGTACTACTTTCCTAAGGATCTATTACATCATTATATATCATTTTTGGACCAACAGATTCCTCCACATCAGCCACAAGAGATCTAAAATACTAATGAAGAGGTGTAACGTGTGTTCTTGGATAGGTCAGACCTATCAGCTTGAAAATCCTTCTCCAATAGATACAATGAAGTGCGGACCTATGAGGAAGGTTAGCCACAAACCAAAGACCATTGTACAATGAATCACAAGGATCTGCAAGTCAGCTAATGATCCCAATCCTTCTCCTTCAGCTGATTACTCATGACTGTCAGAGAACTCTGCACTGAGAAAACAAAGGATCTTTTGATAGCAATAACTTTTCGGTAACTGATCCAAATGCTCTAAATTCTTGGTATGATGTATATGAATGAATTTAGATGCTAAGTCCAGATCCACAAGGTGTGAAATGCTGAAACCAGACCACAAGCTGAGCTGCTTCTGACTGAATTGCCTGAACTGAACTGGGAAATGAAAGAACTGAAATGCAAACAAATTGGAATGCAAATGCAAATGTTTTTAGTTGATGCAAGATTACTCTTGAACTAGGGATGCTCCTGCATCAAAGAGAGGGGGAAAGATAGAGTTAAAGAGAGGGAATATATATATATATATATATATATATATATATATATATAGAGAGAGAGAGAGAGAGAGAGAGAGAGACCTAAGGGGTCTCTATGCCTTTACCCTGATGCATGTTGTTGAACCCCTAAATTTGGTCAAGTCTAAAACCCTGATTCCCTAAAAATTTGACTAAGTATGCAATTTGAGGGATCCTCCAAATTCTAGAATCTGTAATTTAATTCCTATGGATTTTAAACCACTTTCAAACATTCTGCCATTATATACATAAAATATAACTTAAAGTATAAGAAAGGTAGATACCAACTTATACTTAAATTTTTATTTTATGTATATACCCTTGGTCTCTTCCTAGACATGACCCTACTCTAGAGTGAAGGAAGTTCAAGGATTTGCATTTTAACTACTTTAAAATGTGGCCCTACTCTAGAGTGAAGGAAGTTCAAGCATTTGCATTTTAACAACTTTAAAATGGGAACATGTTATAACACACTCATGTTTTAATGTAGTTAAAATGCGCTCGCATTATAACGCGAGTGCATTTTTTCTTGATTTGGGAAATTCCAACCCTAAATATTGGATTTGCCTTGGACATCCAACCCAAAGGCTTGGAGGTACCTTTTGGATGCCAAGGACGTTTTTTAATAAAAAATAGAAAATTCAACCAAATACGGTGCATGCTTCCTCTATGGTTTACACGTTCTTCAATGTTAATATGAAAAAATGCCAGGATGACTTCAAGTTTTTTATTAGCTTTCTAACCATGTATTTTTTCAAAAACCTGATAACATTAAGGTTTCCATCTTCAAGTTCTTTTACTAATGTGTTCTTTTTTCAGAAAACCTATGTTTAGTATTTCTAGTGTCATTTGTTACATGTTTATCAAAATTCGAAACAAATTACATTTTAGATTCTAGACTCAATTCTATACACATTGAATTTTTTTAAATTTTTGATTAGTTTTCAAAAAAATTAGGGGGGAGCATGCTCAAATTTTCATTTTTTAGGATGTGTCAACTTTGAAAATTCATAAAAATTAATATATTAATAAAAAATAATAGAAAAAATAGGCATTAACTACATGGGGGTAAGTGCAAGAAGATGGGGGGCTAAAAAGGGGTCTTAAGTGGCCACTTTTTTTTTTGAAATCAAGAAATACTGGCCTTGGATGAGAAATTGAGCATAGTTACACTCAAAATTTGGAGATGCAACCAAAACAATGTTCGTAGTGCTCTGAGTCTACTTTCTAAACTACTAGTTTTTTTTGAAAATGGCATAAATTAAAGGGTTCAAAAGAGGGAGCCACAGAAATTGGTGTTGTTTCTGTCAAAAAAACATAACATAGCATGTTTTGTGGCTCCCTCAAAAGGTCAACTTTTTTTTGGTATTTTTAAAATCACTTTAGTGAGAAATTAGCTAATAGCATGTAGTTTATGCCTAATTTTTCTGATAATTTTTTGATGAATATTTGATTTTTTTACTAATTTTCAAAGTGGACACATCCTAAAAAATAGAATTTTGGCCGTGCTACCCCTATAAATTTTGAAAACTAATTGAATTTTTTTTTTTCTTTTTTTTAATATTTGTAGAATGCAGTCTAGTTTCTAAATATGTAATTTTTTTGAAATTTCAATGAATAGTTAGTTTACAATGAAAAAAAGACCAAAAAGTGGTTTTTGCCCAAAAACAGACACACAAACAAAAGAAATTAAAGATGAAAAGCTTAACATTGTTAAAATGTGAAAAAAATCACATCGTCAAATAGATAAGAGAAAGCCTAACATTACCCAAGTGTTCGATTTGTTTGACTTTGAAACACATGCAAATATGAGGGTTAGCACGAACGAAATTATGTGAAATCTTGAAGAATATGGAAAAACACATCTGTGGATGTTGAAAAGGCACTCTAAGCCTTTGGCCTAGAAATCCAAAGAAAATCCCAAGCCCAAGGCTTGGGATTCCCAAAGCAAAACATAACATGAGCGCGTTATAATGCGATTGCCTTATAATGTGCTCACGTTAGTTTTTGCTTTGCATTTTTCCTTTTCCAAAAAAATTTGTACTGTTTGTCATGGGGAACATAATGCGAGCGCGTTATAACATGCTCATGTTATGTTCCCCTTAAATGTTTTTATGTTCAAGGCTATTAATCATGTATGTATGTATGTATGTATGCCTATATGTATGTATGTATCTACATATGCCTATATGTATGTATGTATCTATGTATGCCTATATGTATGGATGTACAGTGTCGAGGGTAGAGGAGGGTAGAGATGGAAGTGAGCCAGATAGGGGAGGAGAGGGGTGGATAAAGATTGAGTGATTAAGGTTTAAGGTTGAGGGTTGGGCATTTAGGGATAGGATTTAGAGTTTAGGGATAAGGGATTAGAGTTTAGGACCTTGAGCGATTAGGGTTTAGGGTTGAGGCTTTGGGATAGTGTTTAGGGTTAAGGGTTGAGGGATTAGGGTTTAAGGTATAGTTTAGTAGTTCTTGTGGATAGAGCCAGTAAACAATGGGAGATTATTTGCCTATTTCATAACAATATACCTCCCCTAAGTGCGGGGTGGACAACAAGAAACATAGATGTACTCCAATGCAAATATTTTCTCATAATGATCATCCTTCTAATTTCAACTGTTAATTACTCACTGTGGATGTACCATACACAAAGCTTTTCTCATAGTGTGTACACCTATTGGCATAATAAACCCCAGAGAGGCTAGAAAAACATGCCATATAACATTACTAACATTAAAAAAGTTCATAGCCATTTTTCTGACATATTCTTGCAACTCAAATATCTTTAAGAGAAGAGTGTTAAAAATGATGGGTTTAACAACCTAACATAAGGCAAAGCAGTTTTGTTGGGTTTAGGGTTGAGGGTTGAGGGATTAAGGTTTAGGGTTGAGATATTATGGTTTAAGGTATAGTGTTCAGGGTTGAGGGTTTAGGGATAGGGTCTAGGGTTGAGGGATTAGGGTTTAGGGTTGACAGATTAGGGTTTAATGTTGAGAGTTGAGGGTTGAGGGTTTAGGGATAGGGTTGATGGTCAAGGGATTAGGGTTAAAGTAGAGTGTTGAGGGTAGAGGGATTAGGGATAGGGTTTAGGGTTGAAGGTTTAATGATTGAGGGTTGAGGCTTTAGGGCTAAGGGTTAAGGGATTGGGGTTTAAAATATAGTGTTGAGCATCGAGGGTTTATGGATAGGTTTTGGGGTTTAATTTTTAAGGGTTAAGGGTTGAGGGATTAGAGTTTAAGGTATAGTGTTGAGGGTTGAGGGTTTAGGAATAGGGATAGTGTTTAGGGTTTAGGGATGAGGGATTAGGGTTGAGGGTTGAGGGATTAGGGTTTAAGGTATAGTGTTGAGAGTTGAGGGTTTATTGATAGTGTTGAGGGTTGAGGGATTAGGTTTTAGGGTTGATGGATTAGGGTTTAAGGTATAGTGTTGAGGGTTGAGGGTTTAGGGATAGGGCTTAGGGTTGATGGATTAGGGTTTAGGGTTGACGGATTAGCGTTTAATGTCAAGGTTAGGGTTAGAGTGTCAAGGGTAGAGGGATTAGGGATAGGGTTTAGGGTTGAAGGTTTAAGGATTGAGGGTTGAGGCTTTAGGGATGAGGGTTTAAGGCTTAAGATATAGTGTCAAGTGTTGAGGGTGTAGGGATATGGTTTAAGTTTTAAGGGTTAAGGGTTGAGGGATAGGGATTAGGGTTTAAGGTACAGTGTTGAGGGTTGATGGTTTAGGGATAGGGTTTAAGTTTGAGGGATTAGGGTTTAGGGTTGATGAATTAGGGTTTAATGTTGAGAGTTGAGGGTTGAGGGTTGAGGGTTGAGGTTGAAGGATAGGGTTAATGGTCAAGGGATTAGGGTTAAATAAGAGTGTTGAGGGTAGAGGGATAAAGGATAGGGTTTAGGGTTGAAGGTTTAAGGATTTAGGGTTGAGGCTTTAGGGATGAGGGTTAAGGGATTAGGGTTTAAGATATAGTGTCGAGTGTTGAGCATGTAGGGATAGGTTTTAGGGTTCAAGTTTTAAGGGTTAAGGGTTGAGGGATTAAAGTTAAGGGTTGAGGGATTAGGGTTTGATGTTGAGGGTTGAGTACATTGAGGTTTGAGGGTTAAGGGTTTCAAGATAGGGTTGAGGGTTGAGGGATTAGGGTTAAAGTAGAGTGTGGAGGGTATAAGGATTAGGGATAGGGTTGGAGGGTTTAGGGATAAGGGTTTAGGGTTTAAGGTATAGTATTGAGCCTATTGAGGGTCTAGGAATAGGGATAGCATTTAGGGTTTAGGGATGAGGGATTAGAGTTGAGGGATGACGGATTAGGGTTGAGGGTTGAGGGATTAGGGTTTAGGGTTGAGGGTTGAGGGATTAGGGTTTAAGGTATAGTGTTGAGGGTTTAGGGATAGGGTTTAGGGTTAAGGGATTAGAGTGAAGGGTCAAGGGATTAGGATTTGACATTGAGGGTTGAGGGTTGAGGATTTAGGGTTTAGGGTTTAGGGATATGGTTGAGGGTCGAGGGATCAGAGTTAAGGGTTGAGGGATTAGGGTTTGACGTTGAGGGTTGAGGGTTGAGGTTCGAGGGTCAAGGGTTTAGGGATAGGGTTGAGGGTCGAGGGATTAGGGTTAAAGTAGAGTGTGGAGGGTATAAGGATTAGGGATAGGGTTAGAGGGTTTAGGGATAAGGGATTAGGGTTTAAGGTATAGTATCGAGTCTGTTGAGGGTTTAGGAATAGGTATAGCATTTAGGGTTTAGGGATGAGGGATTAGAGTTGAGGGATGACAGATTAGGGTTGAGGGTTGAGGGATTAGGGTTTAGGGCTGAGGGTTGATGGATTAGGGTTTAAGGTATAGTGTTGAGGGTTTAGGGTTGATTGATTAGAGTGAAGGGTTGAGGGATTAGGATTTGACATTGAGGGTTGAGGGTTGAGGTTTTAGAGTTTAGGGTTTAGAGATACGGTTGAGGGTCGAGGGATTAGAGTTAAGGGTTGAGGGATTAGGGTTTGACGTTGAGGGTTGAGGGTTGAGGGATTAGGGTTAAAGTAGAGTGTGGAGGGTATAAGGATTAGGGATAGGGTTGGAGCGTTTAGGGATAAGGAATTAGGGTTTAAGGTATAGTATCGAGTCTGTTGAGGGTTTAGGAATAGGGATAGCATTTAGGGTTTAGGGATGAGGGATTAGAGTTGAGGGATGACATAGTAGGGTTGAGGGTTGAGGGAATATGGTTTAGAGATAAGGTTTAGGGTTGAGGGTTGAGGGATTAGGGTTTAAGGTATAATGTTGAGGGTTTAGGGATAGGGTTTAGGGTTGAAAGATTAGAGTGAAGGGTTGAGGGATTAGGATTTGACGTTGAGGGTTGAGGCTTTAGGGTTTAGGGTTTAGGGATAGGGGGTTGAGGGATTAGAGTTAAGGGTTTAGGGATTAGAGTTTGAAATTAAGGGTTGAGGGTTGAGGTTTGAGGGTCAAGGGTTTAGGGATAGGGTTGAGGGTCAAGGGATTAGGGTTAAAGTAGAGTGTGGAGGGTATAAGGATTAGGGATAGGGTTGGAGGGTTTAGGGATAAGGGATTAGGGTTTAAGGTATAGTATCAAGTATGTTGAGGGTTTAGGAATATGGATAGCATTTAGGGTTTAGGGATGAGGGAAAAACTCAAATTGTTGAGGAGTTTGATGCAAGAAGAAAAAAACACTACATAATTGGGTACTCTCTCCATTCAAATCTTCATTTTTTAGGTATGTCAAGTCTTTACATGCATGTTCTTTACATTTTCCTTAATTCTATTTGAATTACTTTATCATACATGTTTAAAATAGACACATTCCCAATCAAGAAAGCAGCCTACAATCTCACATGATGCCATGTACATTTTCTACACTTGGGCTCTTTAATAATTATGTGTAATAAATAGACCTTAACATACCATGATGTCAAACTATACAAGAATAAATCCTTACAACATAATAAAAATACAATCCCACTATTATCTTGTATTCATTTCTTAGGAACTAATATTGGTCTCTTTATCATGCTACAGACAAATTCTTCATCATGCCGAGGAAATGATCAAGAATTAAACCAACACAGGCAGAGATAGAAGCTAAGAATGCAAAGAAAGTAGTGGCTATGAGGGAACTTCGTGAGAAGAGGAAATTGGACATGATAAATGAAGACATGCCAATTGAAGAGGAACCACAACCATCACAAAGAGATATGGTATTGGTGGCACAAAGAGAATGAATGCAAAAACTTCGTGCTATGAGAGATTTGAATACCATAGTTGGAGAGACGTCCTCTACCGCAAGTCAACATGTAGGGACACCATCTACCACATCTCAATTTGAGAGTACATCATCACTCACATGTGATGAAGGAGGTACGCCATCATTCCCACCTCAACCTCAAGGTATGTCATCTATTTCATCTTTGATCAAAGGTATGGCATCTAACCCATCTCATTTAAATATTGATGAAATTCCTAATGTTGAGATGAATTTACCTAACTTAACACCTCCTAGAATTTTTCATAGAAATCCAAAATATTTGATTAATATTGATGAGAATATTTCGCAGCCAATGGAAGGTAAGATTCCAAAATGCACTTGTAGAAGATATGCTCATAAGATTTGGAGATTGTTCTTTGAAAAGTTAAATGAGACTGCAAGATGTCAACTATTCATTGAAATGATGTGAAGTATAAAGTATAGGTCCATCATGAAGATTTTTGGGTTGAGAACATTAGAGGCTTCAAGTGAAAAATCTATTGTCAATAATCTAATGAGTGCGTATGAGAGTGTGGGTAACACCTCATGCACAAAAGATAGTAATGCAACATTGCGTGTGATTACATCGACTATAGTAAGTAGTCAAATGAGGAAAGCTTGTCTCATTAGAAATATGAATCAAGAATTGAGAATTAATAGGAAAAATTTATCAAGAGCCATTGGAAGACGCCGAATTAAGGACACTAATGCCAATGAATTATGGGCGTTCTCGGGGAGACTACCACAAAAATATAAACCAATTATTGAAGCATTGAGATCACTAATTGAAGACATTTGGAAGAATTACACAAGGGTATCTCTGAATCAAAGGGATGTGGTAAGAAGGAGAATCGATAGTCAGAATCGTGAGCCACATCCAAAGCATTTTTTGGATGAGACTCAAACACAATTTTATAGTAAATTTCTAGAGAAGTATCCTCAAATTAAAATTTGTCAAAGATATTTTGAAATGCTAAAGCCTTTCTATGTCAAGATAAATCACACACACACTACTTGTTGTAGATTAAATATTGAATTTTGTAGCCATTTTGATGTTTATAGGTCTATATGTTTAGATATGCATACTAACAATGTTTTGTAGGGTTGTGCCATACGTGCCCCACCAACATCTTCGAGAGACTTCATATCAAGAATTTTATGTGAAAGAGAGGAAGGTCAAATATTATACAAAAAATTATTCTTGGATGGCACATGTCATCGTTGCAGTGGCTTGCAACATTTGCCAATATGTGAACATATGGAAAGAACACATGTGGTTGGAAACAAACTAGTAGAGTTTGGCAAGTATAAAATAGTGGAATATAATACAAAAGATGGTAAAGAGCAAAGATGTGTCAATTGGTTACTCAAAAGATTCCAGTGTATCAGTTTATGCATATATTTTGTGACAACATAGTGTATGAGTATGTAAGACATGCCCATAGAGCTTTTGATGGTTGGACTTGCAATTCAAGTTATGCAAGGATACATTTTTGGTTGGTAGTATTGTTTAAGTTGTCAACTTTGTAGAGAACTACAGTCTACAGCGACAACATGAGGTGCAATCACAATATTACAACTCCACATAGGTTTCTATACTTGTGCACATCGCATTTATTCATGCAAATGATAGTATAGAGGATGATAGAAAGATCATAAGGGAGTATAATTTCTATATTAGTGATGATCACACGTATTCTACAGAGTTCGTGCAAGGTTGCTTTCAGGTGTTCTACAATTATTTGGCTAGAAGGGGCATATTGTTCAGTCAACATATCATATGGTTAGATAACTATGCGTCACAATTCAAGAACTCTCTAAATTTCTATTGGCTAAGTAGGAGGCATAATTTTATAGGTATTCAGCATATGTAGAACTTTTGTGAGGTCAGGCATGGAAAGGAGGAGCATGATGGTGCAGGAGTATGTATCAAAAGAGCCATAGCACGAGAAGAGTTAAAGTATAAAGATAATGTAAAGTTGACAGATGCAAAATTGATTGTCGAGTGGTGTAATGATTCCATGGGTCCAGGTAATGAAGGTAAGTCTTCAGTTCATAGATTTTTTTGGTTGATAGATGATACTAACATTGCACCATATGAGGACTGTTGTACATTGACAGGATCAAATGAGATGCACTCTTTTAGAAGCTCAATTGCAAGTTCATGGAGTATCCATATGCGAAAGATGTCATGCTTTTGTTCTTCCTGTACAATTCAAGTCTTGGATGAGTGCGAGTTAAAGGAGTGGGTTGATGAATGATAGTTAAGTTATCTTAGCCCACTTGACACGTATCGACCCCTGACGGCACTGGAACTAACACAGATAGAATCATTGGTTGAATTTGACCACATATCAGATTTCGTTCAACCAGGTAATATAGGGCATGTATATGCATCTAATTTCATCTAGTTCAACCGGGTAATGTCATCTTACTTTGTAGTGTTTTTGTAATGTTGACTAATTTCATCTAATTTGCTACACATATCAATGTAGGGCACATATATGCAGTTATTGCAGATGAAGATAATGAAGATGGAACAAATTATTACTTATGTCATTGTGTTGAGGCCAAAAAGAAATTGGAGGCCCCTGTTATAGATGGAGAAAAAATTGAATACCCTACAGGCTCAGTGGTTATTACTGGAACATGGCTTAGAAGGTACCCACATAAGAGTGTTAATATTTGGCTATTTCAGGACTTTGACACACATCAGAAGATTCTTTATTAATCAAACCTTATCGTGGCATCCAATGTTCATTTGATAAAGTATTAGGGTAGACCTTTGAACAAAATCTTGTGGAAGGTGCGTGAGTCTGACCATGAAGCAATACTAGACATAATAAAGAGTAGAGTAGACCTAGATGGTTCATTGGATTAATTTGTAAGTATTCACATTGATTTTGTAAAGTCATGTTACATTGAGTTGTAAGTATGCATATTAATTTGTAAGGTTTGTCTTTTTTTTTATTTCTTGCTGCATTTTTACACATATACACATTTTTACATCATGTTATGCATTTTTGGTGTCTTGCTCCTGATGTGACCAAAATGCCTATTCCAATGCATCTGGATGGGTACGTTTATGCTAAGCATGGTCCTTTTTTTCACCCAAACATGTCAAAACAATCCAAGCTACATTGTACCGAAGATATCCCTGAAGAGTCCAAAGTGCAAAAAGGCAGCAATCTTTGACGAGATGTTACTCAAAAACTATGTCACTTAGAAACATCTCATCTAAGGCAACATGATCACATAGAGTGCCTCTACAATGAACTCTCTTAGTTTTTTATATCTCTGAGGAATTTGCTTGTGGTGAAAAGTTTTCTACTGCCCCAAAAATCATTAGAAGAAGGTAGTGTAAAGTTGCAAAGGGTTGTAACTTTTGTCTTGCTTCTGATGTGACCAAACTAACTATTCCAATGCATCTATATGGGTACATTTACACTAGGTATGGTCCTTTTTTTAACCCAAAGATGTCAAAATAGTCTGAGCTACATTGTACCGATGATATCCCTGAAGAGTCCAAAGTGCAAAAATGCAGCAATCTTTGACGAGATGTTACTCAAAAATTATGTCACTTAGAAGCATTCCATTTGAGGTAACATGATCATATAGAGTGCCTATATAATAATCTATCTTAGTTTTTTATATCTCTGAGGCATTTGCCCGTGGTGAAAGGTTTTCTTTTGCCCCAAAAATCATCAGAAGGAGGTAGTGTAAAGTTGCAAAGGGGTGTAACTTTTGTCCTGCTCCTGATGTGACCAAACTGACTATTCCAACGCATCTGGATGGGTATGTTTATGCTAGGCATGGTCCTATTTTTCACCCAAACATGTCAAAACAGTCTGAGCTACATTGTACTGACGATATCCCTAAAGAGTTCAAAGTGCAAAAAGGCAGCAATCTTTGACGAGATGTTACTCAAAAATCGTGTCACTTAGAAACATTCTGTCTAAGGAAATGTGATCATGTAGAGTGCTTCTACAATAACCTCTCTCAATTTTTTATATCTCTGAGGCATTTCCCTATGGTGAAAGGTTTTTCGCTGCCCCAAATATCGTCAAAAGGAGGCAGTGTAAAGTTGCAAAGGGGTGTAACTTTCATTCTGCTCTTGATGTGACCAAACTGACTATTCCAATACATCTGGATAGGTACATTTACGCTAGGCATGGTCCTATTTTCACCCAAACATGTCAAAATAGTCCAAGCTACATTGTATCGACGATATCCTTGAAGAGTCCAAAGTGCAAAAAGGCAACAATATTTGACAAGATGTTACTCAAAAACTATGTCACTTAAAAATATTCTATCTAAGGCAACGCAATCATGTAGAGTTCCTCTACAATAATCTCTATCAATTTTTTATATCTCTAAGGCATTTACCCATGGTGAAAGGTTTTCTGCTGCCCCAAAAATTGTCAGAAGGAGGTAGTGTAAAGTTACAAAGGGGTGTAACTTTTGTCCTGCTCCTGATGTGACCAAACTGACTATTCAAACATGTCTAGATGGGTACATTTATGCTAGACATGGTCCTTTTTTCACCCAAACATGTCGAAACAGTCTGAGCTACATCGTACTGATGATATCCCTGAAGAATCCAAAGTGTAAAAAGGCAGCAATCTTTGATGAGATGTTACTCAAAAACCATGTCACTTAGAAACATTCCCTCTAAGGCAATGTGATCATGTAGAGTGCCTCTATAATAACCTCTCCAAGTTTTTTATATCTCTAAGGCATTTGCCCGTGGTGAAAGGTTTTCTGTTGCCCCAAAAATCATCAGAAGGAGGCAGTGTATAGTTGCAAAGGGGTGTAACTTTCATCCTACTCCTGATGTGACCAAACTAGCTATTCCAACACATCTAGATGGGTACATTTATGCTAGGCATGGTCCTATTTTTCACCCAAACATGTAACAGTCTGAGCTACATTGTACCGATGATATCCCTGAAGAGTCCAAACTGTAAAAAGGCAGCAATCTTTGACAAGATGTTACTTGAAAACCGTGTCACTTAGAAACATTCTGTCTAAGACAATGCGATCATGTAGAGTGCCTCTACAATAACCTCTCTCAATTTTTTATATCTCTGAGGCATTTGCCCGTGGTAAAAGATTTTCTGCTGCCCCAAAAATTGTTAGAAGGAGGCAGTGTAAAGTTACAAAGGGGTGTAACTTTCATCCTGCTCCTGATGCGACCAAAATGACTATTCCAATGCATCTAAATGGGTACATTTATGCTAGGCATGGTCCTATTTTTCACCCAAACATGTTGAAACAGTTTGAGCTACATTGTACTGATAATATCCCTGAAGAGTCCAAAGTGCAATAAGGTAGCAATCTTTGACGGGATGTTACTCAAAAATTATGTCACTTAGAAACATTCTGTTTGAGGGAACATGATCAAGTAGAGTGCCTCTACAATAACCTCTCTTGGTTTTTTATATCTTTGAGGTGTTTGCCCATGGTGAAAGGTTTTCTGCTGCCCCAAAAATCATTAGAAGGAGGCAGTGTAAAGTTGCAAAGGGGTGTGACTTTCGTCCTACTCTTGATGCGACCAAAATGACTATTCCAATGTGTATGGATGGATACATTTACGCTAGACTTGGTCCTATTTTTTACCCAAACATGTCGAAACAGTCCGAGCTACTTTGTACCGACAATATCCCTGAAGAGTCCAAAGTACAAAAAGGCAGCAATCTTTGACGAGATGTTACTCAAAAACCATGTCACTTAGAAACATTCTGTCTGAGGTAACGCGATCATGTAGAGTGCCTCTACAATAACCTCTCTTAGTTTTTTATACCTTTGAGGTGTTTGCCCATGGTGAAAGGTTTTCTGTTGCCCCAAAAATCATCAGAAGGAGGCAATGTAAAGTTACAAAGCATTGCTAAGAAATCCTCAATACTCAAACACTCCAATGAACTGAAGCAACTTCTTCTTAGGTGCAAATGTAAGGGTACACAAGGGGAAAATGGCACCTAGATGACTTAGTGCATTTCTATGACTTCATTCACATGTTTAAATGTTTGAGAAACTCTCCTTTACTAAGCGTTTGCCCTCATGTCAATGTTAAGCTTTATACCTCCTAGGCACTCAATTAGGTGATGTCATTAGATACAACTTACCCTTAGGTGCCAATGTAGCTTTTTTAATCCATCACACTTCTAGGTGCTCAAATTTAAGGTCTTGGACTTGTATCTTATTCCTAGGTGCAATTGGATGATCTTCCTAGATCTAGGCGCTCATGATGGTGGGAAATTACATGAAGGGGTGCCTAAGTCCAATTTGACTTTGTATTTGATATTTTATGACTCCAATTGACTAGGAATGGCTCAATTTCTAAAGTGCTAACTCAATAATGTAAGTTTAAGGTCTTTTCCTTCTAGGCGCCAATTAATGAGTTCACTAGATGCAATTTCTCCTTAGGTGCCAAAACTAGATAGTAGAGATAAGAGGAGGTGCCTAGAATCAATTTAGGCTCTATTCATTATTTGTAAGACCTTGAATGATTAAACATGCTTGAAGTAAGCCTTTCTCTCTTAGAACTTACTCAATGATATAGATTTGTGATACTTTATCTAAGATGCCAATCTAGATCTATATGGAGGTGAAAGAGCGCCGAACATCATGAAGCTTTATACTTGGCATTTTTTATGCTTTAAATAATTATGAAGGTCTTAGGATGACTTTTCCTATCTAGGTGCCTACTCTTAGATGTCCTTGGATGCAATTTCAATCTAGGCACTCATGGAGGTATTGAATGACAAGCAAAGGTGCCTTAGCTTACTTAGCCCATTTCTTTGGATTTTGATGATCTTGACTCTTAAATGCCATCTAGTCTCATGCTCTTAAGCTCTCCTCTTACAAGGTGCCATATTGAATGGATTTAAACTCTCTTGTTATGCTTAGGCACCAATTCAAGGTCATTCTGAAGGTAAAGAGCACCTAGAATCCATTTGACTTAGCTTTTAACATTTCAACAAGTTTAAGCAATGGGAGAGATCTCATCAAGGAGTCCACTCAAAGGATTGTTTCATGTCAACTCTTCCTAGGCACCAATGTGTGATTAGATGACAAGGAAAGTGCGCATAAACTCCAAACATTTAATCAATCTTCATATACATACTTCTCTCCTTCAAGGCACTCAAAGTGGTTAACTCATTCTTTAATTCCTTATTCTAATTGGTTCTAAGACCTTTAGGCACTATCATTCACCAATTCAAACCTTCAAACACTTTTAAGGCACTCAAAGTGATGTCCATCACCAATCCACTCCTTAGGCGCTCAAATTTGATTGTAGAAGCAAGAAATTGTGCCTAAGGTTTATGTTGCTCAAGAGCTGCTTTGCAAGGCACCTTAGATGATGATCAAGGTAAGACTCAATGTAATCTCATAACCTTGCCTTATATGCAAGAGGAATTACATTTAATAACCACAATGGTAATCAGGTGCTCATAAGCATATGATTTTGACTATCTTATTCAAAATAACAAACATACTCTTTGCATCCCAATATGGTATAATAACAAGAAATTAAGAAATATTTTCAATTGACCAACTCATAAAGAATATGGATCAGCATACTCATTTGAATATTTTCAATTGAGCAACTCATAAAGAATATTATTTTTTTCTATTCAACATAATGATTTTTTTTTTTTTTTAAATACAACTTTTATCTTTTAGTTCCAAAATGAGGTTTAGGTGATACTTGAATAACAATAGCTAGCTTATTAGATCAACAAACATCCTATGTAATACAATTGGACTTTAAATATTTGAAGTAGCCATCTACAAATATCCATTCAAACGTGGATTTATAATGCAAGTATAGACACCATCAATAAAAAAGATTTGTATTAACCAAATATCCATATAGGCATACATTAATATCTGTTGATATAAGTATAACATATATACAAAATAGCCATATAAGCTTACAAGAATGCCATATAGGCATACAATGTCAACTATATACAATACAAAATATATGTCCACAAATGCCATATAGGCATACAACAAAGGAACACAATAAAAAGTCATTCCCCTCTGGCTAGTGAAGAGAATAGATCAAGGGTAGCCTTTGATCTTCTAGGGGATGGAGATACGCATGTGGGTGGTCTACTATGAACCCAAGGGCTGCTCCTATTTAGTTCTTCCTACATGTTTAGCTGTTATAATAAAAAGTATAGACATTAATATATAGAAATTACATGTTATAAAAAATGAAACATTTAACAAAATAATCACTTAGCACTAACGTATAATTTGTCTCCTCACTTCCCTTAGTAGCAGGAATAGGCTGTGGTGATGTCATGTCCTATAGAAACCATCCAGATAGAAATTAAACTTCAAATCAATAGTCTTTTGATTTTTCAAAAATAAACAACTATAACAATGAATGTAAATTAAAATTTACTAATTTGCCTCATACCCTTGTCAATGCCATGGAGCTATGAATCACAGAGGTCACACCATGCTCCATTGCCCTTTGAACATCGGGAGGTGTCTCCACAGCCTACATCATCTGGAAATAAAACAACATTATTCAATTATGAAAACTATAATAGTGATGCAAATCATGGCTCCTAACATACACACACGTTCATCTAAACATGGAAGTACACACAATAAAGCACACAAGTCACATACAAAAATCTAGTAAGTACAATTCATTCATTAAACTATTTATTTTATTACCTCCATGAAGCTTTGAAGTCCACCACCACTGACAGGTGTTGCTGTGAAATCTCCACTATTAACCTATTCAACATCCAAAATCAGATATTAGAATACCATTCATATAACGATGCTATTCACAAGTAATATTTATAATTGTTTACTAGTTACATACCCTGACAATAGATGATCTAGTATAATATGCAGGTGGAGAACCACTGAAAACTGCATCAACGGTATGACCCTAAAATTTCATTAAAATCAACAAACTAAATTAGTTAATCTTGCATTTCAAAAATAAAATTTAATAAATTAAATTCAATAAACTTGCTAATATTTACCTGAGTATCAAGGATGAAAGTCTCACTCAGGAGGGCATCTATCATTACCATCTACTTAGTTGCAGATGTAGCCTATGCACGCTTCTTGACTATCCATGGGGTCATAACGACAGGCTGACCCACAAGTCTGATAAGTATGGGGTGGGACCCTACTCCTCGCACTATCTCCCAACCCACTCTATACTGCAAGACTAGCATGCTCTATGATGTTTTGGGTCAAGGCACTAATGGATTGAAGTGTATTGACCTCAACACTCTCCTTCATAATGGAAGGGATAGAAACATGCTCATGGGCTGGTCTGCTGATTACTCATCTCACTGCCTACTGTGGGTCAACACGTGCCCCTGGTCTATCTTGTGCTGACCCCCCACCTCTACCCTGGAAGTCCCTCATATCAAAATAGTTTGGTACTTATTAAGGACAAACTCGCAGTAAAGTTTCCTCAAAAAGTATTGTGGGACCTCATTAGTATTGCATGGAGGATAGTCAAGAACCATCCACCACCTCTGCCCAAAATTGTCTCTTATCGCTTGGTTGTTACACCAATGGATAGGGAACCTCTTGCATGTAATGGGTGGAGGTTGATTTGTTTGTGGGTTTGTGAAAATCGAACACAAGTCTAATTTTGTAATTTGTAATTTTTTCACATCTTGGTATGACAGCTTGTCTGCATAATAGTCTCTAAACTCTCGCCTGTTATCCATCCAATTAGTTATTTGATTGCTAATTGAATCTACATTTGATAACATAGATTCAAGAGATTCAGCAAGCATGGACCTATGCAAGGTTGAAGTGGAAGGATCTTTCAACCTTGCAATTATATCTTTAATTTCTTTTTTGTTGTTTTCAATTTGCCCCATTATATTTTCTTATGTTCCAAGGGCATGTCGAGGAATGGATGGAGGAGGTTGTTGTTCCACAAGATTTTGTGGATTTTGAGGAGGAGGAGGAGGTGCATTAACATTTCCTGACAATTAACAAAATTTACATCAAAAATCAACTCAAATCTACCTTTTTAGAAACAAATTCAAACAAAAAACAAATAAAACTCACTCCTTTGGTGTGCTCGACGTCGTGGCAGCATTTTGGCGATGAATTGTAAAGATTTTTGTGTTGAATTGAGATTTCTAAAATGCGAGCACGCTTCCTAGGGTTTGCAGGCCATGGGTATATAGGAGGAAAAAGAAAAGAAATGAAGTGAAGTGAAGTGAAGCTTTTTTTTTAATTTATAAGAAGTAATAACATGCTCGCGTTATGCATTATTTTTTTTTCAAAACAATGTGGTCACTTTTTGGCCCCCCATCTTTTTGCACTTACCCATGGTGTTAGCTAATTTTCTATCCAAGCAATTTGTCTACTATTTAAAAAAGTTGACATTTTAGGGGGATCACACTAGATACAATGTTATATTTTTCTGACAAAAATAGAAGCACTTTGTGTGCTCCGCTTAATTGAACCTCTTAATCTCTACCATTTTTAGAAAAAAATAGTATTTTTGAAACTAGATTCGGAGCACTACAAAACTTGTTCTTATGACATCTTCTAATTTTGAGTGTGGCTATCTTCAATTTCTCATGCAAGATCTATTTTTTTTATTTCATAAAAAAGTGGCCACTTATGACCCTCTTTTGGTCCCCCATTTCCATGCACATACCTTTATGAGTCTGTCAATGCCCTTCCATAATGGTGTTATTTACTTTGACTTCTTGACTCCTCTACTCTAAATTTGACCTCATAACCTATTAATTCACCAAGCACTTTGACTCACAAAACCAACTAGTCACCTACTGGCCTTAGACATGGGTCTTTGACACCTTGTCCATGTGGATTGCATCCAATGCAAGTGAGGTAGTATCATTCCTTGAAATTGTTCACCCAAGACTCCAAGTTTGTAATGCCCCCTTTCCAATATTTTAATTTGTGGAACCAAAATCCCATTCCATATTTCCTATACTTAGGGAAAGTGATAGGGAAATAATTTCATTTTTTTTCGTATCTTCAACATTTTCATAAATTACATTTTTGGAGGTCTTTGGAGCATTTCTAGGGACTAGTTTGTTTTATAAAAAATACATTTTTTATTTTTTGATGTAATTATTTTGGAGATCTTTTCAACACACCAAAGAAGTTTGATTCTTCCCCACTAGGCTAGGAGTTAGGACCTCACCAAGTTGGGGAACCTAAAATAAATATGTGTTTAGGGGCCTTATGTAACTCTTCCTATTTTTACCTAGATTTTATGGAGGAGTTACCATCTATTTTAGCCAAATGGGAATTGGAATTTGGAAACCCAAATTGGGCCTTCAACATCTATAAAATGCAAGTAGCTCTTCATTTCAACATCTCTTTTTATCTTACCAAAACTCTATCAAAATTATTTGAGCACTTTCATTCATTCATCAATTTGAGGATGAAACCCCTTAGATTCTTAGAGATTATGAGATGAAGCCCCTTTGGTTTCTTGAGGGAAATCTCATATAGAGGTTATATTTGTACATTCAAATCTTAGTTTTGTGATAACTAAAATGTGACTTAGATACAACATGGGTGATTCAAGCTCTAGAAAGCACATGCACTACACCGTTTCTAAAGGCACTAGCCAAATCATTCCTACCTTTCTAAGGAAATCTAGTTAGGTAGGGGTGATTAGGATGATTACTCTGGGTAAGTGCACAAAGATGGGGGACCAAAAGGGGGTCTTAAGTGGCACTTTTTTTTGAAATCAAGAAAGACTGATGTTGGATGAGAAATTGAAGATAGTTACACTCAAAATTTGAAGATGCACCAAAAACAAGAGTCGTAGTGCTCCAAATCTAATTTCTAAATAGTTGAGATTAAGGGGTTCAAAAAGGAGGGCCACAGAAATTGGTCCTTTTTTTCAAAAAAGCATAATATAGTGTCTGGTGTTCCCCCCCTAAAATGTTAATTTGTTTTTAGTATTTCAAATATTGCTTTAGTGAGAAATTAGCTAACACCATGTAGTTTATCCCTAATTTTTTTATAATTTTTTCATGAATAATTAATTTTTTACTAATTTTGAAAGTGGACACATCTTGAAAATCAAAAAATTGAGTGTGCTCCCCCACTAAAACTTTTGAAAACTAATTGAAAATCTATTTTTTTTTAATATGTGTAGAATGGAGTCTAGTTTCTAAAAATGTAATTTATTTGAAATTTTGATAAATAGTTAAAAATTAAAATAAAAAATACTACACCACTAACAAAAGAAATTAAAGATGAAAACATTAACATACTCAAAAAGTGAAAAGAATTATATGGTTAGAAAGCTAAGAGAGAGAGAGATTAACATTATCCTGGTATTTTGTTGACTTGTCATTGAAACAAGTGCAAACTTGATGGGGAGCACACTCAAGATTATGTAATTATTTTTACAATATGCAAAAACATGTCTTTGGACATTTAACACTCAATCTAGGCCTTTGGGTTGGAAGCCCAAGGAAAATCCAAGCCAAAGGCTTAGAAATTAACAAAGCAAACAATAACAGAAGCACATTATAACACGCTCATGTTATTGTGAAGGAAACTCATCTCACCCTTACCTTCTCTTTCTCTCTCTCCCACTCTCTATCATTCCTTCCCTCTCTTCTCTCTCTCACTCACCTCTCTCTATGTCCACTCTAGGTCACTCCCTTTCTACCTCTCCCTCCCTCCTTACCCCTTTCTCTATTATTTTCTCTCTCTTTCCTCTCAAGGTCAATACCACTCTCTGTTGGAGTATAGGACCACTGAGAGGGGGGGTGAATCAATGCTCTATAAACTTTAAAACATTTTGCACCTTTTAACTTACAAGACAAAGAGTGAGGAAGACTTCAATGATCTATCAAACACATATGCACAAGTATGATAATAAAAAGTATGAATTAGGACCTTAAGAACAAATCATTAGGGCACACATACAAAGACAAATAATATAAACTAGGACACAATGATTTTCATGAGTGGAAAACCCTCATAGAGATGAAAAACCACTCTAAAAATGCCTCACTAGCTTATCAAAATCTCACTAATTACAATAGTTGTCTCACTGACAAATAACCATGCCTCACTAGCAAATTAGGACCTTCACTAGGTACAAAAGGTATCTCACTGATACACATATGCCTCACTGGAAAAATAAGAACATTAGAAAGGAAACTTAATTAAGGGGATTACCCTGATTCTCTACAATACATCAACCATTTCAACCTTCTTCAACATACATCACTTACTATCTGCATCACTGCTACTTCTTTTTACACCCTTCCTCAAACATGCTTGACATATGCTTCACTCTTCAACTGCCTCCTTGTAGATTTGTCATACTGTCTTCACAAAAATCTTCACACAAAACAAGGCTTTACAAATATACATCAAATGAATCAACCTATTAGGAGTTACTGATATAACGATGACATTACAAACCTCAGCAACTCACAATCACCAAGTCCAAAGGATACTTACACCAAGAACCTCTTTTGTATTCATATCTTCTTAATCATACATGCTCATATAATGTAGACTTCATGAGTTCTTTTCATATAGATCTGACATCCTCCAACACAGGTCCTATTTCATCAAAATTATACCTTTTCTCAGCAACAACATCACATTCTCTTACACACAATCTCTACTAATCAAACCATCACACAATATCTGCTAATCAAACCATAACACAATCTCTGCTAATTATGCCATCTTTCAAATTCATTGTTTCAAAGGTATACTCCTATTCATTCAATTGTTGGCCTTTTTATATGAATGTGTAGATCTTCCTTTTAGACTATAGATAACCAACACACCATCTATCATTCATAATCCTATCAAACAGAATGAACAAATCAATATACTAGCCTTCTAAGTTAGTTAGAAAGTAGTTACAAGGTAGTTGGAGCACCTTCTAAGAAACCAACCATCAAATTAAATAAAAGAAGTATTTGTTGGATTTTGAAACTATTTTAAACTTCCACCTTTCAATCTCCTTTTCACACCTTTTTGATTTTTAACTATGGCCTTTGATTTCTTTTTAACCACCCAAACACTTAACACTTACCATTGCTTCTAGTAATTCCTAGTAGGTAGGGCCATTTACCAAAATGTTATAAAAGCCCTCCAACTGGTATATTTTAAGTTGACAACCTTTAATCAATGGTCAACTCTCAAACATAATAAAAGTTAACTCCTTTTGAGTGATGGGGAAAAGAGATTTAAGGACTTTATCTTAGGTTAGGGTATTAACCAACAACTAGGGTTTTAGATGAATACAAAACTTGAAAGATAAGGAACCCTAGATATAAATGAAGATAAAGAATGATCCTTTTAACTTCTGATTCTCTATGAAGAATAAAGTAAGGAATGAAATGATGTTAAAATTAAAATGCAGGCTTCTTAATCAAATGCAAATTGGATTCATCATTTCTTCATATTGATGCAATCCTTCTGAGATTTCTTGGATGAAAGAGACTGTAGGACCAATGACAAACTCATATATCAACATCAACCAAATCCTACCCTGAACACCATGATAATGAGTAATGAAGGAACATACATATGGAAGACATCCTAATGTAGCAATGGGAATCTGATAAAGGCTTATGCAATGAAGGCTCATACATATGGAAGGCATCTCCAAGTAACACATCTGATCACCAACTCAACATCTTAGGCACATCAACAACTGCTCCTCAGAACACCAATGTGAGGTACACCAAATGATTAAGGCTTACCATGATGACAAAACATCCTTTGATCTTTCAACTCCTTTTGACAAAAATGACCTAGCTAAAATCAACACCATCTTGTGGCATCCACACACATCCTAACTGAACAAGCACCTTTTTGACATCAATGACAAACTACTGTCATCAATCTCCTCCTTTGTCATTGATGGAAAAAAAATAAACAACCACTCCATATTTGCTCTCCCCCACTTTGACATCAACTTGCAAAGGCTGTGAGAAACTTAACACAATCTGCACCAAAGCTCCCCCTGTCTATCATACCCTGCAATATCAATGTCTTCCCTGCTATCCATAGTCCATACATTGAATTCATTGGAATGATACTCTACTCTTGAACAATGCACTTGAGCCCCTGTCATGATTGTAAAGCTATGATTCCTTGAAGCAAATATATTCTTCAATTGTTAAAATGGTGTATTGCCTCAATTGCCATTCAATTGATCTTGTCACAACATGCATGCCTCAAATGTCTTCAACCTCCATCAATTGAATCTCCACTTGATCCACTGGTTGACATCAATGCCAACATCATTCCATAATGCAAACCATACTATACCATAATTGGTTACTGTGATATCACTCAGCAACTCATCAAGATAACATTTTCTTGTAACAACAAGTCATTGTAAACAAGAATGATCATTGTCCATGTCGACGATCATTGTCCATGCTGCACTTTGAAACATAATAAAGCACTACACATAGTTCCACTATTATTATATAAAAGCATTCTACTTTTTGTAGATCATACAAACCAACAAACCACTGTGATTGATGACTTCAACTGATTATATCAGCTAAGTAGAGTAATGATAGCTATTCAATGTTCATAGCTCATTATTTCACTATGTAATTTAATCTCAACAATGGAGCATTGGAAGCACTGTTTGAACTATAAGATCGATGCCTCTATAATTTTGAAATATTGATCTTCTACACTATCATATAGATCTTTGTACAATATGCATAACACTTAGAATTTGTACACATTTTCTTGAAGGCTTGATGATCTCTGATAACCTTGAACTTCACTTCTCTCTGTGAATTAGTATTGCCTGGCTTGGACCTGTCAATTTGCAATTATCATTTACATATAACCAAAGAAACATGTGGCACATATCTACAAGGATACCATCAAGAAGATATTGGCCACTGTCATACTGAACATAAAAACACTACTACCACTATCCACTGGACTGAGAAACACTATCATGACAAAGATAGTACTACCCCACTATCCATGATAATAAGCATGTACACAAAGCATGAGTTACTATCCTAAACATGACACTACTCTTTGAAGAGATTGATCAACACAATACCATAAACAACATGAGAATAAAGTGTTCATATACCATACTGTCCTCATAAGATGGATGATGAAAGACTGGTAAACTCCATAGATACTTAGCAAAGAATGGCTAACCATCAAGATTACCATCACTGGTGAAACAAACCAACACATGACTGACTTCAAAAGCTGCCTTATATCAAGAATCAATTGCATGAAAGTATAGAACTCTGTCACATCTCTGTAATAAGACAAACTATCCCCTGTCAAAAGACTATAGACAATTATAGTAGTGGTTCAATTTGATCTGTCTATATAAGAACAAGGGAAAATTACTCTCTTTTCACCATGGAAAAACATTACAAAAAAAAACATGCAATCCTGACTATCTCCCACTTGCATTCATGTTTACTAGGACACTTGCAACAATTCACCATCTATCCACAACTCCTCTTTGTACTAGACTAGTTGCAACATCAAATTCATACTGAAGAAACAAAAAGATACAATCCATTGTGATAAAACACAAAAACTCACTGAGGTACTGAGATCTGTACATGTTTGCCCACAAAGGTCTGCAACATACATAAAGTCCTATCACTGTCACCTAAACAAGAAAATCATTGTCATAGCTTGTTAAAGCATCTTTTAATGACAACACTGAACCAACTCATGAGTTGACTACACCTCAATTAGAAAACCAATCACTTTCCAAATCAGAATACTCTATCACTGCAAATATAAAGGTCTCTACTCTTTCATATAATCACTACATTCACATTGTCAATGAATACACTGCATAGATCAAAACACTAAAAGACTACTTCTTTACATAACATAGGAAATGTATCCAAAACATCAACCCCTACAACTGATGGCATTTCTATTTTCTTTATGCTTTGATGAAGCCAAATCCTATTTTCTAAGATCTATGATACTTATCAAACTATGTATCACTGTGACCAAACACAAATACTTATTTTACTGTCAAAACATTTATGATCTTATTGGTAGCACAAGGATTTCCTTGTCGAGAGGAGATAAACACAAAGTATGATGTATGCTCAAGTGTGATATATGATCAATTTCCTAATACCAATCCAAGCAGCACCCAAACTACAACCTGAATATGATGAAGCTTTGCAACAACTTTGTAACCTTGTATCATGAAGCATACAAGTAATGAACAATACCATATAATGCACAACACCATATAAATAATGATGCAACAACCTTTGTGCTATTAATAAGATATCAAACTCAATGAGAATCACTGTGATCTTTAAGAACTACTATACTTTCCACTATGACACCTTGAAAACAGTGACCCTAAGATGAATATCCTCTTCAACATCAAGTGAAGTGAATACCCTTATGAAATGAATACCAATCATTACATCCTAACCACCAAGAGATGAATACCAACATAAAATGATGATGCAGCAACAAGCAAACATTCAAAGATCCTCTTTGCAAATCCATAAGCACCTTGATGAACACGTCTATGCAACAATGAGTAATTGTTGTAACCATCAACACAATGAGTAAATCAACTCCTGAAAACCTAATGACCAATGACAATTCAAGTGCCCTTGAAAATACAACCTATCAAATCTTGTGCACCTCATGAAGCATTCCATTAGCAAAACATGATCACTAGCACCATGGTAAAGAATAGACAAGCACTCGATATCCCTCAAGAATTCATGCACTCTACACAACTAAAACTCCTTGGGGTTGATAGATAGGACATTTGACAACTCCCCCTATCTTTATGCTCCTTTTTTTAAGCTGTTATAAATGTTTCTTGTGCAACATGCACAAGATTAGGTTCTACCTTCTCTTTCACTTGTTTCCTTCTCCAAACCATCTTAACACCTATCATCTTATAGTGATCAATTGATTTCATTGGATCACTCTTACAAGACCTAGCAATATGTCCAAACCTATGACATCTGTAACATATGATTTTGTTTCTTCTATTTAACCATTCAAAGGAGTTCTCATTATATCTCATTTTCCTTGCATGCATCCAATAATCCATTTCTATGTGACCAGTTTGATTGCATTTGTAACACACAATCTTGTAATTCTAATTTGAAGACTTCCTAGGACCTTTATTCTTATTCCACTCTAAACAATAGCTTGCTTGAGTTTTACAATTTCTAGCTCTATGACCATAAGCATGACAACAATAGCAATAACCATGAAATTGAGAATAGTTGAACCTCATTGAACGATGTTACTTGATGTCCCCTCTTCTTTTCCTTCTATCAAAGACATGATCTTCTATTTTCTTCTTGTCTTCAGGAGAAACAACATGAAAACTCAAGTCTATCTTCTTTTTAGGTGTCTTTCTAGCTTTAGAACATTGTCCTTCTTCATAACCTAGCCCTTTGGTGTCTTTGTGATGCTTTTGTTTGCTCAATATGTCATTCAAACAATTAGTACTCTTTTCAAACAATAGATTCATGTGCAACTTAGAAGATGCTTCTTCCAATTCCTTTCCAAAGAGACTATTTCTGATTCTAATTTTAGACATTCACTAGTATTGACTTCAAGATTAGATTTGGTAAAATCAACAACCCTTTTAGCTTCTTCTATTTCTATCTTTAGACTAATAATCAGTTTATTAGACTCTTCAACTTGTATCTTTAAGTCAACAACCTGATTTCTTGCCTCTTCAAGCACTAAAGAAACTTTTGCAAAATCTAAACATACCTTGTCTTTGGAATCTTTTTCTTGTTGAAGCTGGTCTTCTAATCTTTGATTCTCCTTCCTAAGTTGCTTGATTGTATCCAGGCCACACAAGAGCTCTCCTTCAACATCAACTTCACAATCATTTTCATCAAACTCCTGTCCATCTTCATCCACAAAGAATTCTCCTTCTGTGTCATCAATTTTAACAATAAAGTCATTTTCTTTATCACATTTCATGTCAACTTTCAGGGGTGACTCATGCAACAACTCATCATTGGACTTGACTGGGGTTTGCTATACAACCTTTTTCTTGGATTCTTTCTTTTCTGTATTTCTTTTACACTTTCCCATGGTACTCCACTATCAAGACCCGCCCAATGCATGTTAGATTTCTATAGGGAACCTATGCTCTGATACCACTTGTTGGAGTATAGGACCACTGAGAGGGGGGTAGTGAATTAGTGGTCTATAAACTTTAAAACCTTTTGCACCTTTTAACTTACAAGATAAAGAGTGAGGAAGACTTCAATGATCTATCAAACACATATGCACAAGTATGATAATGAAAAGTATGAATCAAGACCTTAAGAACAAATCATTAGGGAACACATAAAAAGACCAATAATATGAACCATAACACAATGATTTTCATGAGTGGAAAACCCTCATAGGGATGAAAAACCACTCTAAAAATGTCTCACTGGCTTATCAAAATATCACTGATTACAATAGTTGTCTCACTGACAAACAACCATGCCTCACTGGAAAATTAGGACCTTCACTAGGTACAAAAGATATCTCACTGATACACATATGCCTCATTGGCTAATAGATACCTCATTGGCAAAGTGTGCCTCATTGGCAAAATAAGAACATTAGAAAGAAAACTTAATTAAGGGGATTACCCTGATTCTCTACAATACATCAACCATTTCAACCTTCTTCAACATACATCACTTACTATCTACATCTCTGTTACTTCTTTTTACACCCTTCCTCAAACATGCTTGACATATGCTTCACTCTTCAACTACCTCTTTGTAGATTTGTCATATTGTCTTCACAAAAATCTTCACACAAAACAAGGCTTTAAAAATATACATCAAATGAATTAACCTATTAGGAGCTGCTGATACAATGACAACATTACAAACCTCAGCAACTCACAATCACCAAGTCCAAAGGATACTTACACCAAGAACCTCTTTTGTCTACATATCTTCTTAATCATACATGCTCATATAATGTAGACTTCATGAGTTCTTTTCATCTAGATCTGACATCCTCCAACACAGGTCCTATTTAATCAAAATTATACCTTTTCTTAGCAACAACATCACATTCTCTTACACAATCTCTACTAATCAAGCCATCACACAATCTTTGCTAATTATGCCATCTTTCAAATTCATTGTTTCAAATGTATACTCCCGCTGATTCAATTGTTGGCCTTTTTATATGAATGTGTAGATCTTCCTTTTAGACTATAGATAACCAACACACAATCTATCATTCATCATCCTATCAAACAGAACAAGAAAATCAATATACTAGTCTTCTGAGTCAGATAGAAAGTAGTTACAAGGAAGTTGGAGCACCATCTAAGAAACTAACCATCAAATTAAATAAAAGAAGGTATTCGTTGGATTTTGAAACTATTTTAAACTGCGACCTTTTGATCTCCTTTTCACGCCTTTTTGATTTTTAACTGTGGCCTTTGATTTCTTTTTAACTACCCAAACACTTAACACCTACCATTGCTTTTGATAATTCCTAGTAGGTAGGGCCGGTTACCAAAATGTTATAAAAGCCCTCCAACCGGTATATTTTAAGTTGACAACCTTTAATCAATGGTCAACTCTCAAACATAGTAAAAGGTAACTCCTTTTGAGTGATGGAGAAAAGAGATTTAAGGACTTTATCTTAGGTTTAGGGTATTAACCAACAACTAGGGTTTTATATGAATATAAAGCTTGAAAGATAAGGAACCCTAGTGTAACATCCAAGTTCTAAAAACATAGTAAAACCAAAAATTTACCATAGAGTAAATCAACAAGGTAAAAATGAGATAGAGAAAATATTTCTTTTTTTCAACATATAATCAAGTAACTACAATTAGAAGATTTCTCTTTACAAAATATAATAAACCATATTGTCTTTCTCAATTACAATGTTTACAAATGTAAATCAATTACATATACAAATTTTGGAATAAATACTACTTCTGAATATCTGACATCTTTATCACAAGTCCTGGCATGTTTCCTACTTGGAGAGAGAGAGTATCTTTCTAGTGATTTACCTCCATCCACATACCGGCGGTCTCCCACACATCTTTCACATAGGAAGTGGCCCTACCCTTCACAAGGAATATAGACCTTAGGTGACCAGTGGTAATTTGCCCTTCTCGAGTACATAGTGTTGTATCCTACTCAACTCTATCAACCATACAACCCTAGATACCCTCTAGGTAAGTATGATTTTTGATAAGATGAGCAATCTAGATAAAGTGAACTGACAATGCATGCAGAAAACAAATGCATTACTTTGGCCAAAGTTTTTAATAACAATATCGTTCATAATGAATGTAGTCATTTTGTTCGCCCACCCCTACTCAACTTGGATACTATCGTATTCTTGTAGATATTCCTACCAACTATATTTACATAATGTTTTAATCATCTTGTCATGATAAAAGTTTTCTTGAATTAGATAAGTCTAAAAGACAACCATTCTTTGGGTTTATAATCGACTCTAGGGTTTTTATAACAACCATTGGATATTATGATATTTCAATATATATATATATATACACATATCATTCCTTTAAGACTAGGTTCATAATTGACCTTTGGTTTATCTCTTTCATGGCTGAGAATGCTATAATTCTTGTGAAGATATTAACTTCTATTCAAAGGAATATGATTACATTTCAAATTACCTCTATGTGATGTCATTAACCATCACTACATATATATATATATATATATACTCATATATGATTTTATTCAAGGTTGTTTCTATATAGACTTAGTCTATTTCCTGTAATGGTTTACTATAGCTAAACTCATCAAGATTACAAGTATAGACATTAAGAAGATCTTTGGACATTTATCCCATTTATCTACTAATCCTGGTTCTTCTACCATTCAATAGATTATACCAAAATTACCATAGAACACTAAGAATCTAAGTTTCTTGGGATAAGATATCATTTTCAACATGTATAGAAACTTAACAAGGAAATGTTTTTGAAATAACATTACCCTGATTCAAGGTCTAAACTATACAACTCAAGGCTATTAAATCAATACTAAGAAATTTCAAGAGTCTAATATATGATTATCTCATGAACATATCATTGATTTCTACAAACTTATTCAATAAGTAAACTATTTTTCAAAACAAACATCAACTAAGACAACCTCCTTCTATGATGATCATTTATCCTCCATACTATGATTTGATATGATTATCATTTAGATATCTATAAGAAAATAGTCGATTCAGAATACTATAACATAGTGTTCACTTGTATTACCAAGTATTGGACATATAAAATGCATTCGATGCCTAATCATTTTAGAAATAGATCAAAATGGTTTATAATAATGCTATCTGCATTATCCTATGATCGACACTAATATCTTTTTAACAGTAAACACAATGAATACTAGAGGATATACCTCACTAGCATTCTCATATGACTGTCCAAAAAAACACAATGATGGACATCCTAAAAGAATCATACGATTTCCTCATTGTTATGAACATATAGAACTAAGGAATATCTATTAGTCGATGATCTTAGAGTTGGCAATACTTTTTGATACAACTCTACAGTTGACACCTTTGGCTGTGTATCTCCTCTCAGCCATGATATCTCCTTTACTTATCCCTAAACTTCACACAAGTTTCTCCTTATTCCTCTCTATTGCCTCATGGCTCAGCTACATCATTTAATAAAGGCTCAGGCATGACTCCTATAGAGTCACCTTACTCCTCACTTCCACTCATTTCAGTTGCAACTTAATTGAATGCATAATAGTCCATGTTTGATTTGGTTCTAACTAAAGCCAAGTTTAACGCAAAGTTTACACATGTCGATGGGAGATAACCGTCCCATGGGCTTGTTGATGGTGGTAGTTAATACCAGAGTCCTTCTCTTTTGGAAGAGGCTGACACATCTCATAACTATTACTAATTATTTAATTATCCCCAATAAGTGATTCGACTCACTACTACTATTATTGAGGGCTCTCCTATTTGCAAGCTAGTATAACAATATTGACTTATTATGAGGTATTATCCTCACTCAACACATAAGAATATTCTTATTTGATTACATCAAATATGATTCACATAACATCACCTCAATTAGATAGTTATGGTTTAATAGAATAAAAAGATAATATTTAAACAAAGGATTATGAATATTGTGATTGGGTTGAGCTTGTCTCCCCATCACAATTTGTCGACAATATTCACATCCTCTTAACTCGACGAAAATGTCTTAATGTTAAGAATCATTTATAACACCTCAAGTGAACTTAATAATAATAAGACAAACATTTTATGACAATAACGTCGTAATATTTAAGTTAAATGTAAATAGTCACAAATCACACTTCAAACAATGTCGTTAACATTATTAATGACTAAGACAACTTACTATGACTTAAAAAGATTTGTAAATAATATCGACTACCTGTCGATTAGGTTCAAAAGTAAACTGACAAGACAAGACTTACCTCTTATGACACATTGGTTCACATTTTCGTTAAACACTTATACTTGATTTGGAAAATAAACCACTCGTAACCTAAGGTCTATATCTCTCTCCTAGAAAGATACTCTCTCTCTTGTCTCTGAGAGTCACCTAATAACCTATAATCCTATATCAAACTCATTACCAAACAAATTATGATCAATGCATCATTATTTAAATAATAGATCAAATCTCATAATGCAAATATTAAATCGATAATAACATAATCATTTCCATAATTTCATAATTGACATTCAATATAATCCATTTCTTTCATTGTCATTAATCTAAACATCATAATAAATTTACTTATGTCCAAGTAAAAAGTAAAAGTATAGCAAGACATAAATTGGGGATGTAACATATCCTTCCCCTAAATATTCATCGTCCTCAATGATATAAAGTATTAAAAAGTAACTAAAAAGTAAGTTCATTATTTTCAACTGGTAACATCATTAAATAAATGAGGAAACTTTTGATAAAATTCATGGTAATCCTCCCATGTAGCATTTTCCTTAGCATATTGGTCCCATTGGACCGTGCATTGCAAGACCTCTTTGTTATGCAAGTGGAGCTTACGTGTTTCTAACACCTTGAGTGGCTTGATCATGACCACCCTTGGGTCTTGCATTTGTTAAGAATTCCAAGTCAAAATATGATTATTACCTATAATATATTTCTTCAAATAAGACACATGGAAAACATTGTGCATTCTAGATAAGGTTGGTGGTAGAACAATTCTATAGGCAACTGGATTGACTACTTCAAGCACTTCAAAGGGTCTCACATATCAAGGGGCTATCTTAGAAGACTTCCCAAACTTAATATAACTTTTCTAAGGTTTGATCCTCAAAAGAACTTTTTCTCCAATACAAAATTGCCTCAGAATATGCTTTGCATCTGCATAGCTCTTTTGCCTATCATTGGCTTCTGCCAATCTTTTTTTGATCAGCTTAACTTTCTCTTCCATTTCAGCTAGCATTTTTGGTCTAATGCTAATCCTATCTTCTAGCTTATCCCAACTTATAGGAGTTTGACATCTTCTTCCATACAATGCTTCGAATGGCACCATCTTAATAGAAGAATGATAGGAATTGTTGAAAGTAAATTCCACAAGTGGTAAGTATTCTTCCCACTTATATTGCTGATCCATGCAATACATTCGCAACAAGTCTTCCAAGACTTGGTTAACTCTCTCAGTTTACCCATTGGTTTTAGGATGGTAAGATGTACTCACATTGAGTTTAGTCCCTAGTGCAAAAAACAAAGTTTGCCAAACCCTTGACATTACATGCACATCTCTATCGGAGATAATCTTTTTAGGGAAGCCATGCAATCTAAACACCTCTTGAACAAATTTGTGAGCTAACACAGGTGCTCCATCAGTCAAATTCCTTGGTATGAAACGTGCTACCTTTGTGAGTTTATCAACCACCACTAAAATGGCATCATGTTTATTCCTTGACATAGGAAGAGCTTGAACAAAATCCATGCTAATAACTTGCCATTTCCACTCTAGCACATCATGTGGGTACTCATGGTGACAGGTTGTCATTGATGTCAAAAGTGTGTTTAGTTGATGATGTAAAGTTGCCATAGTTGTTGTAGGACATCAGGACGAGATAATTGTTCATTAATTGGCCCGTTCACAATGATGTGGAGTTGATTTGATGTAATGAAGTATTGATAACAAAAGGTGTTGTACATTGTTCTGAGAGAAGTTGCAAGGATGTTCATTCATCATTCACATTTAGTTCTTAATGTTCTCCATGGATCTGAGAGAGGATTGGTGTTATTCATTCTTTAAATGGGTTCATGATATAAGTTTGATGTCAAAGATCTATCAACAAGGCAAACATGGTCATCTCAGGATGTTATTGTTGCAGGATGTTCTTGATGTCTGGTTTTTATCATCTTGCAGAGAAAATATGGTCTTCATGTTAGATGTTCATTTCAAAAGTTCAAGATATCATTCTTGTTCAAGAGTTTGTTTGTGATGATGATTCATACTTGAGTCGAAGAGTGTTGACAAGTTGAGTCGATGCAAGTTGTTGGAATCAATTGATGTGGTTATATCTTCATAAGCATATTTTGTTTAAGATATTCATAATATGCTTACTCAAACAAGGATAATGGTCATCATTCATAATTGAGGAGATTTCAGATGAGTTTACATGCTTCACACATGCTTCATGATAAAAGGATATCCAAGTTCAATTTATATCTCATGAGTTTGTCAAGCTTATGGTGATCACATTGTTGAGACACAAGTAATTGATTCAAATGATTAAGTGATTGTTATGGTGATGAGATCATAGTATCTTGGTTGCTCTTGTTCAGATGTTTGCATAATTTGAATCATATCCTAAGCTCTTTTTTGAAAATGAGATTATCTTCAGGGTTTATTATCATTCATGCAAGATGTAGTCTATGCTTTATGACAACAGGTGTTATTTCTTCCTTCTATGGATAGTTGCAGAGAAATTTGATCAGATTCTATTGACATAAGGTGCAAAATCTTCTTTTTCTTTTAAAGCTTCTAATTTTATTCTCCTAGTTGAAGCTTAAACTCTAATGTTTTGTTTATATAACACATCTTTTATGCCCTTCTCTGCCCATATCATAAAGGATGCACTTTTGTTTTTAAATGGTTGTTGACTTGCTATAGCAAGTCAAAGGTGACTTTAGTCACAACTTGAGGGCATCAGAATCATGTGGAAGACGGGCCCCTACCTCCTTGTTAGACTGATGCAATAGGTATTAAATATGAATCAATGGTCATAGTTAAAATTTCAAAGGGCATCGAAACACTTGAAGAGGGGAGCCCGATAAACCTAGCTATTATTATGGTTTTTTTTTTAAATATTAGAGATTTTATGATATCGACCCCTATGTCATATTTTTATGACATCAAAATAAAACTTAGCTTTATATATTTTGAGCGTTAAAAATCATAAAAGGTTTTTGGGTATAAATTTGAGGATATAAAAGATTTTTTTAAGACTATTTTTAGTCTTTTCTAAAGGAGTTTTTTAATGGAAATTTTTATGTAGAGTCATTAAGGCAATTTTTTTATGGGAAGATATTATTCTTTTTAAAAAGCTTTCCTTGGCAAAGAGAATATTTAGGAGGAAGTTATTTTGAGAGATATTTCTTTTGATAAGAAGTTTCTCCAGATGATTTTTTGGAAGAAGAAAATGAAAAGAAGCATGAAAGTTTTTTTTTGAAAATGATTTTATTTTGTAGGGGAAGATGAAGTTTGAAAGGGTAGATTGGACAAATTTTTTTTATGTGAAAGGATTTTTTTTGTAGAGACATTATTTGTGCCAAAATAAATGTCTTTTTATGAAATCTATCTCCTAATTTTTGGAGACTGAGGAAGGTGAAAATAATGTGATTTTTGTTTCAAGTTCAAGGATAAATTATTTTCTTCATGTGAATGAAATTTTGAAAATGATGAAAATACAAACAAGTTGGAAGATCAAAGGTCTTTTGAAATCTTATAAATATGCAGGTGGAGTGTTGTGTAGATCAACATGCAATGATGAAGATAATTTTATGAAAATTCTCTTAAAAAGAAAATATAGATGAATGCATATGTGAACTAATTTGTAGTGAATAAGACACATTCTGTAAAATGTTCTTGATGGAGAATTAGGTGATTCAAAGGATGAATTGTCAGGGGATTGAAAGAAATGATAGATTATATGTTGTAGATGATTTGATTTGAATGGTGCAAATCAGATTGAGTTGTAATCACTTATTGCACATTATATTTGATAATGGAGTTTGTTTTTACCAGTGAGGTAAAATTATACTAGTGAGGTACAAGTGTATGCTAGTGAGGCTTGTGGTCAGTGAGACCTTCTTATGCCAGTGAGGCTTGTGGTTATTGAGACATATATCAGCTAGTGAGGCCTTGTAAAGAAGTATTTCAAAGAATAAGCCAGTGAGGCAGTTTTGGAGTGGTTTTTCTACCCCTGGAGGGTTTTCCACTCGTGCAAATTTATGTTATGACTTATATTGTTTTCATCTATATGTGTGTATGTTAATACTTTGAGGTTTTATTTTGTTCCTTCATTCTTAGTCATGTGCACATGTGTGTAACAAATCAATGATATCTTTTTCTTTATGTCTTGAAAGTTAAAGTTTGTAAAAAGGTTTCAAAATTTATACAACACTGATGCACCCCCCCTCTCAGTGTTGTCCTGGACTCCAACAAGTGGTATCAGAGCCAGGTTCCCTTTTGAAGCTTAATTAGCTTGGGTAGGTCTTGTGTGTGGTGTACCATGGGTAAATGCAAAAGAAATAAGAGCAAGAAAATTGTCAAGTTTCAGACTAGTCAAAATTCCCCATATTTATCAAATTCAAAGGTTAATATAGAACCTGTTGATAGAAATGTTCCCCAAGTTGAATCAGTGAAAGAGTTTTTTGGAGTTCCTCTATTTAATGGTTCATATTTTTTAGTTTGGTGTAGGAGAATGCAAGTCTATTTATCTTCTTTAGGATATGATGTATGGATGTCTGTTGAGAATGGATATTCCAATTCTGCAAATATAAAAGAGACTCTTAAATGCAATCATGTAGCCAAGAAGGTTATTTTATCTAGTTTATCTAATGATGTTTCTTGTAAAGTTGTGTTGTGTGAAACAACTCAAGATGTGTGGAAGAAATTGATAAGAATTTATCAAGATGGTGATGAAGAAGAGGACAATTTGGTATCTAAAGAAAGTGGCAATGAAAGGAGACTTTCTAATGAAGGAGGTGAGGTTCAACCTCTTTCAAAAGAAGATAATGTCATAAGTGATGATCAAGAATATGATGAACAAGATTGTGAGATTGATATGGAAGGAGAGCTTATATATGCTCTGAGTGAGCTCAAGAATAATAAGGAGAACCAAAAATTAATGTTGCAGCTACAACAAGAAAAAGACTTCAAAGACAAAGCACTCTCTGATCTTGAAGAGGCAAGTATTTAGATTGCAAATTTAAGGACACAAATTGATAACTCAAACAATTTGATTATTAGTCTAAGGATAGAGGTTGAGGAAGCTAAGAGGATAGTAGATATTTCAATATCTGACCTTGAAGTTAGAAGGATTGAGAATCTAAAACTAGAGGGTGAAATTATCAAACTTAGAAAAGAGTATGATGGTCTAAAAGTTTTGTCTAAGAAGTATTAGGAATATGAAGAAAGTACATACAAGTTACATGAGTTGTTGGGCAAATAGAAGCATCATAATGACACTACTAGTTTAGGATTTGAACAAGGAGAGTGTCCAAAAACTAGACAAACTACTAAAAAGAAAATTGATCTTCATGCTAGTGCTCCTGAAGACAAAAAGAAGTTAAAAGATGAAATAAATGTCAAAGATGAAATGTATAATCAAAGAAGAAGAAATTTTAGAAGAACTACTCCAGTAAAACAAGCATACATGTACAGGTATAATTATTCATTTAATGGTTATTGTTATACTTCTAATCATTTTGGACATAAAGTAGTTGATTGCAGAAGGAATACTGATATTGTTTGTTACAAGTGCAATAATGTTGGCACACACAAAGAAATTGCAAAATGAATAAAAGGTATGATCCTACATGGAAGCATATCATAAATGCTCAAAGGATGTCAAAAAGGTATTATCAGTCATTTGATTATGATTACAACATAATTTGTTATAATTGCAATTCTCTTGGTCATAAAGCACACAGTTGCAGGAAAGCATCACATGATTTAAAAAAGTTTAAAAGAAAAGAAGGTATAAAGGTTTGGAGAAAGAAAGAGCCTATAAAAGTGTGGAAGCAAAAACAAAGTCATGAGAAGGCAAATCCTAAACTTGTGAATCTAGCACAAGTTACATCATCAGTTGAAAAATAGATAGCATGATGTGAGGGGGAGTTGTTCTTGTCTTATCATTTATCCCCAAGAAGTTTTAGGAGGAGATGGAAATCTTGTCATGTTTATTCTTACCAACCTTATGAAATTAAATTCATATAGTTGATGGTGGTGTTGCTAACAATGTTGATATTTAGTATGTGACAGTGATATAGGTGATCTTTGGTTCAATATGCAAAGAAGATGTTGAAATAATGTTCAGGAGTTCAATGCTCAAAGAATTTGATGATATTAATTAACTTGGTTGAGTTGGTATGATGTTGCAGTTCAATGGGATCTTGATATTGTGAAGTATTTGTTGTCATGCCAAAGAGATTAAGATGTTTCCAAAAAGATTTTATTAGATATTAGCATGTGTTGGCTAAGGTGGCTGAAAATCAAAAAATTCAATTCATAGCACTTATCTCTGCATTTGATTTGTGCAAAGTGTTGTTGTAGGAAGAACTTGTTAATGTAGATTGGTTTGATTGTGCTTAGGGATGTCAAGTCATGCTTATATGGAAGTGTTCTTGATGTGATAAGTTGACATGTTTCTTTGATGGATCTCATCATTAATATGTTTCAGGGAGGTATATTCAAATTGTGTGATTCTAGTTTTGAAGTGGTATCAAGTATGTGTTTCAAGCTATGACATCTAGAGATGCTTATGAAATTGATGGTGGTGCCTTGTTTTTCTTCAAGTTCATTAGAGGCAAGTAAAAGTGTGTCTTCAATCAGTAATGGCAGATGATAATAGTAAAGTTCAAGTACTAGTTGGTGTTGTGTCTTCTCATTTTCCTTTCTGTAGGATTGAGTGATCTTGTTGTCACTATCATGAAAGTTTTGGGAAGGTCTTCTCAAAAGTGGTCATCATGTGTTGTGATGTGTTTATGACATCCCTACATAGAGTTCAAGTTCATATAAGTCATATCAAAGGAGTCGGTGTTTGATTGCAGAGATATGTTAGGTTTTTCATATTTGTGTCAAGAAGTGGTATTTTGTTAAGGTTGATATACACGTTTCTTTCTAGCAAGATAGTGCTTCTTTGTGCAGATGGTGTAACAGTTATGTTTGTCCTTGTCAGTGATTGACAGTGGTGTTTATGAGTAGTGATTTGTTTGTGGACTTCAACATAGGGGGAGAAAATGAATTTGAGTCTTTGTCACTAGATGTCAAAAAGGGGGAGAGAAAGATAAATTGCATCACAAAGTTTTGCCATCAATGACAAAGGGGGAGATTGAAGGTGACAGGTTGTCATTGATATCAAAAGTGTGTTCAGTTGATGATGTAAAGTTGCCACAGTTGTTGCAGGACATCAGGAAGAGATAGTTGTTCATTGCTTGGTCAGTTCATAGAGATGTGGAGTTGATTTGATGTAATGTAGAATTGATAATAAAAGGTGTTGTACATTGTTCTAAGAGAAGTTGCAAGGATGTTCATTCATCATTCATCATTCACATTCAGTTCTTAATGTTCTCCATAGATCTGAGAGAGGATTGGTGTTATTCATTCTTTAAATGGGTTCATGATATAAGTTTGATGTCAAAGATCTATCAACAAGGCAAACATGGTCATCTCAGGATGTTATTGTTGCAGGATGTTCTTGATGTCTAGTTTTTATCATCTTACACAGAAGCTATGGTCTTCATGTTAGATGTTCATTTCAGAAGTTCAAGATATCATTCTTGTTCAAGAGTTTCTTTGTGATGATGATTCATATTTGAGTTGAAGAGTGTTGACAAGATGAGTTGATGCAAGTTGTTGGAATCAATTAATGTGGTTATATCTTCATAAGCATATTTTGTTTAAGATCTTCATAATATGCTTACTCAAACAAGGATAATGGTAATTATTCATAGTTGAGGAGATTTTAGATGAGTTTACATGCTTCACACATACTTCATGATAAAAAGATATCCAAGTTTAATTTATATCTCATGAGTTTGTCAAGCTTATGGTGATCACATTGTTGAGACACAGGTAATTGATTCAAATGATTAAGTGATTGTTATGGTGATGAGATCATAGTATCTTGGTTTCTCTTGTTCAGATGTTTGCACAATTTGAATCATATCCTAAGATCTTTTTTGAAAATGATATTATCTTTAGGGTTTATTATCATTCATGCAAGATGTGGTTTATGCTTTATGACAACAGGTGTTATTTCTTCCTTCTATGGATAGTTGCAGAGAAATTTGATCAGATTCTATTGACATAAGGTGCAAAATCTTCTTGTTCTTTTAAAGATTCTAATTTTGTTCTCCTAGTTGAAGCTTAAACTCTAATGTGTTGTTTATATAACACATCTTTTATGCCCTTCTCTGCCCATATAATACAGGATGCACTTTTGTTTTTAAATGGTTGTTGACCTACTTGAGGGCATCGAAATTGTGTGGAAGACTGGTCCCTACCTCCTTGTTAGACCGATGCAATAGGTATTAAATATGAATCAATAGTCATAGTTAAAATTTCAAAGGGCATCGAAACACTTGAAGAGGGGAGCCCGATAAACCTAGCTATTATTATGGTTTTTTTTTAAATATTAGAGATTTTATGATATCGGCCCCTATGTCATATTTTTATGACATCAAAATAAAAGTTAGCTTTATATATTTTAAGCGTTAAAAATCATAAAAGGTTTTTGGGTATAAATTTGAAGATATAAAAGATTTTTTTAAGACTATTTTTAGTCTTTTCTAAAGGAGTTTTTTTATGGAATTTTTTTTCTGGAGTCATTAAGGCAATTTTTTAATGGGAAGATATTATTCTTTTTAAAAAGCTTTCCTTGGCAAAGAGAATATTTAGGAGGAAGGTATTTTGAGAGATATTTCTTTTGATAAGAAGTTTTTGTAGATGATTTTTTGGAAGAAGAAAATGAAAAGAAGCATGAAAGTTTTTTTTTGAAAATGATTTTATTTTGTAGGGGAAGATGAAGTTTGAAAGGGTAGATTGGACAATTTTTTTTATATGAAAGGATTTTTTTTTTAGAGACATTATTTGTGCCAAAATAAATGTCTTTTTATGAAATCTATCTCCTAATTTTTGGAGACTGAGGAAGGTGAAAATAATGTGATTTTTGTTTCAAGTTCAAGGATAAATTATTTTCTTCACGTGAATGAAATTTTGAAAATGATGAAAATGCAAACAAGTTGGAAGATCAAAGGTCTTTTGAAATCTTATAAATATGCAAGTGGAGTGTTGTTGTTTAGATCAACATGCAATGATGAAGATAATTTTATGAAAAATCTCTTAAAAAGAAAATATAGATGAATGCATATGTGAACTAATTTGTAGTGAAGAAGACACATTCTGTAAAATGTTCTTGATGGAGAATCAGGTGATTCGAAGGATGAATTGTCAGAGGATTGAAAGAAATGATAGATTATATGTTGCAGATGATTTGATTTGAATGGTACAAATCAGATTGAGTTGGAATCACTTATTGCACATTATATTTGATAATGGAGTTTGTATTTACCAGTGAGGTACAAGTGTATGCCAATGAGGCTTGTGGTTAGTGAGACCTTCTTATGCTAGTGAGGCTTGTGGTTAGTGAGACATATATTAGCCAATGAGGCCTTGTAAAGAAGTTTTTCAAAGAATAAGTTAGTGAGGTAGTTTTGGAGTGGTTTTTCTACCCCTGGAGGATTTTCCACTCGTGAAAATTTGTGTTATGACTTATATTGTTTTCATCTATATGTGTGTATGTTAATAATTTGAGGTTTTATTCTCTTCCTTCATTCTCAGTCGTGTGCACATGTGTGTAACAAATTGATGATATCTTTCTTTCTTTGTGTCTTGAAAGTTAAAGTTTGTAAAAAAGGTTTCAAAATTTATACAACACTGATTCACCCCCCCTCTCAGTGTTGTCTTGGACTCCAAAAGGTACAACAATCTTGCAGGCTATTGATGCTCCACTTTTACCTTTTGACATTCAAAATAGCTTGCTACAAATCTTGCAGTATCATTCTTCATTCCTTTCCAAAAATAAAGAGGTTTAACATCCGCTAGAAGTTTGGTTACTCCTAGATGTCCAGAATATGGTGTAGTATGAACTTCCTTCCATAGTAGATCCCTCAATCCAGCTGAATTAGGAACATAAATTTTATCTTTATACCTCAATAGTCCATCTAACTCAAATAGAAAACCATCATACTTTGGATCTCTAGGATTATTTTTCAGAGCTTGCTTAACCTGCTCACAAAACTCATCAGTAGACAAATTTTACAACACCAAATCCTTGAAATTTCCACAAATAGTAACAATAGAAGCTATATGTCTTCTACGACTCAAAGCATCAACTACTCTATTCTCTTTTCCTTTGATGTAGTTTATCTCAAAGTCATAGTTAGATATCAATTCTAAGCATCTCCTTTATTGAGCATTCAAATTTAGTTGAGAGAAAATATAGTTAAGACTTTGATGGTCTAATTTAAGTACAAAATCTTCCCCAACAAATAGTGTCTCCACATCTGCAAGGCATGAGTTGCTACTACCAATTCTAGATTATGTGGTGCATAATTTTCCTCGTAGGATTTCAATTTCCTTGACTCATATGCTATAAATCTTCCATCTTGCATAAGCACTCCTCCTAATCCTTCTCCCAAGGCATCTGTAATTACTTCAAATTGTCCTTCAGGGTCAAGAACTTTCAAGATTGGAGCTGTAGCTAACTTTTCCTTTAAGAGATCAAATGCATCCTAACATTTGTCCATCCATTCAAATCTCTTTCCTTTCATCTATAGGGAAGTGATTGGACTAGAAATACTAGAGAAATTTAGAACAAACTTTCTATAATAGCCTGCCAGACCCATGAAACTACGTACCTCATGCACATTTGTTGGTATAGGCCAATCCAGAATAGCTGTGATTTTTGCAGGATCAACAGATATTCCATTAGCTGATATAATATGCCCTAGGTATTGAATCTCCTTTTGGAAGAATGTACACTTTGATAGTTTCCCAAATAACTCATGTTCTCTTAACCTTTGCAGAAATATTTGTAGGTGCCATTGATGTTCTTCTTTATTCTTATAATAAATGAGTATATCATCTAGGAAGAATAAAACAAACTTGTCCAAACAATCTTTGAATATACTATTCATGAGATTCATGAATATAGCAGGTGCATTCGTCAAACTAAATGGAAACACTGTCAACTCATAGTGTCCATATCTAGTTCTAAAAGTAGTCTTATGAATATCTTCATCCTTTAGTCTTAACTGATGATATACTGATCACAAATCAATCTTTGAAAACGTAGCAGCTTCATGCATCTGATCAAAAAGATCATCAATACGTGGCAAAGGATATTTGTTCTTTATCATTGCTTTATTAAGTATATGATAATCTATACACAATTGAAGGGTTCCATCCTTCTTTTTAACAAAAATAATTGGAGCACCCCAAGGTGAAACATTGGGTATGATCAAACCTTTTGCCAACAATTCTTGTAATTGTGCCTTCAATTCCATTAACTCCATAGTTGTCATACAATAGGGTGCTTTTGATATAGGCTCAGATCCTAGTTTAATGCCAATTGCAAAATCAAAAGCCCTCTTGGGAGGCAATCTTGGAAGTTCTTTTGGAAACACATCTTGAAATTCCTGAAGAAAAGGATACTTTTCTCCAAAAGATGAACTAGGGTTTTCTATCCCTTCCTCCACTTGTTCCATTTTGATTGCAAACAACTGACAACCTTTCCTTTTAGCCCTTTTCAATTGCTTGGTACAAATATGTCTAATTTTAACTTCTCTTTGAATCCCTTAGAATTGGGTCTAATTTCCCAAATCATCTTAGCATTCAACTATTTTTGAAAAACAATCTACCTTAGCTCTATGCTTCCATAACCAACTCATTCCTAGGATTACATCATAGGAACCTAGGGGAGCTACATACATGTTTACCTCAATTGAGAAACTAGGGAGATCAATCTTGGCTTCAAACAAACATTGCTGTACCTGAGCCTTAGATTGGTTAGCATATTCTACTGACCAAGGTTTAGATATGTACCTAGCTTTTCTAGGGAATTTATTCAAAATTCTAGGAGAAACAAAGTTTTTAGTGGTTCCTGTATCAATCAAAATAGATATAGGGACTCCAAACAAAGTACCTGTCATCTCAATGGGTGTGATTTGATACTCTTCTTGACAATTATCAAGAGTTGCATGAATCCTTTGTTGGAATGCTTCTTGCTGACTAGGTAATGTAGTACCTCTTTGTTGTCCATTAGTTCAAGATTATAATGCATCCCATTAAATCTAAACATAATAAACTCAATTTAAACAATAGTTTGGCACAAAACAACTCTTTTTTTTCATTTCAAAAGTAAAGAGTATTCTTCATTTATACATGAAATGACATCAAAAGTCATGCTCAAGAGGAGTATATCCTTTAGACTCATTTTCAAATATAAATATTGAGGTATATAACTCTCTGACTGACTATTAGACCTAACTTCTATGATCTCAACAATTGGGGGTATGCGGGGATCTCGCCTAACTATAGTTGTTTCCTCATCTGACATATACTCTATGATTTTGGTAGTGATCTTAACTCTTTCCATGATTTCGGCAGTGACCTTAACGTTGATTTTGATTTTTTGCTTTCGATGTATGTGTGATTGTCTGATTGTGGGTATTTTGTGAAAATAAGCCCAACCCTGATCGATGCCAATCCTAGGGTTTGGAGTTAATTCCTTACAAATGCAAACTACTTCTCATAAGCATCAAAAACATGTAGATTTAGAGGATTTACTAAGTGCCCTGCCTTATAGAAAACAATCCATGAATGGGTATTCCCATTAACTCTTCTTATAGACATCCTTGTTGCAAAACAAACTTTCCCATATCTAACTTAAATCATTTTAATCTAATCCTTTATTAGAAGTAGAAAAACAAACATGCAATATAGCAAATGTATATTTATGAATTCAGAAACCCTTAGAATCTTCCTTCAAAAGAAAAATGGATGCAACATAGGAGACAATTATTGGAAACACATGCTCAAAGGCATTTTTCATATAAGCTCAAATTGAAACTAATAAAATTGCTCATAAAAACATAAATTCAACAATGCAAGAAAATGAACTCACAACTTAGAAATATGGCTAACCTCTAGAATTGCTCTGTATTTTCATTATCAAAGTTTCCCAAATCTTTCAACCGCCTTACAAAGTAGTACTACATGTTCTTTTATAGACACAAGAATGTAGTATTCAATATCATTATCCTATGTTAGCTACATGAATCTTACAATACAAGCTACTGCCCATAGGCATTGGGAAAACAAGTTCAAATTACATATATATGAAAGAGAAAAGACAAAATACAATTCATCTTGGAGATTACAAGAAACAGTTGGAAAATGTATTATCCTTTCACATGATTGGATCTTCACTCGTCCATAACATATTTCTCCATCCAATTTGTATATAACCATTCTGTGGGCCATTGAAAAGGAATTAATTTTGCTGCTTTATCATTGTGCCCTATGTACCTTGCATCTAATATAATTTTTTATTCTTTGCAAAATGTATCCAAACTCAGTTCCAAGGCATACAACTTGTTCAATGTAGAGTTCAAAATGTTGAAATTAGGATTTCCCTCTACCTAACTCACCGATACCAACTAGCCAGCTAGATTTTCAAAGTCATTTTCCACTTGTCCATGCGTCTTATCTGTCCATCACTTCCCAAAATGCTTGGCATTATCCTCTTGTCCATCTCCTCAATGAGTTGTCTTTTTTATTTTAAAACCTTTTCCAATTTCAATCGGACAACCACCACTTCCTCCAATATCAACATGTCAAGAGTCAGTTTTATCTCTGGTGGGGCATCCAAGGAAAACCTTGAACACTTATGCAAGTTCCTTACTTCCCCTATTTGTGGAAGCCATACCTTAATCATGTTGTCTAAGTTTTCTTTATTTTTTTCATGTTGATCATGGGTTGTTCTTATGCTTGAATATTGTTGGAAAATGTGACTCAAATTTACTGGTCTGGTAATTTCCCCATTGGTTGGTGTTAACTCCTTCATCGGCTTAATAGTTTCTTTTCAGCAGGACCCAATATATAGTCCCATCAATAGTATGAAAGCTCATCGGCAGGAGGTGGTTGTATCGCTAGGACAAAATCCCATGTCTCTCTGATATTATGATGGTGAGTCATTTTGGTAGGAACCTGTGACTTCAACGAGACTTGGAATGAAGTCTCCTCGATGAGCCAATGGTATGAATGACTTGGCGACTAATGTGTATGTCTAAGGGACAAAGGGAATTTAGTGGGATAGGTTTAAGTGTCTCCCTGACACTTCAACATGGATTTGGTAGTTAAACTTCAGAACGATAGACAAAGATGGAACTGTGAAGAAGGTCAATGGTGATTAAATGACAAGTAAGGTGTAAACACATGGCACTAGGTTACTTGTTAATTTCACATCATTGTTGTGAATCAATGTGGCCTTTGGTAGTTAAACTATTTGTGGTTGTTTGGTTGTGGGAAGTTGAAATGACAATGCTTGTGAAGTCTATATTTAAATGTAGTAGTGCATTGTAATTGATAGATGAGGTTGATCATGGAAATGTAATGCTGCCAGACTTTCTCTAGAGATGGAACAAGATGTAAATCTCCTATAAATGCTATGAGCCTGATATTGTATTGTAACTTGTACACTTGTTGCTGAATAATACAATGGCTCTGTGTTTTGGAGTGTGGGGTTATTTACCCAAAAGGGTTTTCCCCACGTAAGTCTTTGTGTTCTTGTCTCCTGCTCTATCTTTCATGTTTAGTGATTTTGTTTATTGAATCTGTTTAGTCCATGTTGTTGAAATTGGTTTAAATTGCAATCACTTTCCTATAAGGGTTAATGTGGGAAATGAACTATGTTTGATTCCACTTTATGGCATAGTAATATATGTTTTGAGTTAATTAGAGAGAATGATTGTTATTGTAGACACTTACTGATCTCAGATGCTCATTCTAGGATGAACCATTTTTTTCCTTCAATTAGTATTAGAGCTTGGTTTCTGGTTCTAGGTAGTTCTTCTGTTGTGATTTGGTAGCCTGGAAAGCTTGAGGGAATCTGTAGGAAGGAATTGGTTTATTATAAATCCTTGTTTGAGTGGAAGTCTTGTAGTTGATGTTGTTTTCAGGTTACAACAGGCATTTGAAGGATGGAGAAGATGGAGAAAATGGAGTTGGTCACTTTGCAATGATGTTTATTTGGAGCTGCTGATAGGTAGAGGAATAATCTTGATGCATGGGGTGGGATTTTTTTCTTTGTGGTTGTGTTGCAACAAAGATTTCATATTGGGTGTCTATGTGAGAGGCTCCCTGGTGATATGGAGAAGCTTGTGTTGTTTTTTAGCTTTGGAGTAAGTGCTTATGCTAGGTGTTTATTCTTGGTATTGGAAGGCACTATTTTTGTTACCTTGATTGTGTATAGGCTATGGAGTTGATCATTGGATGATCTGGAAGCTTTGTAATAGCTTGTCTCCCTCAGATGCATGTGCATGTTGGTGGTTGTGGAGTTGGCCTACAAGTGGGCTTGGAGTTCCTAAACTATTTTCTTTCTTTCGTAGATGTTTTGTACTTGCATGGATCTGATTCACATTTCTTGGATCTTAGGGTTATGTAGATTTTCCATTCAAAATATATGGTTATGCTTATCTATGTTATTCCATTGTTCTAGTATAGCTGATATGGTAATTTTTTAGACTTGTGGGTCTTCTAGATGATAAGTGGATATGGATTTGCATGTATGTCAGTGACATGGTGATTGTGTAGGTTTTACATTGTTAATCAAAACTTGTGGAGTTGTAGATCTGTGGATAAACTATTTTATAGATTATGATTCCTTGGGGGTGTTCTGGATGTAAGATAGTTGTAGGTTTGCATGTATGCTTCATGCATGGTGTGAGGAGGTTTGTAGCTCTCTCAGTGTGGAGATGTTGGTATGCAATTAGTCACTCATAATTTCTACATTTTTTTGCTTGATGGGTTCTTGACTATGGTTACTCAAATGTGGACTAGTTTGGTAAATCAAATATGTGGTTGATTTGATGTTTGAGTCTTGTGGTCTACATGTTATCTTCTTGTTATATCAGTTTATAGGTTTCTAATGTGATGATGAGTTTGCATGTTATATTTGTTTTGGATCTATGAGTTATGTAGTTTTGTGGATTAGCTACCCCTTGGCTACAATGGGATGACTTGGATGTGGATTATCTTTATCCATGAGATTGATTCAGTGTTTAATGCAGACTTTGTTAGTTGGCCTTATCTGTGGTCATTTGTGCATTGGTAGGTTGCATTGGGATGAGAGAATGGATGATTAGAGTGCCTAGATAGTTGGTTATTGGGACTTGTAGCATGTTTATCATGATGTCATGAATAGCTTGGTTACACAATTTAGTGTGAGCTTTTGATAGTGATGGTTTTATCTTCTTGACTTGGAGATCTTGGTTCTACTTTATTCTTTTCTACTGCTGATATTGCAGGTGAAGTATTTGATTGTGTTAGAGCCATGGATTATCTTCATTGAGAGTATGGTTATTATGATGCCTTGATAAGCTCGGTATCATAGTTTTAGTGGGAGATTTGTGATGCATGAGCATCCCTGGTTCAAGAGCAATCTTGCATCAACCAAAAACATTTCCAATTTAGTTTGGTTGTAGTTTAGTTTGTTTCTTTTCATTTCCAATTCAATTTAGGCAGTTCAGTTAGAAGCAGTTTCTGTATTTTGGTCTAGTAGTATTTTTAGATCTTGTGAAGTTGGATTTAACATCTAAATTCTTTCATCTACATCATATCTAGAATTTAATGATCCACACTTCAATACTAAAAATATATCGCTATAAGAAGTTTGACTATTTCTCAGAGCAGAGCATCTAGATAATCACTGATAATCAGCTGAAGGAGAAACTTACAAAATCATTTCCTGATCTCTGGAGCCTAATGACACATCATTTAATGATCTTTGGTTCATGGCTGACCTTCCTCAAAGATCCACACATCATTCCATTCATTTTCCAGAAGTGTTCTATGCATTGAGGTCCAACCTATCTGTGTACACATGTTACACCTCTTCTTTGGAATCTGTGATCTTCCTTGGCCGATGCAGAGGAATCTATTCATCTAGACTTGATATATATTGATGTAATAGATCCTTAGGAAAGTAGTTCTCAAGATTTAGAAGACTGATAGTTTAGATTTGTGTGAAGGAGCTTCAAAGCTTTATCTTGCACATGTATGTAATCAGTCCTGTTGAGCCCTAATTGTAAGCTTGCATGTGCTGCTTGATCTCTATTTGAATTCTATGATATACTGAATGATTGAATCTGCATTTGTTCTATTTCATTGAGTTGTGTCCATTGTGTTTACTCTTATAGCATAGTCCGTATAGTTCATTCTGTGAACCCTCCTACCATGACTACACTACGTGGTATTAGAGCAAAAATTTGAATCTTTGGGAGCAAATTGTGCGAAGTTACTGAGGAAATTCCATAAGATCTTGTTATGGATAGATCACTGAATTAAGGTAGGTTACTTGTGTTGCAATCGATCACCGATTGTGAGGCAGTTGTCACCTTGTAGCTTGATCACCGAAGAGGTAGTTTACACTTGATCCTAGGAAGAATGCTGCCGAGGAGAGTTGCTACTATTGGAACAATGGCTAGTAGAATATATGAGATGATGGAGATAATGAAAATAATGCAAATTTGTTTGAATGCTATTGAAGAAGATAGGTGATGAGGACTAACATTGAGACCTAATGTTGAAAGTGATGAGGAAGAAGAATTTCAATCTATTGAACAAATTGGTGAAACCATAGAAGGTGATGAAGAAGAAGAATCAGATCAATTGAAGATGTGAACTATTTCAAAGATTGGCAAAAGACCTAGAGTTGATGTGCCAAACTATATTGGTAATTTGAACCCTGAAGAATTGATTGACTAGATATATGACATGGAAGGATACTTTGAATATGAGGAAATTAAAGATCTGGAGAAGGTGAAATTTGCAAAGACAAAGTTGAAAGGACAAGTTGCTATATGGTGGAAAGTGTTGCAAGTATGGGTCTAACCAGTGTTATCATTGATGTCAACATACTCCTGTTACATTAATGATAAGGTTGGATGAGTTGTGTGCTGAGGATATTGAGAAAATCAGTCTCAATCACGAACAGTGAAGAACATTGATGGCATAAGGTAAAAGTCTAAGACAGGATGAGGATCAAAGCATGCGGATTAAAGGGTTTGTAGATATGTGTCTTAAGTTGTTCTAGTAGAGATTTCAGAGGTCTGCATGAATATTTGAAGAAGTTATGGCAGTTCAAGTGGAACTAGTTCTGGCAAATGTTCAGTGATGACAGAGTGATACAAATAGGTCCAGTGAGATCTGGCAATGCATTCTCCGGTTCTACGGATTTGAGGAAGTGTTTGGGAAGTCTGTGTGGTGTGGCAAATCGATTGGTTCGTGGTCTGAAGGTCCAGAAGTATCTATTCTTTTGTGATAGTAATGGTAGACTGTGTTCTTGAGGTTTCGGATGAAGGAGAGAAGAGTTTCAGTAAGTAGAGGAAGTGCGGATGTTCTTGGTGTTTCAGGCAAGCTTGTGGAGGTCTTTGGATTGTACTCAGTTCATGTTTATAGTCTGCATTAGAATTGGAGTCTTGAAAATGAAGAATAACTTTTGGATGATGATGTTCTTTCTATGACTGGCCGACCAGATGAATTATACATCTTGCGGATGTTCTTGTGGATGTGTGCCAACTTAGATGTTTGTTCCTAAGTTGATGTCATGTATAAATAAGGGATTGTGAAGTCATTTCAAAGTATGAGATGTGAAGATGAGTGTGTGGTAGCAAGGAGAAGAGCGAAAGGTAGAGAAGAAGGTTTGGGCTTAAATGGAATTGACTCAAGCATGGTGAAGATGCTATTTTCTAGTTCAAATATGTGATACTTATTCTTTTGTAGATAGTGTGTCTCTTGTAGGAAATGAACCTCTTGTGAGCAGTGTGCTCGGGTAGTGAGCCCTAATTGGCATGTGCCATTTTGTTTTTTCTATTCTTCTAACAGAGAATACAATCTTGGGTTAATCACCCTGTGGTTTTTCCCTTAACCAGGTTTTCCACGTCAAAATCTTGGTGTCTCTTCTGTTGATGTGTTTTTTCTCTTGATTAATTTCATTAAGTTTCATGTTTTGATTTATTATTACTGCCAAGTGAATATAAGTGTTGAAAATAAAGAAAGTTTGGACAACTAATTCACCCCCCTCTCAGTTGTCTGCTCTAAATCTAACAGAAAGAAGTTCAATTGGAAAGAAATAGATGAGGGAAAGAAAAGTTTACAAAATGGGATAGGATGGTGACAAAGTTGAAGAATCAATTTATACCTGTTGACTATGAGTTGGAACTGTTGAAAAGATTGTAGAACCTGAGATAAAAGGAGAAATCTGTGAAGGAGTACACTAAAGAATTTCATAAAATGATCATAAGGACAAGACATAGTAAATCAAGTAAGGAGAAAGTGGTTAGATACATCAATGGACTGAGATTGAACATTCAAGAGGAACTAAGCTTAGTGATGATGACATCTTTGGAAGAAGCATATTATTTTGCCCTGAAGGTTGAAGAGAAGCTGAATAAGAGGCATGATTAGAGACAAAGAGGAAGAGGAGGTAAAATTTAGAGAGGAAGGACTTACTCTGGAGGAGATAGACCATTTCTGGAGTAGAGCAAGTTTGATAGCCCATTTAAGAAGGATGACAGAACAGTGCTTATTCGAGAGATGACAAAAATTTTTACTAGAGAGGAAACCCTAATGCATACCAGAATGAAGGATGTAGAAGAGAGGATGAGGATTGGATAAGAGGAAATTTAGAGGTACTTGTTTCAAGTGTGGAGGTGAAGGATAGATCATTTGAGTGTAATCAAGGTAGTACAAATAAGAAGACAAAAAATAGTGGAAGAGCAGCCTATGTTGAAGAAGAACCTATTGAACTAGATGATCCCTATTCTGTTGGTAAACCAGAGAAAGGAGAATCACTTGTGATGAGGAGAGCACTATTTCAAGTAAAGACAAATGAGGAACCACCATAGAGGAAGAGCATGTTTAGAACTAGATGCAAATCTAGAGGTAAGTGTCGTAAAGTTGTAATTGATAGTGGTAGTTCTGATAACCTAGTTTTAGAGGAGATGGTGACTAAGCTAAAGTTGGAAAGATTGAAACAGCCTAAGCCATATCAGATAGGATGGATTTAGGATGATCATAAGGTACTAGTGAGTGAACAATTTTTTGGTGAAATTTCATATCAGATCTTATCATAATGAAGTCTTGTGTGATATTATGCCTATGGATGTTTGTCATATCTTATTGGGTAGACCTTGGTAGTATGATAGAAACGAAATACATGGTGGGAGAAAGAATGCATACACTATAATAGAAAATGGAAAAAGAATTAATTTGATTGCTTTGGAGGATGATCCTAAAGATGTGGTATGTGGGAATGCTAGAATCTATTTGGTAGATGGATGAAAATTTCTGGATGGTTTGAGACATGAGAATATGTGTTATTCTTTGATTCCTAAGAAGCTTGAAGCATTGAAGAAAGAGACTGAAGAATCACAACTAGAGGAAATAAGGGAGTTGTTGAGAGAGTATGCAAACATTATATTAGATAATGTACCTGATGGATTGCCACCTATAAGGAGTATCAGTCATCACATGGATCTTATATCAGGAGCAAGTTTGCCTAATAAAGAAACACACTTGATGACACTGGAAAAGAATGAAGAATTGAATAGACAGATACAAGAGTTGTTGAGGAAAGGTTTGATTAGAGAAATTTTGAGTCCTTGTGCAGTACCTAGTATGTTAGCACTGAAGAAGGATGGAGATGAAGAATGTGTACTGATTCCAAAGCAATAAACAAGATCACAGTTAAGTACATATTTCCTTTACCTAGGATGGATGATATTATGGATTGTTTGAGTGGAGCAAAATATTTCACAAAGATAGACTTGAAGGGTGGATACCATCAGATTAGAATTAGAGAAGGTGATGAATGAAAGACTGCTTTTAAGACAAATGAAGGATTGTATGAGTGGTTAGTGATGCCCTTTGGATTAACAAATTCACTAAGTACTTTCATGAGATTGATGAATGAAGTCTTGAAGAAATTCTTGGGTAATTTTGTGATTATATATTTGGATGATATTATAATTTTTAGTAAGACAAAAGAGGAACATTTGTGGCATATTAGACAAGTTTTGCAGAGGTTGAGAGAAGAGAAATTGTTGATAAACATCAAAAAGTATAGTTTCATGAAGGAAGAGTTAGTATACTTAGGATTTGTGATTTCTGCGTAAGGATTGAAGATGGACCCTGATAAAGTGAAAGCAATTGTTGAATGGCCTACACCAAAGAGCATTGGAGAGGTTAGATCATTTCATGGATTGGCTAGTTTCTACCAGAAGTTCATCAGAAATTTTAGTTCAAATTGTAACTCTATGATAGGACAATGAGAAGTGATAGAAAGGATTTTAAGTGGACATTAGGAGTAGATAAAAGTTTTGAGTTGTTGAAGTGGAAAGTGGTAGAGCAACCTATTTTGGCATTACCGGATTTCAATAAGGTATTTCAAGTTGATTGTGATGCTAGTGGAAATGCGATTGGATCTGTGTTAAGTCAAGAAGGTAGACAGTAGGATATTTTAGTGAGAAGTTGAATGATGCAAGGAGAAGATATTCAATTTATGATCAAGAGTTCTATGCCATAATTCAAGCCTTGAAGAAGTGGAGACATTACTTGTTACCTAAGGAGTTTGTGTTGTATATAGATCATCAAGCTTTGCAATATTTGAATAGTCAAGGTAAGTTGAATTAGAGACATATGAGGTGGGTAGAGTTCATGTAGAGTTATACTATTTGTGTTGAAGCATAGGAGTGGAAAATCAAATAAAGTTGCCGATGCCTTGAGTAGAAGAAGAAACTTGTTGACAAAGATGAGAGTTGAAGTGTTGGGTTTTGAAGAATTGAAGAACATGTATGAGGGAGATACTGATTTTATAGAACCTTGGAAAGCATGTAGAGAACCTATTGTGATAGATAGGAGTAAGTGGTTGGACTATTTCATTCAAGAAGATATGTTGTTCAAAGGAAATTAGTTGTGCATACCTAGAAGTTCAATGAGAGATAATTAATCAAGGAGAAGCATAGTGGTGGATTGGTAAGACATTTTAGCATTGATAAGACAATGGCTTTGGTGAGTGAAAACTAATTTTGGCCTCAAATCATAAGGATGTTCAGAGATTTGTGCAGAATTGTAGAGTTTGTCAAGTTGCAAAAGGGAGTAGTCAGAACACTAGATTGTATAAACCTTTTTATAGTACCAGAGAGACATTGGGAAGACATAAACATGGATTTTGTGATAGGATTGCCAAAGACACAGAGAGGGCATGATTCAATATTTGTAGTGGTGGACAAATTTTCAAAGATGGCTTATTTCATACCTTGCAAGAAGATAATTGATGCAATTCATGTAGCTGACCTATTTTTCAAGGAGATTGTAAGATTGCATGGATTACCTAAGAGTATAGTTTCAGATAGAGAGACAAAGTTTGTTGGATACTTTTGGAGGACACTATAGAAAAAGATGAAGACAGATTTGAAGTTTAGTTCTACTTTTCATCCACAGACAGAGGTAGTGAATAGGAGTTTGGGAAACTTGTTGAGATGTTTGGTTGGAGAGAAGACATGAAGTTGGGAATTGATTATTTCACAAGCAAAGTTTACATACAACAATTCAGTGAATAGGAGTACTAGAAGAACACCTTTTGAGATTGTTACTGGAGTAAACCCTAGAGGAGTTGCAAAACTAAGAGATATCAGCATGGCAGAAAATAGGAGTGCAGAAGTAGAAGAATTTACAAATCACATGAAGATAGTGCATAATCAGGTGAAGAAGCATTTAGAGAATATGAACAGTAAATATAAAGAGAAGGTAGATGAAAAGAGAAGACATAAGGAATTTGAAGTTGGAGATGAAGTGATGGTATACTTGAGAAAAGAAATATTTCCAGTTGGGACATATAACAAGTTGAAGATGAAGAAGTTTGGACCTTGTAGGATACTCAGAAAATCTGATTCAGGGAATGCATATGAAGTGGAGTTACCATAGACATTGGGTATTTCACTTATTTTCAACATTGTAGACCTATATTAGTATCATGAAGCAGAGTTTAGTGACAACATGGAAGGAGACTTGAAGAAATAGTTACCACAACAAGCACCAGAGAAAATTGAAGACATTTTGGATAGTAGAGTTGGATGTAGTACTAGAGGAAGACAATACAAAGAATACCTTGTGAAGTGGAAAGGCAGAATGAAAGAAGATTCATCATGTATTTCCTAGGCTGAGGTGGACTGTCTTGGTTCTCCCCTAGCCCAAGAAAAGTGAGGGACTCACTTATTCAAAAAACCCAAATTTCTGATATAGGAGCATCCCTAGTTCAAGATAAATCTTGCATCAACCAAAAACATTTGCATTTCAGTTTGTTTGCAGTTTAGTTTGTTTCTTTTTATTTTCCAGTTCAGTTGAGACAGTTCAGTCAGAAGTAGATTCTGTATTTTGGTCTAGTAGTATTTTTAGATCTTGTGAAGTTGGATTTAACATCTATATTCATTCATCTACATTATAACTAGAATTCAGAAATCCACACTTTAATACCAAAAAGATATCACTATCAGAAGTTTGACTATTTCTTAGAGCAGAGCATCCAGATAATCACTGACAATGCGCTGAAGGAGAAATTGGCGAAAGCATTTCCCAATCTTTGGAGCCTAATGACACATCATTCAATGATCTTTGGTTCATGGCCGACCTTCCTCAAAGATATGCACATCATTCCATTCATTTTTTAGAAGTGTTCTATGCATTTAGGTCTAACCTATTTGTGTACACATGTTACACCTCTACTTTGAAATTTGTGATCTTCCTTGGCTGACGCGGAGGAATCTATTGATCCAAACTTAATATATATTGATGTAATAGATCCTTAGGAAAGCAGTTCTTAGGATTTAGAAGATTGATAGTTTAGATTTTGTATAAAGGAGCTTCAAAGCTTTATCTTGCGCATGTATGTAATCAGGCTTGTTGAGCCTTAACTGTAAGCCTGTAAGTGCCAATTGATCTCTATTTGAATTCTATGATTTACTAAATGACTAAATCTGCATTTGTTCTATTTCTTTGAGTTGTTTCTATTATGTTTAGTCTTGCTACATGGTCTAAATAGTTCATTCTATGAACCCTCCTATTGTGACTACACTACTTTGGCAGTGATGTGAATTCATCACTTGGTGATGGATGATCTTCTTTAGTGTTGTAGATGTTTCTAGGAGGAGCTCTTAGATCCTGTTGCTACAGAAGGGTTCTTTTGCATTTGCATGGACACTATTTGGAGATGGGAAATCTTCATGATATTGAAGATGTGTAACATCTTGGAGCCATGGAGGACTCATGGAGTCTTTGGTTGAGGTGTCAATGGTATTTGACAGGTGATGTTGGTTTAGGGTTTGTTTGTTTTATGTCATGGTATACTCTTTTTTATGCATTAGAGTTTCAACGTGATACATTGCTCTTCAGACCATGCTATGTTCCCTTGGAGTATGAAATCTCCTAAGGGAGATGGTCAGATCATGATGTCATGACAAGTTTCTGATTTAGATGATTGGAGCTTTGACAGTGGTCTAGTGATTCTCTATGTTTTGGGTGCATTGGTCATATGCTTGAGAACTTCATGATGGTGCAGTGATGTATTTGGAGTTTAGCATGAGATGATTTTTTACAGGTGCTCATGCATACATGGAGAATGAAGTGAGGCTATTTTTCTCTTAAGATGAGAAAAGTGTTGTTGAGATGGTTACTCTTGATGAGATTTCAACAGAAAGTCTGAAGAGCCTACACCTTGGTTGGATGTGAGTTCAATAGAGACCTATGAGGAGATTGCTTTTGGAGGAGTCGTGATGGCTTGCATATCTTGGAGAAGCACTCTCATTCCCAACTCTTGGTTTGTTTGGAAGTTTATTATTTGCAAGGTATTTGCCCATTATATCTTTTAGATGTGTTATGTTTTGTGCTTTGGTTCTCATGGGATTGAGTTGATTCATGGTCATTGATTATGGAGACTCATTTGAGGATGGTTTAGCATGAGTCTTTGTGCTTTTATTTCTCATGGATATGGATCTTGAGCTATGGTTTCTAGTTCTGGAGGGTTAATTTGAGGATTACTTGGCATGGTTATCTGCTTGTGCATTTGAGTTTAGGATATCAATCATTGATGAGGACTTTTAGGAGATGGTTTATTGGCTAATTTCCTGAGATGGAAAATGGAGTAGTTTGATCTTCTTTGAGAAGCTTACATCCATTTAGTTACTTGATACATATGTTGTGTTTGATCTCTTGAGATTGAATGATTTTGGGTGTTGTTATGTTGGTCTCTTTGGGGTTTTATGGAGGAGATCATACTTTACACAGTTGACACTTAGAGGTGTATGTAGGAGGATTTTCTACATGTATATGATGTGCAGAGTTTCTCTCTTTGTCTCAATTATCTTCTTGGATGGTTGGTTTCACATTACAATGGTTTGATGTTTGGTTGGAGCTATTGTGATCACTAGCTTGTGGTCATGTTTTTTCACTTATGTTCTTGGGTGATGACATGGAGGTTCCTTTATCTCTTTCCTTTGCTAGGTGTGGAGAGTTTGGGAGAGCTATGGAGACTTGTGATTTGCATTACCCATGTAGTGGGAGCTCTTAGATGTGTATGTCAGTCATTGATAGGTTTGCACATAGAGTTTATGATTGTAGTTTATGGGTGTGTATATATATATACTTGTGGCATGAGTTTACTATGTTTTGTATACCTTGGAGGTATGGGTGATTGAATGGATTAGCACTTATTGTGTGTACTATTTTCAGTCGCATGGGTTAATCAGTATGATGAGAGAAATTAGTTTCTTGGTTGTTGTTCTAGTTGATGTTCTATCTTATTTTCTGGAGGATGAATTCATGATTGTGTCTAGGTTGAAGCTTTGATGTTCATTTTTTTGATGCTTTTGTATAGCTTGTGAGCACAGTGGAGTGGTGGCAGTATTCTATAGCCTTTACTATCAGTTGGATCTGATGATTGTGTTCTTTAGACTAGTGCATATATGCCTTGGCTCATTCCTTTTCCTTTAATGGATGGATGGAACTGTTGCTAGAGATGGTGGACATCTTGGATGTTGTTGTAGGTGTCTTGGTTTGAGCACATAAGCATTGTTTAATATTCTTGAGATTGCATGTACGGCTGTGATGATGTGATTCAGTGACTTCAAGCATTGGAAGGAGCCAGTAAGTTCTTCATCAAGTGAGGGTATGTTGGAAAATGTGACTCAAATTTATTGGCTTGGTAATTTCCCCATTGGTTGGTGTTAACACCTTCATCAACCTAATAGTTTCTTTTTGGTGGGACCCAGTATATAGTCCCATTGATAATCCAAAAGCTCATTGGTGAGAGGTGGTTGAATCACTGGGACATAATCCCATGTCTCTCTGTTGCTACGATGGTGACTCATTTCGTTAGGAACCTGTGACTTCAGTGGGACTTGGAATGAAGTCTCCTCAATGAGTTGATGGTGTGCGATGGTAGGGACCACTTGGTCATTTCAGTAGGAGTCGATATGTAGTCCCCCTGATATGGCAAAATGTTTGACTCTGCCAGTCCACAGGCTCCATGGTGGGGCCTGATCAATGTCTTGCACGAGTGCACTATTGGTTGAGAGTTGAAGACTAAATGACTTGGTGACTAATGTGTATGTTGAAGGGACAAAGGGAATTCAATAGGATAGGTTTAAGTGTCTCCCTGATACTTCGACATGGATTTGGCGGTTAAGCTAGGGAACTATGGACAAAGATGAAACTGTGAAGAAGGTCAATGGAAATTGACTGATGAGTAAGGTATCAACACGTGGCACTAGGTTACTTGTTGATTTCACATCGTTGTTGTGAATCAACACAACCTTTGGCAGTTAAACTATTTGTGGCCGTTCAGTTGTGGGAAGTTGAAAGGACAACACTTGTGAAGTCTGTAGTTAAATATAGTAGTGCATTGTAACAATAGATGAGTTTGATCATGGAAATGTAATGTTGTTGGATTTTTTCCAAAGATGGAACAAGATGTAAATCTCCTGTAAAGGCTATGAGCCTAATATTGTATTGTAACTTGTACACTTGTTGCTGAATAATACAATGACTCTATGTTTTGGAGTGTGGGGTTTTTTACCCAATAGGGTTTTCCCCACGTAAGTCTGTGTTCTTATCATCTACTCTATATTTCATGTTTAGTGATTCTATTTATTGAATCTGTTTAATGCATGTTGTTGAAACTGGTTTAAATTGCAATCACTTTTTTATAAGGCTTAATGTGGGAAATGAACTATGTCTGATTTTGCTTTATGGCATAATAGTATGTGTTTTGAGGCAATAAGAGAGAATTATTGTTACAATAGACACTTACTAATCTTAGATGCTCATTCTGGGATGAACTGTATTTTCCCTTCAATTATAACTTCCATGTGTCGTCAGTTCTGGCTATGATCTTAGACAACCTATGGTTTATCAAAATTGTAATCAACTCTTTGACAACATTTTTATTTTGATTTTTCAAACTCCTCACCTCCTCTTTCAGCTCTTTTATTTATGAGAGCAGAGCCTCCCTATCTATTGGGAATGATTGTCCAGTTTGAGTTGGAGCTAGAGTAATCTGAGCTGAGATGCCTGGACCTAACAACATTTGATCCTTGTAACTATTCAACTCTGAAATGGTTTTCCCATACTTCAACAAAAGTTCATCATAGTCTCTTTGCAATTTATTTGTTACAACCTCAACAAATTGGGTTCTGTAAACATTCAAACTAGTAGCTTGAGGGGTTGGAGTGTTTGACACTCTCTTTATTATGACATCCCCTGACAACTCTCCTAATCCAACCCTTGGCCTATTGTTATTTGGGGCCAATGCCCATATTGCCAGGGTTTCAAACTTAGGATTAAATCTTGCACTAGAGAGTACCTTTTCCACTTGATCATTAGATTGATCAGTATCACTCCTTAAGACTATATTAAAAGCAATTGCATCTGCTAAGGTCCAATGTGGAAACAATAGCAGGCCACTTTTCTCCACCAGAGCTCTTCCCTCATTGGGGGTCATTTTTCTGATGTCTTGACTAACTTCATTCAGTACCTTTTGAGTTATCTCCTCATACTTCTCTAGGTTAGTTCCACTCTTAGCTTCTTCTTTCTTCTTCTGGAACTCCTCATTCCTAACCTTCAATACGTATCCCTTGAATTTAGGGGTGTTTATGAAAGCATCATCTTCTAAAAATTATGAGTAGACTGGTACTCTAATATCCTCTGTATCAATTTGATACCCAGTGGTTGACCTTACCAATCTGTTATCAGGAGTGGCATAGGGTCTTATTCTTATAGGTGAATTCACCTATTGGGAGATTTCTTTTTCTTGTTCATTTGTCTCCTCTTCCAAATCTATCAATTCAACCTCCTCCTCATGCTCCAAATCAATAATTTTTACCTTCTTAGCAGGAGATGCATCAGGTGATCCACTTCTTTTTGTATATATTCTACTTGAACTCCCTAGGTCATATGCAGGTCTCTCCTCTCCTACTGGAGCACTCTCAATCAAATCTTCTATGTTATAAAAAATTTTCTAGATCCTTACTATTGGATCACTCTCTTCTGCAAATGCCCCTAGATATGTAGATTTCATATTCTTTCTCATCCTTTCTCCCTCCATTATTGTCTCCCACCTTTTCCTCAAAAAATGTACTTCTCCCATTGTAGCACAATTTCTCATAGTATCTTCATCAAATAAGACTTTGTGGGTGAACTGAGATCTTCTAGCGCCAAGCCTCACCTTATTTATGAATCCTTCAGGTTCATATACCCTTGGCTGCTCAAACCCCATTTTGTAAACCATCAATACTAAATCAATTTGATCCAGACCGTCCTTATTTGCAACCAAAAAATCTAAAAACTTAATGGAGCTAGGAAAGAAAGATCCTTTCTTGTGTAGTTTCAAATATTCCTTATCAGACTCATTCAACTATTTGGTTATCTAGAAAATTGCAATTCTCTTAAGCACATATTTTGGAAAGATATATGGGGCAACATTACTTTCATAAACTTTGATACAGGTGGTATTAGTATGCAAAAACTAATCTCCCCAGTTGTGCTGAATTCCTAGCTCTGGGGTCCTCTCTAGTGGTCTCAAAAAGTTAAGAACATTAGGATGCATCCTTTCTCCTTCCGGCTCCAGGAATCCTAACAACCTTCTGATAAAATGCTCCTCAAAAATCACATAGTTTGCATCTGTACAATGCATATCCATCATGCAAGTCCACATTTGTATAGGGAGAAAATTACCCATTGAATCTTTCTCCTTAACATGCAAGTCTTTATGACACAATCCTAATCTAGCATACAAAAACATGTGGCACATCATTAAATACCATGTTAAATCCACTTTTGCATCTACAATATATAGCTTGTTCTTAATTTTAGTGAGCCACTTGCGCATTTTATTAGCTATATACATTTCATAATCAAAAGGTTCTGTAGTTGAGATATCATGTATGTTCACTACTATCATCATCAAGGAAATTGGCATTTTATCTAGTGCATCTCTTCCTAATACCTGACACAGAGTATGATATGTCTTCACAAAGTAATGCATGAATTATGACACACTAAATGGTTCCTCCTATTTTGATATCTTCACCAATTTTCTATCAATGCCCTTTGGTCTATTCTTGGGCAACTTAAAAGCTCTATACCCATGCTTAACTAGCTTATATTCCTCCTTTAGATCAACAAGATCAATCTATTTTCTGGTGGCAGGGTCTAAGCCAAACACACTTGAGATGTAGGTTTTTGTGGTTTTGATCATGATAGTATTCTTCCCTGCCAATATTTCCCTAGACACAGGATCATATCTCTGTGCGACTGCCCTCACAAAATCTAGATTTGGAAACACATTAGGGCATATCAATTTGGCCAAGTCTAAATTCCAAGTGTTGCAAACTGGGGTGTTGTATTCTCTCCTATCATACCAAAGCTTGAACAAGATCCATCCTGGCACGAGCAACTGGGCATCCTGACAATCATAGCACAGATCTAAAAGTTTATCATTTGGCCCACCATAAACATCCAAGATCATAGGCCTCCGTGAAGACCTATGCAATTGAACCATGAGATCCTCATTTAAACTTTGTTTTGAGGTGGATGGTTGTCCTACTTGATTCATTTTGAAATTATTTTGCACAAACTAGGGTTTTTCATTTTCTATTGAAGCTTAGAACTATTCATATAATGATAATACAATTGAAAATAGACACAATTAGTGGAAGCAACTTACTAGTTTTCTTACTTTGCAGATGCTTCAGAATCTTTTGTATTTTCTTGTTCAATCTTCACTGTGTGCCATAACTCTTTTCGTGCCCATAAAAATGATATGAAAAACCCTATTTTTCACCCTTAAGGAAGCTTTCAATTTAGGGCCAGCTACATCAATGCACATCACTTCAACCTTTACTACAATTCATGTTTTAGAGCAGCTTCCAATGTTCGTTGCAGTAGGTTTAAATTTTGGCCGTTGATTTGAGATTCTTTCTATGAGATCGACCGTCATGACTTACCTGCCAGATTTGAAAATCTGAGCTCTTTCATTAAAAAGTCTTCAGCCAATGAAATAACTCCATGTTGGATGCACTTTTCCTACTAACTCCTCTACTTTTGTTTGACATGGACACGTGGTTTCATTTCGTAGCAACGCAGTGGGAAGTGGGCCACCACCTTTTGACTCTATGTGAGTGCACTAAAGCCTCCATGTATCCTGCCTTATGCAAGCCTTTATTCTTCCTTTGAAAGCTGGCCACATGTCACAATCTCATGGCTATGTGGTGAACCTTCCCTTCTAACAAGATTTCTTTGTGCCTCTACCATTAGATCTTCCATTTTCTATAACTTACTTTTTTACCTGACACCTGGCAGTGCTTCCTTCATTGATTTACAAGCCTCGATGTTATGGCTGTAAGCCCAAACATCCTTGACAGCTGTCTACATTTCACAGCCCTGCAGTGGGAATATGACATCACCCTCAATGGTCTGCGAGCTTGTGGTAACTTGCCAAGTGGCATTCCCAGAGCCTACAAAGACTTTAGACTTAACAATATGATGCGATAGGCTACAGATGGTAACACTAGGTAAAAGGGGCTGGTCATTTCATGACTTATAAGGCTTAAGGTTGTAACTTAAGTAACTGATAACCTAGGCTAGATAGTTGATGAAAAATTATAACATAAAGTAAAATGAGACCATAGGACTTAGGGTTTAAGGAAAAAAAAAGATGAGAACTTGCAAAAATGACTTAAAACCCTAGACCTAGGTAGGTACCATCACCTCCTACCCTCTCTCTCTCTCATCTATCTATCTCCCTCCCCTCTCTACCTCCTACCCACTCTCTTTATCACCTCTCTACCTACCTCCCTCCCTCCCTCCCTCCCTCCCCCTCTCTCTCCCCCCTCTTTACCTCCTACCCTCTCTCTCACCTAACTACCTCCCTCCCCTCTCTACCTTCTACCCTCTCTCTCTCTCTCACACACACACCTCTCTACCTCCCTCCCCCTCTCTATATCTCTCTCCATCCCTCCTACCCTCTCTCTCACCTCTCTACCTCCTACCCTCTCTCTCACCTCTCTACCTCCCTCCCCTTCCTACTTCCTACCCTCTCTCTCTAGTTGAGTGTACAGGGTTGAGGGCCTAGCGTATAGACTTTAAGGCATAGGGTTGAGGGATAGGGTTTAGGGAATTGGTTATAGGGTATTTATTAATTTAGGGATAGTGAAAATATTGTCATAGTAGTCATTATAGAATTTATACAACACTTAAAACTTTCCATGCATGACAAAACACACTTGTGTTATAATGCAAGTGTGTTTTATGGAACCAAAAAATGGACAAAAAGTATGTGCAATATGTGAATCATACCCACATGCTCTATTATTCTTTGTTTTCTATGCATTATCAGATAAAAAAGTGTTTCTCATGGTATTGACATTTACACAATCATTGTTTACTTAATCTACCACTTTTTTTTTCTTCTCCAATGTAGAAGAAGTAAATTATATGTTTTTAGACAAAATTTGATTATTTGAACTAATATTTTCATGTTTCATATTGTTTGAATGCTAATTTTTATGTATTTAGATTGAATTTGTTGATATAGATTTTTTTTTTCATAAATTTGACTAATCCTATTAGAGTTATATAGAATTCAATATTGAATACGAAGGAACTTGCCAAAAAGCTCAAATTTTTGAGGATTTTGAAGCCAAAAAAATGTAGACATAATTGTGCAATTGGTCAACTTGAATCTCAAAATCTAGGGTATGTTCTTTATGTATTCATTTACTTCACTTTATGATTATGTTAGCATGAACTCCTATTAAATAGGTCAATGATATGTGGAAACCTAATTTATCTCCAAATTCATATATATATTGTGAAGATAATAATGCAAGTTTTCTTAACACAAAGTGATGATCTTTGTGGTTTTGACCTTTAACAAAATGATCATATTATGGCACACCCAAAAAAATAAAATAAGATCCTACTGGAAATTTCTCACTAAAACCCTAGGCATTAAAAACCTATCACATTATGATGCATTAAAACCCTCTGAAACTAAATCTAGTTTATCCATTTATTGAATGTATTTCATCATTTAAAAAAAATATGTTAGTTTTATTAGATCTTCATTTCATCATCCATTTGTTGGATGTACTTCATCATCTAGTAAAAGAAAAGTACTCTTCTTTCTCAAGAGTTAACTAAGTTTGAGGAAGTCCAACCAATCACATCTTAAAGAAGAAGAGTTATGTTAACTTGATAACGAGACCTTAGCTTTGGCTATGGCCAAGAATAAGATATTTTCCTCTAAGCATAAGATTTCTAGAATCATAGATAATATTCAACCAGGTGCAGGAGCAATTGAGTGTTGAAGATCCTACAAACATATCAAAGATACATAGATAAGATGGTTCTTTCCTAATTCCTATATGGTTTGAAATGAACCAAGTGGAATAAAAAGATCATTATTAGAAGATAGAGAGAGTTGGAACTTTTAAAATTCCACTATTCTAGTTAACTAGTTTGATGCTCATAAGAGTTCTATCATATTTTAGAATAGGAAGTTGTTCTATAAAATATTACCTCCTTTGGTCTTAATTCTTGATGATTTACTGATTCATGAAGTCATGACAGTGTTGTAATTTTACTCCATAAAGCATTGTGAGAACTTTCGTATGAAAAGTCACATATTCTTTTAAGGCCATAATTAAAATATCTTTCTCAAGTACCATCTTTAAGTAAGAAAGCAATGTGGTAACATTTTTCATGATTGGATCTTGCTTTAACCTATTTTGAAGCCTACTATAAGGATTTCTTAAAGGAAAGTAATGATTTATTGGCATAAAGTGCATAGAAAAGTGGAACAACTCATGGAATGTATTCCTTTACAAGTTTTATGAGAAAACCATAGGGTGTAAAATGTAAAATGTTACCAAGGGAGTATTAGTAAATCTTTCTTTTTCTAAATAGTCATTTTGACATGTACAAAGAGATGTGCATATGAAGAAGTGGATAAGAGTTCCCTAGTATCTTGTGAAGTCTTTTTTTGAAAAACATGTTAATGTGTTGTAGAAGACATGAGTATAGATCCTCTCATGATGTCTTCTACTGATTAAAGGATTGAGTTATTACCTCTCAAGATTACTTTTCTTTGAAGCATTTTGTTAAGTAATCTACGTGTTGCTTGCATATTGATTCATAACAATTGTAAGGACCACCCTAGGAAACTTTAAATTTTCATATTTATAATCATTTAGTCACTTTAATTATATGATTATTTTGAGATTTGTGTATGAGATTACTTTACTCTATTGTACTAAGACGGAATAATTTATATATGTCTTATTCATGATGTAAATAGAAATCATCATCATGTTGAGGAAACAAGCAAAGACTCTAACACCAGAAGAGCATGAAGCTAAGAATGCAAAGAAAAGAGAAGGAATGAGGCAACTTTGTGAAAGTAGGAAATTATCAACCATAGAAGAAGACATACCACAATTGCCAATTCAAGAGGAACATGAATAATCTAATCAAGCTAAGAGAGAGATGGAATTGATGACACAAAGGAAACAAATACAAAACCTCTATTCAATGAGAAAATTGAATCTCAAAGTTGGAGAAACTTAATATTTCATAGGTCAAGTTGATGGTACATCATCATTCTCTTCTCAAGTTGAAGGTACATCATAATTCTCTTCTCAAGTTGGAGGCATGCCATCATTCATGTGTCAAGTTAAAGGTACATCATCATTCTCTTCTCAAGTTGGAGGCATGCCATCATTCACACATCAAGTTGAAGGTACACCATCTTCTCCATCTCCAATTGAAGGTATGCTATCTATCCTATCTCAAGTAAATATTGAATAACTTCTTAATGTTGAGCCAACTTTACCATTGAAAGTGACTCCTAGAATCTTGCATAGAAAGCCTAAGTTTGTAATTGATATTAATGAGAATGTTTTGAAGCCCATGCAGGATAAGATTCCCAAGCGTACTCTCCAAAGATATGCCAATAAGATATGGAATTTTTTTTTGAGAACTTAAATGAAACTAGAAGTTGTCAATTATTTGTTGAATTGATGAGAAATTTAAAATTGAGGCCCATTATCAAGATTCTTGGCCTAAGAACATCAGATACTTCAAGTGAAAAATCAATTGTAAAGAATCTAATGAGTGCATATGAGAGTGTGGATTCCACCTCACACACCAAGGATAGTAATGTCACATGATGTGTTGTTACATTGACAAGAGTAAGCCATCAAACAAAGAAAGCTAGCCTCATTAGAAAAACTAGTGAAGAATTGAAAATAAGTAGAAAAAATCTAATGAGAGCTATTAGAAGGCATCAAAGAGTTGATGACCCAAATATCAATGAATTGTGAGCTTTCTTTGGGAGACTCCCACGGAAAGATAAAGTTATTGTTGAAGCCTTGAGATCCTTCATTGAAGAATTTTAGAAAAAGAACACAAGGGTATCTCCTAATGCAAGAGATGTTGTAAGAAGGAGAATTGGTTGTCAGAACTGTGAGCCACATCCAAAGTATTTTTGGATGTGACTCAAACATGTAGTGTTTCAAGAAATTTCAAGAGATGTATCCTCAAATCAAAATTAGTCAAAGGTATTTTGAAATGATAAATGCTTTTTATGTCAAAATATATCACACATACACAACTTGTTGTTGTAGAGTACATATTGAGTTTTATAATCATTATGATGTTTATATATATGTGTGTGTGTGTGTGTGTGTAGATTTTCATACTAACAATGTTTTGTAGGAGTGTAATATAAAGTGTCCACCTAGATCTTCAAGAGATTTCATATCGAGTATCTTATGTCAAAGAGTGGATGATCAATTATTCTACAAGAACTTATGCTTGGATGTCACGTGTGATCATTGTGGTGGGTTACAACATTTGCCAATTTGTGAACATATGGAGAACACATATACAATTGGAAATGAACTAGTAAGTTTTGGAAAATATAAGATGGTGGCATATAGTCTAAAGATGATAAAGAAGAAACAATGTGTGAATTGGTCATTGAAAAAATTCTAATGTATCAGTTTATCTCTATTTTTTGAGAGAATATAGTTTATGAGTATGTAAGGCATAACCATATAGATCGATGGTTGGACTTGCAATTCTATTTATGCAAAGACACATTTCCACTTGACACCATCATTTTAGTTGTTAAATTTCTAGAGAACTACATAGTATAGCCATAAAATGAGGTGCAATCGCAGTATTACAACTCTACACAGGTTGCTATATTTGTGCATATCATATATAGAATGAGGGACCCTTTGTGCATATAAAATTTGTGGTACCTAGGAACATTTCATCTGGACCTACAAGGTCATGTAGAGTCCCTCCACAATAACCTCTCTCATGTTTTCAAATGTTCAATCCATTTGGTCGTGGCGACAATATTTCAAAAGTTACAAAAAACATCATTTGTGTTCAATGAAAAGTTGTCAGTGAGCATCAATTTTGTTTCATGCATCATGGGGCAAAAACAACAGTGCCAATAGTTTGAGTGGGTAGGTGAACACTAGGAAAGGTCCTATTTCACACCTCAACTATCCTGATCATTCTCAGTTGCACTGTGCCGATGCTTTCTCTTAAGAGCCCTAAATGCAAAAAATTGCCAAACTTTGATAGAATGTTTCTTAGAATTTGTGGTACCTATGAATGTTTCATCTAGACCTACAAGGTCACATAGGGTCCCTCCATAATAACCTCTCTTAGTTTTTGCAATGTTAAATCCATTTGGTCATTGCGACAATATTTCAAAACTTGCAAAAAGCATCATTTGTGTTCAATGAAAAGTTGTCAGCAAGCATAAATTTCATTTTGTGTGTTATGGGCTCAAACTAATAGTACAAAAACAATCAAGTGGGCAGGTGGAGGCTAGGAAATGTCCTATTTTGTACCTCAACTATCCCAATCATTCCTAGCTACATTGTGCCAACACTTTCTCGTAAGAGCCCTAAGTGCCAAAAATTGCCAAACCTTGATGGACCATTTCTTGGAACTTGTGGCACCTACAAACATTTCTTTTGGACCTATAGGGTCATGTAGGGTCCTTCCATAATAACCTTTCTTAGTTTTTCAAATGTTCATTCCATTTGGTCATGGAAATAATATCTCAAAAGTTGCAAAAAGTGTCATTTGTGTTCAATGAAAAGTTGTTGGTGAGCATAAAATTTTATTCATGTATCATGGGGCCAAAACAATAGTGCCAACATGTCCAAGTGGGTGGGTGAATTCTAGACAAGGTCTTGTTTCAAACCTCAACTATCTTGATCATTCTCGGCTGCACTGTGTCGATGCTTTCTTTTAAGAGCCCTAAGTGCCAAACTTTGATGGACTATTTCTCATAATTTTTGACACCTACAAATGTTTTGTATGGACCTAAAGGCTCATGTAGGGTCCCTCCACAATAACCTCTCATTTTTTGAAATGTTTAATCCATTTGGTTGTGGCAACAATATTTCAAAAGTTGCAAAAAAAATCATTTGTGTTTAATGATAATTTGTCAGCGAGCATAAATTTTGTTTTGTGCATTGTGGGGCCAAACTAACAAAGATAATACATCCAAGTGGTTGATTGAATGATAGGAAAGGTCTTGTTTCACACCTCAACTATCCTAATCATTCTCGACTACACTGTGTCGATGCTTTCTCTTAAGAGCCCTAAGTCCCAAAAATTACCAAACTTTGATGAACTATTTCTTAGGAATTTTGGCACCTATGAACATTTCATATAGACCTATAGGGTCATGTAGGGACCCTCAACAATAACCTCTCTCAGTTTTTTACATGTTCATTCCATTTGGTTGTGGCAACAATATTCTAAAATTGTAAAAAGTGTCATTTGTGTTCAATGAAAAGTTATCGGTGATCATAAATTTTGTTTCGTGCATCATGGTGCCAAACTGACAACACCAATAAGTCTATGTGGGTAGGTGAATGCTAGGGGAGGTATTGGTTCATTCCACAGGTCTCTTGATCCTTCCAAGCTACACTATTCCAACAAAGTCTCTTAAGAGACCTAAGTGCAAAAAATTGCCAAACTATGACGGACTGGTACTCAAAATTTGTGGCACCTATGACTATTTTGTCTAAACCTATAGCTGCATGTAGAGTCCCTCCACAATAACCTCTCTTAGTTTTTATTATCTCTAAACCATTTGGCCATGGTGATGATGTATTACATGTAAAAAAGCATCATTAGCATTCAATAGAAACTTTCTAGGAGTCATATTTTGCATTCTTTGTCTCATGGGGTTGAACTGACTATGCCAACACATCTAGGTGGGTAGGTGAACACTAGGGGATGCCTCAGTTCATTCTCCAAGTCTCCTTATCCTTCTAGGCTACATTGCACCAAAAGTCTCTAAAGAGCCTAAGGAGTAAAAAGTTATAAAACTTTCGCCTACCTTTACTCTCGATCTATGGCACCTACTAATGTTCTGTTTGGACATATAGGTGGATGTTTGGTCCCTCTATCTCAGTTTTGGTCAACTCCAAACTATTTGACCATTTTAACAACATATGTATTCTTGTGAAATGTGTTATTTGAGAGTAGTGAAAAGGTGCCAATAGGCATATTTTCTTCTTCCCAGCTCATAAGGCCGAACTGACTATGCCAACACGTTGATGTGGGTAGGTGGAAGATACTGGAGACCTTAGTTCATTTCCTAGGTCTCCCAATCTTTCCAGGCTACATTACACTAGGAGTCTCTAAAGAGCCCAAAGAGCAAAAATTTGAAAAAATTTTGCCCACCTTTTCTCTCGATCTATGTCACCTACAAATGTTCTCTCTAGACCTATAGGTGGATGCCGGGTCCCTTTACAATACCCTTTCTCAACTTTGGTCAACTCCAAACTATTTGACCATGCCAACAACGTATGCATTCTTGCAAAATGCATCATTTGAGAGCAGTGAAAAGGTGCCAATAGGCATATTTTCTTCTTCCCATCTTGTGGGGTCGAAATGAATGTGCCAACTTGTTAGGGTGGGTGGGTGGATGCTACTAGAGGCCTCAGTTCATTTCCCAAGTCTCCCACTCTTTCTAGGCTACATTGCACTAGGAGTCTTTGAAGAGCCTAAAAAGAAAAAAGTTGAAAAACTTCCACGTGCCTTTTCTCTTGATCTCTGGCACCTATGAATGTTCTATCTAGACCTACAGGTGGATACCAGGTCCCTCTATAGTACCCTATCTTAGTTTTGGTCAAATCCAAAACATTTGACCATGCCAACAACATATGCATTCTTACAAAATGCATCATTTGAGAGCAGTGAAAAGGTGCCAACATGTATATTTTATTCCTCCCATCTTGTGGGGCTGAACTGACTATGCCAACACATCGAGGTGGGTGGGTCGATGCTACTAGAGGCCTTAGTTCATTTCCTAGGTCTCCTGATCTTTCCAGGTTACATTGCACCAGGATTCTCTAAAGAGCCCAAAGAGCAAAATGTTGAAAAAATTTTGCGTTCCTTTTCTCTCGATCTATGGCACCTATGAATGTTCTATCTAGAGCTATATGTAGAGGTTGGGTTCCTCTATAGTACCCTGTCTCAATTTTGGTCAACTCCAGACCTTTGGACCGTGCCAACAATGTATGCATTCTTACAAAATGCATCATTTGAGAGCAGTGAAAAGGTGCCAACAAGCATATCTTCTTCTTCCCACCTTGTGGGGTCGAACTGACTGCGCCAACATGTCGGGGTGGGTGGGTCAATGCTATTGGAGGCCTCGATTTATTTCCTAGGTCTCCTGATCTTTCCAAGCTACATTTCACCAGGAGTCTCTAAAGAGCCCAAAGAGCAAATATTTGAAAAAATTTCACCTACCTTTTCTCTTGATCTATGGCACCTACAAATGTTCTATTTGGACATATACGTGGATGTTGGGTCCCTCTACAGTACCCTATCTCAGTTTTGGTCAACTCTAGACCATTTGACAGTGCCAACAACATATGCATTCTTGCAAAATACATCATTTGAGAGAAGTGAAAAGGTGTCAATAGGCATATTTTCTTCTTCCCACCTCATGGGGCCAAACTGAGTGTGCTAACACATTGGGGTGGGTGAGTGGATGCTACTGGAGGCCTTGGTTCATTAATTGAATTATTAATGTTAGTGTTAATCCTTATATAACTTATATCATTAACTATGAATCTAAATCATGATATATTTATTATTATTATACTATTGTCATGATATATTTATTATTGATAAGGCTTTAGAAACTTTCAAGAAAATGCAATTGGTGGGTGTAAATTCTAATTCCACAACCTTATCCAACAACCTCCTTATCTATGCCCAAATGAGATCATCAGAACAGGGTATGGACATCCATCAAAGCATAAATGATATGGAAATTTTGTTAGATGTTGTAGTTACAACTGCCCTATGAGACATATATGCAAATTGTGGAAGCATAAACAAGACATGGGGTCATCCCACAATAATGGGTTACACTTTTTGGCCAAACTTGACATTGAAATCAACATTTTGAACTAAATCTTAACTTTCTGACACCTATAGGCACTAAACCATTAGGAATTTGAAGATGATGCGAACTAGTGATTTGTGAAATTTTGTTTGTAGATTCTAAATATATATATATATATATTTTAAAATTTGGAGTTAAATTGTAATTTTTTTCCATCTCCTTTGATAACTAGTTTTTAATAGTAAACAACATTTTTTGAAAGTGATGTGTATTCCAGAGCACATAACTTTTTTTTCTACAAATGATAAAATTTTGATTCTTTTGAATTTAGATTGGTGACACCAATATATACGGCATACATTTGGTTTCATAATGTTTTATTGAATATATATTTTTTAATTAAATTTTGAAGTCAAACCAATTATAATTTAGACATAGGTGTATTGCGTAAAACATAACTTTTTCTGTATGTATCGAAATTCAATTTTTCTTTTTTTGTTGAAACAAGGACATCAATACCTAGGGCATAAATATTTTTTAGAATTTTTTTTCACTAATTTACTAATACCTATAGCTGCATGTAGAGTCCCTCCACAATAACCTCTCTTAGTTTTTATTATCTCTAAACCATTTGACCATGGTGATGATGTATTACATGTAAAAAAGCATCATTAGCATTCAATAGAAACTTTCTAGGAGTCATATTTTGCATTCTTTGTCTCATGGGGTTGAACTGACTATGCCAACACATCTAGGTGGGTAGGTGAACACTAGGGGATGCCTCAGTTCATTCTCCAAGTCTCCTAATCCTTCTAGGCTACATTGCACCAAAAGTCTCTAAAGAGCCTAAGGAGTAAAAAGTTATAAAACTTTCACCTACCTTTACTCTCGATCTATGGTACCTACTAATGTTCTGTTTGGACATATAGGTGGATGTTTGGTCCCTCTATCTCAGTTTTGGTCAACTCCAAACTATTTGACCATTTTAACAACATATGTATTCTTGTGAAATGTGTTATTTGAGAGTAGTGAAAAGGTGCCAATAGGCATATTTTCTTCTTCCCACCTCATAAGGCCGAACTGACTATGCCAACACGTTGATGTGGGTAGGTGGAAGATACTGGAGACCTTAGTTCATTTCCTAGGTCTCCCAATCTTTCCAGGCTACATTACACTAGGAGTCTCTAAAGAGCCCAAAGAGCAAAAATTTGGAAAAATTTTGCCTACCTTTTCTCTCGATCTATGTCACCTACAAATGTTCTCTCTAGACCTATAGGTGGATGCCGCGTCCCTTTACAATACCCTTTCTCAACTTTGGTCAACTCCAAACTATTTGACCATGCCAACAACGTATGCATTCTTGCAAAATGCATCATTTGAGAGCAGTGAAAAGGTGCCAATAGGCATATTTTCTTCTTCCCATCTTGTGGGGTCGAAATGAATGTGCCAACTTGTTAGGGTGGGTGGGTGGATGCTACTAGAGGCCTCAGTTCATTTCCCAAGTCTCCCACTCTTTCTAGGCTACATTGCACTAGGAGTCTTTGAAGAGCCTAAAGAGAAAAAAGTTGAAAAAATTCCACCTGCCTTTTCTCTTGATCTATGGCACCTATGAATGTTCTATCTAGACCTACAGGTGGATACCAGGTCCCTCTATAGTACCCTATCTTAGTTTTGGTCAAATCCAAAACATTTGACCATGCCAACAACATATGCATTCTTACAAAATGTATCATTTGAGAGCAGTGAAAAGGTGCCAACATGTATATTTTATTCCTCCCATCTTGTGGGGCTGAACTGACTATGCCAACACATCGAGGTGGGTGGGTCGATGCTACTAGAGGCCTTAGTTCATTTCCTAGGTCTCCTGATCTTTCCAGGTTACATTGCACCAGGATTCTCTAAAGAGCCCAAAGAGCAAAATGTTGAAAAAATTTTGCCTTCCTTTTCTCTCGATCTATGGCACCTATGAATGTTCTATCTAGAGCTATATGTAGAGGTTGGGTTCCTCTATAGTACCCTGTCTCAATTTTGGTCAACTCCAGACCTTTGGACCGTGCCAACAATGTATGCATTCTTACAAAATGCATCATTTGAGAGTAGTGAAAAGGTTCCAACAAGCATATCTTCTTCTTCCCACCTCGTGGGGTCGAACTGACTGCGCCAACATGTCGGGGTGGGTGGGTCGATGCTATTGGAGGCCTCGATTTATTTCCTAGGTCTCCTGATCTTTCCAAGCTACATTTCACCAGGAGTCTCTAAAGAGCCCAAAGAGCAAATATTTGAAAAAATTTCACCTACCTTTTCTCTTGATCTATGGCACCTAGATACAAATGTTCTATTTGGACATATACGTGGATGTTGGGTCCCTCTACAGTACCCTATCTCAGTTTTGGTCAACTCTAGACCATTTGACAGTGCCAACAACATATGCATTCTTGCAAAATACATCATTTGAGAGAAGTGGAAAGGTGTCAATAGGCATATTTTCTTCTTCCCACCTCATGGGGCCAAACTGAGTGTGCTAACACATTGGGGTGGGCGAGTGGATGCTACTGGAGGCCTTGGTTCATTAATTGAATTATTAATGTTAGTGTTAATCCTTATATAACTTATATCATTAACTATGAATCTAAATCATGATATATTTATTATTATTATACTATTGTCATGATATATTTATTATTGATAAGGCTATAGAAACTTTCAAGAAAATGCAATTGGTGGGTGTAAATTCTAATTCCACAACCTTATCCAACAACCTCCTTATCTATGCCCAAATGAGATCATCAGAACAGGGTATGGACATCCATCAAAGAATAAAGGATATGGAAATTTTGTTAGATGTTGTAGTTACAACTACCCTATGAGACATATATGCAAATTGTGGAAGCATAAACAAGACATGGGGTCATCCCACAATAATGGGTTACACTTTTTGGCCAAACTTGACATTGAAATCAACATTTTGAACTAAATCTTAACTTTCTGACACCTATAGGCACTAAACCATTAGGAATTTGAAGATGATGCGAACTAGTGATTTGTGAAATTTTGTTTGTAGATTCTAAATATATATATATATATTTTAAAATTTGGAGTTAAATTGTAATTTTTTTCCATCTCCTTTGATAACTAGTTTTTAATAGTAAACAACATTTTTTGAAAGTGATGTGTATTCCAGAGCACATAACCTTTTTTTCTACAAATGATAAAATTTTGATTCTTTTCAATTTAGATTGGTGACACCAATATATAGGGCATACATTTGGTTTCATAATGTTTTATTGAATATATATCTTTTAATTAAATTTTGAAGTCAAACCAATTATAATTTAGACATAGGTGTATTGCGTAAAACATAACTTTTTCTATATGTATCGAAATTCAATTTTTCTTTTTTTGTTGAAACAAGGACATCAATACCTAGGGCATAAATATTTTTTAGAATTTTTTTTCACTAATTTACTAATACCTATAGCTGCATGTAGAGTCCCTCCACAATAATCTCTCTTAGTTTTTATTATCTCTAAACCATTTGACCATGGTGATGATGTATTACATGTAAAAAAGCATCATTAGCATTCAATAGAAACTTTCTAGGAGTCATATTTTGCATTCTTTGTCTCATGGGGTTGAACTGACTATGCCAACACATCTAGGTGGGTAGGTGAACACTAGGGGATGCCTCAGTTCATTCTCCAAGTCTCCTAATCCTTCTAGGCTACATTGCACCAAAAGTCTCTAAAGAGCCTAAGGAGTAAAAAGTTATAAAACTTTCGCCTACCTTTACTCTCGATCTATGGCACCTACTAATGTTCTGTTTGGACATATAGGTGGATGTTTGGTCCCTCTATCTCAGTTTTGGTCAACTCCAAACTATTTGACCATTTTAACAACATATGTATTCTTGTGAAATGTGTTATTTGAGAGTAGTGAAAAGGTGCCAACAGGCATATTTTCTTCTTCCCACCTCAGAAGGCCGAACTGACTATGCCAACACGTTGATGTGGGTAGGTGGAAGATACTGGAGACCTTAGTTCATTTCCTAGGTCTCCCAATCTTTCCAGGATACATTACACTAGGAGTCTCTAAAGAGCCCAAAGAGCAAAAATTTGAAAAAATTTTGCCTACCTTTTCTCTCGATCTATGTCACCTACAAATGTTCTCTCTAGACCTATAGGTGGATGCCGGGTCCCTTTACAATACCCTTTCTCAACTTTGGTCAACTCCAAACTATTTGACCATGCCAACAACGTATGCATTCTTGCAAAATGCATCATTTGAGAGCAGTGAAAAGGTGCCAATAGGCATATTTTCTTCTTCCCATCTTGTGGGGTCGAAATGAATGTGCCAACTTGTTAGGGTGGGTGGGTGGATGCTACTAGAGGCCTTAGTTCATTTCCCAAGTCTCCCACTCTTTCTAGGCTACATTGCACTAGGAGTCTTTGAAGAGCCTAAAGAGAAAAAAGTTGAAAAACTTCCACGTGCCTTTTCTCTTGATCTATGGCACCTATGAATGTTCTATCTAGACCTACAGGTGGATACCAGGTCCCTCTATAGTACCCTATCTTAGTTTTGGTCAAATCCAAACCATTTGACCATGCCAACAACATATGCATTCTTACAAAATGCATCATTTGAGAGCAGTGAAAAGGTGCCAACATGTATATTTTATTCCTCCCATCTTGTGGGGCTGAACTGACTATGCCAACACATCGAGGTGGGTGGGTCGATGCTACTAGAGGCCTTAGTTCATTTCCTAGGTCTCCTGATCTTTCCATGTTACATTGCACCAGGATTCTCTAAAGAGCCCAAAGAGCAAAATGTTGAAAAAATTTTGCCTTCCTTTTCTCTCGATCTATTGCACCTATGAATGTTCTATCTAGAGCTATATGTAGAGGTCGGGTTCCTCTATAGTACCCTGTCTCAATTTTGGTCAACTCTAGACCTTTGGACCGTGCCAACAATGTATGCATTCTTACAAAATGCATCATTTGAGAGCAGTGAAAAGGTGCCAACAAGCATATCTTCTTCTTCCCACCTCGTGGGGTCGAACTGACTGCGCCAACATGTCGGGGTGGGTGGGTCGATGCTATTGGAGGCCTCGATTTATTTCCTAGGTCTCCTGATCTTTCCAAGCTACATTTCACCAGGAGTCTCTAAAGAGCCCAAAGAGCAAATATTTGAAAAAATTTCACCTACCTTTTCTCTTGATCTATGGCACCTACAAATGTTCTATTTGGACATATACGTGGATGTTGGGTCCCTCTACAGTACCCTATCTCAGTTTTGGTCAACTCTAGACCATTTGACAGTGCCAACAACATATGCATTCTTGCAAAATACATCATTTGAGAGAAGTGAAAAGGTGTCAATAGGCATATTTTCTTCTTCCCACCTCATGGGGCCAAACTGAGTGTGCTAACACATTGGGGTGGGTGAGTGGATGCTACTGGAGGCCTTGGTTCATTAATTGAATTATTAATGTTAGTGTTAATCCTTATATAACTTATATCATTAACTATGAATCTAAATCATGATATATTTATTATTATTATACTATTGTCATGATATATTTATTATTGATAAGGCTTTAGAAACTTTCAAGAAAATGCAATTGGTGGGTGTAAATTCTAATTCCACAACCTTATCCAACAACCTCCTTATCTATGCCCAAATGAGATCATCAGAACAGGGTATGGACATCCATCAAAGCATAAAGGATATGGAAATTTTGTTAGATGTTGTAGTTACAACTGCCCTATGAGACATATATGCAAATTGTGGAAGCATAAACAAGACATGGGGTCATTCCACAATAATGGGTTACACTTTTTGGCCAAACTTGACATTGAAATCAACATTTTGAACTAAATCTTAACTTTCTGACACCTATAGGCACTAAACCATTAGGAATTTGAAGATGATGCGAACTAGTGATTTGTGAAATTTTGTTTGTAGATTCTAAATATATATATATATATATTTTAAAATTTGGAGTTAAATTGTAATTTTTTTCCATCTCCTTTGATAACTAGTTTTTAATAGTAAACAACATTTTTTGAAAGTGATGTGTATTCCAGAGCACATAACTTTTTTTTCTACAAATGATAAAATTTTGATTCTTTTGAATTTAGATTGGTGACACCAATATATAGGGCATACATTTGGTTTCATAATGTTTTATTGAATATATATTTTTTAATTAAATTTTGAAGTCAAACCAATTATAATTTAGACATAGGTGTATTCCGTAAAACATAACTTTTTCTGTATGTATCGAAATTCAATTTTTCTTTTTTTGTTGAAACAAGGACATCAATACCTAGGGCATAAATATTTTTTAGAATTTTTTTTCACTAATTTACTAATACCTATAGCTGCATGTAGAGTCCCTCCACAATAACCTCTCTTAGTTTTTATTATCTCTAAACCATTTGACCATGGTGATGATGTATTACATGTAAAAAAACATCATTAGCATTCAATAGAAACTTTCTAGGAGTCATATTTTGCATTCTTTGTCTCATGGGGTTGAACTGACTATGCCAACACATCTAGGTGGGTAGGTGAACACTAGGGGATGCCTCAGTTCATTCTCCAAGTCTCCTAATCCTTCTAGGCTACATTGCACCAAAAGTCTCTAAAGAGCCTAAGGAGTAAAAAGTTATAAAACTTTCGCCTACCTTTACTCTCGATCTATGGCACCTACTAATGTTCTGTTTGGACATATAGGTGGATGTTTGGTCCCTCTATCTCAGTTTTGGTCAACTCCAAACTATTTGACCATTTTAACAACATATGTATTCTTGTGAAATGTGTTATTTGAGAGTAGTGAAAAGGTACCAACAGGCATATTTTCTTCTTCCCACCTCATAAGGCCGAACTGACTATGCCAACACGTTGATGTGGGTAGGTAGAAGATACTGGAGACCTTAGTTCATTTCCTAGGTCTCCCAATCTTTCCAGGCTACATTACACTAGGAGTCTCTAAAGAGCCCAAAGAGCAAAAATTTGAAAAAATTTTGCCTACCTTTTCTCTCGATCTATGTCACCTACAAATGTTCTCTCTAGACCTATAGGTGGATGCCGGGTCCCTTTACAATACCCTTTCTCAACTTTGGTCAACTCCAAACTATTTGACCATGCCAACAACGTATGCATTCTTGCAAAATGCATCATTTGAGAGCAGTGAAAAGGTGCCAATAGGCATATTTTCTTCTTCCCATCTTGTGGGGTCGAAATGAATGTGCCAACTTGTTAGGGTGGGTGGGTGGATGCTACTAGAGGCCTCAGTTCATTTCCCAAGTCTCCCACTCTTTCTAGGCTACATTGCACTAGGAGTCTTTGAAGAGCCTAAAGAGAAAAAAGTTGAAAAACTTCCACGTGCCTTTTCTCTTGATCTATGGCACCTATGAATGTTCTATCTAGACCTACAGGTGGATACCAGGTCCCTCTATAGTACCCTATCTTAGTTTTGGTCAAATCCAAACCATTTGACCATGCCAACAACATATGCATTCTTACAAAATGCATCATTTGAGAGTAGTGAAAAGGTGCCAACATGTATATTTTATTCCTCCCATCTTGTGGGGCTGAACTGACTATGCCAACACATCGAGGTGGGTGGGTCGATGCTACTAGAGGCCTTAGTTCATTTCCTAGGTCTCCTGATCTTTCCAGGTTACATTGCACCAGGATTCTCTAAAGAGCCCAAAGAGCAAAATGTTGAAAAAATTTTGCCTTCCTTTTCTCTCGATCTATGACACCTATGAATGTTCTATCTAGAGCTATATGTAGAGGTCGGGTTCCTCTATAGTACCTTGTCTCAATTTTGGTCAACTCCAGACCTTTGGACCGTGCCAACAATGTATGCATTCTTACAAAATGCATCATTTAAGAGCAGTGAAAAGGTGCCAACAAGCATATCTTCTTCTTCCCACCTCGTGGGGTCGAACTGACTGCGCCAACATGTCGGGGTGGGTGGGTCGATGCTATTGGAGGCCTCGATTTATTTCCTAGGTCTCCTGATCTTTCCAAGCTACATTTCACCAGGAGTCTCTAAAGAGCCCAAAGAGCAAATATTTGAAAAAATTTCACCTACCTTTTCTCTTGATCTATGGCACCTACAAATGTCCTATTTGGACATATACGTGGATGTTGGGTCCCTCTACAGTACCCTATCTCAGTTTTGGTCAACTCTAGACCATTTGACAATGCCAACAACATATGCATTCTTGCAAAATACACATTTGAGAGAAGTGAAAAGGTGTCAATAGGCATATTTTCTTCTTCCCACCTCATGGGGCCAAACTGAGTGTGCTAACACATTGGGGTGGGCGAGTGGATGCTACTGGAGGCCTTGGTTCATTAATTGAATTATTAATGTTAGTGTTAAACCTTATATAACTTATATCATTAACTATGAATCTAAATCATGATATATTTATTATTATTATACTATTGTCATGATATATTTATTATTGATAAGGCTTTAGAAACTTTCAAGAAAATGCAATTGGTGGGTGTAAATTCTAATTCCACAACCTTATCCAACAACCTCCTTATCTATGCCCAAATGAGATCATCAGAACAGGGTATGGACATCCATCAAAGCATAAAGGATATGGAAATTTTGTTAGATGTTGTAGTTACAACTGCCCTATGAGACATATATGCAAATTGTGGAAGCATAAACAAGACATGGGATCATCCCACAATAATGGGTTACACTTTTTGGCCAAACTTGACATTGAAATCAACATTTTGAACTAAATCTTAACTTTCTGACACCTATAGGCACTAAACCATTAGGAATTTGAAGATGATGCGAACTAGTGATTTGTGAAATTTTGTTTGTAGATTCTAAATATATATATATTTTAAAATTTGGAGTTAAATTGTAATTTTTTTCCATCTCCTTTGATAACTAGTTTTTAATAGTAAACAACATTTTTTTAAAGTGATGTGTATTCCAGAGCACATAACTTTTTTTTCTACAAATGATAAAATTTTGATTCTTTTGAATTTAGATTGGTGACACCAATATATAGGGCATACATTTGGTTTCATAATGTTTTATTGAATATATATTTTTTAATTAAATTTTGAAGTCAAACCAATTATAATTTAGACATAGGTGTATTCCGTAAAACATAACTTTTTCTGTATGTATCGAAATTCAATTTTTCTTTTTTTGTTGAAACAAGGACATCAATACCTAGGGCATAAATATTTTTTAGAATTTTTTTTCACTAATTTACTAATTTTCCATGTGTGTAGAACAGAGAACTTGATGTTTGGTGAAAAACGTACATTCACAAGAAATAAAAAATAAATATAATAATCAAATTAAATATATTTAAAATTATACTTTTTGGGAAGATTATAATAAGAAATACATACTTACAAAACATAAATTTTAAATGAATTCATTTGATCCCCCAAAAGGTAAATCAAAAGTGGTTTTTTATTAGCATTTTGATAGGTGTAAAGGAGACTCCATTATAGGTATGGTTTAAAACTAAAGGGATTATATCCAAGGGGGTTTGATCAAAATATCTTCAATTAAAATCCTTTAAATGGAACCTTTTAAAGCTTAAATCATTATATTTTCTAAAAATATGTGATTTCAGCAAAAATCAGGATGTCCCCGAGAAAGTGTAACCCATTATTGTGGCAGCACCCCATGTGAATTGTTTGACATGATGCCTCAAAGAAATGTTCTCTCATGGAATGTAATGATTGCAAGATATGCACAAAAGATTTTTTTGATAAGGCTTTAGAAACTTTCAAGGAAATGCTTGATTGGCGGGTGTAAAGCTAAATTGCACAACCTTAGCCAACATCCTCCTTGTCTATGCCAAAATGATATCTTCAGAACATTGTATGGACAACCATCAAAGCATAACGGATATGGGAATTTCATTAAATGTTGTAGTTGCAACTTCCCTATGAGACATGTATGCAAAGTGTGGAAGCATAGACAAGGCATGTGAACTGTTTGACATGATGCCTAAAAAAAATACCATCTCATGGAATGAAATGATTGCAAGATATGCACAAAATGGTTTTTTGATAAGGCTTTAGAAACTTTCAATAAAATGCAATTGGTGGGTGTAAATCCAAATTCCACAACCTTAGCCAACATCCTCCTTGCCTATGCCAAAATGGGATCTTTAGAATAGGGTATGGACATCCATCAAAGCATAAAGGATATGTGAATTTCATCAGATGATGTAGTTGCAACTACCCTATGAGACATGTATGCAGTGTGGAAGCGTAGACAAGGTAGGTGAATTCTTTGACATGATGCCTCAAATAAATGGTGTCTCATGGAATGCAATGATTGCAAGATATGTACAAAATGGATTTTTTGATAAGGATTTAGAAACTTTCAAGCAAATGCAATTAGTGGGTGTAAAGCCAAATTCCACAAACTTAGCCAATTTCCTCCTTGTCTATACCCAAATGGGATCTTCAAAACAGGGCATGGACATCCATCAAAGCATAAAGGATATGGGAATTTCATCAGATGTTGTAGTTGCAACTACCTTATGAGACATGTACACAAAGTGTGGAAGCATAGACAAGGCATGTGAACTATTTGACATGATGCCTCAAAGAAATGTTGTCTCATGGAATACAATGAATGCAACATATGCAAAAAATGGATTTTTTGATAAGGCTTTAGAAACTTTCAAGAAAATGCAATTAGTGGGTGTAAAGATAAATTCCACAACCTTAGCGAACATCCTCCTTTCCTATGCCAAAATGGGATCTTTGAAACAAGGTATGGACATCCATCAAAGCATAAAGGATATGGGAATTTCATCAGATGTTGTAGTCACAACTACCCTATGAGACATGTATGTAGTGTGGAAGCATAGATAGGGCACATGAACTATTTCAAATGATGCCTCAAAGAAATGTTGTCTCATGGAATGCAATGAGTGCAAGATATGCACAAAATGGTTTTATTGATAAGGCTTTAGAAACTTTCAAGAAAATTTAATTGGTGGGTTAAAGCCAAATTCCACAACCTTAGCCAACATCCTCCTTGTCTATGCCCAAATGGGATCTTTGGAACATGGTATGGACATCCATCAAAGCATAAAGGATATGGGAATTTCATCAGATGTTATAGTTGCAATTGCCCTCTAAGACATGTATGGAGATTGTTGAAGCATAGACAAGGCATGTGAACTATTTGACATGATGCCTCAAAGAAATGTTGTCTCATGGAATGCAATGATTGCAAGATATGCATAAAATGGATTTTTTAATAAGGCTTTGGAAAATTTCAAGAAAATGCAAGTGGCAGCTATAAAGCCAAATTCCACAACTTAGCCAACATCCTCCTTGCCTATGCCAAACTGGGATCTTTGGAACAAGGTATGGACATCCATCAAATAATAAAGAATATGGGAATTTTGATAAATGTAGTTGCAACTGCCCTAGGAGACATGTATGCAAAGTGTGGAAGCATAGACAAGGCACATGAACTATTTGACATGATGCCTCAAGGAAATGTTGTCTCATGGAATGCAATGATTACAAGATATGCACAAAATGGATTTTTTGATAAGGCTTTAGAAACTTTCAAGAAAATGCAATTGGTGGGTGTAAAGGCAAATTCTACAACCTTAGCCAACATCCTCCTTGCCTATGCCAAAATGGGATTTTCAGAACAAGATATGGACATCCATAAAAGCATAAAGGATATGGGAATTTTGATAGATGTTGTAGTTGCAACTATGCTAGGAGACATGTATGCAAAGTGTGGAAGCATAGAAAGGCACATGAACTATTTGACATGATGCCTCAAAGAAATGTTGTCTCATGGAATATAATTATTGCAAGATATGCACAAAATAGATTTTTTCAAAAAGGCTTTAGAAACTTGTTGTTGCTGATGTTGATGTTAGACACACACAAGTACAACATGAAACAAAAGTTACACATCAACCCTTGTTTATCCTAAAAGATACAATGAATTCATAGAATTCATGATCCCAAGTCCCTGGTGATTAGGTCATAATCTGCTAAGATCTCTTAGTGGTCGATGTGTGTTGCTGTTTTCCATTTTGGGGTCTTACATGAATCAGTAGGTTCTGGTTCTGCAACAATGCTTTTAGGGAAGTTACTCTACACAGCATATACCTCCAAATGATGTGCCTAAGGTGATATTTGCATGAGTTCTACCCTTATCAGTGATTTCCTGCATGAAATTTTGAATGGTACATGCATCTAGCTCAGGAATATGTTAAGGATGATCAAGTATCTACGAGATGTCTACATATTCCCCTGTTCTGCTTAATATTTACCATGATATGCAATTATGGAAGTGATTTCTATAAAATTAAAATAAGAAAAAGGGTTAAAGAGAGATATATTCCTAAGATTTACTTGACTGAGATCACTGACCCACATACATGTTCCCATACAGTAATGAAGAGAAGAAAACTGAAATCATACTTCACCAGGATATTCCACAAATCAACATGATCCAATGCAAATCTTCAGAGGTAGAGTTGACAACAACATGCAATGAAATGAAAGTGCTTCTAAAGAACATAGCATCCACCAGTACATATCCAGAAAATCAACTTGAAGATTACTTAAGGTTTACAATCATGATGTAATTTGAAGCTTCATCTCCATACAATATGTTCATAAAACATGCATATTTATAGTGATCATGAGGAAAGAACCTTGAATGTTTCAACAATTCAGTCCCCACTGGTCTCAGCAATCTGGTCTACTACATGAAATTGCTATAGGTCCCATATTGTATGATTGACCTCCTTCCTTTTTAGTAGTAATGGGGCTGAATATATGTCTCTGCTTTCCCACCAACACAGTGCCCAAGAAAACCTAGCTAAATCAATGGTTAGCCTCCTCAGATGTCTCATCCAACGGTGGAAGATGGATCCTGCCAAAACCTCGAGCAGAGCACCTAGACAAGGCGCCGCTCACTCAGTAACTTCGTCCATTAGCCAACCACCACATTCAATGCATTGTCTCCTTTTAGTTCATTCTAACCTCTCAGGATCCGGTGTGCCACTCAGGATGTCCCTCACCATTAATGCTCTGTCATATCTCTACCTGCACACTATCAGGTCAAGTCTGCATGTAGACCCTCCGTAGGCTTTGCGTGTACTTCTTTTTCTGCAGGCTACATGATCATCAACAAGATTTGCACAGTTAGGTTGACTTTTGAAATTGCTCCGCTGATGATGGCCGCTGCACCGATGAACTAATAACATGCATCAAGCTCCACAATAGTTCAAAATATCCACCCACTCTATTTTCCCGCCATTTTCCATTTGAATATCAGGCTACACTTTGAAATTCTTCGCTGATCAAGATATGATGATGACATCATCAGGATGGACGAGCCTCACTGAAGTGTGAAAAGATGACATCATCAGGTCTTGGGATGAGCTTAAAATCTGCCTGCCTCACCTTTCCTACCTTTTGGATCGCGACCGCACATCATCATGATCATCGACAAGACCCTCTTGATCGGAGCGAGCCAACAATGTCTCACCGAACCCATCTTCTGGCCGATGCACCTGCGGTCATCATATAAAGTTAGGCACCATCATTTAAATAATCAGCAAGAGGATAAAAACTAATGCTAAATCATGCCTTGAAAGTGCAAACATAAATATCCGGTCATGATACTATGAAAAATCTGCCTGCACACGAGAAATTAGTCCCCTTTTGATAATTCATTCAGTTCCACCACCTGCATGTAGATTTTCAGACATTCTCTTCACTTAGTCAGGATATGATGGTGATGTCACAGTGATATTGAAAGAAATCAGGTCTGAGGAACATGACCCCAAGGAAACAGCTTTGAAGAATATCACCCTCTAAAGAAAGTGACATCATCAAGATAAATTGAGTTTTACCTATCAAGTCATATTTTAAGATCAGGATGATATTTGGAACATGACCCCCACGGGTAAGATGACCTTCCTTTCAAAAGATTGGGGTGATGTCAGCAGAAGGGTGGCCTTGTTTATTGATGCGGTTATCATGACGTCATCGTCATGTTTATCGGATAGGGGTGATGCTTGAAAAAGTGCCTGTGCGAGGCAAAATGATGATGACATCATCAAGAGGTGATTTCCTTTGTTCATCGAGCTTAGATGATGTCATCATCATACTAGCCATGGGGTGATATTTGGAAGATCATGATATTCGAAAGATCGGGTGATCTTTGAAATATCGGGTGATGCACCAAAGATCAGGGTGATTTTTGGTGAGGAGGGTGATCTTTCAGAATATCGGGTGACATTTGAAAAATCAGGTGATATTTAAAAGATGATGATCCCCTTAGACTAAAATGACCTTCTGTCAGAATATCAAGATGATGTCATCTAGATGATGACTTGGTTCAGCATTGCGGCACTATGACATCATCGTCATGTTATGCAGGAAAGGTCATGTTCGGAAATATACCTCCGTGAGGTAAAAAGGATGATGATGTCATCTTCATGTGATGTTTCTTGTTTATTGGGTTCTAATGACGTCATTAGGATATTGGTTCAGGGTGATATTTCATGATAGGAGGATATTCAAAAGATAGGGTGATATTCAAAATATTGAGTGATATTTGAAATATGACCCCCGTGAAATATATGATGCTGCTGACTGGCAAATGCCACTATCACCTAAAATTGACGTCTGGATCTTTGGACCAAATGATTTATCAGGTGATATTTGAAATATCAGGTGATATTTCAAAGATGATGATATTAAGAAATGTGATCCTCCTCCCTGAATATCAGGTTTGACCAGAACTTTGACTGAGCATAACTTTCTTACCTGGCCGAATTTCAGGGTGATGTAAAAGGCAAACTTGCTTAGAATTTTACACTCTTTCACATGGCAAGCTTCCTGAGGCAAGATTCAGACCTTGAATTTTGGGCTTATACAGGAGGATCATCATGCACCAGATATGATGATGATGTTTACCATTACCGCCTAGAGCACAAAAACAAAGGGGGCAAGCCACAGCAGGGGTCCTCATTTTGCTAAGGGGCAAAAAGAGGCATGTTGTGAACATCACAACAACTAGTAACCAAAAAAAACAATTTAAAACAAAGACCATTAAAGGAAACTGAAAGAAATACATGCATAACTTCCAACTATGTCTCCTACAGATCATCATCTAACTTGAGACTCAATGTATTCAACAAGGTGTATGAATTTTCCTTTCAGTTTAAGTGGGTGCATGTGATTAATTATCCTCATCTTGAAGATCAATTGAACAAACCAGTGACTGATATTAGCCTACGTAGGTGAGGATGTTTCCTCATAACCAACCGGATAGAGCCTTGCTGCCAGCAGGCGTCCATAGCCCCGGCAAGGATATTGTTACAATTCTCCTAAGTAGAGCCCCACTGCCAGCGAGCGTCTATAGCCCCAGTAGAGTTACTTAGATGGCTTAACCTAGATTTTCAGTAAAATCCATTTTATTGCTTTACATTTTATATTTTTGGTAGAGCTTCATAAGATGTTGCATTTGTAACTTCATCATCATGATGCAAGGAGTGGTCACTTGCTGAAATTAAGCTGAGAATTGTAATGGTAGCAAGGGTAACCTCTAATTTTTCACCTAATATCTACACTGGTAGGTTCAACCAACCCAAGGATTTTAGGTGTATCATTGTGAGAAACATTCCTTGAATACTCAACCCACTCTTATTGAATACAAAATTTCACAAGTCAAACAACTCTCTACATTCATGACAGTCACAACAAGTTATGCATAAATTTCAAACAATGAACCTAAATGATCAAAATTTTCTATTATTTTCTGTGGTTGTTAATCTGCTCCTGCATGCTCTAAATCAAAAGAAAGATCCCTGCTGAGGACAACAAAGCAACCAAACAAAACAAACAAAAGGAAGGAGATTGTACAAACAACCGCACAACAAATATACATTATGATATACATGACTGTCATGATGCTACTTCAGGCCTAAAAATAGTGCTTGAGGAATTGTCCATTGACTAGCAATGGGACATCCTCACCTGTTAAGGACTTGAGCTTATAGGTACTATCTCCTAATATTTCAGAAATTTGAAAGGGGCCTATCTAGAGTTTGCCAAACTTACCATGGTCACCCTTCCTTTCATGTGCTTTGTCCCACATCAGGACTAGATCTAAGATCTGGAAAGCCTTAATTTTAGCCCTTTTATCAAACCAACGCTTGACAACAAATTGATGTTTAGCAAACTGGTTAATGGCTTCACTTCTTTTTTCATCTAGGTGCATCAGCTGCAGCAACCTAACCTCCTATTTGTTATCTATGCCTAGGTATTCTTGTGCAAACTATAGTGTAGGAATCTTTAGGTTAACAGGGAGGATGGGATCCACCCCATATACTAGGTGAAAAGGTGAGTTTCCTAATGCAGCCTTATTTTTGGTTCTATCTACCCACAAGGCATATTTCAATAGAGTGTCCCATTCCCTTGGGTTCTTATCTATCAACTTCTTTATGATGTTAAGCAAGTTCTTGTTTGTGGATTCTGCTAATCCATTCCCTTGGGGATAGTAATTGGAGGAGAATTTCAAGATGACCCCATGGTCAAAAGCCCAACCTGATAGTTTTATTGAAGCAAAGGCAGGTCCATTATCACACACTAAAGCATATGGAACTCCATACCTGGTCACTATGTTACTTTCCAAAAACTTAATGACATCCTTAGCATTACATGTTTTATTGCTGATAGCTTCAGTCCACCTGGTACAGTAGTCAGTAATAGTCAAGACATACCTGTGGCCTAAGGATGATGGAGGATTGATGGGTCCTATGAAGTCCATACCCCATTGAGCAAATGGGTGCATCTCCATCACTGGTTGCAGAGGTTGAGCAACATATTTATCTCTATTTGTAGTAACTTGACACACATGATAGCATTTGGTGTGTTCAGCAGTGTCCTTGAAAATCGTAGGCCAATAATACCTTGCCCTGAGGATGGCATGAGTGGTGGCCAAGGATGATCCACGTGTAGTCCCAAATTTATCATGCAGTTCTGCTAGTACCTTGTCTGCTTCTAGTTTTTCCAAGCACCTCAAGTATATCCCCTCATAGTTTCTCTTAAAAAAGACTCCTCTTTTCATCATATATTTCTGTGCTTTTATCTTCAGGGCTCTCCTCTGTGAGGCCTGCAATCTTGGGGGACATCTCCTAGTGATTAGGACATGCCTAACATCTGAATACCATGTTCCATCATCTTTTGCATCTACAACATACTGTTGGCTCAGGATGTTAGGGTCTATCTCTGATATCATTTGACTCAAAGCTTGTCCTCTTACCAACCTCATGGGTGTGATATCCATGTCATACTCCTGGAGGATGGTGATCCATTTGGCCCTCTTCTCACTTGGATCACTTTGCATTAGCAGCATATTTACTGTTGCATCAGGTACCACAGCAATCACCTTACTCCTCAAGATGTAGTGCTTGAACTTCTTGGCTGCTCGAACCAGAGCAAGTGCTTGTCTTTCAACATCCATGTACCTAAGCTCTGCATCTCTAAAAGGGCAGCTCATGAAGGCTATAGGCTTCTCCTTCTTTTCTTCATTTCTCTAGGTTAGCACTGCTGTAGAGGTATGTTCTGAGGCAAATGAGTAGATGTAGAAGTCCCTGGTGTAATCTAGATTGATCAGCACTAGAGCATCTAAAATAGCTTTCTTAATGTCTTCAAAAGCTGCTCTAGCTTCAGGTGTCCACTAAATCTTGGCGTCCCTTTTGAGCATGGCATTCAGGGGCCTAACTATCTCTACAAAGCCGGTGATGAACTTCCTAACAAAATTAATCTTACCAAAGTAAGATTTGAGCTCTATCTTGCTTCCAGGCAGTTGTATTTTCATGATGGATTCTACTCTATCAGGATCAATGATGATCCCATTCTTAGTTATCAGGTGACCTAGCAACTTCCCGGTGGTCATCCCAAATATGCACTTCTTGGGATTTAAGGATATCCCATACTGCTCGCACTTCTTCAACACCTTTCTTAGGTCCTCCACATGGTTTTTTCTATCTTTGGAGAACACAGTCAGGTTATCCATGTAGATCACTATGCACTTACCAATTAAGCCTTTGAAGGCTATGTCCATTGCTCGCTGGAAGGTGGCTCCAGCGTTTATCAGTCCAAATGACATGCGTCTGTAGGCGAAGATCCCCCATTTAGTGGTGAATGTGGTTTTCAATCTATCAATTCTGTCCACCATCACTTGATTGTAACCAGAGAAGCCATCCAAGAAGGACATCATCTTGGCTCCATTCACAACTTGCAGGACTTCATCCAGGGAAGGCAAAGGATAGTTATCCTTTTCAGAAGCTCTATTCAAATTCCTGAAATCCACGCACAGCCTGATGTAGTCATTCTTCTTCCTCATAGGTACCAGGTTCGCCACCCACGTGGAGTGTCTCATAGGAAATATGATTTTGGCATCAAGCAGTCTTTTAACTTCTTCAAAGATGATGGGCTCTAGTAGGGCATTGACAGGTCTCTGTTTCTACCTAAAAGGCTTGGCATCTAGCTTCAAAGGAATAGTATGGGTGATGACAAAAGTGTCATAAGTCTTCAGCTCATCATATGTCCAGGAAATGACATGGATATAGTCCTGGAGAGCCTAGGTTATCCCTTTGAACTCTTCATCTGTGTAGACCTTTCCAATTAGGACATTTCTTTCTTTACCACCTTGCCCGATGTCAACTGGAGAGTACTACCCCTCATTGGCTTTTGGGAGGTCCTTCTGTTTTAGCATGTTGTCTAGGTCAAATGCTCTCTCTAGCTCTATCATTCCCTTAGGGATCCTATTGCTAGGCAACTCCAAGATTTCTCCTTCTTCCCAGACATGATCTTCCATGTTAACTTCATCTATGATTTGTGCCTCAAAAACATCTCTATTGGAAATAAAATCCAATATATGCTGATCATCATCAAATACTTGAAGATTGGTTACATTATCAGGTACTGAAGGCACTGATACTAATTCAACTAAGAACCTTTTGAGACCTAATATGGACAGAGGTTCCAAAGTACTGGCAGCCTGGGCCAAAGCATCTGCTCTATGGTTTTGCTCCCTGGGCACATGGGTGATATTGGAGGCATCAAAATCTTCTATTAGGTTCCACACCCTGTGCCTATAGTTAGACAACCTTTTGTATTTGTAGGAGTATATACCTTTTACCGGCCTGACAACTAATTCTGAGTCTCCATAGACATGCAGAATTCTCACCTTCTTGCTAAGTGCAAACATCATCCCATGAATTAGAGCTTCATACTCTGCTACATTATTTGTACATGGGAACTACAACCTGTATGCTACTAGGTAGGATTTTCCTGATGGATTGATGAGGTCCACTCCTACTCCAGCTCCTTGCTTTGACTTGGATCCATCAAACCTAAGGATCCATGGCTTGTCTTCATCTAAAGGCTTGTCTACGGCTTCTTTCTTCCTTTTGGCTTTGGCAGCTACACCACCAGATATCCACTTCAACTTTGGTATCTCTGTTTTCTTAGGCACCACTTCATTGGCCTCATGGGAAGCTGATATTTCTTCTTTTCTTTTATCATCAGGAGGAACATCCCCTGGACTAGGCAATGTCAATCTTCTTAAAATGTGGAGACATAATGAACAAGATGTTTTTGAATGAGGTGCCTCATGTAACCTGCACCATCCTCCAACTAAGACATCCTGAGGAGGTCTTTGCTACTGCAGCATCTTTTGGATTTCTTTTGATAGAAACTCTTCGAATTTGGACAGACTGCTGCCTCTATCTTCGTCAGACAACTCATAATCTGACTCTATCAAACAATCACTCCCAGGGGTGATTTTCTCCTTGTTCTTAACATTACTCCTATTGCCAACCAGTATCCCTTTTGTTACCTTAACAGGATCCTCATCATGATATGTGCTTCCTCTTGCTCCTGCAGAAGACAAACAAGGATCAGCATCATTACCACTATATGCAACACTTACCGTAGATGATGATGACGATGCCTCATGGTATGCCTGTTCTAGCTCCAATATGTCTAGGCAGGCCTCACATGTCTTTTCAGAATGAGCCTCATTATGCAACCTGCACCATCCACTAATTAAAATATCATGAACAAGTACATTTAACAATTGGCAACGTTTCATCCCTTTAAGTAGATGCATCTCAAAATTCTTGAAGTGATCTATCTCTATCTCGTTTCTAAGATTACAACTAGGTTCTAGATATGCATCATCATCCCGAGGGTTATCATCATGATCATGTATGTCAAGCATCAGGATCTCCTTTGCCCTAGCAGTCTAAGGTCTGATGGAGTAAACTCCAGGTTCCACATTCACATTTATGACTTCATTAGTTTTGTTATATTCGGTAATCATGTGTTTCATGCGAGGTTCAGCTTCAATCCTGATCTAGTTAGGTATTCCCCTCCAGGGCAACCACATGTGACTAAAGTCAGTAGACATATATCCATTGAGGGTCTTTGACCAATCCCTACTAAGCAACATTTTGTATGCATCAGGTATATCGACTACCTGGATATCAATATAATGCTGGACTCTGGGATCCAAGGCTAGTTGCATATGGATGTGGGTCAGTTCCCCTACCATGTTTACTTCTGTCTTGTCTAGTTGGGTTACTTTCTTCAATGATTTGGTAGGATGTAACCCCAAGGCATTGCATATGGATAAGGGCATCACATTGGTAGATGCTCCTGAGTCCACTAGATAGTTGTGTAGGTTCTTACCGAACATCCTTACGGTCAGGAGGAAGGGAGGTGACTCACTTTTGTCTTTGTATAGGGTCATGTGGGAGGTCTCTACAGCTTGGACAGTGGCTGGGGTTTTTAATTTTGTATTAGCATCCTTGGCAGCATGATCTTTATTTCCAAACTAGCCTGGGGTATGGTTGTCTTCCTTTTGGGTAGGACTGTCTAAAGATTTCACAAAAGCACTTTTGATAGTAGGGGTCCTAAGCAGTTTTGACAATGGCAGGTTGATCTTAACGTTCTTCATCTCATCAGTCAGGTAAGAAACTAATTTGTCAAGTCCAAGAGGGGGATTTGTGGCTTTTGGTGTTGCATTATGTGGTTTCAAGTGATGCACACTAACTTTGGGAAATCTAGGGTTATTATTTGCCTAGGGATCAGGCGGAGTATTGAAGTTGTTTGGAGGCAATGAGGTGGTCAAAGGGCTAGCAGACTGATTTGAGTTATTCCTCAGGTTGTAGTTATGTCTACCTTGAGGTTGTTGTTGATAAGCATTGACTTCCTCATGTTCCACTGATGGCTCATTCTCATCTTCAAATGGGAAAATGTAGTTGGATTCAAGAGCCATGGTTGATTCCTCACATGTTGAGGTGTAATCCTGATGTGATGAGGTTGCATGCTGATGAGGATGATGCATGAAGCTTTCCAGCACTAAGGCGATATCAAACTCATAGGAGACAATCTCATTTCCCTCTACATAAGGTGGGTTTCCTGAAGTACTAGACACTTCAACTTGGAAAATGCTGGCTGCAACCTTGAATTGGGGGCAATCTAACTCTGCATGAGCATTGGTATTATGAATCCTGCACCAGTTTGCAAGTGCTGCCTCAGCAAGGTTTACTCTGGTGGTCTATTTAGGTTCACCAGGAGGCTGATTATCCAGGGGTGATGGCAAGGAACCATTGTTTGGCCTAGTGTTCCACACTTTAGGCTGTCTAGGAAGATTGTTGTTGCCATTATTATTATTGTAATTATTGTTGTACCCCTTATCAGGATAGTTTGGTCTATCATTGGCATAGCCTTTGTTTTGGTTAGGCTGAGAGTAAAAGTTCTGATTTCTCAGATGGGTGACCTCAGTGGTAAGTTTCCTAAGCTGGGTTGATATTTCTTTGATTTCTTCTTTCTCCTCCTGAGCTTTTGCCACTACATTTTCTACCCAGGGCTTGAAAAAGGAAGACCCATTGTTATTGTTGGGTTGTTCTACAACATGTGGCATTTGTGTCTGATATGGTAACATCTAGCTATTCCCACTTGGTGGTGGCATGACACTGAGTGGAGGTATTTGCAAAGGGGCTGGCATCATGGCTGAAGGTATCATGGCCCCATTGGTCTATTGGTGGACATGATATGTTGGATAGCTTGGAAGTGAAGGGAAGGCAACATTTAGTGTGGGGGCAGGAGCTAATTGTTGGCTGACCTTGATAGCTTCCCCAAAGGCTCTTGCTAAAGTTGTTACACCAGGATGTGTCCTCCTGATAAACATGGAGGTCAAGGGATCTAAGGCTAAGTAGTAAATTCTCCTGGCAGCTTCATCTGTTACATTATAAGGAGCTACTAGCTTAGACACCATCATCTGGAATCTAGCATTGAAGTTTGCTATAGGCTCCCCCTCAGACCTCTTAATAGTGGCAAATAAATGGTAGTTTGTTGAAGGGTCTATAGGCACCTTGAACCTATCCTTGAAAGCTTTCTCCAAGGCATCCCATGAATTGACTGAACCTTGGCCCAAACTAATGTACCAGTTGTAGGGCTCTTCTCCTAAGGAGAAGGGAAACAACCTGCAGACCACGTCTTCATACTTAATCCTAGCCTTACAACAAGCTTCTTTGAAGGTTCTAACATGATCATCAGCATCCTGATATGCATTGAAGATCAAAGGTGACTCTGCTGTGAAGAATGACATTGCAACCAGAGGGGGTTGGATCTGAGGTGTGACCGGCTGAGGTTGAACCTGAGGTGTGATAGAAGGCCCTACAGGTATGTATAGGTGAATAGGAGTTACAAGAGCAGACCCTAGTGAAGCTCCAGATGCACTAGGATCAGGGGAGTGATGAAGGTCCATAGTCCTTGGTCTGAATCCCCTGGTAGGTAGTTCTTTAAAGGGTCCACTAGATCTAGACCTGGTGTTTGGCTTAGGAGCCAGGATTCTTCAAATTTTAAGAAAGATAGGCTGGTTTATGGTCAGATTTGGAAACTGATAGGATACTTAAGCAATGTTTGTAGGAATCTACAATTTTCTTGTTGAGGCCCTCCCTCTAGCGCCAGTTCTATTGTTGTTGATGTTGATGTTAGACACACACAAGTACAACATGAAACAAAAGTTACACATCAACCCTTGTTTATCCTAAAAGATACAATGAATTCATAGAATTCATGATCCCAAGTCCCCGGTGATTAGGTCATAATCTGCTAAGATCTCTCAGTGGTTGATGTGTGTTGTTGTTTTCTATTTTGGGGTCTTACATGAATCAGTAGGTTCTAGTTCTACAACAATGCTTTCAGGGAAGTTACTCTACACAACATATACCTCCAAATGATGTGCCTAAGGTGATATTTGCATGAGTTCTACCCTTATCAGTGATTTCCTGAATGAAATTTTCAATGGTACATGCATCTAGCTCAGGAATATGTTAAGGATGATCAAGTATCTATGGGATGTCTGCATATTCCCATGTTCTGCTTAATATTTACCATGATATGCAATTATGGAAGTGATTTCTATAAAATTAAAATAAGAAAAAGGGTTAAAGAGAGAGATATTCCTAAGATTTACTTGACTGAGATCACTGACCCACATACATGTTCCCATACAGTAATGAAGAGAAGAAAACTGAAATCATACTTCACCAAGATATTCCACAAATCAACATGATCCAATGCAAATCTTTAGAGGTACAGTTGACAACAACATGCAATGAAATGAAAGTGCTTCTAAAGAACACAGCATCCACCAGTACATATCCAGAAAATCAACTTGAAGATTACTTAAGGTTTACAATCATGATGTAATCTGAAGCTTCATCTCCATACAATATGTTCATAAAACATGCATATTTATAGTAATCATGAGGAAAGAACCTTGAATGTTTCAACAATTCAGTCCCCACTAGTCTCAGCAATCTGGTCTACTACATGAAATTGCTATAGGTCCCATATTGTATGATTGACCTCCTTCCTTTTTAGCAGTAATGGGGCTGAATATATGTCTCTACTTTCGCACCAACACAGTGCCCTTGAAAATCTAGCTGACTCAATGGTCAACCTCCTCAGATATCTCATCCAACGGTGGAAGATGGATCCCACCAAAACCTCGAGTAGAGCACCCAGACAAGGCGCCACTCGCTCAGTAACTTCCTCCATCGGCTAACCATCGCATTAAATGCATTGTCTCCTTTTGGTTCATTCTGACCTCTCGGGATTTGGTGCGCCACTCGGGATGTCCCTCGCCATTAATGCTCTATCATATCTCTACCTGCACGCTATCGGGTTAAGTCTACATGTAGAGCCTCTGTAGGTTTTGCGTGCACTTCTTTTTTTGTAGGCTACATGATCATTGGTAAGATTTGTGAGATCAAGTTGACCTTTGAAATTGCTCCGCCGATGATGGCCGCTGCACTGATGAAATAATAACATGCATCAGGCTCCACAATAGTTCAAAATATCTGCTCGCTCTATTTTCCTGCCATTTTCTATTCAAATTTTGGGCTGCACTTTGAAATTCTTCACTGATCAGGATATGATGATGACGTCATCAGGATGGACGAGCCTCACTGAAGTGTGAAAGGATGGCATCATCAGGTCTTGGGATGAGTTTAAATCTGCCTGCCTCACCTTTCTTTCCTTTTGGATCGCAACCACACATCATCATGATCATCAGCAAGACCCTCTCGATCGGAGCAAGCCAACAATGTCTCACCGACCCCATCTTCTAGCCGATGCACCTGTGGTCATCATATAAAGTTAGGCACCATCATTTAAATAATCAGCAGGAGGATAAAAACTAATGCTAAATCATGCCTTGAAAGTGCAAACGTAAATATCCGGTCATGATACTACAAATATCCTTGTGCACACAAGAAATTAGTCCCCTTTTGATAATTCATCCAGTACTGCCACCTGAATATAGATTTCTGGACATTCTCTTCACTTAGTCAGGATATGATGGTGATGTCACAGTGATATTGAAAGAAATTGGGTTTGAGGAACATGACCCCGAGGAAATAGCTTTGAAGAATATCACCCTCTAAAGAAACTGACGTCATCAGGATAAATCAAGTTTTACCTATCGGGTCATATTTTAAGATCAGGATGATATTTGGAACATGACCCCTGTGGCTAAGATGACCTTCCTTTTGAAAGATTAGGGTGATGTCAGCGGAAGGGTGGCCTTGTTTATCGCTGCAGTTATCATGATGTCATCGTCATGTTTATCAGATAGGGGTGATGCTTGAAAAAGTGCCTATGTGAGGTAAAAGGATGATGACATCATCAGGAGGTGATTTCCTTTGTTCATTGATCTTGGATGATGTCATCATCATACTAGCCATGGGGTGATATTCGGAAGATTGTGATATTTGAAAGATCAGGTGATCTCTGAAATATCGGGTGATGCACAAAAGATCAGGGTGATTTTTGGTGAGGAGGGTGATCTTTCGGAATATTGGGTGATATTTGAAAAATCAGGTGATATTTGAAAGATGATGATCCCCTTAGACTAAAATGACCTCCTGTTGGAATATTAGGATGATGTCATCCGGATGATGACTTGGTTTAGCGTTGCGGCACTATGATGACATCAACATGTTATGCAGGAAAGGTCATGTTCGAAAATATACCTCCGCGAGGTAAAAAGGATGATGATGTCATCTTCATGTGATGTTTCTTGTTTATCAGGTTCTAATGACATCATTAGGATATTGGCTCGGGGTGATATTTCGCGATAGGAGGATATTCAAAAGATAGGGTGATATTTGAAATATCGGGTGATATTTGAAATATGACCTCCGCGAAATATATGATGCTGCTGACTGGCAAATGCCACTATCACCTAAAATTGACGTCCGGATCTTTGGACCAAATGATTTATCAGGTGATATTTGAAATATTAGGTGATATTTGAAATATCAGGTGATATTTGAAATATCAGGTGATATTTGAAATATCAGGTGATATTTGAAATATCAGGTGATATTTCAAAGATGATGATATTAAGAAATGTGATCCTCCTCCTCGAATATCAAGTTTGACCAGAACTTTGACCGAGCATAACTTTCTTACCTGGCCAACTTTTAAGGTGATGTAAAAGGCAAACTTGCGTAGAATTTTACACTCTTTCACATGGCAAGCTTCCTAAGGCAAGATTCAAACCTTGAATTTTGGGCTCATACAAGGGGATCATCATGCACTAGATATGATGATGCTTTTTACCATTACCGCCCAGAGCACAAAAACAAAGGGGGCAAGCCACAATAGGGGTCGTCATTTTGCTAAGGGGCAAAAAGGGGCGTGTTGTGAACATCACAACAAAAATTTCAAGAAAATGTAATTGGCATGTGTAAAACCAAATTCCATAACCTTTGCAAGAATCCTCCTTGCTTATGGAAAAATGGGGTCTTCGAAATAATGTATGGACAACCATTAAAACATAAAGGATATAGGAATTTTGTCACATGTTGTACTTGCAACTATCCTTGTAGACATGTATGCAAATTGTGGAAGCATTGACAAGGCACATGAACTGTTTGACATGATGCCTAAAAGAAATGTAGTCTCATAGAATGAAATGATTGCAAGATATGCACAAAATGGATTTCTTGAAAAGGATTTAGAAACTTTCAAGCAAATGTAATTGGCATGTGTAAAACCAAATTCCATTTAACCTTTGCAATCATCCTCCATACCTGTCCCAAATTAGGATCTTTGGAACAAGGTATGGATAGCCATCAAAGAATAAAGGATATAGGAATTTTGTGAGATGTTGTATTTGTAGATGCCCTTGTAGACATGTGTTAGCATGTTACTTAGTACAGAACAAAGACAACTGAAGGATATTATGTGGATGCTAGAAGTTGATAGAAGATGATAAATAACACATCCCTCTATATACTAGATATAGCATATATAGTGATAGGAGATAATAGAATGTAAAAAAACATGATAGGAGAATAGGAGTATAATATGATGTAAGTAATGACATAGAAGTCATGTATGTAACTGGTGAGGTAGAGTCTTAGACCTGCCAAAGGATGGATTTATGATGTATATATTTGGTTTCTCCTAATATATATATGGGGATCTGCTAGTATCGAGTAATTGTGTGTTTTGATGTATATGTGATGCTCTATTTGGTTATTCTTTATATTTTGCTGTTAATCTATAGCTACCTGACTGGGGTATAAACTGACTACAAAGACTTGGCTAAAGACTAAATATCTAGATCAGTATCCCCTCTACATTTCTTGCTAACATTTGGTTCCATTGCCGGGACCCTAGAAGAAGGTAGTTAAAGATTGGTAAGGCAAAACAACTGAAGAAGTAGTGCAGAGTTCTGTAAAAGAGAAAAGATGAGGTTGGTAGGAAATTTTTTTAAATTGTGGAAGAATTCAAATCTCCTTAAGTTTCTACCTTTGTGAGAGCAGGGTAGACAATTAAGGGATGGCAAGTGGGAAGGGGGTAGGGTCCGCAAGGACCTTTCAAATGATGTGACTCTTCAAATAAGGATTTTGTGGGGTATAAGAGGACTAATGGAACACCAAATCCACCAAACCTGTGGTGAAATGGGAGAAGCAGAGGAAAAGAGATATCAGAGAAGAAATCAAAACTAGAATGGAGATAAGAGAAGAAGAGAGATTGAAGAAAACTCAGGAAAGAAAAGAAAATTACTTTAGAAGAATGTAAAGGGCATAAATTATGGAGAAAGGAGGAATAATAGAAGGTGTAGAAGAAAAGATAGAAGAATTTGAAGATCTCACCATAGAGGGTGCTTTCAAAAGGAAGGAAGAAGACAAGCACATCATGGAGGATGTTGCTGAGTGTGCCAATTAGGGTAATCCTAGAGAAAGGAGGTGAGAATGTGAAGAAATAGAGGATATTATGAAGGATGTTGATGAGCACACCATGGTGGGTGCTTCTAGAGGAGAATGCAAAAGGGAAAGAGAAGAAATAGATGAACTAGGGTTTATACCATAGACTATCAAAAAAGATGAATTTACATTGGAGATCTTGAAGATGGATGAGGAATATATAGAGGAGTTAATTTGCCAAAGTATAAAGGAGATAAGAGAAGGAGGAGAAGATGCGGTAACCATTGAGAGGAGTTTTGAGGGTTTTGGAAGGTTGTTTGAATTGGATGCCAACATGATTTCATTCACAAATGGAAGAGTATCCCCTAATTTGAAGAGACACTATGAAGAGACACAACCCCTAGACTAGGAGCCACCCCGAGTGCCATATAAAGTAAAGATAGTTTCAGTTAAGAAGGAAGATATTCAAGCAAACAAAGAAGTAGAGAGAATAGTAGAGACCTAGAGTAATTTTGCAGAGGTTTTAGGAGAAGAGTACATTGAGATCTGATTACAAAGAGACAAGGGAAGAGAAGGAAAGAGAGTTGATAGAAAACAACTTAACTAGAGTAGCAAACTAGAGGAAAACTACTGCAAAGTACCAGAGATTATGAGAAGATCAATCATGGATATTCTTATTAAGTTACCAGTATTTGAGAAGGATACTACTAAAGCAGTAGAGCATATTTTTGTCTTGGAATTTATTTGGAACTGGAAGGGAAAAACAAGAGATGAAATCAAGTTGTTTGACTTCATTGGCACCTTGCAGAATGAAGCATTGAAGTGGTATAGGATGACATGCTCAAGCAACGAGAAGGAATGAGATGATATCAAGAACCTATTTTTGGAGAATTTTGGAGTTTTGGATGTTCTGATAAAGGGGTAAGTAAGATGAGAGATTTGATGCAATTGGAGAAAGAATCAATAAAGGATTTTGACAAGAGATTCAAGGAGACAACTAGGAGATTGGAGGAACCATTGATTGAGAAGCAAAAGATAGAATGGTTTATTTCTAGAATAAGCCCTAAAATAAGGCCATCTCTAGATGGAAGGATGTTTGAGACATATGTAGAAGTAGTGACACTATCTTTCTAGATAGAGTCTCAATCTTGGTGCAGACAAGATAAGATGAAAGAGAACATAGAATTGGAAAAGATGAAGTTGGAATCGGAGCAATTGAAGTTGAGGAAGGAGATATTGGTTAAACAAGAGGAGAATACATAGAAGGAAAGACCTAATATCTAGTGTTCATATTTTACAAAAGAAGGCCACTTGAGAAATGAATGCCCTAGAATAAAAGGAGAAAGATAAGCTACCACAATAAAAGTAGACATCAAAGCAATGAAAAAAAGTTAATTCAGTATATTGTGGATTATGCGGAGAATGGGATGACCATGAAAGACTTGATTGTCCTTCATAGAAATTTTAGAAGAAAAGAGAATGTGCTAATGAAGAAGAATAAAGTTGGTACACACATTCAATATAGAGTAATAATATGTCCTATGTAGAGATAAACTCACATGATCATGGCTACAAAAACCCAAGTTGGAGAAATCAGAGGAATGTAAATGCAATACAAAATTCAAACTCTAGTGGCCTTTCCTATGGAAATAGCTATAATAATGATTAAAATGAGAAATTTGGAGCTTATAGAGGAGGACGAGGCCATGGAAGAACTCTATGAAGAAGGGAGGATGCCACATGTTTCAATTGTGGTAAGCTAGGACATTTTGATGATGAATGTTGGGATGAAAGAAAAACATAGTGTTTATTTTGTAACAATACAGTGCATGATCTATTTTCTTGTGAGAGGGCACAACTATACATTTGGAATGCACAACCATAGTCTAAAAGTGATGAGCTACAAAACCTGAACAATAAAAAAGGAGCAAGGATCATAAGAAGAGCATCAAAAGTTTAGGGAGCAAGAGCTTTCTAGAAAAAAAATGAGAGGAGACAAACATATCTTCAACTGAATCCACAGAAGAAGAGTACTACTATAGAAGAACACCAAAACATACTAGAAAAGAGAGAAGGAAAATAAAGGAGAAAGTTGTGGTAGTAACAAGACAAGGAATAAAATTGAAAGACAATATATCACTGAGACTGAGGAGGAAGAAAGTGAGGAGGACGAAGAATTTGTCCCTATTAAGAAGTAGCATGAGGAAGTTGTGAAGGAAGCCAAACAAACAATGTGGAAGGAGAAAGAAAAGGAAAAGCAATACAAGCAATTTTTCACTGAAGAAGTGGATGCTCTCAAGTAGTTAGCCTGATTGACTCAACAACATAGACTCATTGAGAAACTGAAGCAATTCTTGAAGTACTAGAATAAGGAACAAAATATAAAGAGTCAACTTCTGAGTATGGGAAAAACACATAGAGAATGGAGGACAAAACCATTGATGGTGGATGTTCACATCAACCACAAGAAAGTTTATAATGTCATGGTAGATTTGGGAGAAAATGTTAACATGATAACAAAGAAGCTACGGGAGCAATTAAGAAGACCTAAGCTGACAGACACAACCTACAAAATCATTTTAGTGGATGGATCTAACATATAGACAATGGGAACTTGGAAGCAAGTGGAAGTTAACCTAATGGGAGTCAAACATGTCTTAGATTTTATTGTGGTAGCCATGACGGATCAAGGTGAAAATTTCAATGCACTATTAGGGTTGAGATGGTTTGTAGATACAAACAACGTCATAGACTCCCAGAGAGAGGAGCTATCATTTGAAAATGAGAATAAGATTTTTCACATTCCTTTGGGATCATCAATGGATGGAGCATATATAGAAGAAACGAACCAAGTTGAACATAGTGACAAGGATGCAAAGAATCTCTATACAATTACAAGGCCATATACAGAGGAGACAACAAAAGAGCCTAATTCTAAGGGAGAAGTGGAGATAGAGGATGATCAATATAGTGCAGATAGTGAGGAGGTTTTAGAAGCATAGATGAGAGAAGAACTAAAACTAAAAATAGGGAAAATGCTTAGTTACTAGAGTATATTCATGATCAGAATGGGTGAAGAAGACATACCACAATCCTCCACACTTCATTAGAACTCACTATAGATTATATGTAGCACATTCAAGGAGGATATAGAAGATATGGAGCAAAGATCTCACTAGGTAAGTCACATTTTGAAAGGAATTTCACATATCAAATTGCCTAGGTTTTCAGGCATGGATGACCTACATAAATATCTAGCAAAAATGTAGACAATTTTTTTCAGATGAAGAGATAAGATTACAGGCTACACAACACACATTAGTATGCAATGTTGTGAATTGGTGGAACATACACATTTATACAATTGACTAATAGTCAGAATTCAATATTTCATAAAGATAAGATATTTTTGGAGGAAGGAGAATATGCATTAATACCTAAGTACTCAGGTCAGATTTCACCACAAGAACACTTATCCATGTGTATAATGGTATGGAAAGGAAAAAATGAATATAACGAGGTACTGTATATTGATATGTGTTGGACAACTAAGAAGGGGGGTGAATCAATTGTCACAAAAAATTAAACACTTTCCGTAATTAAACATTCATCACTTATCCACAATTATTATGATTTAACAATGAGTGTATGAAATTATAAACTTAACCATAGATACAACATCAAACACAAGAGACACTAGATTTATGTGGAAAACCCTAAGGTGGGGGAAAACCATAGAGAGGATTAGCTCTCAATATATATTGTAATCTTGAAATAATGATGTTTAGGCTTGGTCACTCCATGGGCCTAAACATACTGGCTTACTGCCATGAAGAACAACTAGGTCAAGCAGGCTCACTACCTCAACCCTAAACCTAGCAAGATTACAATAAGGGTTGTTAAACCCTGATGGCCATTAAACCCTACTAGCGGCTTACTCCTAGACTCACTACCATGATCAACACCTTTCTATATTTGTGACTAGAGTATAATAATTCCCCTACTTTGCTCTTCCTCTACTCTACTCTTCCTCTTCTTTCCTCTGCCTCTTCTCTACTCTGCCTTTTGGACCTTTCTTAATATATTTTCATTTCCACTCAAGGACACCTTTTGCATGACTCAACTACAAGTATTTATAGACTACATCAACCTTGGAATGATCATCAAGGTCAACATCACAATCATCAACCATTGGAACAATCTTCAAGGTTGATATTACAAACATTTACAAAATGGGTCCTGACCTATTACAACATTATGCAAAGGAAATGAAATGTGGATCACACCATGCCTTAGCTAGGACTCAAACATGATCTTCCACACCATAATATGCTTCCACAATCTTATAGAGATCTCTGCAATCATTGGGATTAACCAGGTCGACCAAGACTGGTTACACACTATATTATCTGGGAACAATCTTCAAACACAATCTCAATTTCTTAACGCAGACTAAAGTCTAGATAGGAACATGATTAGGATGTTGAAAACTAAGAGGGGGTGAATTAGTTATCTTAATTACTTTAACTTTCTATTCTTCTTTAACAACTAGTGTAGCATCAAATCATATAAGCATGCATGATCATGAAAGTAGAAATAAAATCAATACACATAACAGAATGATTTTGACATGGAAAACCCTGTTAAGGGAAAAACCACAGGGTGACTAACCCAAGATTGTATTCTCTATTAAAAGAATAGAAGTACAAAATGGCACTTGCCAATTAGGGCTCACTACCCAAGTACACTGCTCACAAGAGGCTCACTGCCTCAAAGAGACGCATTATCTACAAGGTATAAGGAAAGTAACCAAGTGATTGAACTAATGAGAAGCATCCACATATGCTAAGGTTTAGTTCTGGTTAGGCTTAATACACTGATCTACTGTACTTCATTCTTCCTCTTCTTTGGTGCTGTTGTCCTATCACATACCATACCTGTATAGCTACTTCCACACTAATCTCTTCTTTTCTTCACACAACACAATACACCACACACACCTTAACATCTAAATCCATCTGGTATATATATTCACACCAAGGATTTCAACATCTTTCTAGTCAACATCCAGAATACTTAATATTTTCCCAAACTCTGATCTGTCGGCTGAATCCTTGCATACTAAGTAATACGTATCAAAGAGATACTTATAGAAGTCATCAATCATGTCAGCTAACCATGAATGATCCCTCAAGAAACTTGATCACCATCAATTTCTCATCCGGATTAAGGTCTGATGCTCTGCCGGCCAATTCTTCCTCATTCTACTCTGCCAAACAGGAACCCAACACTTAGGTGCTCATATCTCTTCACTCTTTCATCACCAGAGGCTCAATCTCTGGAATGTATCAGTCATGGTACTCCTCATGACTTCCCCAAGTTTGCACTTTGCTAAGATACTTCCTTTAAGAGATCTAGACCTGATTGTTAGACCTTGCTGCATGATCTGTTCTTGGTCACCGGATCAAAATACTCTTCAATCTAACTTCTGGTATAGACATACCATGTCCTATGGATGTGTGAGATGGACTTTGTTGCCATCAATGACAACATTCATGAAGCCACACAATGTCTCTTGCCAACAATCTCCCCCTTTGGCATTGATGGCAACACTTAGTGAAAAATGATTAAGTGTCACACTACACTCCCCCTTGGTTGATGCTCTATTATAAAGTACACTTTTTCAAAGCTCCCCCTTAGCTAGATTCCACATTTTTCACTTCGCCTCACTCCCCCTTTGACATCAATGGAAAAGGGTAGAATCCGCACACCAAAATTCCCAAAAATCCAACTATCTTTAGCCGCATAAGTATATATACATGTTATACTTACATATACTGAAGTATATCTACAAAAGTTGTCTTCAACTGGACAAATTCTATTGCCCAACTCTGCTTCATTCTATCCAAAATTGAGATGTGACCACTCAATAGGAATGCAAAAGCTTCTACCCTCTTTAGATTTATCGGATCACTGGTCCGGGCTGTGGGTTGAGCATCAGTTAAGGCCTCATGCATGGCCTCTAATTTAGGGATAATTATCCCTGTAAGTTCACCCATCCTACTTATTATATTATTCTTTTCTTTTTCAAGTTTATTTAGTTCATTTAGAATGGCAATAGTTTAGCATTCCTGGTTTATTATAGATGTGGTGAGAGGATCAAAATTCTGAGATAAACTTGACAGTTTATCCTCTTGCTCTTTCACTTTCTTCTCAATATCCTTTGTCACTTTAGACTAGGATAAACAAAATTTATATATTTCTCTGCCATCTTGAAGAGAATTTTCTAAGCTCTTTATCCCAATATCCATAGTTCTCCTATCATTTGTTATTAGCCCTTGTACTTCAAAGAATCTCTTACCCAAAAACTCTTTCTAGACCTTCTCTTCTGCTGCTTTCTCTAAAGAGTCAAAATGTGTATTAACAGAATTAACAAGAGATTTCAGATTCCCAGATGAGGAGGCTGAAAGATCCTTCTAGAAGGATGGCATGATCTTTTCTAACACATTGGATGCAATCTCTATTGGCTCACAGTCTTCCATGTGAGACTTCAGAAGTTTTTCTTTTGCCTTTGCTTGGGCAAAGGATGCTATCTTCATAGTCTAAACCGGGGAGAGGGAATCAAAATTGAATGGTCCTTGCTCTAGTTCATCCAATTCCATCATTTCTTTTGTCAGGAAGTCCTTAACATTTTTTGTAGTGTCTCTTGCTAGAGACAGAGTTTCCTTTCCTTCTATGGCCTTAGAGGTGTCAATAGAGAACTTCTCTATTTGATCTTTTTCTCTTCCCTTTTTCTCCTCTTCTTGACTTTCTTTCTCTTCTTTCTTAGTTCTTCTTCAGTTCTGGAGTCAGCAAGGGGATCCAAAAGAGAGAAGTTTACTTCTTCAGGGACTTCCTCTTCCGGAGTAGAGGAATCCAAGTCCTTAATCTTTTCCTTATCCATCTCTTTGGGCTCTTCCACATCTTTCTCAGTACTTAGCCCTTCGTCATCCATGGCAGAATGTTCATCACCTAAGTCCTCTATGAAAGGAAGATTGAATCTTTTAAATGCATTCTGGAGAATGCCCTTTATTTCTTTAGCAACTCAATCTATCTCTCCAAGCATAAGCTGGTTCATTCTTGCTTTGCTTCGGAACTCATCCTTGCAGTCCTTGAAGATCATGTTTATTTGTTGAGAGGTAATAGAAGGATAGAGTTGGATAGCAATCCATTCTTTGATCTTTAAGTCCTTTGCCTTGGCATTCTCCTTTCTCATTTCAAGTTCCTTCTCTAAGATTTTGGGAATTAGAGAGATGATTTCAATAAATGCCTTATTATATATGTTTAAGTACTTAAATGTGGTTTCTTCCAAGATCCTTTTATCTACGTCATTATACTCATCATAGAATTCTATCATTGGTTTTACATTCCCATCCACAGTAACTACCTTGACTACATCATCAATGGATAGAGTAAGCCCTTTCAACAAACTCTTTTGCCTTTTCTTCCTTGCTATGACCGGTAGAGGGTTCACTAGATGTTTTCTTCTTCTTCTTCATTTTCTTGACTTCCTCATCAGTCTCAGTTTCTTCCTCATCTTTCTAACTTCTATAGGACCTTGTTGCCTTTTTCTTTGTTCTCTTCTCTCCCTTTCTGGATGTCTGGGCTTCTAGTTTTTATGCTTTTTGGCTCTTAGAGGTGGCAGGTGTGGATCTTCTAGAGGATTTGGTCTGGGAGGGGGCTTGCACCAGAGCACTTTCTTTTTCTATTTCTTGCCTTTCTTTCTCTACCCTTTCCATCTCTCTGTTGGCATCAATTGCCTCCATGGATATTCCACACCTCTTGGCAAATTCTTCTACTTCCCTTCTTACTTTTCTCTTGATCTCAGGCTGTCTCAGTTCAACATGAACTTTTACTCTCAGCTCTTGGAATGTTCCAAACCTTTCTACCTTAGGGTCCTTAGGCTAACTCAACAGGTGTTGGATGTGTAGCTCTAGGATTTTCTCACCAACCTCATACCCCATTGGTATGATCCACACTATTCTCGGTTCCACTGCCTCCATCAGGCATTGCTCAGTGTCTACCATAAAGGACACTGTATCCTTGTACTTCTCAACCAATGATTGGGGGATTCTTTCTCTAGCTTCCATCATACTTTAAAAGTTCTTGAAGTAGCCCTAGAGTGCTATATTCTGTGCCTTGGCAACACCAAGCCCATGCATATAATCTCTAATTTGTATGGCTATTGGTCTATCATTTTGCCATATCCAACCACTGGATCTGGGTAACTCATTCATAAAGTAAAAAGAACAAACATAGTATTAGCCCACCATACTTGAACGAGTTCTTGTCCTTCTTGATCTTTTGTAGGTTTTCCAATAGTTGGCTCAGAAGAAGCTCATAAAGATCATAATCTGCATTCTCCCTTAACATATGATACACATCATAGATTGCAGTTCCAGATACAAAAATATAAAATTCTCCCTACTGGAGTGATATATCTTATAGCCAATTATCATAGATGCAAACTTGATATCTGAATCAGTGATATCTTCTATAGTCATTTCTCTCTTGTCAAATTTTGATCTGGTAGCCTCACTCATAGTTTGGTTTTTAACTAATTTGAGAGCAGGCAACCCACCGGATGAGTGTAATCTGGTTACCGCCCTAATTGCATCCTTGGTTATCTTGAATGGCCTCATCAACCACATAAATTTGTCATGCATTCTACTCAGAACATACTCGACCCATTCATCTTCTGCAAAACAGGGGAAATGAATGCAATGTTTGAAATTCTTATCCCGGATGGCTTTGTACTAAGGTTTGAGTTCAAATGATTCATCTATTAACTGCTTGTGGTAGATATCCATCAGCTTGAATTCCCCAAATTCTTTAATGTTCGCATGAATGTATGCCCTAACATCTTCTACATGCAAAACCCCATGTAGAATGCTAGAAAATGCGCCTAAGGGATCAACTTCTAGGGATTTGTAGGGATGTTTCTTGAATTTAGGGCGCGGCCTATCAGTGATCTTCACAACATTCAGAGTAGCCATCTTTCAAAAGATTCAGAGAGATTTTCAAGAGTGAAAAATACTTTTTACACTTCTAGGGTTCACAATATGACCCAGATCAGATTGTTGGATGAATCAACTTCTGCGGTTGATCTTTGAGAGGCTTGAGACAATTTTGTTGTAGAGCTCCTTCTCTCTTCTTCTTGAATGCAAATGTACAAATGATGAATAAAAGAACCCTTTTATTTCTGCACAAACCCTAATTCCATTTTGCAATAAATGCACAACTTAAGTTATTCTGATTGCCTTGTTTTCTTTGTTCTGAGAGAGATCTTTCCAGATCACTGAGATGCACCTAGAATGATAACTTACAAAGTATCTCCCTTTTTCCAATCATTCCATCTAATCACAAATCCAAATATTTCAATTTTGAATTATACCAGATCTAACTGTGAAAGTCTTGCTTTTGCCGGATGACTGTCAAACTAGATTAATCTTGGATGATTAACCTTTTCAAACTCCTTGTGGATCTTTCATATCTTTACCAAGGGTTATTTAGATGTTTCTTTGAGAGTCCTTTCAATCTACAACTTTCCATGTGCCAATTTCAGGCACTAATTGACTGGCTAGGGGAAATTATTTTCTTTTGTGACTCCCCCTGAGCCAAAGCTCATCTATTTAGTTTCCAGAAGGAATATCAGCACCAGATTCTGGTGCGGATCCATCCCCAACATTTTCTATACTTCTCTTTACCCAAATCTTGTTCATCTCCTTTTGAATTTCATCTGCATTTACTTTTCCTTTTCCTTTGTCTTAGTTTTGATTATGATGCACTGGACCCCTTTTGTTGTAATTCTTACTTTTGCAGAATTTGGCAATATGACCGGATCTATTGCAATTGTAGCAAACAATATTTATTTGCATATTTGACTGATAACCTCTAGATCTACATTGATTAGCCATATGTCCCTTTCTATTGCATGCAAAGCATCTACCATTGAATGAATTGTTCATTTGCATATTTCTACACTCATGAGATTTGTGACCATACCTTTTGTAGTTAAAACACCATCTGGAGAAGGATGAATTAGTCTAATTCATTCTTCTTCTGCACTGATTTGCTTTATGACCAAATTTATTGCAATTGTGGCAGTATCCATTGAAGGATGGATATCTTTGAGCATTTGGTTGCCTTACCAGAGGTCTTCTAGGCCTGCTCCTTGGATTTCCTGATCCAGAGTTCTTCTGACCAGATCTAGAGCTTTCACCTTTCTCATACCCCAACCCTTGCTTCTCATCTACCCTCTTTTGGCTTTCAAGAAGAAGTTCAAGTTGAGAAGAGCTTATCTTGAATTTCTCTTTGTATTCATTTGTTGTTTGAAGATCCCTTTTAAGAGTGTCAATCTGATTCTCAAGTTGTTCCTCATTATCTCTAGCTTCTTCAAGATTAGATTCTAGATGTCTGATTATTCTATCCATTTTGTGGCAGTCTTCTAACTTCTCCTTGAGAGATTGTCTTAGATCATCTTCAATTTTTCTTCTCTTCAATTTCTTGGGTGAATTTCATAACCCCTAATTCCATTTCATGTCTTACAATAGTGACCTCTTTTGATAACTTCTCACATAACTTGTTCTTCTCATTCAGATCTTCATCAATATTATTGGCTTCACTTTGACTTGCTAATTATTGAAGTAGTTCCTTTCTCTTTTTCATAGAGATACTCAGTTTCTCTTTTAGTTCATTTATGAAATCATCAACTTGTTTGAGTCTTTCCTTTAAGTCATTGAATTCAGAGTGAGACTGCTCAAGATCATCTAAGGAAGACTGAAGTTGTTCCCTCATACCATACATATCCATTGAGATTCCTAGATCTTCCTCAAGCTGTTAGGCTTTGTTTGGAGGAACTTTTCTCTAATACCAATTGTTGATAACTAAGAGGGGGGTTAACCAGTTATCTTATTTACTTTAACTTTCTATTCTTCTTTAACAACTAGTGCAACATCAAATCATATAAGCATGCATGATCATGAAAGTAGAAATAAAATCAATACACATAACACAATGATTTTGACGTGGAAAACCCTGTTAAGGGAAAAACCACAAGGTGACTAATCCAAGATTGTATTCTCTGTTAAAAGAATAAAAGTACAAAATGGCACTTGCCAATTAGGGCTCACTACCCAAGCACACTGTTCACAAGAGGCTCACTGCCTACAAGAGACTCACTATGTACAAAGTATAAAGAAAGTAACCAGGTGATTGAACTGATGGGAAGCACCCACATATGCTGAGGTTTAGTTTTGGTTAGGCTTAATACATTGATCTACTACACTTCATTCTTTCTCTTCTTTGGTGCCGCTGTCCTGTCACATACTGGACCTATATAGCTACTTCCACAGTACTCTCTTCTTTTCTTTGCACAACACAATACACCACACACAAATTCACATCTAAATCCATCTGGTATATATATCCGCACCAAGGATTTCAACATCTTTCTAGTTGGCATCCAGAATAGTCAATATTTTCCTAAATTCTGATCTGTAGGCTGAATCCTTGCATACTAAGTGATGCGTATCAAAGAGATACTTATAGAAGTCATTAATCATGTCAGATTACCATGAATGATCCCTCAAGAAACTTGATCACCATCAATTTGTCATCCGAATTAAGGTCTAATGCTCTGCCAGTCAGTTCTTCCTCAGTCTACTCTGCCAAATAGGAACCCAACACTTAGGTGCTCATATCTCTTCACTCTTTCATCACCAGAGGCTCAATCTCTGGAATGTATTAGTTAATACCTCTTGACTTTCCCAAGTCCACACTTTACTAAGATACTTCCTCTGAGAGATCCGAACTTGATTGTCAGACCTTTCTACATGCTCTGTTCTTGGTCACTGAACCAAAATACTCTTCAATCTGACTTCTGGTATAGACATACCATGTCCTATGGATGTGTGGGATCGACTTTGTTGCCATCAATGAAAACATTCATGAAGCCATAGAGTGTCTCTTTCCAACATAGGAGACATCCAAAAGCACGTTATAATCATCAAGAGAAACTACACAAACCTTAATCACTTTATCCATAGGAATCTTCTCACCGGAACACATGAACTTCACTATCTTCTACTATCATAAAAGAAAGATAGCTTGCAGACCACAACATCATGAACCATTGTAACTCTAGGCACTTCTCATTATCCCAGAATTCCCTCTAGAACCGTAGAGAAAAATACTTTATTGCGGAGGAATGCGGAGTAGAATACTTTCTTCCTGTCCCAACTGAACTTACAGAAAGAACAAGTTTCACTCTAGTGAACACAACTCACTCAGATCTTCATGCAAAGGCTTCAAACCTAGAATGCAACATCCTTAGTCATACCTCTAACTTAATTCCAATCCATAGACCATGATCTTCAAGTAGAAGTAAATACGGAGCAGTTTACCACACTATTCTTCAGCATACAACTCACTATCTGTACTACACTTCTCTGTTGCTCACTAGTTTCTTCCAGAGAGGCTAATTTTCTCAATATCCTCAACATACAAGTCTTCTAAACAAGTAATAGTATAAGATACAATTGACACCAGTGACAACAAGAATATGTTGACATCAATGAAAACATCAATTAGGCACATACTTGCAACAATCTCCCCCTTTATCATTGATGGCAACATATGATGTGAAAAACTACAACAACCATCAAGACAAGATTCTCCTCCTTTCTCTTTACACACCCGCACTCTTTCTTTCTCCAAAATTCTCCCCCTTTCTCTTACACATCTATACTCTAAGTTTTTCATATGACTTCTCTCCCCCTTTGACATAAATGGCAAATAACACATACTTGCATTCTTCTGCTCTAATCCAATCTCTATTCTGAACTTTCTTCAACTGAGTGCTCCCCCTTGATGCTTTTCCTGACTACAACTTTGGATTTTCATTTGAAGTTCTCTCCTTCTTGGTTGTAAATTCTTACCTTAGGATCTTGCTGCTATTGTACTGTTTTCTTTGTCAACAACACTACAATACTTACTTCTCTTTATCAAAAACTCCCACAACCATCTCTGATTACTACCTGCACTACTACACCTTTTGCTTTTATTTCTCTGACTACTCCCTCTTAAGAGTACACATCAGACTGTATATAGCTCATATTAGAACCTTCACATGCTATCCACTTCTAGAATAACATATCTTGTCTTCTCAAAGCTTCAGACTTGACTCTCTCTGTAAGTTTTCTTCTACAAGCTTCTCTTATCATTAGTCTAGTTGAAACAATGTCTTCTTCAACCTGACATTCAAGTAGGTGGTATTCACATCTAATTTGTGTTGGATCTAGGGCATACAACTGAGAGGGGGGGGGTGAATCAGTTGTATAAAACTTGTTCTCATTCAAACACTTAATTCTCTGTTGTTAGTTAGCAGCATATCAAATAATCATCCATGGAAGCATAATACATAAACACAAGAGCAGATAAGCATCAACACATTGAACACCAAGATTTTGACGTGGAAAACCCGGTTAAGGGAAAAACCACGGGGTGATTAACCCAAGAATTATTCTCTATTAGAAGAATAAAGAAAAATGAATGGCACATGCCAATAAGGGCTCACTGCCTGAGCACACTGCTCACAAAGAGGCCCACTGCCTACAAGGAGACACACTGTCTACAAAGTGATGAAAATCACAGTCTTGAACTGGAGAATGACATCTCTACCATGTCTGGATCAGTTCCAATTAAGCCCAACATCTCTGCTCTGCCCTTCGCACGTTTCTTCGCTATGCCATACTCATCCACATACCACACACTGAAATGAACTTACAAACCGTTATTTATACAAGACATCGACTCAGGAACAAGCATCTAAGTCGGCAAACAACCATAGGAGTATCCGCAAGATGAATAACTCATCCGGTCGGCCATCACAAGAACATTCGCAGGATGAACAACTCATCCGGTCGGCTACACAGAGCAAGAACTTCATCCGGAAGAATAACTTCAATTCCGGGCTCTACCATCAATGCGGACCAACAACACAACCTAAACATGATCCAAGAACCTTCACAAGCCTATCTGAATGTCCGGATACATCCGCACTTCCTCTGCTTACTGGGATCTCTTGTCTTCCTCATCCGGAACTTCAAGAACACAGTCTGTCGCCACTGTCATAATGCAAGAGGTACTTCCGGACCTCCAAATCATACTCAAATCAGGATGACACATCACAAGGACATCCCAAACACTCCTTCCAATCCGCAGATTAGGATAATACAATTCCAGACCTCACCGGACCTTTTTGTGATCCTCTGTCACCTCCGGATACTTGCCGGACCCGGTTCTATACCGGAAGCCATAACTCCTTCAGATCTTCATGCGGACCTCTGAAATCTTAATTGTAGCATCTCAAGACTCATATCTATTAACCCTTTAATCCGCATCCTCCGGTTCTCATCCTATACAGTACATTTTCCTTCTTCTCATCACTGTTCTTCACTGTTCCTGACTGAGGCTAATTTTCTCAATATCCTCAGCACACAGCTCATCAAATCCTTCTTGTTAATGCAATATGAGTATGTTGACATCAATGACAACACTGGATAACCTCATACTTGCAACAATTTGAAGTCCTTATGTGCTACAAAAGCTAGTACCAACTTAATAGTCTCCATTTGTGCCACCAAAGTAACATTTTCTACTTGTGAGTGCCTTTTACATAGAGCATTGCTTGAAAACTAAAAACAATCTTGAACTTCTATTGCTAATTAATCTCAAGCCAATAATCACTAATCAATAACCATATGCTAGAACTGTAGTGGACCCAAGAAAACCAAAATACCAGAGCCTTGTCACTTGATTTAATTAGTTAGATACTTAGCCAAAATCCATGACCTGTCAGCTTGTCCCTTAAGTACATACTTGACCAATTCATCTATCACATCATAACTCCCAATGCAGACCGTATGATACTCTAGAATCCATAGCCAACAATCATAATTAACCTCTTAACATACCTTCAGAACCATAAATCAATAACTAAAGAATGCAGACCAAAATATTCAGATGCTTTACATTGTTTCAAGCTTAACTCTACTCATCCAGACTTAGACAATTCACCGTGTGACTTTAGAACTTGAACACTAGAAAATATATTCACTAGATATTTATATAATGATCTTCAACTATAGAGGCATATTGATACAATTTTTGTTACTTACTTTGTATACTACTCATACTTAGTCATTTTAGTTTTCTAAATTAGAACCCTTCCAAGCAGACTGCCACAACATATATCTTTGTGCCTGATCTCAACACTATCTAGCTAGGGGATTTAGAATCTTCAATATGGTTCCCCCTGAGCCATGACTCACAATCTACTTCCTGGAGGAAGTGGCTACTCTAGAGCCTGGAGTAGACTCATCTCTTCATTTGTTTCCTTCTTGACCCAAACCTTGTTCATCTCTTCCTTGATTTGTGTCAGATAAATGTTTTCAATTGGTTCCCTTGATTCTGATTGGTTATCCTTCTTGTTTTTGTAGTATTTTATAATATGCCTAGGCTTGTTGCAATTGAAGCACATAGTATTTTTCTAATCAATGTTTCTTCCATTTATCCTTGACCTACCTAGGTTAGCCTTATGCCTAAAATTATTGTATGTATAACAATAGCCACTGAAGGATTACATTGTCCTATTTTTCCCATAGCCTTTTCTCACTTGACTTCTACACTCATTAGCTCTATGTCCCATTATGTGGCAAGCATAGCATCTAATGGAATTCTGACTAGAGAATGATGGGGTATTTTGATTCACCCTATTTATACACCAATTAGCCTTGTGACCAATTTTGTTATATATATTGCAGTAACCATTGAAAGAAGAGTACCTTTGAGCATTTGGCTGCCTAATTGATAGTCTTCTGCTTCTTTGATTTTGAGTCCATTTGATCTTGTCTTCTTCCTGACTTGTTCTGAATCCCTTGCCTTTTCCAAATTTTATGCCTTCTCTGTCATCATCATCTTTCTGTTCTTCTATTGGCCTATCATATCTGGAAGAACTCACACTGAATTGATCTCTTTGAGGCTATAGATGTTTCAGATCATCTTTCAAGTCTTCAACTTCTTCTTCAAGCTTCATGTAGTCTTTAATTTTGTCTTTTAGACAGTTCTCAATTTTTTTCTTTTCTTCATTATTCTCTTGTAGATTTTGTTGTAACTGCCTAATTTGCCTTCTTAAATCTTCTTTCAAATCCATGTCTTCATCTGCAGTTCTTGAGTTATCTCTATCAATACTAGCAATTAAGCACATATTAATTTAATTCACAATAGCTTTGTGATCTTCCACATCACATTTGGTGGTCTGGGAACCTTTTTGTTCTTCAATTTGCAAATCCTTACTGGTTGAGACTGAATTCTCTTGGATGTTCTGAATAACCTTAACATTTATACTTTCCACGATCCTTCCCAATCTATTGTTGTAACACTGGTAGGCTCTGGTCCAGGATGAGTATCTAAGAAAAATGCCTTCCTCATACTTAGCATTGTCCTTTTCCATTCTGATGAGGCATTTGCTTCCAAAGATTTTAAAATATTTCACAATGGGTATTGGTCCACACCATAACTTAGCAGGGGTCTTTCCATCTTTGGTTGTTACCTGTGACCATGGAGGCTTGGTATTCTTGTAGGACCACAAAAGTTTGCATGAATCAATTCCAGTTGTTTAGTGGAGGATATTTCTTTATCTTGCTATGCTTTTCTTGACAATCTTTGGCATTTCCTACAACTATTGTTGCTTGAATAATCAATCTTTGGTAGGTCCTTCACAATCTAAACTGAGTTTTCTAAATCATCAAGGTTTGTATGGCAAAGTCTTCTATGCCAAACCTAGCTTTTATTGGTCTGAGATGTGTATCCAAGAAAGTCACTTTTTTTGAGATGATAGAGATTCTTTTATGTTCTTTTTGCAATTGCTATTGTAGCTCCCAAGAAAATCATTTTCAAACACAAACTTGAATCCCTTCTTGCATAACTGTCTGACACTTAAAAGATTTTGTTTCAAAATTTTTATATAAAGAACATCTTCAGAAATTTGTTTGTTGCCAAAATTTGTTGATCCTATTCCACAAACTTTAGCAGTGCAGCCATCTCCGAACCTGACTACCCCTTCATTGTATTCTTCTAGACTCACAAACTTACTCCTATCACCAGTCATGTGGTTTGAGAAGCTACTATCAATAACACAATAGTCTTCATCATAGGTACAAGATTTAGAGCATCTTCGATGGTTGACATTTTGTTCTTTGTTAATCGCTTCCTTGGATAATCTATTTTTGATATTTCTTGATGAGCATTTGGGTGCATCGGAGAGTATCTATTTTTCTTTCATTAAGATCTCCCTTGAGTTGTTAGACTCTTTCCAAAGGGACATGGCTCTCATACTAATTGTTGATATGTGTTGGACAACTAAGAGGGGGGTCAATCAGTTGTCACAAAAACTTAAACACTTTCTGCAATTAAACATTCATCACTTATCCACAATTATTATGATTTAACAATGAAACACAAGAGACATTAGATACAACATGAAACACAAGAGATACTAGATTTACGTGGAAAACTCCAAGGTGGGGAAAAACCACAGAGAGGATTAGCTCTTAATATATATTGCAATCTTGAAATAATGATGTTCAGGCTTGGTCACTCCACGGGCCTAAACATACTGGCTTACTGCCATGAAGAACAACTAGGTCTAGTAGGCTCACTGCCTCAACCCTAAACTTAGAAAGATTACAATAAGGGTTGTTAAACCCTACTGGTGGCTTACTGCCAGACTCACTGCCACAATCAATACCTTTCTATATTTGTGACTAAAGTATAATAATTCCCTTGCTCTGCTCTTCCTCTGCTCTGCTTTTCTTCTTCTTTCCTCTACCTCTTCTCTACTTTGGCTTTTGGACCTTTCTTAATATCTTTTCATTTCCACTCAAGGACACCTTTTCCATGACTCAACTACAAGTATTTATACACTACATCAACCTTGGAATGATCATCAAGGTTGGCATCACAATCATCAACCATTGGAACAATCTCCAAGGTTAGTATTACAAACATTTACAAAATAGGTCCTGACCTATTACAACATTGTGCAATGGAAATGAAATGCAAATAATGCCATGCCTTAGCTAGGACTCAAACACGATCTTCCATGCCACAACATGCTTCCACAATCTTCCAGAGATCTCCGCAATCACTGGGATTAACCAGGTCAACCAAGACTAGTTACACGCTATATTATCTAAGAACAATCTTCAAACACAATCTCAATTTCTTAACACGGACCAAAGTATAGATAGGAACATGATTAGGAGACATCCACAATCACTTTATAATCATTAGGAGCAACCAAATGAAATTTAACCAATTTATCCATAGGAATCTTCTCACCAGAACACATGAACTTCACTATCTTCTACTGTCATAAAAGAAAGATAGCTTGCGGACCACCAAACCACTAACCATTGAAACTGTAGGGACTTATCATCATCCCAGACTTCCCTCTAGAACCACAGAGAAAAATACTTTATTATGGAGGAATGCGGAGTAGAATACTTTCTTCCTGTCCCAACTAAACTTATAGAAAGAGTAGGTTTCACTCTGGTGAATGCAACTCACTCGGATCTTCAAGTGGAGGCTTCAAACCCAGAATGCAACATCCTTAGTCATACCTCTAACTTACTTCCATTTTGTAGACCATGATCTTCAAGTAAAAGTAAATGCAGAGCAATTTACCAGACTATTCTTCAACATACAACTCACTGCCTGTACTGCACTTCTCTGTAGTTCACTAGTTTCTTTCGGTGAGGCTAATTTTCTCAATATCCTCAACATACAAGTCTTCTAAATAAGTAATAGAATAAGATATAGTTGACACCAATGACAACAAGAATATGTTGACATCAATGACAACACTGATTAGGCACATACTTGCAACACTATATATCCACTTCTTTTATTGGACACTATCACCAATTGCACATACATGGTATATAAATCAAGAATGAAGGAAAGACACTAGATATTAGGAAGAATTGCAAAAAGAATTCATTCATACTTTCTCATTCTTTGATCCAAACAAAAACATACACTCAATAGCCATCAAAATCTAGATATGTCAATGGTGCCAGACTCAAGAAATACTTTCAATCAAAACAAGAAATTTCTTGAGGACAAGACACAATTTTTTTGGGGGGATGATGTTAGTAGTTTACTTGGCATAGAACAGAGTTGACTAGAGGATACTATGCAGAGGTCAGAAGCTGATAGAAGATGATAAATTACAGATCCCTAGATATATTACATATAATATATATAGTGATAGGAGATAGTAGAATGTAAAAAAACATGATATGAGAATAGGAGTATATTCTGATGTAAGCAATGACATAGAAGTCATGTATGTAACTTGTGAGGAAGAGACTTAGACCTATTGGAGGATGGATTTATGATGTGTATATATATGGAGATTTGTTGATATTAGGTAATTACGTGTTTTGATGTATTTGTGATGCTTTGTTTGGTTATTCTTTATGTTTTGCTATCAATCTATAGCTACTTGACTAGGGTATAGATTGACTACAAAGACTTGGCTAAGGATGGGATCTCCGAACATGTATCTGCTCTATACATTTTTTCTAATAACATGTATGCAAAGTGTGGAAGCATAGACAAGGTATGTAAACTATTTGACATGATGCTTCAATGAAATGCTATCTCATGGAATGCAATGATTGCAAGATATTGACAAAATGAATTTTTTGATAAGGCTTTAAAGAAAATTTCAAGAAATTGCAATTGGAGGGTGTCAAGCCAAATTCCACAATGTTATCCAACATCCTCCTTGCCTATGCCAAAATGGGATCTTCAGAATAGGGTGTGGACAACCATCAAAGTATAAAGGATATAGAAATTTTGTCACATGTTGTATTTGCAACTTCCCTTTTAGACATGTATACAAAGTGTGGAAGAATAGACAAGACATGTGAACTGTTTGACATGATGCCTCAAAGAAATGCAATCTCATGGAATGCAATGATTGAAAGATATACACAAAATGTATTTTGCAAGGATGTTGTCAAAATATTTGAATTAATCAAACCATACTTGACACATATATTGAACTATAATTGAACATAATATCATTTCATGGAAACATCGAAGATCACGTACACAATATCAAAACTTTTAAACATGATACAATATCTATCCTATAACCATAATTGATCATCATATTATATTTAATGTAAAATGTCATATACATAATGTCATGAAAATAACATATAGTGTATATAAAGCCATATACGCATGTACGAACAAAGCCATACAAGCATATACAAAGATATACATTAGTAAAATATAAAAGTATGTATACAAAACCATATAGGCATACAAAAAAATGTCCCAAAATCAAATTTCCTATGAATTGTTATCAAATAATTGATGACTCTTGGTTGGCCATGAAGATGGAGAGTCAATCAATGAATCATCCTCTCTCTCCTGTTGACTAGACCTCCTCGATAGATATTTTTAAAGCTCAACCTATTAATAAAACCAAACAATATCCACATTAATATAGAAAACATGCAATATATAACATGGCATGTGTAAACAATCACTTATCGCTAGCTGGTGATCCCTCTCGATTATCTTTTGTCTCTTCATCTATAGCTAGACGGGTTAGAGTTGTGACCTCCTATGAGAAGCATGAAGAAATAAAATTGAGTAAACATGAATATCATTTATGTACATTAAATGACATGTGTAACATTAGAAAGTGTCCCCTTGGGGGCTTTTCCCTCTTAAGGTTTAGCTCCCGAGTCCTTGATTTGCATTTAGGACATCTTGCATCAATTTTTGGCATCCCGATGAGAACACCCCTAAGTGTCATGGCAAATAGGACCTAGGGGGACCACTTGAGATAGACCCTACCTAAAATAAGGGAGGGGGGAGGAATTGGGCACCCGTGCACTAGTCTTACCCTATTTTGGTTTAGGCCCAAATTTTAAGTGTTAGTTTATGACTATTATTTGGTCCCTAGGCCGACACGGTAAGTTTGAATTATGAAATTCTTAGCAGAAATGTTTGTAGTTGCATGCATAAGCATGTTTAGGAATTCATTTGTAAACTAGATGGACATTAGATGGATATGGTGATCGTTATGCATTCTAAAGGTGATTCAAGACATTCATTGTGTGTTAGAGCAGATATTGTGTTGTTATGTGTTTATATTTGCAGATTTATGCATCCATCTCCTCATGGCATGAAGAGATTCCTCCTTCCATGGGATCTTCACTACAAGGTGATATTATTTGTGTTTGTAAGCATTTATCATTTGGTTTGTGCCTCTATCCTCCAAGGGTACACACTCTCTATCTGAAAATGGTGTTTGGAAGACTTGAATGTCTCTCTGAGGCTTGACTAAGGCAAGCCTCTAAACACCACAACCCCCTCCCTATTTTTCTATGATTGTAGGTTACAGGTTGAAGAAGTAGGAAAAGTGGAGTTGCAGAGAAGGGTTGTAGAGTGCCAGAATTGTAGATTAGAGCTGAAAATAGGGACCTAGATTCGTGCGCCCACTCATTAGTCCTTTGGATCCTGCAACGGAAGAATCTCTAAGACAACAAGAATAGGTTGCAGATAAAGTTCCCAGATCCTGAAAAAAGCATGGTACTAGACTAGGGTGCCCACTCATTAGTCCCTATTGTTCCACTTCCCAAACTTCAAAAACTGGTACACATTTGTCTGTTATTTTACATCTTTCTGTAGCAACATTTTCTGTAACTTGTCTATTTCTTTCCATATTGGCATAATTAGGGTTTTGAGCATAATTAGGCATAATCAAGAAATAAAATCACACAAATCTAATTTTCCCTACATTCCAAGTGACCAAGGGCCTTATAGTAGATACTTACTTGACCGAAGGTCCTTGAATGCTTTAGGGTGAAAGGAGGATATACATACAAACCATCAAAAACCAACTATCCAAATTTTACCCTAAACATTTTGGTGAACCCATGTTTTTAATGAATTTTTCACCTTTCTAAGTGTTTTAATTCAGATTTACATTGATTTAATTAATTCATTTCATTGTTCATCTTATTGCATTTGGAAAATTACAAAAAAATTGAAAAAATTTGAAAAATTTGAAAAAAATTGCACTCTAGGGTTTGCATTTTCATATAATTTTCATAAATTAATTTTAATTTCATTAAATTTCTTATTTTTGAATTATATCTGAGCTAAATTATAGAAAATTATAAAAATTCAATCACTTGCATTGCATTTTCATCATAAAATTGCTAGGGTTTTGTTAGAAAATTTGAATTTTTCATATAACCTAGTAATTTCAAAAACTACGGTTTGTAGGTAAAATCTTGTTTCAGATTTTTATAATGATCTTAGATACTCATTAAAATTTTTATTTGTCTTTAGTGTTGAATTTTGGTGTAACTTTGCATTTAGATCTCAAAAATTTGTATTTTTACATAGAAAATTTGAACAAAAAACTAGCATTTTTCATTAGATTTGCACTTGCATTTTGCATCATAGGGTTTGAAAATCATTTTCAGATCTGGGTTGGATTAATTTTCATCATAATTAAGATTAAAAATCCTTCATATAACATTTTACATTCATTTGGATTAAGATCTCATGCCTAGGGCTTGAAAAAACCTTGATTTTCACTAGATTTGGCCTTATTGACTCTCTAAATTTGCACCATAGGCATGTTGTGAAGAATATTTTTGCACTAATTGATTTTTATCAGGGTTATTATCTTCTACCCCTCCTAAAAATCTTCACAACACCTTTTTATTGGGCTCTTGTATTGAAAATTTGGTGAAAAATTACATATTTTTGCTATATTTGCCTTAGGGTTTGACTTAGATTTGCACTCCAAGCATAATATGACAATTTTTATGGATTTAGGTGACTAATATTATTTATATAATATTATACAAATCCTAAAATTCTTTACAACACCCATTTTACTAGGTCCTGGAATGGAAAAATTGTGGAAAAGTGCATATTTTTGCTATATTCTCACTAGGGTTTTATCTTGAGTGGCACTATAAGCGTGTTGTGACAGATTTTTTGGCATTATATGTCTATTATTACAGTTATAATTTTATTTCCATCATCATTATCCTCACAACACCCTTTGTCATATTCTTTTACATTGAGATTTGGTGAAAAAACTGCATATTTTAGTGTATTTCCACTAGGTTTTGACTGGTCATCATTCTAGATTTGCATCATAAGTGTGTTGTGAAGGATATTATTGTTGTATTGGAATTATATCAGACATATTAATTTCTTCCTCTGATCAATTTCCTTACAACACCTTTTCTTTCTCTTATTTGCATTGAAAAAGTACAAAAAATCAAGCATTTTAGGTCATTTTTGCATATAGTTTTGCACTTGTCTTTTGCATACATTTGGAAAAGATTTCAAAATCTGATCTTGCATGATTTTAACACTTAAACACTTGGCTTCTAATTTCAATAACAAAAATAGGTTCCTTCCTAGGCATTGAAAAGAAAGGTCCCCAAACCTAAAATTGTGTTTACTCCTCACGATAGAACAATTGGAGACACTGAAAGACCTCTTTATATCACTGTGAAAATAACAGGAAATCCTGTGGATGGAACCCTTATTTATCCTAATTTCATGACAATGTAGCTACTGAAGAGTTTCTCTTTTCACATCAATTAATGCAAGGATCTTATGACCCTTCAGATATGATGATTAAAACACATAAGGGAACCTTTATAAACACTTCTAGGAAGATATCATTGTTGGTCACGGTATTTGAGAAACATGTAGAACAATGGTTTGATGTTGTCCCCATTTTTGATCTCTTGTGCATAAAAATTGGGACACCCTCAAGGTTAAAGGCTATGAAAGTTGTCCCTTCAACAATTCATAACTATGTAAAATTTCCTTTGAATGGACAAGTGATTACTATCCCTCGCAATAAGTAGAAACCTTTGGTTATAAGACAACATTGTACGTTGGATTACTTTTGGGAAAGATCTTAAAACAAACTGGAGCCACAAACATACTTTAACTTTTTGAGCTATAGAAACTACAAAAAAAAATTATTACATCAAGTGGCCGGTCCTTCTAGACAAGAAACAACAAGAGACAAACAACTTGTATTTGAAGAGAATCGTAGACCGAAGGCAAAAGGACCCTATGCTGAGCTTCCTCCCTCATCATCCTTATAAGGATCAGAAGGTAATTGTCAAAAACTAAATATTCCACCTAGACAAATGAAATTTGATCATGGTGCTTCCTCCTCTAAAACACAAAAACCCATGAAAGAGAAAAACACCATCTTACAAGAGATAAGTAGTAAGATGAAAAGAAATAGAAAAGCAAGAGAAAGGAGGAGGAGATGACAAGAATATGCCCAATGACTTGCATCTCAACAAGAAAACATTGAACCAAACATTAAACCAAACAAAGATGATTCTAAAAATGAGCAACTCGAAAACAAGAACAAAAGTTGGGCTATGATACCTTATGTCCCACTTTCCTCTAACATTCAAGATTGGGAAGATGACAATGATTTGCTTGATGACAACACTTAGTTTGATGATCCCTATAGGTAAGTATTTCTAACCCTTTATCTCTCATGATGTGTTTCCCTCATGATGTGTTATGTGTTGTTTAGGCCTCCTGGGATGACCCTTGATTCTCTTGCAAGGTTTCAGATACTAGGAGACTGCCTCTATTGTGACATTCTTCTATTTGTATCACCATTCTTCTACATTGCCTCTCTCCATTTTCATTGTTGTGTGTTGTGTCTTACGGACATAGCATTACGGTTGGTGACTATAGGGCACCCTCCTACGTGACCGTCCCTAAGACACTTGTTTCTCCTCTCTTGATTTATTATTTCCCTTCCTCTAGTGTTTCTATCTAGCTAGCGGATGATGAAAAACATTTATATTGATGCAGACCTAGCATCCCTTTAGCTAGAAATGAAAAATTAGACTTATTTCCTAATATGATGATGGGGTTGTAATATATTATCTGATGCTTGGCTAGTAGAAGCATTCCATGCTTTCTAAGTAGTGATTTTGATGGTGTCTTATCTCACTTACAAACCTTAACAATACTGTTGCTCTATGCACTTTATTTTTCTTTGAATCTCGCCTTGGTGACACTCAGTTTTGAGATTTTTGTGATATAGCCCCATGATTATCCTCAATCTTTGAATTTATAGTATAACTTTGGCTCTTTGTGTGGTTTATCATATGCATTGATGTTGTTTATCATGATTATGTTGACACTAACATGTTTCTTGCAGGGATGTGTTTGTGGGAACATTTGGCAATTGTAAAGTACATGTCACCTCCAGGGGCATGGGCTTTGCAAGAGTCTGTGTTCCCTAATGTGGTTTCTTCCTACCTTAACATGCTTGATATCAATACCTAATATCAGCCACCTTAAGGTGGGGGCATATATAAGGTAAGCTGTCTATTGTAGATGTTAGCAATGTGCTTGTCCTCAAGTGCAGTCTTAAAGATTGGTGGTGATGAATCCCTTCTACACTCTAAGTTTTGTTTGCAATCAATCAATCATCAATCATCTTGAGCCCTTTGTATGGGCCGGTATGGTGTATTTCTTGAAGAGAGTGCACATCCTGTCATTTTCTAAAAGTCCTCTACCGAGGCAGGGAGTGGTTTTATGACTAACTCAACCCTTAAGCGTGTCTTTGACGATTGTTGTGGTGAAGCCCAATCATTGGTGCATGCCTAAGATAGTGATGAACCTAGAAATAGGAACTCTCCATCTCTTGTCTACTGTGTTTTCTCCATGCCTTCAAAGTGTGTGTATTGTGTGTTTGTTCCCAAGCATAGTTTATAGATTAGTGGTGATGAGTCCCTCCTATGCTTTGGGATTTGTATGGCGTGCTTGTTTTGTTTGGTATGTATTGTGTGTGTATTGTCCCATATGCAGTCTTAAAGACTGGTGGTGATGATTCCCTCCTGCATTATGGGTGGTGTGTTTACTTGTACTTGCATTTGTATTTCATATAGAAAAAGAAAAAAAAGAAAAAAAAATCATCTCTATCCTCTCTGCATTCACTATATTCACTATGTTTTACGTGTCTTCTGGTGGTGCCCACCTAGGGTTAGGGTTTTGAGTTGAGTCTGTAAGCCTATATTTTTATTCCCTCAAACTCTTAATGCCTTAGCTTTTATTTTCCCTCGGTCTCCTGCATTGTATCTTCTATTTCTGCATTGACCATCTACAATAGGTCATCTGTCACTTAAGATGCATTTCATGTCATAGTGCTCGTTGAATGACCAACCCCCTTTGCCTTGTGTTACCTCCTTTTCCCGTCATGAAAAAATGTTAAGTTCAAAAATCCTTAAGCGACGGTGGGGTCCATAGTTGTATGCATCTTTGTATGTATATAAGTTTGTATGTGGTTGATGCAATATACAAAGTAATGATACAAAGGGAGGAAACAAGAGTCATATCGCTGAGACAATGCACATCAACGTCTCATTCCGTGGTCCTACCGATAGGTCGATGAGTTTGTATGTTCGAATATACAAGGAGATATGCAAAGAGAAGATACAAGGTAGGACTTGATGGTAATTTCAAATTATTTCATAAAGATTTGGAGTCCGTGTTTGTATATATTGTAGTTGTATGTATATGTAGTTGCATATACAAAAATATGAATGTGCAAAGGGCGAAAAGGTAAAATGTATGTTTGCGATGTGAAAAGTCAAAAGCGGATAATGCACCTGCGTGGTGCATTTCCATTGATCGACAACTTTTCAACACGGTTTGAAGCCATTAATCTTGGCGATGAGGAGGAAATCGACGGCCCTATTTCAAACTTTCATAGGAGGGTTTTCCTATGCATCTGTAACCACATTTTAGGTAGGAAAAATTCTTGAACATGCAAACTGCTGCATTTCTAGAAACCATAGGTAGGTTAGCCATTAATGCTAAATTTATAGAGGCATGGTCAATGAATGATGGGCCACCTACCATTTTTAATGGGAAAATCTCTAGTTGGCTACACGACTTCCAATTTCACCTGCTTTTCCTTCTTATGCTTGGAGCATTGAATGTTTTGGGTGCCATTTTGATGGTGCGATGTATCTGGTAACATTTTGAGAATCACATTGTACTTAATGTTGAGTACACATTCTTCCTGTATATAGGAGAACTATGTCACTCATTTTTCTATTGTTGAAGACTTGGGCAAAATTTTGGTGGAATAATAAGGTACAATTTTGTTGGTGGCTCTGTTGGGTGTCTTGTGAGTTTATGAATAATATGTTGAATGTTTTATGCATAGTTTTGCTGGTTTCATGTTGTTTTTATATGAGAAATGCATCCTTGCATGTGTTTGATTGTTTGTCTCCAAGTTGTGGGCATCTTTTCTTTTGAATCTAAATAGCTAAGGGTTATTTGGGATTCAAGAACATGGTTTTTCTGTGTTGAATGTCTAATCTCTTATCTTTGTTCAAGGAACAAATTAAATGTTTTAGGTTAAGCGTTGGGAAAGGTATGCTGCAACAGGGATATCATCAAGTATGAATGACTAAATACTTAGTCTTGGGAAGTATCTGTAAGGCAAACACTAAAAATTTTCCCCTTAAAACTTAGTTATTGATTCAAGTTTATGGTAATCATTCACATTTGTATGTCTATTGACTCCGAGCCCCAAGATAGGCACCAGTCTAGTCTTGTATTGAGGTTATAACCCAAGGTCCCAGTCTTGCATCCAAATACAAAATACAAATTCAAAGTTCCAATATAAACCTTTAGGACATTAGAAGTAGTTTTAGGACCAAAATCCTCCATTTCACAACTAAGCATAGGCCCAAAGCTAGCCCCTTTGTACTTATTTTATAGTTTTGGTCTACATAAGAGAGGATTTATTTGCTTTGTGTCAACATTCCAATAAGTTCACTTGCATATTTAATGGATGTTGAATAGGGAATACCCCCTTGGTTCTGCAGAGCCTAAAGGAGAGGAGAAATTTATAGGGTCTATCTCCTATATTGTTGGCTTTTGGCCCGAGAATCCTGTTAATCATTGATAGCTACCTTGTAGGGATAATTGGGAAGCATCCAATTTGGGAAAATACCCAATAGATTTGGTGACTCTGCTGGGGAATGCTTTGTGTGAGAGCTTTGGTTTAAAAAACTAATTCCTAGTGTAGGTGGCGACTCCAAACAAATCTCCCAACTGGTAAGGTCAATTTTGTATGCAAGGGATAAGATCCCTGCGTAATCCTTTGCTTGAAGAATTACCCAAACAAATGATGTATAGGAGAAAAGGGACCATTCAAGCTAGTCAAGAAGGTTCTCCCAGCCCTAGAAATGATGATAATATCCAAGATAATCCCAGATCTTCAAAGCGGCAGGCACCCTATTTTTCAAACACAGAGGCTGAAATTCAAGATGTATATGAAAGACTTCAAGGTGATAGATTGAAAATGAGGTCAGAGGTGTTTCAAGAATTCCCTTTCTTAGATCCCCTAGACAAATTTGAAGAAACTAAGTCCCCAAGGGATGATGATGATGACCAAAATGGAAAGGGACCATCCCATTCTATGCTTAACGATGAAGAATTAGCTGAAGAAATCAAGAGCTTGAGGGCTGAATTAGAATACTTGCAGGCTTTGAGGATTAGAGATGATATGAGACAAAAGGTGCAAGCTCTAAAAATTGCTCAACATGATTCAGTTCCCACCTTTGATAATGCAAGTGTGCTGAGAAACTAGCAAAGAAATGAAGTTTAGAATCAACAGAATGATCAGAGACAAAATACAAACAATGTTAGGGTACCATTGAACAATGTGAGAAATTAGAATGCTGATAGGAATGCAAATGTTAATCAGTTTGGTAGACAACCTATGTAGTTGGATAGATTCAGGTAGCTAAGTTTTAATGGTATTCCTAGTTACCCTAACCCCATTGATAAACATGTAAGGTCTTAGATATCAAAGTTTTCAGGAAACAATGCTGTGTTAGGGGAAGATCATTTGAAGGCCTTTCAGAATGTAATGGACAACTTTGAGGTTGAATATGAAGATATTTTTATGAAATTGTTTATGCAATCCTTAGTTGATGAAGCTAAAGAATGGTATAAAAGTCTGCCTGACCAAAGTGTCTCATCATGGGATGACTTCAGAAGGATTTTTAAAGAACAATATGGTGATAAGACCTATCCAAGCTTTTTTATAAATGAATTCACCAGTATTACTAAGGGTTCAAATGAGCATGTTGTAAATTTTAATGCTAGGTTCACTAGAGTGTTGAACAAATTACCACTTCACATGAGGCCTAATGAACCAATGTGCATGGTACTATACATAAATGCTTTTGATGCTAAGACAGCTTATGGGTTAAGGGATAAGGGTCCTACTAGCCTTAGGGATGCTTTTAGAATTGCAACCAACATTGAAAATAATAGGAAAGCATCTGGTAAGACAAATAGAAGGGATAATGTAAAGATTCTGCAAAATCCAAATAATAAGTCTTAAAGTACTCAAGGTAATGCATCTACTTTCGAAGAGAAATTGGATAAATTGACAACTATTGTTAAGGACCTAAGTTATAGACTTGCTAAAAATGAAAAGGGGATAGGTCCCAAAAGACAGGCTTACCAAAGACAAGAGAAGAGACCATCATTGCATGATATGCCATATAACACTAATTGCCATAATGGTAAACCAGTTCTCCAAAATAGCAACACTAATCAAAGAGCTCAAAATGTTAAGGAGACTCCTGATCCTTTGAAGAAAGCTATTAACATTGTTGATGATACCCCATGGTGTATAATCTGTCAAATGCCTCACTCACAATCACAATGTATGATTGCTCAATCTTTGTATAATAATGCTGTCACCTGTGATGAATGCAATGGGCCACATTATATGGAGGATTATAATGTCAATATGTTGTTCAAAAATGGGGAGTGTTCTTCTTATGATGTTGATGAAAGCATAAATCATGCGACTCGGGTATGCTAGCAGTTTTCTTGTGATGAGGATGATGAAGATAACTATGCTTATGCTTAGGACTCATGCATCTTTCTGAATAACTTGAGAAGGCCTTCTGATGAAGAGATTAGAGCTCTCACAGCTGTAGTAATGGCTCAGGTCAAGAGCAATTATAACATTAGAGGTAAGGCTCAGGTTGGTGATCCATGTCAACCAGAAGACACCTTGTGAATCAACCAATGCCTAATCATAAAGGGGCTGAACCACATAAGACGTGATGTAATAATAATAAGAAAAATTCTAAGCTAAAACCAAGTCATGATTCTCAAAGACTAGAAAATGAAGTTCCCCAAAATGAGGCTCAAAATAAGAATTCTCAGGTAATGGATGATAGTCAAAAGCCATTAAAATTAAGGCTGGATCAGCTTAGGATAAGAATAAAACCATGGCTCAAGCTACAACTGTTATACAAAATTATGCTCCCTTTGACATAACTCAGGTTTTATCCTAGATAAAGTCTCTGTTCCATTGATGGAGATGATGAAAGTTGAAGAATTTAGGAATAAAGCATTGTCCCTAATTTTAGGAGTAGCTTGTCAGGCCGAACAAAATGATGAGACTCAGGGTGAGAAACAAGCCTTGTGTATTGATGAGGATGAGGTTCTTGAAGTCTATCTAGGGGTGACAAGGACAAAATGCCCTTCATAGGTTGAATCATTTTATGTCTCCCTTGTTATCAATGGAAGAGTAATCAAGAACCGTATGCTTGACTCAGGAGCATCAACAAATATTATGCCTCTGGCTATCATGCAACAAGATGGATTGAAAATAGATAAGGCATGTGGAAAATGCTATGCAATGCATGCTAGGGAGGTACCAGTTATAGGAATCATGAAGGATGTGGATTTTATGCTAGTAGCATATCTAGAAAAGACTTACAGAATGAACATAACCGTTGTTGACATAAAGCCACAGTATGGTATGCTATTGTCAAGAAGATGGGCAACATTGGTTGGAGGAAGTATGCAGTTAGATTTATCATATGCCATGATCCCAATGAATGGTAGAGATGTCAAATTGGTCAGAGAAGAGAGGTCACTAGAAATAGTTGAATATCAAGATTTAGAAGAGCATATTTGTTTTGTGGATACTGACTGTGAGAATTTCAAAATTGTCTCAGATGATAGAGGAAGTGAAGGGAGATATTTTTGAATTCAAGAACTTGACCAACAGGGTCTCTGGACTATGTATTTTGACGGAGCTTGTTCAAAGGAAGGTTCTAGTGCTGGAGTTGTGTTTTTGTCCCCAGCAGGTGAGCTTCTGAAATTCTCTTTCCTGTTAAAGTTTGCCTGCACAAATAATATTTTAGAATATGAAGCTTTTCTACTAGGATTAAATGTTGCTTTGAAGCATGGGATTAAGATGCTAAAAGTGTTTGGAGATTCAGAATTAATTGTCTCCCAGGTGAGAGATAAGTATGCTTCAAAAAATAAAAGGTTAAAACAGTATAAGAATGCTGTATGGGAAACAATTGAATTATTTGATGCTTTTTCAATAAATTGGATAGAAAGATCAAAGAATGTCATGGCAGATTTTTTAGCTAATGTGGCCATAATGCTGGATGATGTCACTCTGTTTGATGTTACAAATGTTGAAGTTAAAATGAGACCTACAGTACTAGATAATGTACACAGTTGGAAGGTGTTTGATGATGATAGAGATTTGTTGAAGTTCCTACACTGCATAGATGAATATGAGAACTAGGAGATTGATTTTTAGAACTTTGTAGAACTTGTGAATGGAAAAGAAACTCTTTTGGGGAAAGAAGAAATTCAACTTAAAACAAATAAAATCCCCAAAGGGCTAGTTGCTTTAGAAAGAGCATTTGACAATAGAGACCAATTTGTTATGAAGGCATCTCCTACAAAGAAGGATGGCTTGGAGGAGATAAACTTGGGGACATGCCATGCCCCCAAAAGGGTATATATTGGAAAACAACTTAAGCCACACATTAGGAGTAGGTTGATTGCATTATTGAAAAAATATAAGCATGTCTTTGCATGGTCATATGAGTACCTAAAAGCTTATAGAGAAGACTTATTCTAGCATGAGATTCCTTTGAAGCCTGGAGCTAAGACATTCAGACAGAAACAAAGACCTATCAACCCAACTTTGGCTCTAAAAATGCAAGAAGAGCTTGTAAAGCTTAGGGAGGCTAGAATAATTGTGCCTATTAGACACTCAACTTGGGTGTCCAATCTTGTCCTAGTTAGAAAGAAAAATGGTGATATAAGACTTTGTGTGGACTTCAGAAATTTGAATGTGTCTTCTTTAAAGGATAATTATCCACTGTCTAACATGGAGGCTATGTTGCAAAAGGTAACTGGTTGTGAGCTTTTATCCATGATGGATGGATTTTTAGGATATAATCAGGTGAAGGTAAAAGAATCTAAACAATACAAGACTACCTTCACCACTCCATGGGAACTTATGTATATGTAAGAATGCCATTTGGACTAACAAATGCAGGTACTACATTTCAGAGGGCTATGGATGTTGCTTTTGCAGGATTGATTGACTCAATTTTGGCTGTATATCAGGATGATTTAACTGCTTATTCAAAAAAAGAGGAGCAACATTGCATGCATCTAGAACAAATTTTTATTAGGGCATTGGAATATGGCATTTCACTTAACCCAAAGAAATGTACTTTTGGGGTAGTAAAGGAAAATTGTTGGGACACATTGTTTCCAAGGATGGAGTCAGGATTGATCCTGAAAGGGTTGCTGCAATTGATAGAATTCAAATTCCTAAAATAGTTAAAAGCATTTAGTCTTTCTTTGGGTAGATTAACTTTGTTAGAAGATTCATTCCCAACTTTGTAGAGATTACAAAGGATATTTGTAAAATGTTGAAGAAGGGTGCAACTATCAAATGGGAAAGTGAAGCAACTAGATCATTTCATAACATCAAAAAGGCTATAAAAATGGCTCCTATGTTGAGATCTCCTAATTTTTCTAAGCCACTTTAGCTGTTCTCATTTGCCTCTTTTCACACTATTGCTGCATGTTTATTATAGAAAAATGAAGATGGTTTTAAACAATGTATTGCTTTCTTTAGCATGTCGTTGCAAGCAGCTAAATTGAAATATGATATCATGGAAAAGCAGGCATATGCATTGTTTAGGGAAGTCAAAAGCTTCAGGCCGTACTTATTAGGATCTTAGATAACTGCATATGTGCCCCATGTAGCAGTTAAGGACATTTTCACTCAGCAGGAAGTGACAGGAAGAAGATGCAGGTGGATTAACAAGTTACAAGAGTTCAACATTGGTGTAGGAGCACCTAATATAAGGTGGCCTCCATGAGGCATTTAACTTTATGATGTGTCTAATGTTCATTTTGTTTCCAATAAGGTCCTATAAGACCATTCATGTAATAAGGTTTGTTTGACCAATGCATATTATTTTAGTTTGTACCTAGGTTTATGTTGTAAGTCGCAAAGACACTTGTTGATCTCTAATCCCAAAGGTTGTTAGGCAGTTGAAGGCTGTTAGATCTCCCAGCCACTTGGAGTCAATTCAATACTACTGAGGGCAAGTAGATATATGCTCAAGATCATCGAATGTAATGAGTAGTAGAAGTAGTTGTAGTTGGGACTAGAAAGATTTGAGATCAGTGTGATTGTAATTGAGAAACAGAGCATCTGCATGCACATTTTCTGAAAGGCATAATAAACAAAGTTTTGTTGTGTATCTTTCTATCATTCAATTTTGTTAGGGTTTCTCTGTGTAATCAATTTGTTGTTTTGTGGTCGGGCTGGATTCTTAATCCATTCCACCGGTTAGATTTCTTCAAAATTAGTAGAATCACTATACATATCAATTTGTGTTTTTGTTTTGTTTTCTATTTTGTTTGTGTTCATGTTTGTAGGATCATGTACAGTATGCATTGAAATATCCTAGAATTGTCATGTGCTAGGTTGGTAGGGTGAAAGATCTATGTTAGATTGGCAAAGGAACAAATCTGTGTAGTTGTGAAGTTACTGGGTTTATAGCAGATCAAATCAATGCAAGATTCACGTTGTTTCATTAGATATACAATTTGTGTGTATATCACAATTGTATGTCAGATATACATCCTGTGTATATATCACAGTTGTATGTCATGTGTATCTCGCAAGTGCATGTTACGTTTGTATGTAGTGAACATACATTGTGGTTATGCATTGAGTTAAGATACAAGGGAGAGAGAAAGTTGAAGCTTCCGATCGGCATACAAGGGAGTCAACAATTTGGTCAAATCCATAGAATGCATATTTGAATTGCATGTTGTGAATGTACATCATGTTCAGATACAAGGAGGGTCAATGGTCAAACTCTCTAAATGTATGTTCTGAATGCATCTTCTGAATGTATATCAAACATATACATTGTGTTCATACATTGTATTAGGTACAAGTACTGACCGACAGCGACGGTGGAGAAGACCAGTGATTGTAGGTCAACGGAAGCACGTACAAGTGTTTGGTATAACGGCAAGGGTGGCAGATACATTCAGGTCATCGGTAGTAGAGGGTCATGCTATGCATGTATTAGTTGGTTGCATCGGAGTATTGGCCAAATATTTCTAGAGACTGCCGATGGTAAGTGTTATATCGATGGTCACGTGGAGTAAAGGAACATTGGGAAGAGATATGGTATCAGTCTGATGGATTGCAAGGTGGCTGATGGAAGAAGTATGGCTGACAGGCGAAGTCAGGGAGCCGATAAGTCAAAGGGACTTTGGGGTGATCTGTGTATCGGAATAAGGTTTGGAGAAGGAGCCGATGGTGTATAGTCTTGTCGATAGGCGAGAGGTGCAAGTGTATACAATGGAGAATGCATGTTAAGTAAAACATAGACATACAAGGGGTAATGCAGGCTAGGGTGTTTGGCTCTGCATCATAGTGGTATCAGAGCTCATCAAAAGGTTTGGGCTGTTGTTTGTTGATTCTATCACTGAGAAGGCAGAAGTAGAAGGATTGAGAGGTTAACAAGATGCCTCTGAAAGGTAATGGTACTACTAGAGAGTTGCAAGAGATGAAGGAAAAGCATGCTAGAGAGATGAGGAAGATGAAAGAGCTTGGAGAATCCCTTCAAGCCAGGCTTGCAGCCTTGGAGACAAATAAAAGAAGAGAAGTGGAAGAAAGTGAATCAGAAAAAGAAGAAGATGGTGAAGAATCGTAAGATGTAGATGAAGATCTGAATCCTGAAGATCAGAGATTTGCAAAACTATTAAGGGCAGTCAAGAATGACAAACCTAAGGTAAAGATTGATGTTCCAAACTATAATGGAAGTTTAAAATGAGGAAGAGTTACTTGATTGGATTACTGCATTAGATAATCATTTTGAATGTGAGGAGGTTCCTAAGGAGCAGAAAGTAAAGATTGCAAAGACCAAATTGGGAGGTCATGCCTTGGTATGGTGGAATTACACACAATCAGAGAGAAGAAAGCAAGGTAAGTCAAAGATTTCTTCATGGGACAATATGGTAGCAAGAATCAAAGGTAAATTTTTACCCAAGGATTATGAAGTTCAAATGTTCAAAAAGATTCAATTTTTAAGACAAAAGGAAATGGATGTGAAGGCATATACCGAGGAATTTTATAAATTGAGTATGAGGTCTAGTCATCATGAGAATGAGGTTGAAAAGGTTGCTAGATACTTGGCTGGTTTGAGATTGAATATATAAGATGAATTAGTTTTGGCTAACCCTAGGAGTGTTGAAGACTATTATCAAATGGCAATTAGGATTGAGGAAAAGATGAAAAGGAGACAAGATAAGTCCATGAGGAGAAGAGGCAGCAATATAAGGGGAAGAGGATCAGCCCCTACAACAAGACAAGTCAATGAGAATCAAGAAGAGACTAGTAAAGGACAAGAGCAGTCTAATTTTAGAGGTGGATGGAAAGGCACAAGAGGCAGATTTGGAGGTGGTAGATGTTCTAATGTTTTCACTGGAAGATGTTATCATTGTAATGAAATTGGTCATCCATCATTCAAATGTCCAAAAAGGCAAGGTTCATCATTAGGAAGTGATAGGAAGAATGACAAGAGGGTTCAATATGTGCAAGAAGAGGAGGTAGGTGAAAGTGTTAATCTTCCATTGAGGAGTGCAACCCCAGTTCTAGAAGGAGAATCATTGATGCTAAGGAGAACACTCTTGAAGACATCCAAGGAGATGATACAAAGGAGAGCACTTTTTAGGACCAATTGCAAAAGCAAAGGTAAAAAATGCAAGGTAGTAATAGATTCTGGTTCCACAGATAATATGGTATCTCAGGAAATGGTGGATAAGTTGAAATTGGAAAGGATTCCACATCAAACCCCTTATAAAGCATCTTTGGTCAGTGATAGTCAATCACTTTTGGTATATGAACAAGCATATGTTGATTTTTAGATTAGAGAATATCAGGATAGAGTTTTATGTGATATTTTGCCCATGGAATGTTGTCACCTACTTTTAGGTAGGCCATGGCAATTTGATAGAAGAGCATTGTATGATGGATATGCTAACACCTACACCATCAAGAAGGATGGGAGAACTTTTATGATGACACCATTGCAGGAGGATGCTGAAACAAAGAAGGTAGCCAAGATCATTTTGGTAGGTAAGAAAGAGTTTGTGAAGATCAATGAAGAAGACACAATGAAAGTGGCGGATACCTCAAGGAGTGGGGTTGCTAAGGATCAAAGTTTGAAGGTAATTTCAGTTTTTGGTGATGGAGATTAGATGGATGTGCAAAAGGTCAAAGCGTAGGTTTACAAGCAACCACAAGTTGATTGGAAAGACAAGGATGCTATCATAGTAGGGACAATTGTTTGTCCTCTAGAACCAACAAGAGTTGAAAGGCAAACATATTCTACCATAACAACAATACCAGAAGCATTACCCAAGGTTTCCAATGCAGGTGTTCAGGTAGAGTTGACAGTAAGAAAGAATGGTGTGAGTAGAGCCTACACTGTTGGGCATGAGTTTTTGACTCCATGGAAGCAGATTGTAGTCCAGAGATCATGGGGAAGACATGAGACAACAAAGGATATAGGTAGAGCACAACAAAGACTTAACTCATGTGGCATGAGTTCTTTTCAAGGTGGGGTGTATGGTGCAGGAGCACCTAACACAAGGTGGCCTCCATGAGGCATTTAACTTTATGATGTGTCTAATGTTCATTTTGTTGTTTCCAATAAGGTCCTATAAGACCATTCATGTAATAAGGTCTATTTTACCAACACATGTTATTTTAGTTTGTACCTAGGTTTATGTTGTAAGTCCCAAGGACACTTGTCGATATGTAATCCTGAAGGTTGTTAGGATGTTGAAGGTTGTTAGATCTCTCAGCCGCTTGGATTAGTCTCCCAGTCACTTGGAGTCAATTCAATACTTCTGAGGGTGAGTAGATAAATGCTTGAGATCATCAAATGTAATGAGTAGTGGTAGTAGTAGTTGTAGTTGGGACTAGAAAGATCTAAGATCAGTGTGATTGTAATTGAGAAATAGAGCATCTATATGCACATTTTCTAAAAGGCATAATAAACAAAGTTCTGTTGTGTATCTTTGTGTCATTCAATTTCGTTAGGGTTTCTCTATGCAATCAATTTGCTATTTTGTGGTCAAGATTGATTCTTAATCGATTCGACCCATTAGATTTCTTTGAAATCAGTGGAATGGCTGTACCTATCAATTTGTGTTTTCATTTTTTTTGTTTTGTTCATGTTCATGTTTGCAGGATCGCATATAGTATGCATTGAAAGATCCTAGCATTGTCATGTGCTAGGTTGGCAAGGTGAAAGACCTGTGTTAGATTGGCGGAGGAACAAATCTCTGCAGTTGTGAAGTTACTAGGTTTACAATAGATCAAATCAATGCAAGATTCATGTTCTTTCATCAGATATACAATTTGTGTGTATATCATAATTGTATGCTAGATATACATCCTATGTATATATTGTAGTTGTATGTCGTGTGTATCTCACAAGTGCATGTTGCAGTTGTATGTAGTGAACATACATTGTGGTTATGCATTGAGTTAAGATACAAGGGAGAGATAAAGTTGAAGCTTCTGATCGACATACAAGGGAGTCAACGATTCAGTCAAACCCATCAAATGCATATTTGAATTGCATGTTGTGAATGTACATCGCAAATGTACATCATTTTTAGATACAAGGAGGGTCAACAGTCAAAATCTCTGAATGTATGTTCTGAATGCATCTTCTGAATGTATATCAAATGTATACATTACGTTCATACATTGTATTAGGTACAAGTACTGACTGGCAGCGACGGTGGAGAAGACCGGTAGTTGCAGGTCAACGAAAGCAAGTACAAGTGTTTGGTATAACGACAAGGGTGGCAAATACATTCAAGTCATCAGCAGTAGTGGGTCATGCTATGCATGTATTAGTTGGTTTCATCAGAGTATCGACCAAAGATTTCTAGAGACTGCCGATGGTAAGTGTTATACTGTTGGTCGCATGGAGTAAAGGAACATCGGGAAGAGATATGGTATCGGTCTGACGGATTGCAAGGTGGCTGATGGAAGAAGTTCGGCTGACAGGTGAAGTCAAGGGGTTGAAAGGTCAAAGGGACTTTGGGGTGATCTGTGTATCAGAGTAAGGTTTGGAGAAGAAGCCGATGGTGTATAGTCTTGCTAATAGGCGAGAGGTGCAAGTGTATACAATGGAGAATGTATGTTAAGTAAAACGTAGACATACAAAATGTAGGCTAGGGTGTTTGGCTCTGCATCAAACATTGAGATACAAATTACAAAATTGGTAAGGGGACAGGGTTTCGCTAAGATGATGACACAGTCAAATTTGGAGGCATGCCAGGTAAATGTAGTTCAAGATGAATTTGCTAACATGTTAGAATTTGGATGGTACAAGGATATTTTGTATTGTTTGTAGAATTTGAATTGTCCTTCCCATCTCAGTGATAGTAAAAAAAGAACGTTAAAGTTACATGCTATCAAATACATCATTACTTAAGGAGAATTATATTGGAGGAATCCTAATGGTGTACTACTTAGGTGTGTGGATGAAAATCAAGCTACAGATATTTTAAGTGACATACACAAAGGAGTTGCAGTGGACACTACACTGCCAAGACAACAACTCACAAAACTCTTAGAGCAAGCTTTTGGTCGCTGACCCTTTTCTCAGATGCACAAAGGATGGTAAGAAAATGTGATCCCTATCAAAGGTTCTCAGGAAAACTTAAGTATGAAGGTGCATTACCCCTTAGAACTATAATTATGGAGGCTCCATTTCAGCAATGGGCAATTGATTTTATAGGGGAAATTTTAGAAAGATCAAGTGGAGGACATAGTTGGATTTTTGTTGCTACTGACTATTTTACTAAATGGATTGGAGCCATTTCAACTAAGAAAGCTACAAGCAGGGTGGTGATGGATTTCATTTTGGAACACATTATTATCAGATTTGGAGTGCTAGTCAAAGTAATCACAAACAACACTATGTGTTTTAGATCTGGTGAGTTTGTTGATTTTTGCAACAACTATAGGATTAATTTGTCATATGCATCACCATATCATCCACAAGGGAATGATTAAGCTGAATCAAGTAACATAAGCCTTATGAAAATCATCAAAAGGATGGTAGACAAGAATAAAAGGGCATGGGATTCAAATCTAAAGATGACATTATGGGCTGACCGGATAACAGTGAAGAAAACAATTGGAAGGTCACCTTTTGAGCTAGTGTATGGTGCACCAGCTAAGTTACCTGTGAATAATCTCTTGCTAGTTTATAGATTCATACAAGAAAATGATAAAGAGACCGAGGACTCAATGAATGAGAGGATAAATCAACTGGTTGCATTGGATGAAATTAGAAGAGAAGCACAGAAGATAAATATCAAGAAACAACAGAAGGTGAAATATTTGTTCGGTAAAAGGGCTATAGAAAGGAAGTTTTAGATAAATGACTTAGTCCTTGTTTGGAATGCAAAGAGCTAGGATAAGGGAAAGCATGGTAAATTTGAGCCCTTATGGATGGGCCTATATCAAATCAGCAATACTCATGGAGAAGATTCCTACTTTCTCCAGGCCCTAAATGGTGAACTACTGGAATTGCCTGTGGACAGTAAATTCCTTAAAGATTATTTCTCATGAATGAATATCTTGAGTGCACATTGTAAATTAGGTGTAAATAATCTATACCTTCCTTGTGTGGTCAAGGTTTTGCTTTTGTGTGTTTTTCCCAGTCTGCATCCTAGAGATCTAGAGTTCTCACCATGCATGCAAGAGGCATGCATCCCCAGTCAGAGCCAATGGTGGTGCCCACCTAGGGTTAGGGTTTTGAGTCGAGTCTGTAAGCCTATATTCTTATTCCCTCAAACTCTTAATTCCTTAGGTTTTATTTTCCCTCAACCTCTTGCATTGTATCTTCTATTTCTGCGTTGACCATCTACAGTAGGTCATCTATCACTTAAGATGCATTTCATGTCATAACGCTCATCAAATGATATAAGTTTGTATGTGGCCGATGAAATATACAAAGTAATGATACAAAGGGAAGGAAACAAGAGTCATATCATCGAGACAATGCACATCGGCATCCCATTCCATGGTCCTGCTGACAGGCCAATGAGTTTGTATGTTTGAATATACAAGGAGATATACAAAGAGAAGATACAAGGCATGACCCGATGGTAATTTCGAATTGTTTCATAAAGATTTGGAGTCCATGCTTGTATACATTGTAGTTGTATGTATATGCAGTTGCATATACAAAAATATGAATGTACAAAGGATGAAAAGGCAAAATTTATGTTTGCGATGTGAAAAATCAAAAGGGGATAATGCGCCTACATGGTGCATTTCCATTGATTGATGACTTTTCAGCACAGTTTGAAGCCATTGATCTTGGCAATGAGGAGGAAATCAACGACCCTATTTCAAAGTTTCATAGGAGGGTTTTCCTATGCATCTACAGATGTATTTCAAGTGGGAAAAATTCAACATGCAAACTGTTGCGTTTCCAGAAACTACGGGTAGGTTAGCTATTAATGGCAAATTTACAGAGGCATGGTCGATGAATGACAAACCACCTACCATTTTTAATGGGAAAATCTCTAGTCGGCTGCATGACTTCCAATTTCAAGTGCTTTCCCTTCTTCTTATGCCTGGAGCATTGAATGTTTTGGGAACCATTTTGATGGTGTGATGTATGTAGCAACATTTTGAGAATCACATTATACTTAATGCTGAGTACACATTCTTGTTGTATATAGGAGAACTATGTCACTCATTTTTCTATTGTTGAAGACCTGGGCAAAATTTTGGTGGAATAATAAGGTATAGTTTTTCTGGTGGCTCTGTTGGGTGTCTTGTGAGTTTATGAATCATATGTTGAATGTTTTATGCATAGTTTTGTTGGTTTCATGTTGCTTTTATATGAGAAATGCATCCTTGCATGTGTTCAATTGTTTGTCTCCAAGTTGTGGGCATCTTTTCTTTTGAATCTAAATAGCTAAGGGTTATTTGGGATTCAAGAACATGGATTTTCTATGTTGAATGTCTAATCTCTTATCTTTGTTCAAGGAACAAATTAAATGTTTTAGGTTAAGCATTGGGAAAGGTATGCTACAACAAGGATATCATCAAGTATGAATGACTAAATACTCAGTCTTGGGAAGTATCTGTAAGGTAGACACTAAAAATTTTCCCTTTGAAAATTAGTTATTGATTCAAGTTTATGGTAATCATTCACATGTGTATGTCTATTGACTCTGAGCCTCAAGATAGGCACCAGTCTAGTCTTGTATTGAGGTTATAACCCAAGGTCCTAGTCTTGCATCCAAATACAAAATACAAATTCAAAGTTCAAATATAAACCTTAAGGACATTAGAAGTAGTTTTAGGATCAAAATCCTTCATTTCACAACTGAGCATAGGCCCAAAGCTAGCCCCTTTGCACTTATTTTATAGTTTTGGTCTACATAAGAGAGGATTTATCTACTTTGTGTCAACATCCCAATAAGTTCACTTGCATATTTAATAGATGTTGAATAGGGAATACCCCCTTGGTTCTGAAGAGCATAAAGAAGGAGAGGAGATATTTATAGGGTCTATCTCCTATATTGTTGGCCCCTGGCCTAGGAATCCTATTGATCAATGATGGCTACCTTGTAGGGATAACTGGGAAGCATCCAATTTGGGAAAATACCCAACATCATCAATGTTGTATTCTCCATGTTTTGCATGACTGTAACTGTCTTATCTGTGATTGGCATGTCTTCTCCATGCTTGGTGTGTTTGCTGTGTTTGTTGACCATACTTTAATGCATGTATTGGCCTTGCATTTATACATACATTAAAGTGGGGGCTAAATGTAATGTTGAAAAATGTCCCCTTGGGAGCTTTTCCTTCTTAAGGTTTAGCTCCTACGTCCTTGATTTGCATTTAGGACATCTTGCATCAATTTTTGGCATCCTGATTTGAAAACCCCTAAGTGTCATGGCAAATAGGACCTAGGGGGACCACTTGAGATAGACCCTACCTAAAATAGGGTGGAGGGCTTGGGTTTCCATAGCCTAGTCCTACCCTATTTTGGGTGAGGCCCAAATTTTAAGTGTCAGTTTATGACCGTTATTTGGTCCCTAGGTCGACACGGTAAGTTTGAATTACGAAATTCTTGGCGAGAATGTTTGTAGTTGCATATATAAGAATGTTTAGGCATTCATTTGTAAACTAGATAGACATTAGATGGCTATGGTGATCTTTATGCATTCTAAAGGTGATTCAAGGAATTCATTATGTGTTAGAGTAGATATTGTGATGTTATGTGTTTGTATTTGCAAATTTGAGCATCCATCTCCTCATGGCATGAAGAGCTTCTTCCTTCCACGAAATCTTCACTACAAGGTGATATTATTTGTGTTTGTAAGCATTTATCATTTGGTTTTTACCTCTGTCCTCCAAGGATATGCATTCTCTATCTAATAACGGTGTTCAAAAGACTTGAATGTCTCTCCGGGGCTTGACTAAGGCAAGCCTCTAAAGACCACAACCCCCTCCCCATTTTTTCATGATTGTAGGTTACAGGTTGAAGAAGCAGGAAAAGTGGAGTTGTAGAGAAGGGTTGTAGAGTGTTAGAATTGTAGATCAGAGCTAAAAATAGGGACCTGCACTTGGGTGCCCACTCATTAGTCCTCTAGATCTCACAACGGAAGAATGTCTGAGACAATAGGAACAAGTTGTAAATAAAGTTCCCAGATCTTGACAAAAAGCATGGCACTAGACTAGGACGTCCACTCATTAGTCCCCAATTATTCTACTTCCTAAACTTCAAAAACTGGTATAGATTTGTCTGTTATTTTACATCTTTCTATAGCAGCATTTTCTGTAACTTGTTCATTTGTTTCCGTATTGGAATAATTAGGATTTTGAGCATAATTGGGCATAATCAAGCAATCAAATCACACAAATCCTTTTTTCCTTACATTCTAAGTGACCAAGGGCCTGACAATAGATTATTACTCAACTCAAGGTCCTTGAATGTTTTAGGGTGAAAGGAGGATACACACATAAACCATCAAAAACCCTTTATCCAAATTTTACCTTAAACAACATGAGATAAAACAAGAAATACAAAATGACATTTACATGTTACTAGCTTATACGTTAGTCAAAGGATTTGTAGACAAAATAGTTGTAGCAATGCCCACCTCTATTGACTACCAAAGATGAGGAAGAGTCTCCATATTCAACATCTAAAAATAGAGTTCAAGGTTATTTGATGAAAATAGATACATAACATTATTTATATGTATAATGATTACAAATGGTAAAATTTATCTAAGTGAAAGTGCTTCTGCATGGAGGGGACCAAGGAAATTGTGGTGGTGGTGGTGAAGCTCCCTGTTCATCATCAAATTGTCACTAAATAATGTTACCATTGATATATGTACTATATTTATGATCTTGTGATAAATCACATACCTGTTGACTTCACCTCCTCTCATAACCCTACACTGGACAACTAACAGATACAGAATGAATACTTTGACCCTAGAATTTCATAGTGCAGATAATTACACACATTAATTTTGACTTATAGTATAGATACACATATAATTAATTAGAAATTTCAAATACAATTTGCCTACAATGGAAGTGGAGCCAACTAGGATGAGCTAACTATACTAATCAACCCTCCATCCCAAGTCTAAGGGACCTCAAGATTGGACTAACTAGTAATGCACAAATTAACTAAATTGCACCCTATTTAAATGCACTATTAGTGATATGTCCTAAAAGATGGTATGATATGCTATACTAAAATATGAAACTAGCCTTATTAGCTTGATTGTAAGTGCTGAAAGTGACATAATTTCCTTGCATACAATTGCTTATGGAAAATGGAGGGAAGGCCTCAATTTATAGATTTTTAGGGATGGAAATGGAGGGTTAGGATTGAATTGAAGGATCAAGGTCTAAGATTGCTTGAGGATCCTCAAGCAAGGAGAATTGGACAAATGACATGGTGTGGTTGGATGAGAGAATTGCTCCAAGATACAAGGGATGATCAATGGATGAGATTGATTGGTTGAATGGATGGATGGCAAGGATTGGGTAGGTGTATGACATGTAAGGCCTCATATATGTAAAGGCATGGCTTGGATTTTGTGAGGAATTAAAAATTATGAGGAGAGAAAAAGTGGAATTTAAAATTGAATGAATAGTGGATGAATAGTGCCACATGGAATTTAAAATTCTATGAATAGTGACACTTGGAGTGGGGTAGAAGAAATAGGACAAATGTATACTTTTATGGAAGATTTGTCCATGCTTCTAAAGTACCACTTGTCATGTACATATATGTACATTGAATGACAAGTGGACTTCTAGAAACATGGGGAATTGTAATTGAGAATTAATTAAAATTAATTCATGTGCACATGTTTTAGAAGAAAATAATAATGATTACTAAAAGTAATAAAAAATGGATAAAATAGGGAATTAAATAAATATTGATATTTATTTAATTTTTGGGAATGGGATATGAACTATAATTGTCAAAATATTTAATTTTTGAACTATGGTAGAGGAAATTAAATGATGAAGGGGAAAGGAGAAGAAAATATTAATTAAATAATTAGAAATTAATTAATTAATATGTGCATTGGATAGAATGATGTGAATGGTTGGGTTTGGAATGTAGAGAATGGATGAAGGTGGTTCTGACCATATTTAGGTGTCTACATTTTTCCCCTCTTTGATATGGCCTCATTACTATCAAGGTTGATGGGATATTAAAGAATTTTTGATAAGTATGCCCTAGTCAGTTGATGGAAGAATAATGTATGACTAGGTGATGCCCCCTCGAGAGATTGACAAGAAAAATATAATTTTTGCCAATGTCTCGAAAGAGGTAGGAAGACTGGACAAGAAGAGAAAGGGATACATAGGGAACTTGGGATGGGATAAGGGAGGAAAATGGGGACATCTAGTGGAATATAGGATCCAGGAGAAGAAATTAGGGTGCAGGGGATGAAATTAGTGTTTGGGGGGCTACATATAAGGTGGGAGGGGCCCATTCTCCTCATTGGTCTTCTTGTGATTAGTAAACTTTGATTACAGGAGAGAAAAGTGAATATAGGAGTGATGGCATGAATTCCACATGATGATCACCGCATAGAGCAAGTTTAGGAGTACCTGCAGCTAACAACAACTGGAGATCTGGTAGGTTTCTAAACCACCTTCGTGATTTGGGTTTCGGGTAAGTTAGGTGCATTAAATGCTAGGCAGGAAAGGGTTGAGGTTAGGCTCTAGGAAGGGGGTTAGCACTGAATGGCTTATTTTAGCACCCAGACCAAGGATTAGTGCCTGGTCTGGTGATCAACGCCTAGCTGGTGTAGATCAATGGCTAGGCAAGACATGGGGTAGGGTAGGTTTAGCACCCAAAATGAAAAATATAGTGCCTAGGGAGGAATTTTAGTGCCAAAATTGAAAGTTTCAGCACCTATTTTTAGTGCTTAGTACGATGATCAGTGCCTAGGGTGTCTAGTTTAGCACCTAAAATGGGCTAGATTAGTGCTGAAAATGAGAATTTTAGCGCCTAGGTAGTGGAATAGCACCTGGTCTGGTGATTAGCACCTAGACCTAGGAATTAATGCCTAGCCAGATGGTTTAGCACCTAAAATGAAGGGATTAGCACTGAACTAGATTCAACACCTAAGGGGCAAGGATTAGCACCCAATTTGAAGACTAAGGCTAACAAGGTATTTGGGTGCTTTTGCAGGATGATGAGGATGTTCTACAGTCTTGGGAGTGTTGACTGCCTACCTTCACATTGTGGGATCAGTTGGATGTGACAAATAGGTTCTTCTTGCAGATGCTGGTGCTGTAGCCATTAGAGTCGACAGGGCTATGATGATAGCACAAGTAGAGCATTGGAAGATAGAGAGGTGCTCTTTCCTGTTGCTAACATGGGAGATGACTATCATATTAGAGGACATGTGGAGGATCTTGAGGATCTTGATTCATGGTGAGAGGGTGGTCTATGACCATGGACAAGGGGCTTAGTATGTTGATCAAGTATTTGCTGCATACAGGGTTCCCTATGATGCTCATTGAATGAAGATGAGATACACACAAGCTATAGACAAGAGTGTGTATCGACCACCCCTATTCTTGGTTGGAGTGATAGAAGGAACCTTGGATGTTGATAGGAGATCAAGAGGATTCCCAGTGGGATTGGGGATGGTGCTACTACACATGATACATGATGGAGTTATATATGCATGGGGACGGTGTGTACTGGCACACCTCTAGCACGATATGGACTCTGTGGTATATAAGAGATTGACAAGTCTGGGATCTGGCATTACATTACTAAATATTTGGGTTTGGGAGCACATAGTAGTGACCAGGCCTATGATTGTACAATATAGGTTGAGCCATCAACCTTCTATATATGCTTATAGGGGGTAGCTAGTACATCATCAATCAAGTGACTTGAGATATTGGAGAAGGGTTATGGATGACATTCAAGTGATCATGTAGAGACCATGGAGGGAGGTAGAGACATGGCCATAGGATCATCTGCATCAAAGCTATATTATGCAAACTAGATATCTGATGGGGTGGACACAACTAATCATTGATCGATACATGCCTGATAGGGTGCAAAGATAATTTGGGTTGGTGTAGGATATGCCTTAAGAGGAGGCAGTGTTTGTGAGGATACATGCAGAGGCATTTGTGAGGATACATGCAGAGGCACCATAGTGGGGACCACCACTAGATCCTCAGGCTGTCATTATAGAGTTTGATGGATTATAGGGTCAGGCATAGGTTGTCAGGCGATAGGTAGTGGATGCATGCATGAAACCAGAGTATGACTAGTGGTGGGTACAATAGAGGCTAGTCAGATTAACCATTCCTGTAGTTTAGTCAATATCAATATAGGTCTAGTAGGGGTGATGATGATGATGATGATGAGGATGAGAAGGATGATGAGGAGGATGAGATAGAGGAGATGGAGGTAGACAAGGAAGAGGGGGAGCAGATGGAGGTGGAGATGGAGATAGGGAGTAGAGCTAGTGAGATTACAGGCCTTGGTGGAGAAGCAAAAGGCCCAGATAGCCTAGTTATAGGGATAGATAGTCTAGCTCCAAGTATAGTTAGCTTAGCCTTGTAGAGATAGGTGGCCCAGTTGTAAACTATTTGGCCCATGCATAGTCACAGGAGTAGTGCTACCAACAAAAGCATGGTCAGGCAAGACAAGCACTAGGGCCAAGCATGGGAGACATGTTCCAAACAGTGCAATAGTAGCTAATGGAGGCCAGTAGAGAGGCCCAACATTATAGGATGTTGTAGGAGAGGTTGGCACCGACAGTGCAGTAGGAGAGCTATCATAGATAATCATTGGGATTAGGCTCTCGGAGGATAGGGAGATTAGAGAGGTCAATGCAGTCACCACATCTAGTGCAGGCACTAGTGGCAGGATATGGGCTGGTCCCAACACAACTAGGACAGTAGGTGCATCAGCAGGTGATGGGGCCACCTCTTCAGAGAGGACTAGGATGAGCCCAGTCAGGGGCATCAACAAGAGATAGTTCTTCCTAGAGGCAACAAACATTTTTATTGTATATGCATCATTATTTTTGATAGGTCCTCAGGACCTTATTGTATCATGATCATTTTTTGTGTGTCTATGAGATGAGACATTGGAGTGATGGATTGTGTACATTTATTGATGTGTATGGATATGTGATGGTTTTATATGGCTTATGAGATTTATGCATGATGATGTTGATGTGTCTTATGATTTTTATGATATATATTAGGATGTTGATGATTATGATGTTATGGACTGACATGGGTGTGATGCATGATTGTTAAGTGGAAGATGTGATATTTGTGACTTTTGTTTATTGATGTTATGATGTATGGATTATATGATGTAGATACTTGTGATTATAATGGTGTCATGCAGAATGTAGTATGTTTTTAATTTTATGATGGATAGATAATGTATGGGCTATAATGGATGTATGATGTTATATATATTTGATATGATATATATAAATGTGATGATAGATAACATGATAATGTAATAATGTGTCATGGTAAATGAATGAATGAAAAGATGCTTAGATTAATAAATATATATTATGGATGGACTAATGAAATGAAATGGATAATATATGCATTAATGAATAGATAATGATGATGCAATGAAGTGGATAGTATATGCTTAGATTAATAAACATCTATTATAAATGGATTAATGAGATGACACATGATAAATGATTAATGTAATGGTATGGTTACAAGGTGTTATGATTGAATTTGTTGATCATGATACCAAGTTCCTGAAAAAGGTCATGAGATGGGGGAAAGAAATAGGAGGTCAAGATAGGTAGAAGAAATTAGATGGGAAGGAAGTGTGGTATGATGAAACTTGGAGAAATACATATCGGATAGGGTGATGTGGGAGGGATGTATATGTAGGATAAAGGGATGATAACATGTATTAAGAAATTCTATAAACAAATACGAGCACTACTCTTGATATAACATGAGATGTTATGCACCAAGGTATGTGGAACCAAGGTGACAAGGCAACTATGCATAGGAATTGACACTACAAACAATAGGATGAACCCATGCATGCCCACGATAGTACAACCTTGTCCAGATGAATGAGGGAGATCCAAAGCATAAATCCTTAGTACACCAAAGATATGAGGAACCTTAGATGCAAAAGGGCAATAGTATGCTAGAACCAACCCTACTATTCACAATATATGAATACTATAGTGGAGTAATGAGAACCTCCCACAAGCACAACATATGAAAGCAAAGACAATGCCCCATTCTAGACTCTTCTCCACATACCATTATATAATGAGATCAAGGTAGATTTGTAATAATCCAAGAATAGGACACAAGATAAAAAATAAAAAAAATAAAAAACCAACTAACCCAAAACATACAACCATTATATCTCTTGCTAAAATGGATGGAGGATTAGTGATTCTTCCCATTGTAGGAAGGATGCATCCATAGGATAGGAATTGGTAGATGATTAGGCTAAACTAAAGGATGGGTGGGGGGATATAGGCCATAAATTGTGGAAGAGCTAATCTGGTAGTTGATGATTTTTCATGAAAGTGTTATGCTTTGATAGTATGCTTAGCGAGTATATTATATGTAGATCAAGTGTAATCAACAAGCTCGGGAGGATGGGACCATCCAAATGGGGTTGGATGGGTACATCTTATGTACCTACATATTGGATACTTCCTTCAAATTCAAGACTGCCTACATACTCTGTATCCATGGGATCAAGGCACATCAAGATGCGGGTGATGATGATATGTAGTTTTGGCTAACTTGATGAAATGGGGATAAGGATAGGATCATGTAGATGGATGAGTTTTTGTTTAGATGATGGGATTGCCAGTTTCCCAAACCATATCATGGTATAAAAACCACAATAGGGATGGGTGATAGATAGGGTAGTCGAGGGGGTGGAATGGTCACTTTTTAGACTATACCATGTATTAAAACCATGGTAGAGATGGGTAGGATAGATAGGGTGGTTGGTTTAGATGAAGTGACGAAGATGAACTGAGGTGTATGGTCATGGGAGTGGGAAAGGGTTTCTCACTCTTTTGCTTGATGTAATAAAAAATGTGGAAGGAGGGGGATAGATGATAGGATGGTAGGGATGAAGGGTTGGGGTGTTATGGTGGGGTATAAAGTGCTTAGATCATATTCAAACTATAAGAATCACAATCTAGAGGATGATGGGATGGTCAAGGATGTCATGTGGTTAAGAAATGTAGGATAATTGGTTGGGTGACATGGTGGTGTAAGATGTGATGTTTATGCAAAAACCATGAAAGGGACTAGGGTCAAGGGAGGCTTAGGTGGATGAAAGGGGATATGGTAACTAGCTAGGTGAAGTGGTGGTACAAAGATATCTATGCAAAACCAAGAAAGGAATTAGGCCATGAGAGAATTAAGGGATGTGGACAAGGGTAGTTTGTGAGTGGAGGGAAGTATGATGAGTGTTATGGTAGGTGGGAATTATGATTTTCTATTACTCAGTTTCTTATGCAACATATGTAGGGAGGGATGGATATTTTAGAAATGATGGATAGTTGGATTTATGGAAAATCAAGTAGCGGGATTGTTTGAAGCTTAGGTGATAGTATTTATTGGAAAATGGATGGAATGAATGGGATGGATGAAATGATGCTGAGAGGATGATTTGACTAATGGATCCAGATTTGAACATACACATGCACCTATAAATAGGTTTTCATCATGGTACTTTCCCAAGGCAGCACAGGAAGTGGTTTTCACCATAGGACAAATTATTTATCTTTATTTTTTTGATTTTTTTAATTAGGATATCCAATAGGCTAACTATGAAACTGCTTCAAGTGGATGATGTTCATAGGTTCATCAAGCTCTTCTCCTTCAAGGGTGGAGAGGTGATATGTGTTAGGGTTAGCTGGCAGAAGATATCAATTAAATGCAAATAAAGATTAAACAGAGGAATGGAAATACACAGAAATAATAACAGTGAGAGACAAGTTTTAATGTGGTTCACCCAAACTCGGGCTACATCCACCAAATAGAGAGTCCAATATTATTATCCAATAAATCAAACTGATTACAATCAGCAATCCCTGCAACTCAATACCACTGCAAAATGCTACAATACAATATATCAAAACCCTAACCCTTAGCTGCTTTATCAAGCTTTTTGTCAGTTACAAAAATAGGGTTTTCTTATGTCGGTCAATGAAAAAATAACTCCTGGTGCCTTTATAAAATAATAGAAAACCATGTGAGGTTTCGGAGGCATTGCCCCCGAGCCCCCACGGGGGCGCTACCCCTCGACCCCGCCCTGTATCACAACAGGGAACGCACCAGGGGCACTGCCCCTGGACCCCACAAGGGGTGCTGCCCCTTGACCCCATCTTGGGGGCGCTGCCCCCAAACCCCCTGTAAGGGGCGCTGCCCCTTGACCCCATAGGAATTTGGGGGGAAACTGTGCCGATAAAAGTGGGGTAAATATAACCTCTGAGTCTGATTAGGCTCCATATAACAACAATATGCTCCTGAACCATACTTAACTATGGAGACATAGGGGCCCAACCAATTAGGCTCAAACTTTTCTTTCTTGTCTCACTCTGATAGATTCCTTTGGTTTTCTTTCAAGACCAAGTCTCCTATGAAAAACTCTCTAGCACAAAGTTTCTTGTTGTAGGATTCGCAAATCTAATTTTGGTATGCTTGGAGGTGATTTAGGGCATTGAGGCACTATTCATATAGTAGCTATAACTCTTGGAGGTGTGCAACATAATATTCTTCATTAGTGATGACATTACAAAAGGATATACCTAGCGAGGGCAATTCAATCTCAATTGGTAGGATAACTTCAACTTCAAAGACAGAAGAATATGAAGTGGGTCTTGTAGGAGTGTGAATGCTAGTGCGGTAGGCCCAAAGGTTGAGATAGATGTAGAGATGCAAATCACGACTAGTTTCATTAAAAACTTTCTTGAGGATTTTGAGTAAGGTTTTATTAGTTGTCTCAACTTGACCATTTCCTTGGGGATAGTATGGAGTGGACCAATGATGTTGAATGTGGAATTATTTGCAAAAGGTACAACATCATGGTTTTTTAATGGCTTGCCATTATCTGTGACAAGGGTGGAGGGGATACCATAACGATAGATGATATGGTAAGGGATGGACTTGGTGATTTGGTTTCTAATGGTGAAGGTGAGAGGAGCAACTTTGACCCACTTAGTGAAGTATTCTATGGTGGTGATGATGAACTTATGTCCACTAGAGGAAAGTAGATGGATTTTTTTAATGTGATCTAGGCCCCACTAAGAAAAGGGCCATGGTGTTGTTATGGGTTGCAATGCCTGAGAAGGAGCATATATGAGATCTCCATGCTACTGAAAAGGCTTACATTTCTTCACATACTCATGTGCATCATGCTCCATGGTAGGCCAATAACAACTTGTACATAATAACTTTTTGGCTAGGATGATAGTACTTGTGTGAGTACCACAGATACCTACATGGACTTCATGTAGTGCAAGGGAAGCTTCTTCCATGTTTAAACATCGTAAGAGAGTGCCATTATAGCTTTAGTGATAGAGGGTGTTGGTGAGAATGGTATAGCAAGAGGCTCAGTGAATGAGTGATCATTATTGTTTGCAAGTGGATTCGAGAGGAAAAGTGTGATGTTGGAGGTAGGTGTAGATGTCATGATACCAAGGATTTTTAGGAGAAACAATCTCACACATGAATTCTGACTCAGTGACACGATATGTTGGCATAAGGAGTTGCTCCACAAGAAACTCACACTGGTGACTATCATGAGGCATATCTAGGAGGGAACCAATTGTGGCGATGGCATCGACTACATTGTTATGAAGCTAGGGTACTTGTTAAGACTAGATGTAGGTGAAGAGTAACTTGTATTCATCAACCATTTGCTTGTAGGGTACTAGTTTTTCATCTTTAGTGAGGTATTCACCATTAACCTGTTTGATAACCAACTGGGAGTCACCATAGACCTGTAGCTGATAGATGTTCCATTGAAGTGCTATTTTGAGACCAATGATCAAGGCTTCATACTCAGCCACATTGTTTGTGCATGGGAAGGCAAGCCTGTATGCTTTGGGAATGTAGTCACCTTATAGAGTTACCAATAGTATTCATACCCCTAAACCATGATTGTTGAAGGATCCATCAAAGTTTAATTTATAGTTTATGGATTCTATCATAGTTAAGATGGATTCATCCAAGAAATCAATGGAGAGTGGTTGATGATCTAGAGGGGTGCTTTGGCAATTGATCAACGACAACTTGTCCTTTGATTTCTCTTCGGTCAACATACTCAATGTCAAACTCACTAAGTAGCATTACCTATTTTTCCATTCTTCCTATGAGCGAGGTCCTAGAAAATAGGTACTTGAGAGGGTCAGCCTTAGAGATGAGCTTGATAGAATGACTTATCATGTAGTGTCATAACTTTTGGGAATAAAAAATGATAGTGAGACATGCTTGTTCCATTGGTGTGTAGTTGAGCTCATAGCTAGCAAGGGTCATGCTAATGTAGTATATAGCCCTTTCATAGCTCGTATCATCATGTTGTGCTAAAAGTACCCCCAGTGCTACTAAGTTGTGGATATTTACAATAACAGAGGTTTTATAGGGATAGGTGCCATTAGGATCAGTATTGAAGCTAGGTATTCCTTGATGTTATCAAATGCTTGCTAGCAATTTTGGTCCCATTTGAAATGTACATCCTTTCAAAGCAAACGGGTGAAGGGTTGACACTTATTTGTATGTTGGGTAATGAATCTGCAAATAGGTTGAAGCTTTCCTTGGAGACTGTGGAGTTGTTTGAGAGTCTTTGGTGGTGGAACTTTTGTTATAGTAGTGACTTTAGCAGGATCGACCTCAATACCTCTATGGGAAACAATGAATCCCAAGAGTTCTCTTGATGTAACACCAAAGACACATTTCTTGGGATTGAGACAAAGTTTATATTACCTAAGGCATTCAAATATCTGTTGTAGAACCTCAGGGTATTCTTCTTTTGTTATTGATTTCCCAAGGAGATCATCTACATAGTCCTCCATAATTTTATGTAGCATGCCATGAAAAATAGTATTCAAGGGTTGTTGATAGGTAGCTCCAAAGTTTTTTAGATCAAATGGCATGACTTGCTAGCAATAGGTACCCTAAGGACAAGTGAAAGTTGTCTTATGTTGGACTTTAGAGGTGATTCTAATTTGGTTGTACCTAGAAAAACCATCCATTAGGGAGAGCATCTCATGTCTGATCTACAATAATATCAAGGTTTGGAAGTGGAAATTCATCCTTTGGACATGCTTTGTTGAGGTTGTGGAAATTAGTGCATACTTGGATGTCCCCAGGTTTCTTAGGAACTAGAACAATGTTGGAGACCCATTTAGGGTAGTCTATAGTATGGATGAAGCTGACTTATAAGAGTTTCTATAATTGTTCTTTGACAAGCAAGGTGACTTGAGGATGCATCTTGTGGATTTTCTGTTTGACTAGTCATGCTTCAGGATGCATCACAAGATGATGGACTACCAAGGAGGGATCCAATTCTAGCATGTTTGTGTATGACCAATCAAAGACATTAGGAGATTTGTTGAGGACTATTGAAAGCTTGGAGTTTTCTTGGTTAGCAAGACTTTCTACAATATGTGTGAGCTTGGGTTATTCCTGTGTGCAAAAATTGATTTATTTGGTGACATCAATTAGAATATTGGAGTGTTCCTACTAGTAGGATAGTATATGGGGAAGACGAAAATCCTCACCTCCTAATGCCTCAGAGAGGTTTCCATCAAGAGATATGTGTTTATTTTTATCTTTTGTGTCCAAAAATTCCTTAGAGAGGTTTTCACTAGGGGACTTTTTTCTATTTTTTCATTTTTCCTTGGCTCTAAGGATATCCTCTTCCCCAAATTAGGCATCTTCATAGAACCATATGTCATACTATGAGGTGTCGCAGAGTTCTAGGAATGCAGAGATGGCCTCATTGTGTGGGAATATGTTGAGAGGTGGTGATCCTTGATAATCCCAGGCAATGAGCTCAAGGTGAACAAGGGGAAGATCAATGATGAAGATGGAATTATCGAGGAAGATGCATGACAAGGTCAAGATCTTTGCATGAAGTTATGATGACACATAGAGTAATGTTTTCAACAACAGAAGAGGATTCCATCACCTCTATCAAAGTTTTAGCGGGTCCATGGATAATCAGAGTAGGCAATGTGTATCCTAAACCAAAGTGTTTGGCATATTGCCTTGGAGATGTGGGATCAATCGGGATAGGTTTTGTAGTGCCTTTCTCATCAATGCCAAGCCCTTTTCCATGATAGGGCATCTTGGTGCATATTTGAAATGGTACAGTCCATATTTTTATTTGAAGTATTCAATGTCTACTAGTGCTGGAGGGGTTTCATCATGGTAGAGCCAATCACTCAAAGCTATTTCTTTGGCTTCTTCCTCTCTAGATAGCTATCTTGGGACAAAGGGAATCTTATCATTAATCCTACATTGTTGTTCTTGAGCCTTCTTCTGTAGATGATGACCATGAGAGTGGCAGGACAAAGGCAATTATCCCACATGGAAGGTATTATGAAGCTCATATTCACCACACCCTTTGTCTATGATCTTGACTTGGGATATGTTGATGATTATTTTTACACACTCATAACAAAAGTTAAAATTCATAAATGAACCTAACTATCTTGAAAGATATGAAGAAATAAATTAAGATTACTCAATCCCAAGTTTCCTTATTGGTCAGGTCTTGACCTGTTGGACCATTCAGTAGGTTATTATGAAGCTGTAATATGCAAGGGGCCTTACATGATTTAAAGTGGATTTGTGACTTACTGGACTCTTATTATGCAAACCAACATGAATACCAACTTTCTAATCATTCATCTACATAAAATTGGTACTGTACTTCAAAGCTTTATATGATTTATATTCAAACATGCTTTGGTTTTCATATATATATGAAGATTATCAAATATCAACTTATTGCCCTTAAATTCCTTCAAATGTAAGATAATCTCCTTTAGATTTCACCGTTTAAGCCAAGTATTTCAAAATTATTGGGAAAGGTTAGAGAAATTTAAATCTACCATCATTCACTACAGGATCTAGATGTTCTGTTATGCACACAATAAGAAATACAATGAATTCAATTAACTCAGCAGATCAAATAGTTAAATGCAAATGTTCTGAATGTTTTCACAAAAAAGCATTCAAGATTGCGAGCTTTAAGAGAAACTGTTTCAAAAATAACGAAGAGCTAGAAGACACTGAGAAAATAGATGCAGACTTCCAGATTCACTTATGTTCAAAACACATAGCCATATATGGTTTACAATGTAGGTATGACTCTTAGCTTTATTAATCAAAATTCAAAAAAACTCACAATGCTTTACAGATACAGTAAGGAAGCTAGATGTTTCCACGTATTCCTCAATGTAGACACAGGCGACCTCCTCTAAACTACAATACTCCACTCAAAATTCTTAGAAAGGATTACAATTTCTATGCCATTTTTTATAAATCCCTATGTAAAAAAATAATATACAAGCAGCACGCTCCTTATATAGAATTTGAATTTCCTCTCATGCTGTGGTTACAACTTCCATTCCATGGTTACAACCCCCACTCCACAGTTAAGGTCCTTTTATTATCGACCAATGGTGTGCTTCTATTTCATAACCATGAGCCAACCCACTACTTGGCATCTTTTCATCTCGAAGGATGTTCTTGGAATCTTTTCATAAGATTCCCATTTTATGTGACCTTTTCCCACCGAGGCATTTCATTTGATTTCTTTTCAAAATTCTTTGCTCTTGTCATCTCACCTTTTCAAGTATTTCTTGAAATTGTCAATTACACCCTCCACAAAGGTGCGGTCCCCTCTTGGACTTTTTGCAATAATAAATTCTTGCATCATCACCCTTTCTTTCAATTCCTTCTTTTTGTCCTCTAAGCCCTTTGTTCTTCTCTTGTACTTGTTCATTTTGGCTCTTTCTTCCATCAGTGTATCTATCATTTATTTTCTAAGTATTGCATCTGGATTCTCCATACAGGGTGTGAATATGGCCCTAAACTCTGTTAATGCTCTTTCTAAGTCATAGGCTGGCACCTCTGCACATTTATGTTGTATAAGTCTTTCTATGATCTTCTTATGCGTTTTTATCATATCTTCTGCCTTTTCTTGTAAATCTTGTATAATTGTTGCACACCTTTTGAGGTTATTTTCCTCAAATTTAAGCTCCATTATTATTCCTGGTAATTTATTTGCCTGTGCAACATTAAGTGCTCCCTCATGGATCAACTCATCTACCCTTTTTTCAATTTATACCAGCTGTCCAATCTCAGATCTGCATTCCTCTTGTCTTGTTAGGCAATTATGTATGAATATCATACATTTATTCTTTTCTTCTGTAGCTACTCTCCAACTGTCCATAGCTTACCTGATTGTTTGTTCTCCTTCTTGTATGAAATCAGTAAACCATTCTTCAAAAACATTAGCTTTAAATCTTTTATTTTCCATATCTTTTATTTCCTCTTTGGACACTATTGCTACATTAGTAGGTAAGTCAAGAACTATGGTATTAGGATCAAATATCCCTCTAATAAATTGTTGGAGCTGTACAATGTGTCCCTTTAAATGCTCCAATTTATTTTTGTCTTTTCTTAGGATACCAGCTGTTACCTGGTGCATATCCTCCCATTCATGGAGGTGATGTTCTCTGGTTGAATATCCAAGGTCAAGATTCAATATCTTGTATTCCTCCAGGGTAATCTCACCCTTTTCTTTCTCCTTTTGTGGTATAGCTAGGTTTAGAGTCCTTGATCCATCTGGACCTCTCTGGATTGCTGACATTGTCCTAGCTTTTCTTTCCTCTTTCCTTAGAGTTTTCTTTTCTCCCAACAAGCTCTGAATATTAATTGGAGCTAACTGTATTTCTTTCTTCTCCCTTCTTATTTCCCTTTCCAGCTAGGTAGGCACTTCTCTTATGCCTTCTGCAACTTCCTCTACATCAATCACCTCTTCATGAGGTTTATCCATTCCAATTTCCTCTTGTTATTGTTGTTCATGTTGTTGCTCTTGTTGTTGTTTCTAATCTCGTTGTTGTTCCCCTTCCGGGACTTGCTATTCTTGTTGTAATGGAGGCTCTTCTTCCTTTGATTCAACTTCATTTTCCTCCTCCTCTACCTCAGTATCTCCTCCTTCTTGATCTTCTTCATCATGATCTTCTTCTCCTACTGACTCCTCTTTTGGATTACCTTCATCAGGGGCCCTTTCAGCTGCTGACTCCTTAGGTTTACCCTTATCTATTTTTTCTTCTGCCTCTATATTTCCTCTCTATGGCAGCTCTAGATGTATTGGTAAATTGGCCCTCACCTCATCTTGTCTTACTTCCTCTCTTTGGTCTTGCAAGTTTTCTATATTTTCCTCTTCGTCACCTTGCTCTCCATACATATTTAGCATATCCAATGCATCCATCTCTAAGGTGTCCTCTTGTGCTACCTGTCCTTCTGTGTTTACCCCTTCAGATGATTTCTCCTTTTCAGCCTCTTCAATATTATGTGCTTCCTCTTGCACATCTCTAATAATTTTTGGTGGTACTAAAGTACCAAATGGATCAACATATCCTATTTCTGCCTGTACCTCTTCCTTTTCAATTTCTATATTTTGCTCTGTTTCAATTTTAGCTTGCAGGCTTGATTCTTCTTCTTCACTAAGGAAGTCACTTGATTCTTCCTCCACGTCAATCACTTTCCTTTTATACATTTTCCTTTCTTCACTGTCACTGCTCTCAATTTGCACAGTTTCTACAGTAGTAGGTTTGGCTTTACCAACTTTCGATTCCTGCAGCCTCTCCCCAGCCAGCTCTACCTTCACCTTGATGAACGTTTGTCCTAGCTCCATTGGAGTAGAAGTACTGGACATGCTCCTCATTTTCTCCCCAACCTCTTGGGCTCCAATTGTATCTTTTAGTTTTGAGGACTGGCCCTTAGACAAACCTATTGGGATTGCCCTGATGACTGATGGCCCTACTGCCTCTTTTGCAGCCTGTGCTTGCTCTGCACTGATCTCATGGCTCATGGATTTTGCATCAACAAAAGTTTGAGATGCCACTGCTACTATTATGCCTAAAGCATATGGATCCATCAATGTAGCATTTTTGTTCTTTTCCATAATCCTTGCCTCTACAACCTTCCTCTTGTTCTCATAGAAACACTGCAAATCCTCACCGGGTTCTACTTTTCTCTTCCTTACCTTCTTTGGGAATGTAACCTCTTTTCCTTCAGCCTTGAGCTCTTCTATCCTGTCCTCAAGCCATTTTTTTTAAAATAGTATCACAGGTTTTGTCAAAATATCCAATGATGTGTTCCAAGGCTTCGACCAATCAAGCTCTATAATGGGAGCCAGCCTAGCCTGTGCATAACTCTGGTGCAATAATTTGTCATCCTCATGAACCTCTAGGGAACATAGATATTACCAATAGACCTCATTTGCTCAATAGTCAACATCTTATGAGCCCTCTTTATTACTTCCAAGTCACTCTTGTAGTTAGCCCAGAAATCTTTAATATGCACCTAGTGTTTGTACTTCTTATCAACAAAGTTTAGAATTCTATGAAATGGATCAAACTTTCTAGCCAAATCAAATTCCTGGAACCCATAATACCTTAGCTCTTGTTCTGAATAGGCTGCAGCATCCTCACTGATACAGGAATACCTACCAATGGCCCAAGGAAAACTCACATTTCCCCTGCCATTAAACTTCCTCTTATACATCCTGAAAGCATTTAAATTCTATCTTGAAAAATCCAAGACAATCAGTTTGTCAAAAGGGTATCTTGGGAGCATAAATGGCTTCCTCTCAAATCCTTCAGTTCTTATGTATGAAAATTGTTCAAACTATATAAACCATGAACAATGCAATTGAATTATATCCTCAACCTCTTTAAACAACCTTTTGTCTGGTTCCTCATTTAGTACCCTCACCATGTAGGTATAGAAAACATCATTAACTAGAGCAAACTTCCTCAAGGCATTCTCTTCTTGTAGTTCTGGGTAGTGTTCATACACAAACCTCTGCTCAGGACCATTCCCTAGAACACCAACTCTTTCTAGTCCATGTATGTGTGGTCTAATCTCTGCAGCACAAGAGTACAATATATAGGAAGACATATAAAAGGGCAAGCCTTTCTGCTGTCTCATCTTAGCCTGCCTCCATATGGCTGTACTTATGGCCTTGGCCCCATGAATTGGTCCCTGTTTCTTTTCCCCTGTTCTCAAGTATTTTATGACAGTGAACATCCAGGGCTCACAGTTGGTGGCATCTCTCAGCCCAACCAGTTTGCTCAGCATAGTAATCATTAAATATATCTCTTCCCTGAAATGTATCCTCAGTAGATTTTTAGGAATTCTGGCCACTGCCTTTGGTTTGTTCTCTGGACTGTACCAGTGGCAAAATATTTTACCTTTATAGTCCCCATCATTTGTGTAGAAACTTTCATTATACTGATCAATATGAATGTCTGTCATCTTATCAGTGATCTCCAATCCAAAAGTTCTTGCAATCCCCTCAGGAGTTAGATCAACAATTAATCTGTCATGTAGCACCACCTTCCTTGTATTAGGGTCATACAAGATTACACAGTTTAGCCATAGATCTTTTGGCTCCATAGCCAGAGGAAACCCTGCAGCTCTATATAGCCCACTATCCCAGATACATTTCATATCTGGTGAGGCATCTGTAGCAGTGATTTTCTTCAACACGTCATCTACATCATAAGTTCCTATGTTTGTATCAGTTCCCATTCCACTTGTACCAATCAAGGTTGGACAACCTCTGTATATCAGCAATTCTTCTTTTTCTACTTCCTTACTTGGTTTTCTCTCTTTCTTTACTTCATCTCTAGAGTCTTTCTTCTGTTTAGGAGCCATTTTGTAGGAGTATACATGTCTCAATTTTTGTTTCTATTTTATATCTAGGGTTTTACTGTGAATATCCATTTTCTACCATTAACCCTAACCTATTCAATTTTTTTGTTATTTTACCCTTAAATGGACTAAACTATGTCTAGCTAATTAACAATTAAAAGAGTAATTTTAACAAATGTATGCATTTGGAAAGTGAAATTACTGGAATTAATAGTTGTGCTTTACCATTTGAAAATTAAACGGGGCTCCATGATAAATACCTATTTCTCTGACCATTTAACCCTTGATGTTGACTTACTTTACCTTTCGCTTTCACCCAGCAACTGTAACCTCATTAATCTAGTAAATTCCGTTCAATTTTACTGTGATAGCACCCTTTCTGCAATTTTCAATGTTAACAATATACTTGATAGCAAAAATAACAACAATTCAGTCTTAACCCTCATTAAATTTTATTTGGTTGAGTGTTAAATTCACATTAATTATGGCCATTAATGTGCTACGACCTTCAGCTTCCCTTTTTTGTGTTTGAGTTCCTTTGAACTTTTGACTGTTGGCTTATTTAAACATGCATTTTCTTTTGTACATCTCATTGTATGTTTTCCTTGTATCTTTTCATTGTATCTTTGAACATACAATTATTTTATGCAAAGAACCAACTAACGCTTTTGCCTTTTCCACTTTCTGTACCTCTTTGTACTTTTGGTTTGTATAACTCATTTGTATATCCCATTGTATAATCGTATATACAAACAAAATATACAAACAATCCTTACCCCATATTCTTTCGCAATGCCCTTTGACTCTTTGTATATCAAGATTGTACCTTATAAACATACAAACCCCAAATGTACAAAGACTTCTCCATTTTTAATTTCTATGACAAATCTGCCTTGTATCTCCGCCCTGCACATATACAACTACTCGTATATCACAAAATATACATGGTAATTATACAAGCACACATGTATATATGGTGGGGTCCACCCTACCTCTCAGTAATGACTTTCTGTGATTCCTTTACCTCTCGTTGAACTTTCGGATCTCAAACTGTTATAAATCGTACTGCATTTACTTTCGTATCCGCAATGTATATAAAACCTTGCATATTTCCCCTTGTATTCGAAACATACAATAGTTTAGCTTTATTCCATAGTGTTTTCAATTCTAGCTCGTATAAAGTGCAATGTATATCTTGTCGCATATAAGAAATATACAAACTGAAATATACATCGACTTTATTGTTTTTGATAACTTTTCAGTTCCATGCTTTGTATAAATCGATGCTTCACAGAATATACTTTAAAACCAAACGCATTGTTTATACTGTACTTCATTTTACTTTCAATTCCGCATTGTATATTTCACAATGTATGTTTCCCGGTACCTCATATGCAAACCCGAAATACACAATGATTATTCATTATTTAATAAGGCCTTGATTCCATGATGTATAATATTCTTTGTACCTCTTGATTGTATATTTTGGATCCGCCAAATATACAAGTGCTGAACATACACCAATGATATCGACTTTAATACTTCTTCAATTCCGCGCTATGTATATCTTGTTGTATATTCACCTTGTACATTTTTCAAATGTTGAATATACAAGCGAAAATATACATAGCAGATTTCAATTGTTTATTCATCCCAACCTTAACTTTTCAGGTCCGACTTGTATATGAATATAAAGTATTACCACAGTATGTATACAAGTATGACATTATATAAACCCTCTTACCCCTCTGTTTTGCGACTAACACAAAACTTGATATACAAACACATTTGTATATAAGATAACCTTGTACATACAAAGAACTTTGTATATACAAGGCACAAACCTTCTAATTGTACATTTACCCAAGACATCAATAACTTGCAAAATACAACGAATTTTAAAATAGTTCAAAAAGAAACCCCTATTTATTTTCAACAAGGAATTCACCTGTACTTTGACCTGGTACTCAAATGTAAATTTCCCTTATTTTTTAACAAGGTTTGTAATTTCAACTTTTCTTCCCTTTTACCACCAAGCAAACCACACCAACAAGCAAAGCAAACCAGCATCAGCAGGGGTCCTCATTTTGCTAAGGATAAAATGGGGCATGTTGTGAGCATCACAACAAGTAGCAACCCAATAAAACAATTAAATTAAAAAAACATTAAAGAAAACTGAAATGAGATAAATTCATATTTTCCAACTATCTTTTATGCAAATAATCATTTAACTTAAGACTCAAGGTATTCAATATGGTTCATGAATTTTTATTTTTAGTTTAAGTGGGTGCGCGTGATTAATTACCCTCTTCTTGAAAATCAATTGACCAGACCAGTGACTAACATTAAGCTACCTAGTTGATGTCATTCCCTCATAGCCAACTAGATAGAGCCTTGCTGCCAGCAGGCATCCATAGCCCCGACAAGGTTATCGTTACAATTCTCCTAAGTAGAGCCCCACTGCCAGCGAGCATCTATAGCCTTGGTAGAGTTACTTAGATAACTTAACCTAGATTTCAATAAAATCTAGTTTATTTATTTTATTTATTTCCTATTTTGATAAGGATTAAGATTTCACAAGCTATAACAGTTGTAACTTTATGATGCAAGGAGTGGTCACTTGCTGAAATTAAGCTGAGAATTGTAATGGTTACAAGGGTGACCTCTAATTTTTCACCTAATATCTACACTGGTAGGTTCAACAAACCCAAGGATTTTAAGTGTGTCATCATGAGAACTTTCATTGAATATTCAACCCATTCTTATTGAATACAAAATTTCATAAGTCAACTAGTGATTTACCTTTATGACAGTCACAACAAATTATGCACAAATTTCAAATAATTCACTTGAATGTTTTAAATTTTATATTGTTTTCAATGGTTACTAATATGCCCCTGCATACTCTAGAACAAGAGAAACATCCCTACTGACGCAACAGAAAACAAGCAAACAAACACACAACAGAAAGCAACAAAACAACAAAACATAACAAGCAAAAACACAACCAAAAAACAAAAAAAACAAAAACAAAACAAACATGTACAACTATTCACATTATGATACAACAGACCAACAACCTTGACCTCAAGCCTAGAAATAGTGTTTCAAATGCTAGCCATTAACTGGTAATGGCACATCTTCTCTAGTCAAGATTTTGAGCCTAAAAGTGTTGTCTCCTATTATTTCTAACACTTGTAATGGACCCAACCGTAACTTGCCAAATTTTCCATGGCTACCTTTCTTCTCATGTGCTTTATCCTAGCATAGCACTAAGTCTAAAATCCTAAATGTTTTGACTCTTGCTCATTTATCAAACCATCTTTTAACCACTACTTGGTGTTTGGCAAATTTTTCAATAGCTTGATCTCTCTTCTCATCTAATTGCATCATTTGAACAATTCTAGCTTCCCTATGATCATTGAAGCCTAAGTATTCGTTCGCGAACCTCCAGATTGGTATTCTTAGATTTACTAGAAGTATGGGATCAGTCCCATAAACTAAATGGTAAGATGTATTACCTAGAGCTACTTTAACTTTGGTCCTATCTACCCATAATGCATACTTCAGCAATGTGTTCCATTCTCTTGGGTTATTTTCAATTAGCTTTTTAATGATGTCTAACAAAATTTTATTTGTGGATTCATCTAACCCATTCCCCTGAGGATAATAATTTGAAGAGAACTTTAAAACAATTCCATGCTCAAACGCCCATTTAGAAAACTTCAAAGAAGAAAATGCAAGGCCATTGTCACATACTAGCGAATAAGGAACTCCAAACCTGGTGATGACGTTCTCTTCAAGAAACTTGATGACTACCTCAGTAGTGGAGAATTTGCAACATGTGGCTTCAGTCCACCTAGTAGAGTAATTAGTCACTGTCAATATGAATTTGTGCCCTACAGATGATGGAGGATTTATGACTCCAATGAAATCCAAGCCCCACTGTGCAAATGGCCTAGACTCAATAACTGGCTGTAGCGGATTAGCTTGGTTTCTTCCCTTATCTTCTGTAACTTGACAAATGTGACATCTTCTAATATGATGCTCTGTGTCTTTAAACATAGTAGGCCAATAATAACCTGCTCTCAATATTTTATGTGTTGTGGCTAAATGGGAACCATGAGCAGTCCCATACTTATCATGTAGTTCTAGCAACACCTTGTCAAATTCATCCCTATTTAAACATCTTAAATAAATTCCCTTGTGGTTCTTCCTGAATAGAAGACTCCCTTGTACCATGTACTTTTGTGCTTTGATCTTCAAAGCTCTCCTCTATGAGGATTTCATCTTGCTTGGGTACTTCCCTGATATTAGAAAAGTATTGAGATCATTGTACCACCCTGATGCATCACTTGTATTTATCACATACTATTGCTTTACCAGATTTGGGTCTGTATTAGCTATGGTTTGTACTAAAGGTTGTCCTTTGACTAGCTTCATTAGTATGATTTCCTTGTCAAACTCTTGCAAAGTGGTGATCCACTTAGCTCTTTTCTCTCCAGGTTCATTTTGCATTAGCAGCATATTTACTGCTGCATAAGGTACCACAACTTTAACCTGACTTCGTAGAATGTAGTGCCTAAACTTTTTTACTGCCTTCACCAATGAAAATGCTTGTCTTTCCATATCCAAGTACTTCAGTTGTGCATCCTTCAGAGGTGCACTCATAAAAGCGATAGGCTTTTCTTCATTATCTTTTCCTTTCTGCGTCAGTACAGCCGCAAGAAAATGTGAGGATGCAAATGAATAAATGTAGAACGGATTGGTATAGTCTAGACTTGTCAACACAGGAGCATTAGGAATAGCCCCTTTGATATCTTCAAATGTGGCCCTGGCTACTGGTGTCCACTCTATCACTGCATCCTTTTTCAACATAGCATTCAAGGGCTGTACGATCTCTGCAAATCCTGTAATAAACTTCCTGATGAAGTTAATTTACCAAAAAATGATTTTAATTCTTTTCTAGTGTCTGGTAACTGTAATTTCTTTATGCCTTCTATTCTATCAGAATCAATGGATATACCATTCTCAGAAATGACATGCCCTAGTAATTTACCCTCTATTACACCAAATACACATTTTTTAGGGTTGAGAGAAATTCCATACCTCTCACATCTCTTAAGTATTCTTCTTAAATCCTCAGCATGAGTAGATGTATCTTTAGAATACATAGTTAGATCATCCATGTAAATTACAATACATTTACCTGTTAGTCCACGGAACGCAATGTTCATGGCCTGCTGAAATGTGGCACCTACATTGATTAGACCAAATGGCATTCTTCTATATGCAAAATTACTCCATTTACTAGTAAAAGTGGTTTTTAGTCTATCCTCCTCATCAATTAGGACCTGGTTATAACCTAAAAACCCATCTAAAAAGGACATCATCTTGGCTCCAATTACTGCTTGTAACACTTCATCCATGGAGGGCAGAGGATAATTATCTTTCTTAGAGGCTTTATTTAAATTCCTAAAATCTACGCATAACTTGATGTCCCCACTTTTCTTTCTTATAGGCACTAAGTTAGCTACCCAAGTCGAATGCCTAATGGGGAAAATTATTTTGGTAGATAGTAATCTCTTTACTTCCTCAAATATCAAAGGCTTTAAAATTGTGTTTACAGGCCTTTGCTTTTGCCTAAACAGTTTGACATCTAGTTTTAATGGTATCACATGTGTTATAATGAACATGTCGTATGTCTTTAATTCTTCATATGTCCATGCTATAACATGCTTGTACTCCTTCAGTACATTAATAACTTCTTTGCTAACCCTCTCAGGACAAACCCTTCCAATTTGCACATTTTGGGGATTTTGTTCCGTACCTAGGTTATAGGGATCACATTTACCTCCCTCTGTTCTAGGTAAGTCCCTCTGTTTTACTACTTTGTCAAATTCAAAGATTTGTTCTAACTCTATTACCCCTTTAGGCAAGAAATTACTCTTTAGGTTGATGATGTCTTCCTCATCCCAAGACACATCAGGCCTCTCTTGTTCATCAATAATTTGGGTCTCAAATACTTCATTGCAAGTTAGAAAATCTACAATTTGCTGGTTCCCCTCAAATACCTAAAAATGAGTTACATTGTCTGGCACATTGGGCACATTTACTAATTCTACAGCAAATCTTTTCAATCCAGACAGTGTTAAAGGCTCTAAAGTGCTAGTAGAAATAGCTAGCGCATCAGGCCTATGGTTCTGTTCTCTAGGGATATGCTCTATATTGAAAGCATCAAATGACTCTATTAAATCCCATACCCTATGCCTGTAACAAACCATTCTGTTATAATTGCAAGCATATATTTTCCTTACCTGTCTGACTACTAGCTCAAAGTCTAAAAATACTCTGATCATTTTCACCTTCTTCTTTATAGCCATGACCAATCCATAGATTAAAGCTTCATACTCTGCAACATTATTAGTACAAGCAAACTATAACCTATATGCTGCTAAATATGATTTGCCATGAGGGTCTATGAGTTCTACACCAGCACCTACACCCTGTTTAGATTTGGAACCATCACATTTTAATGTCCACATGCCATCTCTATTCTTTTGGTGTTTTGCTTTAGCATGTTTTACTTTTTCAATCACCTGTGCAGTGTTATCTTGTTTATCCCTATGTAGTTCATTGTGACTTGCTTGTTCATTTACCTTCTCAGTGTGCAAATCTGAAGGACAAACATCTTTGCCTAAACTTTCTCCTAACTCTGGAGTTGCCTCATTTATGTTGTTCTGAAAATAACTCTCTGAGTCATTAACCCTTCCCTCTTGTGGTTCCATTTCTTTTGTGAATTTGATATACTGATATTCAATGATGTCTCTACACATTCCACAACTCTCTTCAAAATGTGGCTTTTGATGGACTCTACACTTATTTCTGTATAACTTGCATTGAACTGGGATATTTTGTTCTATGCACTTTTCTATTTCTTGTCTGATGACTTGACTAAAGTTATCCAGTGCATTGTTTTCTTCATTAGGGGAGTTTCCATCAGACTCAATAAATAATTTTGTTTCTCTCTTGATAGACTTTTCTCCAAAATTTAGCATTAAAATTTCCTCAATCTGCACCCCCTTGTTAGTAACCCTATAAACACTAGGTTCCACTGAGGCATACAATATTTCATTTGTCCTATTGTACTCAG